>CM053771.1:429288912-429329927 GCA_028658325.1 Potorous gilbertii
ATAAAATCTTAATTTTAAGGAAGTGATTGTAGAACATTTATAAATAAATAAAATAAAATAATAAAAAAAATAAACATCAGATTAGAAGAAAATAAAGACAAGATGACTCGGTATAAAATTTTAACAATTTCAAAAAGAAATCAATGCCCAAAATATCAAGCTCTACTATCATCCTATACCAGCAGAATTTTGACTGATATAAATCTATGTCTACAATCTGGAGGTTAAATAACCCCCAAACCATTTTAACGTTCCAAATAGTTTATAACACAAAGTTATTTGTAAAACACCATGGAAGAAGGTGGTGAAAGCATATCTCCTTATAAAATATATGAAAAGCAGTGGAGATGAACACAAGTCTGCAGAAATTTTGTAATGAAGATTCACCTAAAACATATTACCCCAAAGGCATCCAGAGATAGTACTGGTAAGAGAGCAGTAACTAGACAAAAAAATTAAATCAGTGCTTCACTGTCCTTTTCACGATCTAATTTCATCATCAGTGACAGAAGAATCATATCATTTAGACTGGAAAACATCAGTTCCCAATGATAGTTACAGAGTGACATAGAGCTAGACTAGATAAATTGCATTGAGGAGATCTATGCTTAAGGGAACGTAATCTTGAACACAATGAGGAATTATTTTACAAGATAGCTCAAAGATACCAAATGAATGAAAAAAAAATCAAAGTCAATATTATCCTCAAAATAGTTGATATGCTAATGATTTAGAAGCAATAGACTCTATATAAATGCTAGTATAACAATGATTATTTTATTAAAGAATAGAACACATTTAACTGTCATACTATAGGCTGAAACATCAAGAACATATAAGATACAGCAATATTTACTCTTCACTGATTATAAAAAAAATGCCATTTGATGCACTAGAGCAAAATTCATTATTATAATTTCTCCTTTAGTCATTTCACTTGTGTCTGACTTTTCATAACCCAATTTGGGGTTTTCTTGGCAAAGATACCAGGGTGGTTTTCCATGTTCCTCTCCAGTACATTTTGCAGATGAGGAAACTGAGGCAAACGGGTTTAAATGACTTTCTGTGGGTCACATAGCTAGAAGTATCTGATGCCAGATTTGAACTCATGATGAATCTTCCTGACTTCAGGGTTGGCACTCAATTTCACCATCCTAGCTAGTTTTAAAGTGTGCAAAGCAATTTTCTTATGTTCTCTCCTTTGATCTCATAACAGTCCTATGAAGTGGATGCTGTTACTATTTTCATTTTATAAGTCAGAAAATGACACTCATTGAAGTCATAAATTCCAGATCTTTTACTACCCTACTTGGCCTCTTTTGGTTAAAATTTAGTTTCCAAGAATGTATCCAGAAATGTACTCTGAAGACTTCAGGATATGATGTGACAACGCAGAGCCATGAGTCAAATTTTATCTCTGTGTATCACTAAGGTGCTTGCAAAAAGTAAGCATTTAATTTCTGTTTCTGGATGATGATTTCTGACATGAAGCAAGGGGTGGTCTACATAATGTAATCTGGAGGCATATATAAATTAACTTATGCCTATAAATATATTCCCCATGATGCTGTCACAATACTTAAAGTCACAGAATAAATCTTTTGGACGTAGCAATGACATTGAAAATTCTGGAATAGAAAGGATGGTATCTTTTCTTTGAATTGGCATCCATGGGCTATATAGCACAGGATATTGGTTGATCAGATTAACTAGCTTTCATGTTGAAAATTAGAGAATGTATTTGCTACAAGGGGCAACATTGTAAACAGAGAAAAATCTATGACATGATCTAAGTATAAAGAAAAGGTCACTGATATAGCAGAATTCTTTATGGTGGTGAATTACAGGACAGCAAGTTTCCCCACTGGTTCAGAAATGTTTTGGAAAACAACTATGGTATATAAAAAAAGTGAATATAACTGTAAATTATTGTGCAACCAGAAATTAAAAATCTCAAGAATTCAGAAAAGATAGGAAAAGATTTATATGAACTAATGAACAGTGGAATTAAGGAGAACCCAAAACAATATGCATGATAATTACTTCAATATAAATAAAAAGAGCTCTAAAAACATCAAACTGAGAAATCAATGAATATTCTAAAAAACCCATAAAGAGATTTCTTTTTCTCACAGCCAAAGTGGTGGGAAACTGCTAGGACAGAAGAGTTTCTATAATATTTGATGAGGTCACTGCATTAAATGCTTTTGCTTAATCATTTTTATAACAAAGGATGGTTCAGTTTGGAAAGAAGACTAAAATGGCTGATGCAAAAAGAAGCATCCATTAAACAAACATTTATTTTAAATGGCTTCACAAAATATGAGGATGTTACAGCTCTGCCACTCCCCCAATCTAGTAGACTCAGGCATCTATCAAAGTGTAAAATATGAAACTAGCGTGTCATTACCCTGATGAAGCTCTTAGGGATTACAGCTCCTCATAATGCTCATATATGCAGGATCCTAGGATAGAAATTTTGTCAGAAATTGAAGGCAGGTTCACTAAACTATAAATTCAAGAAACCAAATTCTTGTTTGTTTTGAAAAATGAAGACAATATTTCACCAATTACGGTCTTGTTTTATGTCCCCCCATCACACGTCAATTCTTTCAATTTCTTAGCTCTAACTTGTTTAGGACTAATGATCTAAAATCAGTGAAAGCATTTAGGTGTTCTCTTGTCATCTCCTCACTTACATTGGTTTTCAGTACCCTGCTAATGATTTTTCTTCCATCATTCCCAGTCCTAGGGTCATTCTCTTTGGTAGGGAAAACAGAACACAGGAGTGAAATAAAGGTTGAATGATTTTGGCTCTGCTTTCGACTCTGCAGCCTCAAAATCTAGTAACCTTGTAATTTCCCTTAGAGCCTGTGACCTTCTGACTTTTGAATATCCCCTTGTCTTTGTAGTTTCCCTCCATATACTAGTTCCTGCCAGGGCCTCCATTTGGGAAAGGCTGGCCATTCTTCATTCCTTCCCTACCTTACTACCATTTCAGGGAGTTTTCAACTCCTTTTTACCTGTTATCTTCTCTCATTAAAATGTAAACTCCTTAAGGTCAGAGGCCATATTTCTTCTCGCTTTTGCATATACATAGTGCTTAGCAAAGAGCAAAGAACATAACAGAATGCTTAATAAATGAGTATTCTATGATTAATAGACCCTTGGTTATTTACATTTACCTTACCTACTCTAAGCAATAGATGAAAAGATATTTAATACATCCTGCTGTTATCTTTGTGTCAGGCTTTGGATCTATTTCCAGTATGCAATTTTGTTCTTCTTGTCACATATTCTAAAGTTAATGTCCTTTCACTAGAAGTGCCTAAGCAAAGGCTGGATGATTATATATTGGGAATTCTGAAGAAAAGGTTTTTGAACTGTATAGAAATTTGAATTAGCCTTTTCCTTGGGCTTTTTCCATCTTTAAAATTTTGTTTGCATGCATTTGTCTTAATAGATCTCTGAGAAGTCAAAAGCCAATAAATACAACTTCCCCAATATTCTTTACCACATTCACTTTTCTTTAAGTTAAGTTCTTTAAGTTTACTTGTAAAAACAATTTTATGATTCAACTTAAATTAAGTTCAAAATTATTTCCCTTTTTCCTTGTCTTCTCTCCTCATTGAGAAGACATTTGACAAAGATTATATATATATGCAGTCATGAAAAACATTTCCATATTGATTGTGTTGTGACAGAAAAAATAGACTAATTAAAACAACAAAAAAAAATACTCTGTTCTGCATTCAGACTCTATCAGTTCTTTCTCATGAAGTAGGTAGATACACAAATAGATAAATAGGTAGATCATAAGTCCCTTGTAATTTTCTTGGATCACTGTATCACTGAGAAAAGTTAAGTCATTCAGAGTTCATTGCACAATTATTTTTGTTACTCTGTACAATGGTCTCCTGGTTCTGCTCACTTCACATTGCATCAGTTCATGTCTTCTCAGATTTTTTTTTCTGAAATTTCCCTGTTCATCATTTCTTATAACATAATAATATTCCATCACAATCAAGTATCACATCTTGCTCAACCATTCCCCAAGTGATGGGCATCCCCTCACTTGCCTTTACTTTGGCACTGCAAAAAGAGCTGCTATAAATATTTTTGTACATGTGGGTCCTTCCTTCCCCCTATTTTTAAATCTCTACAATACAGACTTCATGGTATTGCTGGGTTGATGGGTATGCACGGTTCTATAGCCCTGTGTATATAGTTCTAAATTGCCCTTCAGAATTGTAGAATCAATACACAACTCCACCAGTGGTACTTCAGTGCCCATATTTTTTCCCACAACATATTAACTTTTCTAAAACTATTCCGAGTATTCCAATTTATATTCATTGAATGAACAGAAAGGAAATCTTTCATTGATATAAACATCTCATATACTTCTAACAGAACTGTTCAATTTAATCACTTATTTAACAACTAAACATATCACTTCTCTCTGTTTTAAAATGGCCATAACTGACGTGGTATTTGCAATCATTTGTCATGAATTCTTCCTTTGGTAGCATTTTATAGTTTTGATAGAGTTCACAATATTTTCTCTAAAAATATTATCAGTTCATTTCCAAGTGCTTTAGAAGTATACTCCATACAATGTAAAATTTATTGAGTTAAGAATTTTAATATGTAAGTCTATATGAAATATGTGGAACTTAAAATAATTGTTAGGGTAAATCTGATGTTTAGTGGGGCAGGGAGGAAAATCTGACTGAGAAAAATCTCCTATGAGATGCTTCATTTGGATCTATGACTAGACATGATTCTAACTTGAATATTTCTGCAGAATTCTTTGTGATATTTTTCTTTTAAATTAGATCCTCTTTGTCACCTCACTCACCTAACTCTATTTGAACTATTTTATGCATAAATTGAACTATATTATCAGTTTCTTTTGAGTATCTAAAGGAAAAAATATTTAAGAGATGCTACATTATTTTTTTCTATTTATCCTTTTTGTGTTGACATTTCATTAACCTGCTTTTAATTATCTTTCTACTTATGATGTAGCTTTTTAAGGAACTGGCACTGTCTTCTTGGTTTAGATCACATGCAGTTTTTAATTTTATTTGTCACCTATCTTGATGACTCCAATTAAACTCTCCAATTATTTTTTCTTTCTAAAATTGGACTTCAGCATATGCGCAGGAGAGATTTGAACCTGGTTTGTTTTGCTGTCAATCTGCAACAGAGCTTTTATGGGTGACAACTATGCAGAATGGATATTGTTGTAGCATATGGTATGTCACCTTAGAATGTACAGAAACCTCATTTTGCATATTTTAGCACAATCTTTGCTACATAAGGTGGGAATCATTTAATAAACTTTCTTTTCTACCAGTTTCAGAGGCATTCTCCATGAACAAAGTACATTGAAAAGATCATTTTTAAGATTATCAATATTTTGTTTATGAAAATGTTGTTATGGTGTGGCTAGATATTGATCTGAGCTAGTATATAAAACTTAATTTATTCAGTTACAACAGATTATGACTCAGTTATGTTTTTTCTTTTGAAACATTTTGAATCTCTATATACGTACAATTTTTTTATTACACCTGTAATATCATTGATGTTTCGAACTTTAAGTGAAGAAACACTCTACCAATGGTGATCTGCAATTTAGGGTCTTAGTTATATGGAGCAACTGGTGGGTTAAATTCATACATGTAGAGGTAGAGGGACCTCAATGCCAATGTAGTTGAAACCTCTCACATTTTACAGTTATAGCCACTAAGGGTCAGGACAGTTAACAGCTTGTCTAAGTATTATTCTAATAGCAAGTATGAGCAACCAACATTCTCTGATTCAGACCCAGTACTCTTTCAACTGTTTTATGCACATTCTAGTTGACTTATCCAGGGTCACACAATCAGTAAATTTCAAAGGTACAAGTTCAAACCAGGTGGTCCTGCCTTCCAGGTCAATTCTCTCACTCATTTGCCAAAATTTCTTTCTCAAAATATTTTTCTCCTTTTCCTTCTACCTCTTCTGCTCCCCTACATTTTGTTGGCCATCTGAAGAAAGCAAAGAGGTGAATAGGTATGTGCCTACAGGTTTCCTTACAAGATCCAGTAAAGTGATCTTTTATTACACCTATCTGTATGTGTTCACATATACCTACATTCACATATGAGTGTACACGTGTATGTATATGTTTTGTGTGTGTGTATGTGTGTGTGTGACCAATGTGACCCTGGACAACTAACTTAGAAGGCACGATGATACAAGGTAAAAAAAAATTGGAGAGTGTGAGTTCAAATCCAACCTCTGATATGACTTGTGTGACCTGGAGCTGAGTCATTAACTTTCTTCAGCTTCATTTCCCTCATTTGTAGAATGAGAGGGTTGATGGTCTTACTAGGTGCTCCCCACTTACAGCTCTATATCCATAAGGCTATGACATATATGAGTCTTACCCATAAATGTGTCTATAAAATTATAGGAAAATAAACAAGATAGTTTGCATGCCTTCCATCTCATGAAATGCAGAAAATATTAACCTCTTGTACATCCAGCAAAAATAAAATAAATCACAAAGAGTGGAGAAGCAAAACACTTACATAAACCTTTTTGATCTTTACAAAAATATTTTAATTTTTAACAATTAACCCTATATGAAACATTGAAGGATTAGTCATATATATGCGTGTGTGTATGTGTGTGTGCTTGTGTGTGTGTGTACACACACATACATATGACGAGCACAAGATAAATGGTGTACTGACATCATTTCTCAAATTGAAAGAATTACAAATGGATTTCCTTTCAAGGTTTTAATATCGACTAAGACATAAATTGAAAGATGAGCTAATTCATAATGATATTTTCAGGGAACATTATCATAAACATAGATTAACATATATTGTAAATGATATAGGTTATGAGAGACAAAGAATTTGTCATCCATAATCAACTTGTAAAGAAATATTTCAGACTTTACTAAGATGATCCTTGTAAAGCCTTAATCTGTCACTTTGGTGGCACCCAAAGATTTTCCAGGTTGGCTTATCTCAGCAGACCTTAGGTAGGCTGGCAAAAATCTCTGATTTTGGGCTTTTGGAAAAACATCATTTCAGTAAAATTCATAGAGGAAAAAAAAGATCCACTTAGGAAAATGACAAATTTTTGTCTACCACAACCATCCTCATAATAGTGATTAACTTAAGGGTCTTGTACTATTACATGTCATACAAGGTTTTCTTTCTCTTCTTAATTCTAGCTTTCTGGCTAGAAGATAGTCCTCTCATAAAGGTCTAGGGGTCTTCTTGAAGCCCACCTAACAAATCAGGCAGTTTTCTTCTGACCTGTTGACCCTTTTCATTAGCAAAAATCATAAGTCTCACATGGTTCATAGTCACTGTAATGGCCAATTCCACAAAATTATTTTTCTTTAATATAATGCCTATTTCATGTCATTTTCTAGATATTGGTAGTAGAAAGAAAAAGAAGCTTTCATTCTACTGGAGGAATTCAAAATGTACACAGAAGTAAATGCAAAGTAAATTTAAGAGGAAATAAGCATTAATAATTGGGACTTTATAAATGGCTCACAATAGATTGTAGCACTTAAATTGAGCCTTTAAAGAATATAATTGTTGTAGGGGGGAGAGGTGAAGGCAGCATTTGTTTCAAACATGGTAGGACAGTTCATGGAAAAGTATGGAAAGGGGGAGACTCCTAATAAGTCTGAGGGATAGATAATAACCTGTTTTCCATGATATAGGAAGTGTGAAAAAGGGGGGAATAATTTGAAGTATATTGTAACACCAATGGAAAGTAGACTGTGAAAGCTTTTTGATGCCATAAAATTTGCATTTTAATCATAGAGAAAATACAAAGCTACCATTTTTGAGTTAATGAAGTGATATGACAAGTACTATGTCTTAAAATATTAATTTTGTAAATGTGTGAAGGACCTTGGAAGTCATGAATTAAAAGCAGGAAGGACAATTAAGAAGCTATTAAAATAATCAAAGTAAGAAACGTTGAAGACTTGAATAGTGGTTGTGATTGGAGAGGAAGAGACCGATGAAAGTGATGTTGAGAGAGCATGCATCTGATAAATAGGAGGAGAGAATTACTGAGTTGGATAACTAAAACAACTGTGGCACCCTTAATATACAATCAAAATGCTAAAGAAGAGGTGAGAGAGAGAGAGGGAGAGAGAGAGAGAGAGAGAGAGAGAGAGTGTGTGTGTGTGTTGTTTTATTTGAGATACTTATGGATCACCTAGTAGAGATGGCCAGGAAGCAGTCTGCAAAGTAGGAATATTCTAAGCCTTCAGAATCTCCACTTTAGAGGCAGGTGTTCTATGTAAGGAAATGATTCCCACTGTGTCTCCCAGTATTCTTGTGGTATTGAACATAAAGTCCAATCATGTGTCTATATACAATAGCTAACACAGGATACAGAACTGTAGTAATTGATTAAACAAGGAAATCTCAAACAATTCATTATTATAGTTTACTACCTGACTGGGGAGTGGGATGAATGCCCCAATTCCTGGAAGGGGAAAATGTTGCCAGAAATCCTATGAGTTCATTAAAATTAAGATCAATCTTTTTATTTTTATAAATCTACATGAATTTAGCTTTTGGACTTAACATTAATTACTATGTGCAATTTAGAGTATTTGGGTGATGAGTATAGTTCATTTGGCTTCTTCCTGAATCTCACTAAAATGTGGAATTTCTAAGGTTACTTAAACATGGTTTTTATAACAGGTCATCAGACTAGACAAGGAATATACATTGTAAGAGAAAATAATTTATTCAAGAATTGAACAATTTAGTAAAGGAATAGTGAGGAAAACATATTCCTGTGAGTCACACTTCAGTGTGAAGAGGAAATGACCAATGTCTTTCTCTCCTTGTAGCATTTGCCACTTTTTACAGTCTCAGTTACTACAGTTGTTTCTCTCTCTCTCTCATCTTAACTCTCACTCTCTGTATCTCTCTAAGCCTCTTTTTTTATTTGTATCATTCTCTCTAACACACACACACACACACACACACACACACACACACACACACACACACACACACACTTCCTTATTTTTCTTTATCCAGCAAGCAGGCTATACTGCCGCTAACCCGCTTTCTACATTGGATGTCACTATTTCTTTATAATACTTTCTAATCTTCTCCTGAATGACTTCAAAACATCCCTCTTCATTCTTTCTGAATCTCTAACATCCACCATGATAAAAAGCACCCTGTGCCAGAGCTGCACAGTATCACAGGAACTGATCTTCAATCTAGTCAGTCTGTGAAGTTTAAGGACTTATGGAAAATGCAGTACTTTTCCTGAGAGATGAATCAACATATTAAAAGAGTAAATAAATCAAGTAAGCCTGTTGTATGATATCAACCCAATGAATTCATCCTGTTTTATTGTGTAATTTTAAGTAATGGCAACTTGCTTAATTCAATTCTACATGTATGAAGTGTCTACTGTGTATAAGAGTAGTAAGTAATACTACCAATCATAAAGTAGACCAACACAGAATGTTCCCCCATCTTCCAGTCCTCCAGTCTCCATGGAAGCAAGTCCCTACACCCATTCCACATGGGTGACCCTAGCACATGAGGTTATATCTAAAACAAATTCATAATACAAGGTACCATGTGATAAAAAAAATAAAGGGAAGAAATGAAAGTTTTGCTTTTCTATTTGTTTTATTTGCTTATAAGGAAGGCATAGCAATATTGTGGGCAGTGTCAGACTTGGGAGTCTGAAAAAAATAATCCAATCTTGCCTCACTCTTACTATGTAACCTTGGATAATCTAATTCCCTTCTCTTTGCTTAGGGCTTCGGCCTCTAAAATAAAGAACTATGATACCTCTCTCTGAAGAGAGTCATGCCTCTCAAGTGAGATAATGCACATAATGTATCAGGGCAAAACATCAAATCATTACATGAAACAACAATAATAGACGGCATTGTTGTTATAATACTAAAAAAAATTAAATATCCAAGAATGGATATCAACAAAACAAACACGACTTCTTCACATCTTCATATTTTACTTTGCAATCCTGTAGGCAGATATAAACTTGTAAAAAAATGTATTTTCAACCACAATGAAAGTCTCTCATTTTATCCAAATTGTTTTATGTATATTTCCAAATTGTCTCCTCAATCCAACATCACATAGAATAAAACGATTCATAGGAAGGCCGTCAGTATATTGCTTTAGACCCCTAGTACAAGAACTAAAGAAGAACATGGACAAGACTCTTACGGGATAGGAAGGAAGGAATAATGTGGCACCACCTTTGGCAAAGGGCACACACAAGACCCTCACAGATGCACTGTGAATACCTTAGAGTATTGGATCCTTTCAGAGTTCCTTTGTATAATATTCAAATGACTGGATGAAGTAAAAGGGAAGATTTCTAAGAAACTGCTGAAACTTTAATAGTCAAAATTTAAGTGTTTAATGGACAAATAAAGTAGTTTTCAGAGAAATAAAATAATAAAATGTATTAGTTCACTGACAACATTCTAAGTAATATGCAAGTGGCTCTAGTAGTTTATTCTTGAGACAGATTTTACAGAACCACTGTGTTTCTATATGATCATACAGTATTTATCTACTTTTTTTTTAATGTGGAAAGAGATGGTTTCTGTTCAATAAACATTAAGGGCATAATCAAAACCCTGCTAGAGATATTGAAAACTTGGGCTGCACTGTTGTTTTTAGGTGGGCGTACTGCATGATAAAGAGACTATTAGTGGTAAAGAAAAAAATCTACTAAATAAAGAACTGCCTTGAACAAATATGCATATAGGACTTAATATCATAGAAAATAAATCTTTGATTTTATGAAATAAAGATAGGCACTTCTGAGATTATATTATAAAAAAAATTTAGTAGAGTAGAATGATATTTACATTATATTTCAAAAAGACTTTTATTCCCTTCACTGACATTTCATTATCAGGTATTCATCATATAAACTATGATGAATATAAATATCATATAAACAAACTATGGTTTTATTTTAAAAGTTTGATTAGTTTTTTTATGTGACACAACCATGAAATGACTGAAATAAGCTAGATATTGACTTATACTCCCCCTTTTCTGTACTCTATATTCTTGCTATTTTAATTGAAATCTTTAGATTTCATTACTTTCTTATGGTTTGTGAGGGTATCCATTTTGTGAGATAGGCTTCTGCTGATGTGCATATATTAAATTAAATTATATTTTCCCTTTATCCTCTTTTATAAAAATAAAATTATTCCAGGACATAGCACATATAAAAGTCATGAGATTGTCTATTAATGGCAGATGTTTGCTGAAAGGCGGTGCATTATAATGAAAAAGACACTGACCTTAGAGTGCGGAAGTCCTAGATTCAATTCCTGACACATGTACTGAGATTGGATTCAGTCACTTAGGTACCTTACAGATACAAATTTATGATTCTGTGATGCAGTTTTGTGTTCACCATTTAAGAATGAGTAAGAAGATAAGTCTAAATAATCATCTGAATAAAGTATTAGAAAATAAGATCCATGAGTTCTTAAACAATAATCCATAAAAAAATCTTTAAAATGACATGATGATATTATTTATATTAGAGAAGAGTTAAGTTTTCCAAATCTAATGCTGTCATACATTAGAATATAGATTTTACATAGATGATCAAGTAGTATTACACGATGTGGTCTTGGGTAAGTCACTTAACCTTGAGTCTTTGTTTCCTCAACATAAAAATAACGTTTTTTAGGATAGATGACTTCTAAGACCCAGTCCAATCTAAATCCATAATACTATAGTAAATTTCGTAAATTTGATCAATGTGTATAGCCCGTCCAGATGATTCAAAGGGAGAACACAAGATCAGTTTTTCTTCACAACAATATTATTTGCATAAATTACCCAGGTAACTGTCTTATTTCTCTGCTCTTTCCCGAATATAAGTCCATAAGAATCTTTAGGTTTGATGTCTACTAGAAAGTTTGAAGTAAAGAGATAGGAAAATGGTGAGTGCTATGGGGCTTTAGTGATGAATTCCTTTTTGGAGTGCGAAGACATTCTATTCAGAATTCATTCACATATCTTCTTGAAACAGATACCATAATAAGAAAGGTGGTGGGAAATAGAACAAAGCAGGACTGATTTTTAAAATTCGGCTACCATTTTACTTGGATAGGGGAAGGATTGCCACATGTATAGATCATCCAATATGTTATTACTCACATGTACAATGCTAAGGGACATGCTTCATGCAGACTGGAGGACTGCAGTTAGGGTGGACAATCTTTATTTGCCTACTAAGTGATTGAGAGCCGCCATTTCTATTGGCTGTGTAAGTAGAATTGCTGGCATCTTCTAAACAAACTGAAGCAGAAGTAATGTTATTATTTTTCCTATAATTATGTTAAAGGTTAATGACTCCCTAATACATGGAAGAGGACATCATGCATTAAGGAGAACTTAAGGGCTGCCTTATCCCTCCTCACCTCCCTGGGCCATGTGGCTCTGAGAAAGGGACCTGGAGTTTTGGCCCATTTTTTATTTTGTTTTTTTTAGTTCTAAGTTCAGGGAGGGCAGTCAAAAAATGAACATTTGAAAGACCAGAAATCCAGGCCAGATGTTGCAAATAGCATCAAAGTTCTGAGAAGTAAAGTCAAGGATGCTACCCCAGGTGTGGCTATGAAATTGAACTTGGTGGTAATGATACTTTGCAGAAATTAAGTTAATCTGTGAGTTTAAACTTCCTTCTCTTTTGAAAGCCTCAATGATTATGAAAGGGATTATGTCCCTGAAGACTTAAGAAAAATGTTTGTATATGGTTCTTGCTATATCTTTGAAGAAAATAATCCTTTATAAAAGTTAATCCTGTGTTAAGTGGATAAACTGAATTGAAGTACTAGTTACTGAGATCATATAGGAGGTGAACAAAATTGGTAAGGACTTGAACCAACGACTCTCCCCAATCCCCCCATACTCATAGGATACCAGAGAAATCTATGGAAAAATAATTAAATATAAGCAAACTGGATTGAAAAAAGAGGAGCCAGAGACAACCTCTAGCCAATATGAGTACATTCTGCCTACAAGATAAGTGCAGTTACAGTGCTGAGGCAATCTCTAAAGCAGTGGTTTGTAAACATCATTAATCTTACATCATACACACACAGGTATATATGTAAATGTGATACACACATGCATACACACACACATATGTATATATATATATATATATATACATATGTGTGTATACATATTTTTCCATTGTAGTTTTGCTAGGGAGAGGAACAGAAGAGAACAGAAGGTAGAGATTTTGCAAATGGCACCTGCACAACTGCTGCAGTGGGTGCAGAGGTCAGGGGTTTGGTTATAACGGAACTCAGGAACTAACATAGCTCCAAAGAGAAATTTGTACTCTGGTGAAAAAATGTGGAGTAGATGTTGGGCTTACTGGCTAATCAGTTATTTTTCTGCCATATTCAACTCTCCGTGACCTCATTGGTGTTTTTCTTGTCAAAGAGACCGCAATGGGTTGCCATTTCCTTCTCCAGTTCACTTTACAGATGAGGAAACTAAGGCAATGGTTAAGTAACTTGCCCAGGGTCACAAATCTAAGTGTCTGAGGACAGATTTGAACTCAAAATGATGAGTCTTTCTAACTGTAGACCCAGCACACTCTCTACTGAGACAGGCAGCTCCTTTGGGTAAAGGGTAGTTATGGTTATTCTGTAGATAAGCACCATGATGACTTATCTCTTGAAGGATAGGAGGCCATCTTCCCACTCTCTGATAATTGATTATACACTCCCTAAGATTTAGTTATACCCGCATGGAGTCATGTCATTTATCCCAGACTTTATTTTGGAGGGTGTTTACCTGGAAGAAATTTACTGGAATTTGAGGGGGTTTTTGTTGGTTTACTTTGCTGCCTGTTTCTCCTTCTAACTACCAAACCAACACTTTGCCCCCAACCACTTTAAGCTCCAATAAAACTGAGACAAGGCATGTATCAAATTTATAATGAAAACTGAAAATCTCCAGCCTAGAATCAAATTGTATCAGAGTACACGTATGTAGGTATTTGTAGGTCATAGCAGTTACACATTAAATTAGTTACACACATTCATGTGTTTATTTACGACCATAAGTGACTCACAATGACTCCATGATATAGGACTAAATAACAAAAACAAACTTTACTAGTATTTGAGCTCTAGTCTCCAACCTTTTTCTGCTTATTAAATAGCTCTATTTGTTTGTCCACAGTCACTTCTCCATACTTTCAGCCCTAGTTCTGGTCGAAGGTATTTTAATTTTCACAGAGCAAAATCCATCTCTGTGTACCATGCCAAAGTTGCTTTAGAGTTATCAGGACTCTAGATTTAATTATAAGGTTTATCAAAGACGAACTCCAATAGAATAACCACATACATTATCAACCTAGCCATCTTTGTCATTATCTCCTTCATTCTCTTGGTGGAGAATCATATTAATCCAACTTCTTCAACTAATGAAAATTCATTTTAAAAAGGAATAGAGGGGTATCAGATAGCAATGTCAAGGCATGAAAAAGCAACCTACTGGCAATTATGCCTGAAAAATCTGACAAAATAAATTTTAAAAATCTGTAAACACATAAGATAAAGATAATGTGCAATGAGAAGTAATGGCAGTTTATAAAAGAACAAATTAATCCTACCCAACCAACTTTATAGAAATAAAATTTTAGTATATAAAGAGAAAGCATACATGTGCAATATGCACTGATTTTAACAAAGCACTAAAGTAGCTCATAAAATTAATGTAAATGATCTTGAATCCTAGCATAGTCATATGAATCTGAAACTAGATGAGAAATGAATCACTTTGCTTATCTATTTGAGGCATATGCCTACTCTTTCCGTTTTCCTTAAACATTTAACAGAGGGTAATCTCTGGGTATACTTGAATTTAAGGAAACCTAATATGTGAAAATCAAGATTTATAGAAATTATAAGTTAAGGAGAAATTTTTTTGGAGGGGGTATAACTTTAAAAGTGCTTAACAGTGTGGTTCCTTTAAATAAATCTTTTTTTAGAGCATCAGAATTATGTATAGTATTCTATAATAATTCCTTGTAGGGGATTAAGAGAACAGGGTTTTCATCTCCATCATTTTGTACATGAGGTCTGTCAAACACATCAGGAAATATTTAACTAAATAAAAATATATTAAAACATGGATAACGTTGCATTTGAAAACTATCAATATGCCTCTAACAGGGATCCTTACAAACAGATTAGTAGCTGCCCTTTTATTTGAGTTTGACACTTTGGGTTTACATGATTTTAGCAAGTAATTTAAAATCTCTTAAGTCCAGTCCTTCATCTGTTTAATAATTAATTAGTCTATGTGAACTTAAATATTATTTTAATCCATTCTTTTCAAATGACTTTTCAAAAACAACATCATTATACTATGGGAAACATACCTCTACAGATAATGCTTAGTGCAGTGCCTGGCACATAATAGATGGTTAATAAATATTTATTGATCAACTGACTGATTAGAGCCCAATTTTCCCTATTGGGAGGAGAGGCTGAAAGATCATAGGGGGTAAAAACTTCTCAAGGACTGGAAGTAAAGGACAGCTTAATGAAAATGAGGAGAATTGTGATACTAAATGGAACATAACATTGAGCAGTTAGATCACTGTCCAACTCACTGCCTGCTTAATGGCAGATTTTTTTTCCCTGATACTGTTTTGGATTTTCCTTGACTCTCCCTGTTTATTGGGCCCTAGGTTCAAAATCTATTTATGATATCTGCTGTGTGACCCACTTGTTACTCAGTTTTCAGTTCTTCATCTATGAAATAAAGAAGTTTTATGAGATGGTTTCTTAAGTCCTTCATAACTCTACTCTATGATGAGTAAATTTATAAGTAAAAAACCAACAATTTCACCTATTCTCTAAATTGAGAAAAGAAACAAATTAAGTATTATGCCTACAGAGAATTGCAATGTTGCTTAAGCTATACTACCAAGAGTACAATTCCTAAAAAGAAAGAAAAAGAGAGAGAGAGACAGAAGGAAGGAAGAGAGAGAAGGAAGGAAGGAAGGGAGGGAGGGAAGGAGGGAGGAAGAGAGGGAGGAAGGAAGGAAGAAAGGAAGGAAGGAAGGAAGAGAAAAAAGAGGAAAATGAAGGACAGAAATACGGGAAGAAAGAAAGAAGAGAAAAAAGAAAATAGGGTGGAAGGGAGTCCCATATTTAAATCAAAAGAAAAGCTGTGCTAATGACTACCTGAGTGATCATAGACAAACCCCTTCCCATGTTTGGCAATCAGGGTTGTTGTTGTTTTTTTTGTTTTGTTTTGTTTTGTTTTGTTTTCGTTTTTTTTTATCTCTATGAGAAACTTTTACTATATATTTGCAAATGTCCTTCCTGGTACTTTATAAACTAGATTGAGTTATTCTGAATTTAGGTTTGGGTTTGTTCTTTTTTTTTTAATCTCATTCTTTTGTTTCTTTGCTTGTTTCAATGGTTTGGGATAATGTCAGCATTGTTTGGGTCTGTACTGTATGACTTGCTGAGGATAAAATGATGTTGTTACTGAAGTGATGGAATTATGGCCTTAGGTGAATTAGTATGCAAGGGACCTCAGGGGGGATTCAGATATCAAGAGAAATAAAGTGAATTGCTAACAGATCTGGGACTTAATGGTAGTATTCTTTCTACTAGAGCACAGTAGTTACATTTATTTATACCTTATTGTTATTACCTACTTCATAAGTGTGTTGGAGTAAAACACACAACAAACCTTATAGTGAAAATACTACTACATTCATTTTGCTAAACAGGGTCAGGATAGAAGATAAAGACAAAACTTGTTACTTCATTGGCACAGGGAAGTGAATGATGAGAAAACTCCCTCTACTGATATGGATATACACCTTCTCTTCAACTCAGAATATTAGAAAGTTGCCTAAAGCAGATAGTAGATATAGTAGATAGTAGACAGTAGATGTAAGAGGTAAAACACCAACCCAAATCTCCCTGGCTCCAAAGTCAATTGTCAATCCACTATGTCATTCTGGTCACCATTTTACTAATGATGTATTCTTATTTGCAATAATGTGAAATGATTGACTAACTTTCCTTTAGTATTAGTACTTAGTATCATTTAGTATACTAGTTGGCATAAGTCTGCCATTAACTTTATTTCAGATATGTGTTAACGCCAAACCAGAGTGTCTTCTGTTCCTAAGATGATTAGGACCAATTTGACAACTTATCCTTGCATGCAAAGTTTCTTTAGGAAGAAATATATGTAACATGAATACTCAGAAGTAGGGCAAAAGCATCCACAAGCTAGAATACTGATTCTGCTCTACCACGAAAATCTCTCTTTCTTTCTCCTTCTGTTTTTTTTCTTATCATCTCCATGGTTCTATGTTTTTCCCCCTTCCTTTATTTCTTTCTTCTAGGCCAATCAACTCTTCAACAAAAACAAAAAAAAATGAACTGGTCTTATAAGGAAGAGCAAAAATTCTACTTCTACACTTAACATCTGTTGAGCAGATCGAATTCCATTGCCTGCTTCAGTACTACCAGCAAAAACTAGTCCCTTCCCTTTCCAACTTGACCTCTCCTAATAAATCATCAAGCTCTAGAACTCAGAAACTTCTCTGATCTTAAAATTCTATTATTTCACCTCTCCTACTCTAAAATTTCCAGAACAGAAATTAATCTTTACCTTCTCTATGATGACAGAGTATTTTTCTGCCAGCTCTTATGACATTTTATTTTGTGTAATATAAATTTGAATATGATCTCCTCTACTAGATTGTTAGTTTCATAAGGTCATAAAATATTCTTGTTCTTTTTGTGTCCCTCACAGCAATAAATCTTGAACAGATGGCAGCTACATACAAAGGCAAAGAAAACTCTCATTTATTCATAGTAATGAATTATCTCTGTGTTATAGAGAACATCACAGCATTGTCCTAACTCTGATAATTGGTAGAGTTACTCTATGTTAGCATATCCCTGGATGTTTGTGAGAGAACATGTCAAAAGTTAATTATACAATATGTTGAGGAAAGACTGTGTATAGAGCTTTTGTCTAGGAGTAGTCTATGTTGTGTTTTAGGAAAAGGGAGTTAGTTAATGTTCCAAATGAGTACAAATTGGAAGAAGAGTGAATTCATTAATATGAAAAGGTAGTTCAGGGAGAGGTTTGGTGTTCTGTGTGGACACCAGGCTACATTTTTGCACCTTCTTTGTAGAAACTGTAACCCTTGGTAAATCTTTTCTTTTGGAACCATGGAGATGATTAAAAATTAAGGCAAAGCACAGAGGTAGGCACCTCCAATTTATTTCTAGCCAATGAACCAATTGAGATGAGTTGTGCTCCTGTATCAATTTCCATGTGGTGCTATCCATCTTCTGGGAAATGTGAGGACAAGTCTGGCAGATATTTTGTCTAATTGTGGTAATTTTAAGTATAAACAGTCCTATCGTAGGAACAGAAAATAACTTTGAATTGAAGATCCTGGGCTTGGTGAATGCTCTTAAAAGTATGGATATTTAAGAGTAGGCTTGTAACACACAATAACAAGCATATTGCCTTTCACTTAGCAATATTTGAAGAATTTAGTGAAATATGAGAGTTTCACTGACAAGGAGAAATCTAATTATTTTGAGCATAATTTTAAAAAGTTCAAACCTAACGGTAATGATTTGATTTGAAATTCTTCAAAATAAAAAAAAATCTTGGTGAATTATTAGAATTCTCATATTTTAAACACATATATACATGTATGTTTACATATATGTATGTGTATAGATCTCTATGTGCGTATAAATGTGTGTATATATGTATAAGTGTATGTATGTACACATACATATATAGACTAAAACGATCATTCCCCCAAATCCCACTCTCAGGAATTTTCCACCAGGGTAGGTTTGGGGCCATATTAATTTATAAACATTGTGACGTACTGCAAAGAAAAAAAACCTGGAGTGGAGTCAAAGCAGATGGATCAGATCTTCCACAACTAGTTATAGAAAACTAGGGAAGTCCTTAAACTTTCTGGACCTCAGTTTCCTCATTTCTAAACTGTGATAGTTGAACTAGATAATCCTTAAGTCCCTTTCAGCTCCAGTATTCTACGATGCTACGTTTCCTTTCCATATGTTCACCTGGTGGATTCTGTTGAAATGTTTACATTTTTCTACAATTATGTTTTTTAGCATCTGGCAAGTTAGGTTATACCATAGTCCTTAGGGAATTCCTACTCTTGATTTGATTTTATGTAGCAAACAAATACGTGTTTCAGAGTTTGTTAGACAAAGCAAATATTGCACTGGTCATATGTAAGGCTGGGAAGTAAGTCAGGTTTACTTTGTCCCCCTCCCTACTTTTTTTTTTTTCAACTGCTTGGAAGAATAATCTCCTTTCCTCAAAACCTTTTATTTTCATATAGGTCTCTGTATCTTTGGAAAGAAGTTGACAGTTCCCACTTTTTGTTTTAGCATTACCAATTTGCATGATGTGAAGTGAAGCTTACGAAGTATTTCAATTTTCATTTTCTCCAATAATTAGTCATTTGAAGCATGTTTCATTTGGTAGCTTATGGATGACAGTTGTTTTCCAAACTGATTATATTCTCTGATTGACAATCTATTGCAGAATGTCTCTTGGGAATCACACTTCTTACCAGTTTTCTACATATTTTTGGTATCAGGTGTTAGTGATAATTATTGCAACTAGTTTCATGCTCTACCATTGCTCTTCAAATTCTGTTTTTATAGACTTAATTCATAAAGCTTTTCAACTTTATAGAGCCAAAATTATCCAGTTTATCTTTTATTATTTCCCTCATCCCTTGTTTGGTTAAGAATTCCAACCTTTGACATAGTTGTAAAAGGTATTTGATCTTGTTCTCTTTTAGTTTTAGTGGAATAACATTTTATATTTATATCACAATTCTGTTTTGAGCTTGTTATGCCATATGGTATAAGATGTTGGTGGAAACTTAATTTTTTCCAGACTGCTTTCTAATTACCTTAAAAATTCTTGTAAAAAATAAGGAATTTTTACCAATAATTTATGTTCTTGGACTCAATTAAACACTATGCTACTGGTTTGATTGCTTATTTTATCAAGAGAGTGACATTTCTATGTTTTCTTTGTGAATATGTTCCAAAGACATGTACAAGAAGCAATAGTGATGCTATAAGGATTCTGCATTGGTTGGAATGAGTTCCAACTGGTAGTGAGGAGGTCAGTGGGTCATTCTAGAGAGAGGTCTCTAGTTCAGTGAATTCAGAAACTATTTGTGCCTTTAAACTGTCCAACATTTTTATCAATGACTTGTATGATGATACACCAAATTTGCAAATAATTTAGCTAGACAAAGGAACTATGAGGCAAAATGATCTGAATAGGCTAGAAGGTTGTAAAGAATGCAACAAAAAATTTAATAAACATTAATGAATGATATTATAGTATGGTTAAAAATTCAGCTGCATAGATACAGCATAGAGATTTGGTTACATAAAAGTTTATATGAAGAAAAGATAGTTACCATTTAATGGATTGTAAATGCCATAGGGGCAGCTAGGTGGTACAGTAGATAGAGCACCAGTGCAGGAGTCAGGAGGACCTGAGTTCAAATTTCACCTCACACACTTGACGCTCACTACCTGCGTGACCTTGGCTAAGTCACTTAACCCCAATTGCCTCATCTTGGGTCATCTCCACTCATCCTGATGAATGATGGCTCTGGAGGAGAAGTGAGGCTAGTGACCTGCACAGCCCTCCCTCACTCAAAACAAAGTCAAGTGCAAGTCATGTCATCATTTCTCTGATGGCATGGTCTTCTTTGGCAACAAAGAATAAACACACAAATGACAAACGAATTAATAGTGACATCATAACCAGAAAAGCCATTGTGTTCTTAGGCTGCATTAATAAAGGCCCAATACTCAAAATGAGATATTGATTAGAGGACTGGTAACCATGATATGTGTAGAATAGTTGAAAGCACTAGGGATTTTTATCCTGGAGAAGGGAAAGGGTGACCAAGATGGCTGTCTTAAGTATTTGAAGGATTTTATGTATTCTGCTTTGTCCCCAGAAGGTAGAATTAGAAGTAATTGGTTGTATATAGACAGATTTAAGCAAAAATCTCACCATAATTGGAACTGTCAAAATATGACAAAGGCTGCCTTTAGCTCTAAGGGACTAGTAAGTGAGCCATCACCGGAGATCATCTTTCTAACAAAGGCCAATGTTCAGAGAGTTGTAGAGCTCTGATACTCTATAACTACCCTCAGAAGATGTTGGACTCCTTGAGCTATCATAAAGTTCTTTCTTATATTCAGCCTAATTCTGTGTTTCTGTAACTTCCTAACCTTAGTCCTAGACATGCCCTCTGGAGTTCCACGGAATATCTTATTCTCTTTTATCCAGTTTTCTTTTACACATCTGAGAGTAGCAACAATGACTGTCCTCAGTTTTCTTTTCTTCAGGCTAAGCATTCTAAATCTTCATTTCTCTAGGTATATGTGTCCATATGCTCCTGTAGTGTCTTCAGAAATCATCAGGGAAAAGTGTTGCAGTCCGTGTGACCCTGTATCTTAGACTTGTGGTCAAAATCTCTCTAATAGATATTCTACCCCATCAAGTCTAAGGCTATCAAAGCACACAATTGTATTTTGCTATCCTAAGCTGTCTTGACTGTCACACGAATCAGCAAAGTTGAGGTAACGGGAGCAGGTATGACTCTAGTGCTTTTACATACATCATCTCATTTTTATGCTCTACTGTAAAGTAGATACTTTAGTATTTTTATCCTAATTCTATGCAGCAAACTGGGGCTTAGACAACAAAGTTATTAAATATCAGAGACTGAACACAAATACATTTCTCTCCTGATCACAAATCTACTTTGTCTTAGTAACTTCATCCTATCTCATGGGTTTCATTATCAACTCTATCCAGATGAACCCAAACTCTATATATGTGGCCTAGCTATCTTTCATTGATATGATTCCTGCATCCAACTGCTTCTTGGGCATTTTAATTAGATTTCCCATGGGAAACTCAAAATCAACGAGTCCCAAGAAAACATAATTTCTACCTCAAATCCATCCATTTCTCAAATTTTTATATTTTTTGTTGAGGGCTTCATAATTCATCTAGTCACTAATGTTCACAATGGAGTAATTCGTAACTCTCAATTGTCCCCCAATGAATAAATTGAATAAGTTCTGATGTTTCCTGGATTTTCTTTCCAAATTTTTCACCTCTGTCACCTTCTCTCTTCATATGACCACCATCATGTTTCAGGCCCTCATCACTCCTTTCCTGAGCTATCACAATGGCCTTTCAATTGACCCATCTGCCTCAAATATCTTCCTTTTCTAGTCTGTTCTTCACAGAATTTCCAAAGTTATATCCTTAAAGCAGAGGTCTAAGCATGTAACTTTTTTATTCATTGAACGCCAATGAATTCCTACAGCCACTAGGATATTTACAAACTTCCATCTGTAATCTTAAGTCCTTTCTAATTTACATCAAACCTACTATTAAACACTAGCAGTTTCATTAATACTGCAAAATTGGCCTCACTGGTGTTCACACAGGAGAGTTCATCTTCTCTCTCCATGACTTTGCATAGACTTTCCCCACAACAGTAATTCACTCCTCTTCTCTCACCTCTTAGAATCCTCAATTTCTTAAAAACAAAACAGAACAGATCAAGCAACAGCCTTCGCAAGAAAACTTCATTAGCTCCCCCCCCCATTTTCTAGTTCCTCTAGTGAAAACATACCTTATGTTTACCTTGCATATACTTGTATGAGTACACATTGTCTCCCTAAAAAGAAAATGTTATCTTCTTAAGGGTAGTAGCTGATAAGATTTTATTTTTCAGCACCCAGTTCCTAGAACCATAACTGGCATGCAGTCAGCCATAATAAATACTGATTTCTAGACTGATCACCACTAGTAAACTATTGAGTTATATAAGTGGTTTGTTGGGCCTGGAGTCAGACAGACTCATTATTTTCTGAGTTTCAATCTGACGTTAGACACCTAGTAGGAGTTTTTCATGGGAAAATCAGTTAAACCCACATGCCTCAATTTCCTCATCTGTAAGATGAGCTAGAGAAGAAAATGACAAGCTACTCCAGTATCTTTAGCAAGAAAATCCCAAATGGAGTCAGGAAAAGTGAGACATGACTAAATTGATACAATCACAACAAAAAAGCAGGCTCTAAAGGCAGAGAACTGCTGAGTGAAAAGGCAGCCTGGGAGGGTAGCAGAAAGCAATTGTGTTAGAGTTGGAGAGCCTGAGTTCAAACCCTGACTCTGTAATATGCTATCACTGTGACCTTAGACAAATTATTTAAACTCCTTAGGCTTCAGTGTCTTTAATTTGTAAAATGGGAAGGTTGGATTAGGTACTCTCTGAGGTCAATCATTTGATAAGCATTTATTAAGTACCTGCTATATAGGTATATTAATACCTATAAATACCTTTATAGGTATTATAATACCTATAAAGTAGGTATTAAGTACCTACCACAGTAGGTACTATGCTAAGTGCTGAGGATACAAAAAAGCCAAAAGATGGTCCTATGCGTGTCTGTGTGTGTTTGTGTGTGTGCGTGTGTGTTTAGGATAAATAGGATAAAATTAAGAGATAGAAGGCACAAGGATTAAGAGGGATTAAAAAAGGCTTCCTGTAAAAGATGAGATTATATTTAGGACTTAAAGAAATCCAGAGAAGAGGAGGAAGAGAATTTTAGGCAATGGAGAAAGTCAGAGAAAATGTCCAGAGCCAAAAGATGGAATGCAAAGAGGTTAATGTCATGGGATCCAAGGGTATATGGTGGGGAGTAAGGAATGACAAGACTGGATAGTCAGGAAAAGGCTGGTTCATTTATGAAGGGTTTCAAATGCCAGAGATGTGTATGTGATCCCAGAAACACCTAGGAGCCACTGGAGTTTATGTAGGGGGAGAGAGAAAGAGAGAGAGACAGAGAGACAGATAAAGAGGGGAAGAGACAGAGAGATAAAGACAGAAATAGAGAAAGAAAGAGAGATAGAAGCACAGAGAGATACAGACAGAGAGAGAGACAGAGACAGAGGTAGGGGGTGGGGTTTGGACTTGAGCTTTAGGAAAATCATTTTTGTGGTGGAATGTAGTATATACTAGAAGGGGCTGGCAAGCCCACTAGCAGACTACTGTAATACCCCAGGCATTATAGCCTGCACCAGACCTGGTGGCAGTATCACAGGAGAGAAGGGGACTAGAAAAGTGTTCCAAAGGTGAAATTGACAGACCTTATCAGCAGATTGGATGTG
This sequence comes from Potorous gilbertii, assembly GCA_028658325.1. Classification (NCBI taxonomy): domain Eukaryota; kingdom Metazoa; phylum Chordata; class Mammalia; order Diprotodontia; family Potoroidae; genus Potorous; species Potorous gilbertii. The sequence continues at coordinate 429,313,287 of CM053771.1, forward strand.
GAGGTCAAGTGAGAAGTCAAGGTTAGAACCTATGCTTTAAGTCTGAGAAAATAAGAGGACAGGGTTTCTTCAAAGGTGGGGGAAAGTGAAGTTAGAGGAAAGTTAATGAATATGATTTTGCAAGTGCTAGGTTAAACATTCTACTGGACAATTTGAAGATATGTGAAAGGTAGTTGCAGATGTGGAACTGGAAGTTGGCAGAGTAGCTGAGGCTTGATAAGTATATTTGAGAATTATCAGCATAGAGATGATGATTAAAGCCATGGGAGCTGATGGGATCACCAAGTGAAGTACTATATAGGGAGAAGAGAAGACAATCCAAGATTGAACCCTGAAGAACACTTACAATTATAAGGTATGATCTGGATGAGCAAAGAAGACTGAGGAGAAGTGGCCTGATAGGAAGGGAGAGAATCAGGAGAATGTAGCATCCTGAAAACCACTGTCAAAGGCTGCAAGACAAGTCAAAGAAAATGAAGACTGAGAAAAGGTCATTGGATATGGCAACAAAGATATCACTGATAACTCTGGAAAGAGCAGTTTCAATGGAATAAGTTCAGAAGCTATGGTCTAAGGAGTTAAGAGCAGAATGAGAGGAGAGAAAGTGAAGGCATCTATTGTAGATGGCCTTTTCAAGGACTTTAGCCACAAAGGAGAGAAGAGAAGATGATTGTGAGAAGGGAAGGAAGCATCAAGTGTGGGTTTTTGTTTTTGTTCTTGTTTTTTTGGATGGAGAAGATGATATGATTGTAGGCAGTAGGGAATGAATGAATGGAAAAAGAAAGATTAAAAGTAAGGGATAGAGGGGTGGAGTGAAAATGGTAGAGAAAAAGCAGTCACTCACTTGAGATCATCAAAAATCCCCTCTGAACAAGTTTAAGTGATGCCATAAAACAATTCCCAGAGCAGCAGACCTCACAAAGGTAAACAGGAAAGGTCTGTCACAATTTGATGAGATTGGAGCACAGGCCAGTTTCTCTTTGCTAGCATTGAGGCAACACTCCATTGCTTTGCATGTACTCAGATCTGGATGGTAGTCCTGGGTGGCAGACCCAGGGCAAGGAGGAACACTAGGACAGTAGAACTTGCAGCCACAATGCAGGTTGGGCCCTCATCACAATGCCAGGGCTAAACAGAGTGCTTTTTCTTGCTCAGACTGCAGAACAGGTCAAGAAAGCAGCAAACACATCTCTCCTTAAATTATAATCATGTTGGAAGAACTGAAAACTTATAGGTGCCTAGAAGTGTCTTTAAAAATAACTTCATAAAACCCTATGAAACTTGGAACAGAGGACTTTCTACCATGAAATGGAAGCAGAGCCCTACTTTAATAAAGTCTTAATAGTCAAGAAACAGTCTGGCAAAATGAGCGAACAGAAAAAAATTCTGATCATAGAAGATACTGTGGTGACAAGGAAGATCAAAATACACACTCAAGAAGAACATAAAAAAAGTTAAAACTCCTATATCCAAAACCTCCAAGAAAAATATAAAATGGTCTCAAGTCATGGAAGAGCTTAAAAAGAATTTGAAAATCAAGTAAGAGAGGTAAAGGAAAAATTGATAAGACAAATGAGAGTGATGCAGGAAAATCATGAAAAATGAGCTAACAGTTTCGTAAAAGAGACACAAAAACACTGAAGAAAATAACACTTTAAAAAATAGATCAGGCCAAATGGTAAAAGAGGTACCAAAAAACTAATGATGGACGAGAAGACTACAATGCAAAGTAGAATTTACCAAATGGAAAAAGAGGCAGAAATATTTACTGGAAAAAAAAAACTCCTTAAAAAATAGAATAAGCAAAATGGAAAAAGAGGAACAAAAGGTCACTGAAGAAAAAAATTTCTTAAAAATTAGAATGGATGAAATGGAAATTAATGACTTCATGAAAAATAAAGTAAAAATATCAAAAGAATGAGAAAACATAAGGCAATGTGAAATATCTCACTGGAGAAAGAATTAACCTGGAAGATAGATGAGGAGAGATAAATTAAAAATTATTGGACTACCTGAAAATCATGATCAAAAAAAGAACTTAATCATCATCTTTCAAGAAATTATCAAGCAAACTTCCTTGATATTATAGAATCAAAAGGTAAAATAGAAATTGAAAGATTCTACCACTTATCTACTGAGATTCTAAAATGAAAACTATCAGGAATATTGTAGCCAAATTCCAGAGTTCCTAGGCCAAGGAGATATTGCAAGCAGACAGAAAGAAACAGTTCAAGTATTGTGGAGCCACAGTCAGGTTAACATAAGATTTATCAGCTTCATATTAAAGGAACAGAGGGCTTGGAATATGATATTGCAGAGGGCAAAGTTGTTAGAATTATAACCAAGAATCACCTACTCAGGAAAACAAAATGTAATCTGTTGGGGAGAAAATGGATCTTCAATGAGATAAAGGACTTTCAAGCATTCTTGATGAAAAGACCAGAACTGAATAGAAAATTTGACTTTGAAATACAAGACTCAAGGGAAGCATGAAAAGGTAAACAGGAAAGAGAACTGATGGTATCTGAAATACAGGTAGAAGCATATTTTTTATACTTTATTTTTCTTTAGTTTTTTGTTTGTTCTTGTTTTGGTGGGGTTTTTTTTGTTTGTTTTCCTTTATACCATAACTGATATGGAAATGTTTTGCATGACAACACATGTATAACCTATGTCAATTTGTTTGTCTTCTCAAGGAGAGTGGTTGGGCAGGGAGGAAGGGAGAGAATTTAGAACTCAAAGTTTAAAAAAAAGATGTTAAAAAGTGTTTTTACACATAAATTGGAAAATAAAAGACTAAATCAAATAAAAAAGTGATAGAGAAGGACTTCTAGAGGGCAAATCTATTGAAGGAGATGGGGTAGAATCAGATTGCATTAGAAAGTAGAGCAGTTAGTCTGTGTAAAAAAGGCCACCTAATCATGAGATATAGATGTAAAGGAGGAAATAGTGGCAGAAGATATCTATCTGAGGGATAGGAAATGAGGAAAAGAAGAGGGAGTTCTTGAGAATGGTTTCTTCCAGCTCTATACTAAGGTCTTATTATTCCTTACATTCCCCCAACTTCAGATCTTGATCCTGTCATGTCCTTGTGCTTCATCTTCTAAAGCCATTACAAGCATTCCTCCAACCCTAAATGATATTCTTTTTCTTTTTTTAAAAAAAAAAAAAATATATATATATATATTTCTATTTTGTTTCAAAATACAATTCAGTGCCCGATATTTGGGAAATTAATTTTCAACCAAACAAGTTGAAGGTAAGACCTTATCTTTAAGGAAACTGTAGACTCAGGAAAGTCTAGAAAGTTGTCCCATCTTGCTTATGTTCATCAATCCCCTTGTTCCTTAATCACTCTGTGCTAGGAATAGACACATCACCTCTCGGGTGTCTACACAGCAGCAACCTTTGTAATGTATTTCTTTTGTCTATTTCATACTCTTCTCTTGGAAAGTTTGATTTGCCAGCTCTGATGGGAAGTGGGCTATATGCAGTGGCATGGAAATTCTAGAGAAGTCAGTGAAGGGCTAAGTTGAAGTGACAATGTCTGCACTGTGACTGAGGCATAGATGGAACCCAACTGACATTAAGGATAGCCACAAGTTGCAATTCTTCCTCTCACCCAAGAGAAGCCATGAGAATTTGCTAATTTTTCCTTCACCCTCCCTTCTCAGCTTCCATCCCAGTCTGAGGCAGAACATAAGAGAGGGAAGGGGTTTCAAAAGGATGGAAGCCTGGAGTCTAAATGATGTTCTGAAGGATCTGGTGGCACATTCAAGAAGCCAGGGGTCAGAGTGGATAGAGTGATGGGTCTCTCTTCTGGAGATGGGAAGACTTCAGTTCAAATTCAGCCTCAGATGCTTCCTAGCTATGTGATGCTGGACAAGCTATTTTCTCTCCAGCTCAGTTTCCTCAAATGTTAAATGGGGACAATAAAAGCAACTACCCTGCAAAGTTGTTGGGAGGATCATGGGAATAAATATGATAATATTTGTGAAGTGCTGAGCATAGTGCCTGGTAGATAGTAGGTATTTAATAAATGCTTACGCTGTTCACCTCTTCCCCTTTTTAGATGTCAAAGAATTATTTGTTTCTTATTTTAGAAGAGAGATGTCTCCATAAAACATAATAAATACAACAGAAGATACATATATATGAATATATGTATATCTGTATATATATGTACATATACGCATATATATGTATATATATGTATACACACACACACACATATAAAATTTAGGGGCACCTAGGTGACACAGTGGACAGAAAACACTGGGCCTGAGTTAAAAAACTGGCCTCATAAATTTTGTAGCTGTTTAACCCTGGGCAATTCATTTAATCCTACTTGCTTCAGTTTTCTTAGACCTAGAAAAAGAACTGGGGAAGGAAATGGCAAACCACTGCAGTATCTTTGCTACAGAGACCTTACATGAAGTCACAAAGATTTGGATACAACTGGACAACAACAATATATACAATTTCTGTGATAGATTCTAACTCAGGAAAAAAATGGATCCTATTCTTTCAAAAATAAACTAATGGGGCAGTTGAAAACATATTTTAGCTCCAAATATGGCATAAAGAATCTTCCACTAAATGCACTTGTTTGGAATTCAATAAATGTTAAAAAAAAAAAACCTGAAGGCTTCAGCATCTTTGGATCTCCAGCAAGATAGAACAAACACAGTTAAGCTTCATTCAGATAAAAAAAATAAATTATCTGGTATTTTGAACAAATCCTATCGTAGCTTATTATTCACTAAGGCTTACATTTTATTCACAGTTGGACTATATCTTAATGGACAACCAAACCTCATTACTTGTCAAAGCTCAAAGCCGAGGAAATTGCTATGCATACTCTTACTGCTTCATAGCTAGTCTTTAGTGATATTACAACAAGTCACTCAAAACAAAGCCTGGGGTATTAATAATAGTAACGAGAAGGAAGATTTCAACCCTGGACTGAGGTTGTTATGTTGTATATGTGTCAGGAATTCTACTCACTTCTACCAATGCATCATGTGATAGCTATTTACCCAGTTTAAAGACTCTTCTTTGCATGCACTCACTATGGATGGAGGAGAAAGGACCAAGAGAAGCAGGGGCCATGACTTGACAGATTTGAAAGCAAAGCTTTCACACGTCAGTTTCAATTCTACTTGTAGGTAAAGAAACTTCTGCCTCTCAGTTTCATAGGAACAAGACAAGATGGTTTCACAGAAAGCCATAATTGCTCATACTCATGACTAGGTCAAATTTGATTGGGGAGATGGATGGTGGCTGCCACAGAGATAACCTCTCAGACTGTTATATGGAATCATAAGATCATAGAAAAAGTAGTAAGTGTCAAAGAAAGAATTCACAGACAGCTTCTGGTTTCAATGGCAATGTTCTTTCCACTGCATTATATTTTCTCAAAACTAGATGGCAGGGATGGTAACCTAGGAACAATTGTACCATTCCAGCAGACCTTGAGGCAAGAAATGAGGAGAGTAATTGCCACAGGGAGGACATTCTTCTTGCTTCCCTGAAGAAGTCATTAACCTAGGGCAGATCCCTCATGTTACAAAGCTAGCTGGAGTTGAAATGTGCTGGGTTCAGTATCAGGAAGACCTGATTGCGAGTCTATCCTAAAGAGACTTACTAGTTGACTCAAATGTAAAACAGACATAGCACCTACCTCTCAAGGCTGTTGTGAGAAACACATATGAATATTTGTAAAGCACTGAGCATAGTGTCTGGCATACATTAGGCATTTAATAAATGCTTCCTCCCTTGACTTTCTTCATATGACCAATAGAAAACAGTGAGAATTATCCAATGAGTCAACCACCAAAAATGTAAGAAACAGCTTTTGAAAAAAAAATCCATAATGGGAAAAATATTTTAAATAACTTCTAATTTCTCACAGTCCATTTACAGAAAGAAAAAGTATAAGTAAAAATTTGAGTGAAAACTAAGTTAGGAAAAGAACAGGAAGAAATCACTAAGTAACCATTCTAGACCCCTCATCAGCTTCTAAGAAGGTCTGAAATAAAATTAACTTAGATAAATCAATCCCTGCCTCACACTCAAAAATCCTTACGGGAGGATATTAATTAAATAATATTTTCATAAGTTCTCATGCCTAACCTGATACATCTTGCTTCGATTTATATTTATTTCCTTTTGTAATCTTAGAAGGGAAAACTTTCACCTTGTCTCATAGGTACTGTTTCCTAATCCAGGATTCATTCTGTTGTGTTCTTTTGAACTCCTCCTGTCTTAAGTAGGTTCACCAAACGAATAATGAAAGTTGGCAAAATAGGTGAGTTCAAATCTAATAAAAGGATTATCTTTTAATTTCTCTATAAAGTCATACAGAATCACTGAAGAAAGTTTTAATCTACAGAAGTGAACTTTGCAGATCATTGATTCTTACTTGTTTAAACAAGGAGCTTATTTATTTTAGTCATTTAGAATGAAAACTTTTGGAAAGCATACTGCATGTTTTTTTTTCTGCTTTCTTAAGCAAAATAGATTTTAAAAACAGAAAATATTCATTATGCCCCATGTTTATCTTTATAAATGCCAATGCCAATCATTTTAATGTACTGCAAAAAAAAATATGCTTCTAATTTGTCCTAAGTTGGGAAATCAAGTAACCATGATTATTAAAAAGATGCCAAAAATAAGAGTAAATAGTCTCTGAGTAAGGTTCTGAAGGACTTTCCTGTAAATAAAGTGCTGAATGCACAAGGCAATAATTTAAGCCCCAGGTGCTTTAGAATATTGTTAGGAGGGAACCATTTTTAAAATTTATTATTGTTGCTACCCTAATGACTCATGTTCTAACTATATGCTTTTGAAGGTCATATCCAAGGAACATGTAAAAATCATTTTTTCTTTTCTTGAATATATGATTTATAAGATATTTTAAAAATTGTAAATATTAATTTTATAGTGTAAAAAATTTAATATGACCATGTACAATAATTAAATAATATTTTAAAATATAATGTATAATTAGTATACTTCATAATTCTAACTAAGTAAGTAGAACTATATTTCAGAAAGGAGAAAATAAATATTTAGTAAAACATTTTCAAGAGTGAATTTAAAATATGCTCTAGAATGGCAATATGTCATGTAAAACAATCTTAGATGCTCACAAACAAGTGATTTGTCCTAAATGTCCTACAAAAAGCTAAAATTCACTGAGTTATATTCCAGACCTTTGATAACATGTTCCACAGAAGCTATCCTGTGCAGCCACAAAATTAACTTAAATGTCTAGAGAGCAGCAGGGTTGAGAGAGGTCACTAAAAAAAAAAAATTGAATAGTCTTTGTAATAGGAGATAGTGATAGCTACCAATCTTGTAGATAACAGTACAGTGCTCCTTTTGGCACCATGGGAGGTAGACCCAAGTGCATAATTCAAAAAAATAAGGAATTAGACTTTCTGATTCATCACATAGCAAATCTCATTAAAGAGGTTTTCATTCTATAAAAACATTGATTGTTGTAATGCAAAGAACTCTTGGTTGGAATTAGCGAGGATAGAATTTACTACTAACTACCTGTAATGTTCAAGACAAGTTCATTAACCACATCTGAATTAAACATTGTCAAGGATTCCTTCCAACTCTAATATTCTCTAATGATGAATTATTCATTCAGTGCCATTCTAGTTAGATCTCTTTTATGCTCTTATTTATAATTTATGGTAATGTATGTACACATCTTACCTTATTACTTTAAGGTAGTATGATCTCTCCTTCCTCAAATCTATCAAAGTACTTTGCTTTGATTTTAATTTATCTCACCATTTCTTATCTATCTGTCATCTGTTTATTTATCTACTGCAATACATACTTATCTATCTCTCCTCCTATCATCATCAAATCATCCATTTCTTGAGCAAGTACAGGGGTACAGAATGGGTATATGAAAAAGGGTGATGTAATTTATTTGCATTGATTTGAATTATCCTTCTTGATGACAAGAACTGTGACTTGTCAACCATGTGCTGTCCAAGACACCAGAATGATTTTAAAGTATAAATTAGAAATAGTACTAGGGGCTAGAAATGTGATTTCATTGATATAGGGAACTCCCTAATGAGAAAACCTTCCACCAGCGAAGATCATCACTTTCTCTACAATTTATAATCTACAAGAGTTTCCTAGAGCATTGAAAGATTAAGTGACTTGGCCAAGGTCACATTAATCATGATATACCAGGGGCAGGACTCAAACCTAACTGTCGTCTTCTCACTACTCCACAAAGCACAGAGTCAGTATTTAATAAATGTTGACTTGAAATGAAAAGAGACATCTCAGCTACACAATAAGATGGCATATAGCTTGTGGGATCAATTTCACTATTTTATAAGTAGATTTTCATCAAATAGTTAAGTACAATTCTAGAGAGTAATAGTTCTAAAAGCAGTTAGCAACAGATTCAGTGTCAGAGACTTAGAAGGGTGCAGCTTGTCCAGCATCCATTCTTATTAATTATTATGTTGATGTAATAAATAAAGTGAGATTATAGAAGATAGTAATTCACAGGAATTTGGAATTAAAATATAAAATAAAGTAGGAACTCAGTAGCAATAAGAGTATATTTCAGGTTTACTTAGGACTTTATTCTAGAGCTCAGAGAACAATTTACATAAACCTATAGGATGGCCTAGAGGCAGCTATGTGGCTCAGTGGTTGGAGTATAGGACATGGAGTCAGGAGGATCTGAGTTCAAATCAGATCTCAGACACTTATTAACTGTGTGACCCTGGGCAAGTCACTTAACCTCTGTTTGCTTTATTCCACAGGACAAGAAAATGGCCAATCACCCAAGTATCTTTGCCAAGAAAATCCCATGGACAGTGTACTGATATGGGGTAGTCCATGGGGACACAAAGCATCAGATATGACTGAATGACTCAACAACAATAACAGTTTTAGTTCCATGAAATCTCTTGTTTCTGAAACAAACCAGAAGTGTAAGAGCCATAAATTATCCTACATAATGTTCTGGGGGAATACAACAAAAACTTACATTGTTCTGGAAATATTTACATAGAAATATTATAGCTACTAAGGATCTGTGTTGCTACTAGTTCACTAGTTCATCTTCAGCGCTCCATCAAAAATACCCTAGTTTTTACTGACTCCTTCATTAGGTACTTTTTTTATGGAAGGTGGGGCTGTAGTATATCTGAAATTCATCCCTCAAGGAGCATATAACCTTTGAGTATGTTTATAAAGTAATAAGACAGTGGAAAAAAGAAAAGATCATCAATAAAGCATTAAATAGATAAATTGTTACAAGGCAATCAAGACATGCATGGCAGGTTGGGCACTACCAGGTTAAATTTAATATACACTGAAAAGAACTGCAGTAACCTCTCAGAGTTTCCTATATAACCTGATTTTCTGTTGTTTTTTTTATCTGAAAATTTGTTAATATTTTTAAGTTAATCAAAATTATTTTTAAATATTTATTTTTAGTTTTCAACATTCATTTCCACATGATTTTGAGTTCCAAATTTCCTCCCCATCTCTCCACTCCCCCCACCCCAAGACACCCTGCATTCTGACTATCCCTTCCCCCAGTCTGCTCTCCCTTCTATCACACTCCTCCCTTCCCTTATCTTATCCATCTCCTCTGTTTTCTTGTAGGGCAAGATAGCTTTCTATATCCCATCACCTGTATATTATATTTCCTAGTTACATGTAAAAACAATTTTTAACATTTATTTTCAAAACTTTGAGTTCCAACTTCTCTCCATTCCTCCCTCCCCACCCATCCCCACTGAGAAGGCAAGTAGTTCAATATAGGTTATGCATGTGTAGTTATACAGATTTCCATAAAAGTCATGTTGTGAAAGACTAATTGTATTTCCCTCCATCCTATCCTGTCCCCCATTTATTCTAGTCTCTCTTTTGACCTTATCCCTCCCTTGAAAAACATTTTAAATGATATAGATCCATTTGTAATTTCACTCTCATTCTGTAACACTTAGTGCTGATAGATAAAGGTAATGCAACAAAAGTGAGTCTGCTATATATACTAATATCCCTGACTTCGTTTTAAAAAAAAAAGTATCAGATGTTAGATGACTTTGGCTTATTATATGTGGCTCCCATTTTGAGATATTACTAGCTGAAAATGGCAGGAAAGGCCTCGAGCCACAATAAACTGCCTAGAGTATGTATTAAATGACTTACATGATCTTCCTCTATTGGAAATGATTTTTAGAATCCTATACCTTAGTGATTCCTTGGCTTTTCATGGACCATGGCTTTTCCCATCTGTTTAACCAAGGATTTTAGAAGAAATGATATTTTACTGAGTCTGCATAGCCTTATGTAGCCTCAGAAAAAATTGAAAAAATCAGCTGGGATGGTTATATAGATAGATATTCTATGGTTCATTACTCTACCCTAGCTAGAAACAGGATTATTTTATAGGGTTACAGCAGCTCTGGTGCAAGGCCATAGTTGACTATGACTGCTAAAGCTTAAGTGAGTCATTTGGGGATGATTTTATAGATCTTTAAAAGTAGTGGTTTATATTTTATTTCTTTCTATATGAAATTTTCCTATTTTATATATCATATATACCTGCAAATAGCACTACAGTACAATGTAAACAGTCCACTGGGTATTAGGAGAGCCAAGTGCCAAAGCTGCTCTAGTGGTTACAGTAGAAATATATTGAAAATTATTTACAAAAAAATTTTATATTTAACTAGCTAGACAGTGGTGGGCTTCCACATGTAGAGGATTCCTGGTGCTATAGTATTCAGTTTCAACAGAAACATTTGAAAAATGCCTTGTGAAGTGAAATAAGAAATATTTGAGATACCCTGACTTGGAAGACTCTATAAGGGAGGATTAGAGGGAGATCAAAAAAGAAGGGGTGGTTGCAATGATATAATTTTACATAACTGGTCTTCTCTGTTTATCTTTTCCAATGGGGAAAATGGTAAACCAAAGAGAAGATCTCCTTTCTGGAAATTCCTGAAGGGAAAGGTGATGGCAATGTCTCCACTTGACACTGATAAAATTGACTTTCAAATCATGCTTAACTGCTAGCTATTTCCATAGGTTGTAATTATTGGAATGCAAAGACTTCTTGGTTTGTAGACAGAGAATTTGGGCTCCACACGTTGTGCTGCTACTTATTATGAGAGAGAGAGAGAGAGAGAGAGAGAGAGAGAGAGAGAGAGAGAATTGATCTAAGAACTGAGAATCATTCAATCAGCTAAGAATTTGAAAGCACCATGGAGTTCAAATCTTACCCGAAAGGAACTAAGGACAAGAAAAGTGAAGTCACTGTATCAGAGAATTTCAGCTTGGAAGGGACCACTGTGATTATCTTCTAGTCTAATCCATATATAGGGGGAAAAAACACCCAAAATTTCTTTCTACAACAAATGGAATGATAATTCATCTAGGCTCTGAGGTAGATGCTACCTCCCAAAGTATTACATTTTAAATGTATACACATATACATACGCACATACTATATGTGTGTATAAATATAGATACAGAGATAGAAATACAATGTGGGTATGTATATACATAGAGAAATATCTATCTATCTATCTATATATACATATATATATATATATATATATATATATATATACCATTAAATACAGAATACATACAGACACATATACATATTTACAAATATATCTTTTGTTTTTATATCACATAGATTTCTATCTGCATCACTTTTCCTCATTCCTCTCAATGAATACACATAGAAACATATGTCTATGTGTATATTTATACAAATGCATAAATACATATTTTGAAACATGCAGCACTCCATATCCATGAACCCTCACCTCTACAAAGGTAGAAAGAAAGCATCGTCTCATATCTCCTCTTTGGGGCCAAGCTTGCTCTGTATAATTTCAAAACACTTACCTTAAATTGTTTTGTGGATGGTGGTATTTAACAATTAAATTTAAAAATTGATGTAGCCATTGTTTTTATTGTTTTTTTAGGCTCTATTTACTTCATTTTAAATTAGTTTCTGTAAGCATTTATAGGTTTCCCTGTATTCATTATGTTCAGTGTTTCTTCTGGTAAAATAATATTCCATTACATTTATGTGCCACAGTTTGTTTAGTCCTTCTCCAATTACATAGTGTTTTAAGGCAGAGTTGTCAAACTCAGGGTACCCAGATATGTGCAGCCTTTAAAACTCCAGAGTGCTGAACTAGATTAAGATGTGATTGGGAGATGTTTAGTAAAGTAAATAAAAATACAATACAACCTGAATAATGGCGATTTGTGATCGTATAAGTCAATGGTAGCTTTATATTTGAGTTTCAGGTGATTGCTTTAAGGTTTGCAAATCACTGTACATATTATTCTATCCTTACAACAGGTGTTACTATCACCTGTTTGATACTAGAAGAAAGTGAGGATAGAAGAGATTAAGTGAGCTACCCAGGGTCACCAATCTTCTATTAGGGAATGACTTTTGGTGTTGTAAATTTGTGTTTGTATGTGTTTATCTATTTGTCAAGCATACCAAATCCATAAGCAAGAAATTTGATATTGTTTCCTCATTTGATTGCTTCCCTATTTTTCCTAGATTCATTAATTTTGTTTGTGCAGAAGCTTTTCTCTTTCATGTAATAAAAATTATCTAATTTACCTTCTGTAACTGGTTCAATTCCTGTTTAGTTAAGAATTCATTTACCTACAACTATAACCTATAACAAGAGCTACTATACACACATGAACATATATATGTGTATGTATATATATGTTAAATAATACATATAGACTTCACATATAGGATTTATACGTGTGTGTGTGTTCGTCCTTCATTGCCAAAGAGGACCATGACATCAGAGAAATAATGACATGACTTACATTTGACTTTGTTTTGAGTGAGGGAGGGCTGTGAAGGTCACCAGCCTCACTTGTCCCCAGGGCCATCTGAATTCAGTGACCAGATATTCATCAGGATGACTAGAGATGGTCCAGGATGAAGCAATTGGGGTTAAGTGACTTGCCCAAGGTCACACAGTGAGTGTCGAGTATCTGAGGTGAGATTTGAACTCAGGTCCTCCTGACCCCTGCACTGGTGCTCTATCCACTGCACCACCCAGCTACCCTGGATTTATATGTAATGCACACATACATATGCATACAGGGAGCTTCTGGAAAGGAACATGCCATTCAGAGGAAGAGACCTCACAGACAGAGGTACTTCCAGCATGAGAAATAGTCTATGGGTAGGGTGAACTTTGAGGGGTTTCTAAGGCATGTTAGACAAAATCATGTGGGCTGTCACTGGTGCAGCCTAAAGAGGAAAGGAAAACAGCTCTCATTTCCACCAGTGGTTTGATCCTCAGAGGGTTGACTATTACTACTTGCACCGCTCTAGTGGTAACCACAAGAATAACTATTATCTTACAGGCTAGCCCAAGTTTCTCTGCCAGTATATTCCCTCTTAGTTATATATCTTAGTTCTCTAGCAAGACATTAACTCAAATGTCACAGAAAAATAGTAACTACAAAACTTTTTTCTCTTCCAATAGAAGGGGTATACTTGCCTATAAAATCATGATGTGTTCAGGAACAGGGAAGACTGGGTACAAAGAAAATACAATGGTAGTGAGAAACAGATGCAGGTGCTACAAGTGACTTTACTGTTCAGCTAGATTAATCTAAGCAAGTCATTCAGCGGCTTTATTGGTTTCTTGTCATCTTTCATTACCTTAGTCTGTGTAGCCACTAGGCAGGGGTTGTTTTGAGGGGCTGGGCAGGTTCCTAGGCTGCTGGACTCTTCTCAGGACATGGCTTCACATGGCTAGTGCACTGGGCTTCAATGGGAAACAGCATTTTTTTTCCTACCTTAGGTCACAGGTTTGTCTGAGTGGTTCTGACCCCTCTTCACTATGGCTGGTGTTATGCTTTTTATCTGTGAGAAGGTCACAAAGTTTTTTCAGCTAAGATACAAAGAAGATGAGGAGTGGAAGAGGCTTCTTCCCCTCATCAAGTCCATAAAGATGTTAGAAGGCTTGTTCCTCCTGTAGAAAATGTCTTATGACCTTAGAAGTCCCTTTGTCATAGTAATCCATTCTTTGTTGGCTTATGGAGATTCAGTCATAGTTTCAATTCAGTCATTTTCATCTAACATATTCTTTTTATTAATCTTATGGAGATGGCTAGGGACAAGGTGCATATTTAGATTAGGCCATCTTGCTGAATTCACTGTTTGGTTGCCCATTCACAGGTACATGCTAGAACCAGTTTGCATCTGGTTTTGAGGCTGTCATATTTTTAGTGTGAATATTTCCTCAGAAATCAACCATAGCTACAAACTAGAGCTTGATTTAATGTTTGGTTGATCATCGGGACTTCAGAAAATTTTAATAATGCAGATAAAATATAAAAGTGTGTGCATTTGTGTTTATTTGTTTGGAAAGCCCAATAGTTAAACGTATACTAGCGTACTCTTACATTACTCTTTAAACAAAGCTTGAGATTATCAGAAGTACAATAGAGGTCTCAGGGAATGGAGAGATCACCAAACTGGAGCCCTTCTGACTAGGTTAATAATGATGGTGATACTTGAAAAGAAGGTAATCAGGGATGGGCTACACCGCCACCACCACCGCCACAGCCACCGCCACCACCGCCACCACCGCCGCCACAGCCACCACCACCGCCACAGCCACCACCACCACAGCCACCACCACCACCATTGTTATTTCTATAGTGCTTCGCATTTGGTAAAGTTCTTTAAATTCATGATGTCACTTAAGCCTTATATCCCTGGCCTTTCATAGACAATTAAGTTTTAAAGCCTCCTATCCTTTCTAGGATCCTGAATGTATATTTGCCTCTGAAGTCATTTCCCTTTATTTTTAATGCTTCTGCCTTTTAGCCCTGCAGACCTCATGTGTATGTTGAAGAAGCTAGGGGGCAGCCCTCTTATAAACATTTATTCTAAATAACTATCCCTAACACTGTCATCTAAAAGTCAAAGTAGGGATAGGGGCTAAAGCTATTTCCAAAGCATCACTTTTTTTTTAAACATGGGAATTGCAGATCATCCACAAAAAGCACACTTGGAAGTGACCCATTCAATTTATTTCATATTTACCTTTACATATGTAGTATCCCTTTCCTTCCCTAGCTGTAAGAGACCTAGAGATAAGTGATATGCTTCTTGGCCAGGTACAGGGAGAGACTGAGAAGTTCAAGGGCAGAGAAAAACAGATAAATCGAGATGGTGCAAAATCAGATTTGCTCTGCCTGAGAATGTCTTTGGGTATTTGAGCACCTGTCACCTGGATAAAAGAATTAGATTAATTCTGTTGGGCCCTAGAGGGCAGGATCGTGAAGTTTCCAAAAGTCAAATTTAGTCTTGAGGTGAGGAAAACTTTCTTAACCATCAAAGCTATTTAATAATGTACTTGGCTTCTTCAGTAGATGACGTGAATCTTCTTTTGTGTCTGACCTATCCTTGTCTAGACCTCACTGCTCCACTATCAATGATCAAGACAGAAATAAAGGTGGAAATCCCAATAAATGAACAGTGTGATAAGGAACAACCAACCAGAAGATTCATGACTGCTGCTGGGAACAGAACCGTTGGAGCAAAAGCAGTAGCAATGAAGAGAAGTCTGGCTACTGAGTTTTTCTCCATTCCAATTCAGACATTAACCCTCCCAGGCTCTAGTCAAAGGCTCTGGAGGAAAAGTAAGGCCGGTGAGGTGCACAGCCCTCCCTCACTCAAAACAAAATCAAGTGCAAGTCATGTCATCATTTCTCTGATGGCATGGCCTTCTTCAGCAAGCAAGGACCAACACACACGCACGCACACACACACACACACACACACACACACACATGCACACACACAGTACACACACACACACCTGTTGAGGAAGGTCTGACTACAGGATAAACTACTGACCTGCAGTCACTTAGTACACATTCATTACACATTATTTATTTATTTTATTGATTACATGCAAAAGAATAGCACAGTAAATATGATATTCATGGATGATTATTTTTCCTGAAGGTCAACTCCATTATCCCCAGGTCCTATTATAAGGATTCAATGAACAATACCAGATTCCGGCAGGAGGGCTCAAGAGCTAATTTTGATGGAGCAAATGAAAACTAACCAGAACCCTTAGACTACTAACCAGATGAGCAGAGCTTCTCAGAGGAACTAAGGTTCAATCATCTCATGATATTTATGATTCTTAGAGGAGATGAGCCTTTTTTCCTTTTATCATGCCTCTCTCTGAGTGGCTCTGCCCATTAAGGCAAGAGTTCTTAACCTAGAGTTAGTGAACTTTTTTTATAACTATATTTCAATATAAAAGACATGCTTTGTAATTCTATGTATTATACTTCACATATTTAAATACATTATTCTGAGAAGGACTTCACAGGTTTCACCAGACTGCCCAAAAAGTTCTATTACACAAAGAGGTCAATAATCCCTGGTCTAATATGCCAGGGGGCAGAGCCAAGATGGCGGAGTAGAAAGACTCACCTATGCTAGGTCCGAACCCACAGCCCATAGATTTCCTGTAAAAAGAACTCCTGACAAATTCTGGAGCAGTGGAGGCCGCGCAGCAACACAGTGAAGGAGATTTG
>CM053771.1:429330427-429430501 GCA_028658325.1 Potorous gilbertii
GGGGAGGGGACAAATGGGGAGAAAATTTTGGAACCCAAAATCTTGTGAAAATGAATGTAAAAAGTTAAATAAATTTATTTAAAAAATAAAAAAAAAAAATAATCCCTGGTCTAAAAGGTAGAATTAGCGTATATCATCCAATTGGAATTAAATCATGAAGCCCCCACTTTATCTATTCGTTATTGAGATCCAGTCACAAGACTTTGGCATATTATAACTCATCCCTAGGTGAACCTCTATAAATATTGTGTAGTATTTTACTCTTTTTGCATATAAACTATAAAAGTAACAAATAGTTTATAACAGAATGAGAGCTGTGTGGCTGCATAAATGCAGCTTCTCTGAAATAAGTCCTCTCTCATGCATTACATAGGCATATGTTAGTGTCTCCTCAGTTCTGCCCCACACTGGAAAAAAGCACCCATATGCCAGGGTGAGTATCTACTGGGGTTTCTCCCCATCTTGTCACATAGATTAGGCTAATTCTTTTCCTCAAAAGTAAGGAAGACATCGTCAAGACTTAAAAGGCCCAGGGCCTTGATGCTCAAGTCATGTCATTGTCGTAGTGCATTCCTAGTGGTGTCAGGCTTCAGTGCCATTATTTGCTGGTCATTTAAGGATAAGGAAGGCCTTCTTATGTGTAAGACCTGTCCTTCATGCGTGGGGGAAGGTCCTAGGCAATGCAAGTCATGACACATTGCCTTGCTGATCAGTCTTTGGAAGTGAGCCCTTTGAAGGCATTCACAGAAAAAATGTATTTTACCCTCATTGATTATTTCTTTTTTCTCTGGGTAAATGAAACCTTAAACATTTTTTTTTAATAACTTCTGGGTCACACAGAACTCTGCTGTACTAGAACACAACTGTCAGGAGGAAACTCTGACTTAAGTTCAACCTATAAAAATGAACATAGGGCATTTATCAACCTTGTTTCTTTCAATAAATAGAATCAGAAGAATTTCCTGGTTAAAAATGCAAATCGCCTGCTATCATCCTTTACTTCACCAAACTTTTTTATAGTAAAATTTACCCCAAGTCCCCTGGCAGAGCAAGGACTTAAATTTTCATCATTTGATTCAAATTCTAAATCTCCTTCCATGATGCTAAGGGTTAATTGTAGGTCATTTAAGGTTTAAAAACTAGCTATCAAAAAAACATACAATATAATTTTAAGTTTCATCTCTCTGTTAACAATTTATCCATCAATTTTCTGGAGTCTAGAAAATCAATTACACAATAAATAAAGTCTAATTTAAAGCATTTGTGAATTTCCTAGGTTCAAATGCTCAGAGCGAAAATTTAACAATTGACTTTAGAAAGCTGACTCCATAGTATGTGCCTGACAACAGTTCATCTGATGGGATTAATTCCTAAGCCATGCTACTACTAGGGCTATTTCCAAAGATGATTAGGGAAAAGGAAAAGAACCTACATGTTCTAAAATATTTATAGCAGCTCTTTTTATGGTGGCAAAGAATTGGAAATTGTGAGGATGTCCATCAAATGGGAAATGGCTAAATAAACTGTGGCATGTAATTGTGACAGACAGCAAAAATCAAGTTTCTACAGTGAGTTATTGGTAATCGATGAAGTCATTGAGAGTAAGTTAGATGATAAGAAGGCCAGCAGACTGCAGGTGGACCCAACCAATCAAAAGACAGACAGTAGCCTTCAGAAGATTACAAAGTTTTTGATAAAGGAACTAAATCTACAGCTAGCTAGAACTAGCCAAGAAAAATGACCTAGAGTTACCTGGAAAAGGCTTTTGTTCACTGTGCTTGCTTAATGAGCCTCATACATATAAATAGACACATCCAGCATAAAACTGCCCCTCCATTATATGATGATGGTTCTTATGTTAAAGCATGTTTGGGAGGGGGAATCACACTAAAGGGGCTTATGTAATAGTATGTGGAGGAGATGTTGACCTAATGGGGAATGGACCAATCCATCTCCTGGTTGGGAGGATCTGTCTTGAACTAACAGTATACAGCTCATCTCAGTTACATATTCAGTACTGCCTCCTCCTGAAAAGATGGGGTGTGAGGGGAGGGAGGGTCTGCTTTGGTCAAAGTATTTAATTCCTCTGAACTCTGCTATAATAAATTTTCCTTGATTGCTTTTTAGTGTCAAGAGTGTTTCTAACACCACTGTGCTATAAGAAATGATGAGCTCCATGATGTTAGAAAAACATGGAAAGACTTGCATGAAATAATATGGGTGAAATGAGCACAACCAAGAGAACACCGCATGTAGTAACAGCCATATTGTTTTAAGAACAACTTTGAGCAAATAGGTCATTTTGACTATTTTAAATATGAGGGACATGCGAAGGAAGACACCATCTGCAACTGGAGAAAGAACTGATAAATAGAAGTATGAGTACAATAATTCTACACACACACACACACATGCACGCGTGCACACACACACATTTGTGTCTAATGGTAGCCATCTCTAGTGAAGATAGGGAATGGAGAAGAAAAGGAAATTTTCATGATAACTTTATTATATATTGAAAAGGAAAAGCAAGTTGTACATAACAAATTTGAAGTTTAATGTGCAAACATTTTTATTATACTGTGTTATGGAAATGGAAATGCTTGTTTTATTCCATAAATTAAAAAAAAAATAAAGGAAAAGAAAAAAAAGAAAAATACAAGAAGGTCCCCTTTATGTTAGTCTACCAACCATTATTTTATAGTATGAATTTCATGGACAGTGTTCTAATAAGAACGTTGTATAAGAAAGGAGAAAGAGAGAACATTTCTTTTTAGGGTATTAGAATAAAGCTTAATGCTGAATAATTGACATAGCACATTTTGTAGATCTGAGCCATAATAAGCATCATATTTCACCTTGCTTCTCAAGTTCAATTTTTATTGCCATGTCTCTGTGATCCTCTCACTCTAATCTGTCACCTTCTTGAGGTCAGGGACCATGCTTTACTCTTTGTAATGAATATGCTTTGTATGGTGTTGTGCAAAAAGGAGCTTTTCTATTTTATGACTTGAATTAGAAATTTTATCATCTAAATGGTGAATGGAGGGGAAAAAATTGTGTTATAAGCCCTAATTTCATCTATATTGTGTCATCTACTGAAACTAACAATGAAGAAAACACAATTCAAGTTCAGGTCAAATGCTTGCATTTCTAAAAAAAAAACATTTATATGGGGTTACTGTAATAGTTTGAATATTTGCATTAGGAAGACACTAAGTTCAAGTTATCACTAAAAAAATGCTTGCAATGCACTTACATAAAAACATTTAATTCATGTTTAAAGCAAATAGGTTACTGGAATATTACATTTAACTGCACAGCCAATATATGTATATTACAGGAATACACATTAACTAGAAAATAATTTTCTAAAAGTAAAGATAATATACAAGAATATTCAGCTCAATGACCTTAAAAATGACAATCCCTGCTTAATGTGTGTGGCTATGCTTCTCTCAAAGTGCCACCTGGCATTTCTCTTCCCCTGGGAAAGCATTAACATGTTCTTCCATTCTCTCTCTCTCTCTCTCTCTCTCTCTCTCTCTCTCTCTCTCTCTCTCCCTTTAAAAGGGACGTTTAAGTGAAGCCTATATAGGGCATGCCATGGTATATTAGATATCCAGATCTTCTTTATTGGTGAAATTTTGGCCATCTAACATACTATGGCATTTCCTGAATGCCCCGTGCAGAAAGATTAAACACATGCAGTCCAAAATAACTACTTGCTTTTAAACCACATGGTATACAGTTTTCTAGCTCTCTGGTTAAAACCTAATACCATATCACTATTGACTGGGAAGAGTGCCTCAAATATTGGTTCCTTGGCACCACGGTTTGAGATCATAAATTAGTACATAGATTACAAGTAAAGGATAAGCAATGATAATTTTCCAGAAGCGGCAGAATCCCACATATGAAAAGGGAGAACAAACAAAGTCATAGAAAAGCAGATATACTTTCACTGAGAACATAGCATTACATGTACTTGAGAGAAAGATGACAGAACATCCGGGAGAGTATGTCAAGTTCATGTGAGTTTAGTGAGATAGGCCAAGGCTATTCTCATTATAGATTATACACATAATTTAGTAATGTCAATAACTGTCACAGAGAGAATATGTGCCTGCTGGAAGGAAGTGATTTTTCACTCCTCAAATATTTTGGCACTTTCTCAAGATCTCCCTTTTTCTCATTTCTTATTCTACCTGTGAGACTTCAGGTAACTGCCTTCAGTTCTCTTGTCTCTCTTTTCTTTCGTTATAAAAATGAGAGGCTGGATTGCAGAGATCTCTAAGGTACCTGGTGGTTCTAGATCTGTTGCTGGAAGCAGAAACTGGTTTTTTTTTTGTTGTTGATTGTTTTGTTTCCTTTTTCTTTGTAAACTCCCCCTCCCTACCCAACACAATGCCTTCCACATTAGCAATTAATGTATGGTAGGGTTTTTTTTTTTTTGACTTGTTGTCTATAACTCTATCTAATATCTTTCTGAACCTATGGGACACTCCCTTATTAAACTAGAAGCTCTTTGAGGCCAGAACTGCTATTAGTGTTGTTTTTAAACCTTTATATTCCAAAACCTTACCGAAATTCCTGGCATGTAATTAGAACTTAACAAATTTTTTTTAGAATTTAATTGTTGAATTTCTTCTTAATTCAATTGAATATTTATCAACATTACAAGTGCAGTTGAAGGAGTTGCAATTCTAAAGATGCCTGAACCAACAGTAGAAATGTTTATGTAATGGTAATTCAAAATGAGGTGGGAATTTAGTTGTGAGAGCAGTCAGAGCTAGGAAGGATGCAGAATGCTGGCTAATATGAGTGAATTTGTTTGTGATTTTGTTTAATGGAGCTGGTTTGTGGGAAGGCCAGTAGGGGGGTGGCTTGGGGATGATGTTCTCTGCATTGTTATTGTACATAGATTTTTGTTGCTGTGATGGATTTGGTTTTCTGGTGTCTAAATAAATGTTTTCCTTCTGTTTTCCATGTGGAAATTCTGTGGTATTTTGTAATTCAAAATTGTGCCCAGATATTCATGGCCACAGTAGACACTGTGAATATTGTATTGGCGCTGCAGCTTAATGGAAGCAAACAAGGATGCTATCTCTTATGAGTTTAGATACTAAAAATGCAATGTTCAATTGATGAGAGGAGACACTGGGAAAGATGTAGGCATGATAGACTCCTGACAAATTAGAGTAATAAGAATTTTGACGAATGACCAATGAGTAGCAGATTTTGTTGTTAAAACTCAATACAGAGGGTCTTAACTAGAGTACTATAAGGTGGTGAGGCATGTGTGGAAAAGTTAGCCAAGGTAGTCAAGGTCTAAAGCAACACAGATTGCCTAAGACAAGTTAAATCAAGCACTGTATGGGGACCAGAAATGAGAACGATAGGCTGTTGATACCAGTAGGAGCAAGGTCATAAGCTGGGATACCCAGGTTGTGGGTACTGAAATTGCTAACTAAACTATCTTTGCCTAGAAAGATTTTTTTTCCATTATTAAAATTATGGGTCTGAAAGGCCTAAGACTCAAATCACTCAAATCACTGCCACTGGATGGAAGAAAATACTGTTACGACAAGGGGATGTGTGTGATAATTGTATTGTCATTTTATTAACAATTTATATTGGAATGGTGAGCAACGGAGAGCTAGATCCAAACTAACTTCAAAAATGTTCAATTTTTCTAGACAAAATAAGCAAACCAGCAATATAATATTGAAAACACTGATGATTTAAGACAGCTTAATAGGGTCTAGAATAGATCTAATTGGATCAGCACCTTGCAATTTATAGAACACTAGTCTTGGAGTTAGTAAGACATGGGTTCAGATCCTGCTTCAGATACTAGGAATGTGAACAAGAATTAATAATCTGTTAACCTTTCAATCTTCATGGTATTAAGAAAGGATTTAAGCTGTACTGATGTTGTGAGGCCAGTTGGAGACCATGCAGGTAAAAAAAAATCCCCAAAATCTCAAGACACAATATGTTATCAGCTTTTATAAGATTAATTGCTTAAAATGTGCCAAGCTCTTCAGAATTATGTAAGGATACAAAAAAGGTAATTCCTGATCTAAAGAAGGGAGCTTATATTTTCCTAGCTAAATATAATGTAATATGTTATGAGCAGAGGCATGACAATGGAAATTTGTAGGTAAGGTAGTCTAGGAAAATTTAAAAATGGAGAAAACACTTTCAGCTAAAGGGCAGTGATGCTAACTGGGGAGTTAGCTTCAAAATTAGGAAGGCTTAGGTTCATATCTTGTATCTGCTAAGGGAGTTACATGTGACTGAGGAAGTCATTCAACTTCTCTGTTCCTCAAAAATCTTGGAAACTGCAAGTTGCATAATTGTTACCTAGTTGAGATGGCTAGAGAGGGTTTTCTTATTAGAAATTCTATTAATGAATGAAATGACAGTTTCAGATCAAATTTATTTTAAAAATAATTATAATTCCAAAAAGAAATGGATTATAAATCATGAACAAAACATGCTACTTAATTTAAAAATACCAAAAAGATAGGAAGAAATTGATTGCTCTGTAAGAGGATTTTTTAAAAATAGTCTAAAACTATGAGTTGGTATTACTTCTAACAGAGAAACCCTAAGGTCTTTTGCACTATGGAATGATGAAGTATGACTGATATCAATTATATTTTCTAATGATAGTAAAAATATCTATTTAGAGTGAAATAAATGGTTTTCTTATTGAACCCCAGGGATAGAATGAAACAACTTTAACTAAAATGCAATCACTTCAATAAAATAGAGGTATGCAAAAGAAATCCATAAAAATCATTACCCCTTCTATTAGTTTTTTAATTTAAGAAAAAGAGATAGAAACATTCTTTCTAAAATGACCGTACTAAAAATAAAGAACCTATATAAAGTATGAATATTCTTTCCAGAAATAAGGGAAGATTTACATATCTAGAGAGATGGTTGTTTATCATTATACCATACTAACACTACAAAATAACTGTACTTCCTTAAATGATTTAGAGAGTTAGTGCTATACCAATGAAATTAACTAGAGATTACTTTATGGAACTAAAAAATATTCAAAAATTAAAATTCAAAAACACTATTTTAAAGGAATAAAGAGAGTTTTGCCCTTTATCAAATAATGTTATTAAGCATTAGTCATTAAAACTATTTGAAACATTTTAAAATGAGAAATTTTTCTTAGGGAAAAAATACTTAAATAAAATCTTAAAGCAACTGAACACAGTATCCCAATGTTTTGCAACCCC
Source organism: Potorous gilbertii (assembly GCA_028658325.1). NCBI lineage: Eukaryota > Metazoa > Chordata > Mammalia > Diprotodontia > Potoroidae > Potorous > Potorous gilbertii. The sequence continues at coordinate 429,337,693 of CM053771.1, forward strand.
TAGGAACAAGTCACTGGATAGATAAAAAAAAAATAATTAGTTTAGCAAAACTACAAAATTATAGAAAATGAAGAATGTTGAGTATGAGGTGGGGAAAAGATAGCAGAAATAGGGTTACCTTAAAGGAGATTTAGTGAAATAAACTGAAGAGGCAAAGTACTATGGTTACAGAAGTAAAAAAAAATCCTAATTTTTAAGAAAGCAAGATGTAGGAAAAAAATGTAACCATATCTCTCAAAATTTTTAACATTAATGGTTCAAAAAGCCAATAAAATGGAAAAAAGTAACAAACTGTAAAGAGAACAAAATCTCATAATTGGTTGCTTATAAGAAAAAATACCTGAAAATAAAGATATATACAGAATAAAGATGAAAAACTGGAGCAAAACTTACTATGCATCAAGTGAATCATCAAAGGAAGGAGTTCCAATAATGCTATTAGACAAAGAAGGAACAAACATTCACAATACAAAAAAAAAGGATAAACAAAACAACTACTTAATCCCCAAAGGAACTACAGACAACAAAGTAAAGTTCATAGTAAACATATATCTTCCAAATCACTTAATACATAAAGAAAACATTGAGTGAACCAAAAGAATACCTAGACAATTATTTAATACTGGGAGATTTCATTGTCTGCTCATTTTTGTAGAAGTCTACAAGAAATGCCCTATCAAAAGACCAACTATAGATGTTTAGAAATGCATTCTCATAAAGGAAATAGGACTAACTATATAAAGGAACTACCAAAAAAAAAGTGTGGGGAGGAGAAAATTACTGTTTTAGGTGGAGTGTCATGATTGAGTCACCTTGAAATATTTAAAGAACAACTAAGATGAACATTATGCAAATTTTCAAAATTTAAGAAGAAAAAAGCACCTTAGGGTCTAAAGGGAAGGATAAAATGTAGAACAATATATGGACAATTAGTATTATTAATGCTGTATATTGCTAAAACTTTTAAGTAAAATAATGTCAAACTGACTACGAAACATTTAATAAATAATTCATTATGAATTTTCTGCCAACTATTTGATGATGGTTCAACATTAAGAAAACAATCAACATAAAAATATAAAAAATATTTATAACCCACACATTTACAAAGTATAATATTGTTTTTTATTTTAAAGCAAATGTATTATGCAGAGGTCATAATAGAAAAGGATATTTTATTCCAAATAATTTCAATAAGTCTAAAATATCCTCAGATCCATATGCCATAACATACAAAATATTTTCATAGGTTTATTTCATGATATAAAGAATAATTTAAACATCTGCAGATATTTTCAGTGCTTGTGACTGTTACACCAATATGATAAAAATGACAATACTATTAATGTTAATGTACATTCTAATCATATACTATTCAAATGATCAAAGGGATACTTCACAGAATTTTTAAAATGCCAAATTTCGTTTGGAAAAAATAAAAAAAATTAAAAAATCTCTAGAAAACTAAGGGAAAAAATTGAAAAGAGAGAACAACAAAGAGTCAATAATACTTTCCACCTCACATGATATTATAAAACAGAAGTCATGAAAGTCATCTGATATTAGTTATAAAGGAGGGAGGTGGATCAATGATACAGTATCCAAGGGATGATAACAATATTAAAACAATGGAATTCAACATTCCAGTGTTCAATCATCCAGAAAACATAAATTATTTAGAAAACATGCTCCATGTAATAAAAAAATTTGCTGAGAGAACTGGAAATGAGTCTGGCAGAAAGTAAGTTAAAATCAACTTCTCATTGCATTCTAAATGAATATGTGACCCTATTAAAGGTCATACTATAAAATTAGAAGACAAGTACGTTATATTCATCTGACAGCTATGAGTTAGAGACGTATTATTAATTTTAAAAAAGGATAGACAATTATAGATAATAAAATTTATGTGAAACTGAAAAATAAAACTTTTCAAAAACCAAAATTAATGTTATCTAGGATAAGAAAAGAATCACTTTGGGAAAAATAATATCTTTACATAATATTTCTCTGATGAGGGTTTTACATACAAGATACACGAACAAATATGAGATTAAAAACACACCTAGCTACCTATCCATCTATCTATCCATCAATCCATCTATCCATTCATCTTCAATGCTGGAGATCTTGAGAAAAAATAAAACTTCTAGTGTTCACTGTTGGTGGAACTGTAAATCAGTGCAATCATTCTGTAAAGTATTTTGAAGTTATAGAAATAAAAGGTGACTAAAATATCAATAACCTTTAAGAAAGAGATCCTGTTAATTGGACTTCAATTATATACAGTTTATTGTTTAAAATGGGGCAGCTAGGTGGTACAGTGTATAGAGCACCAGTGCAGGGGTCAGGAGGACCTGAGTCCAATCTCACCTCAAACACTTGACACTCACTAGCTGTGTGACCTTGGGCAAGTCACTTAACCCCAACTGCCTCATTCTGGTTCATCTCCAGTCGTCCTGATGAATATCTGGTCACTGGATTCAGATGGCTCTGAAGGAGAAGTGAGGCTGGTGACTTGCACAGCCCTCACTCACTCACTCAAAAAATAATAACAAAGTCAAGTGCAAGTCATGTCATCATTTCTCTGATGGTAGGGTCTTCTTTGGCAATGAAGGATGAACACATACACAATATTTTTAAAAATAGAGACCTTGTATGCCCCAGGTTATTTTATAGCAGCATATTTTTTTACAGTAGCAAAGAACTGGATGCAAAATATATTTCCATTGATTACGCGATGAGAATTTAATTTTTAGTACATGAATGGAATATGCTGTTAAGACTATGAACTAATGTAAAGTAAAAAGACCAAAAAATCCTAATATTTTAGTGAAAGAACTATCACTAAAAATGGGAATATTTCAAAATAATAAAAAAAGCATGGCTAGAAAGAAGAGATGGGGAAGATACTATCTCATTCACTTGCAAATATTGGAGATTTATAGGTATTGTATGTTGAACATATTTTCAGATTTTTCCAATATCATATTTAGTTACATTATATTTTCTTTTTATTTTTGTCTTTAAAATATTATTTATTGTGCATTTAAACAGGTAGTTTCAGATGAAGAAATCAAAGAAGTTATCTATAGTCATATAAAAATGTTCTAAATCACTATTGATTAGAGAGGTGCAAATGAAAACAATTCTGAAAACTATGAGACTGGCTAATATTACAGAAAAGAAAAATGATAAATGTTGGAAGCTATATGGAAAAATTGGGACATTAGTGCACTGTTGATGAAATGAGAACTGTTCTGGAGAGCAATTTGAAACTATGCAGAAAAGGTTATAAAACTGTGCAGATATATTGATTGGGTAATACCATTATTAGGTCTGTATCCCAAAGAAAATTTTTTTTAAAAGTGAGGAAAAAGCATCTATTTATACAAAAATATCTTTTTTGTGGTAGCAAAGAATTGGAAATTGAGGGTATGCCAGTCTATTGGGGAATGGCTGAACAAGTTACATTATATGATTGTGATGGAATACTATGGAGCTGTAAAAAATGAGAAGCAGGAAAATTTCAGACCAACCTGGAAAGGCTTAAACAAACTGATGGAAAATAAAGTGAACAGAATGAGAACATTCTACACAGTAACCACAATATATGTAGAGATCAACTGTGAATGATGTAGCTATTCTCAGCAATGCTATGATCCAAGACAATTAAAAAAGACATGATGAAAAATGCCATTCACAGAGAATATTAATACACTCCAGGTACAGACCCAAGTACAAATATAACCTAATATAAAACATATCTTTCAAATCTACAGTAAATGGAAGAATTCTTAACTACATATGGGATGAAAGTGACCATGAAAGATAAATTAATTTCAATTACATAAAATTATGAAGATTTTTCCTGTAAACAACTCATATATCTTTCAGGAGGGAAACTGTTGTATAGGGAAGAGACTATTTTCATAGAATATCTCTGATATCTCAAGTATACAGGAAGTCAATATAATCATGTATTCTCAAAAAAAATAAGCAAAGAACATAAATATTTTTCAAAAGAAAAAGAAATGATCAATAACTATGAAAATAATCCAAATCACAATTACAAAAGAAACACAAATTTTAAAAAAAGCTGAAGTTTACTTATAAATATTTGATATTGGATGAGTTATGGAAATATAATAATTAATTTTTATACTTGAAAGGTTATAGATTGGTCCAAATATTCTGTAAAGCATTTTGGAACAATATGAAAACTTTTTGACACATTTATTATGCTAACATATGTATAGATATGTATGTATATATATATACATAATATATATATATCACAAGGATATTAATGAAAAAGAGAAAGTGGCATATATAAGAAAATATCCATATCAATGGTTTTTGTGGACACTACAAATTTAAAAAAAAACTTTCTTGATAAGTGAATGGATAATAAATTATTATATATGAATATTATAAAATAGTATTTTAATGTAAGCAATGAGAAACCTAAATAATTCAGAAAAAAATGAGAATAGACTTATGGACTTATAGAGTATAATAAGCTCAAACAGGATAAAATTACACAATTGACCATAAAAATTTAAAGAAAATAAGTAATAAATGGCCTTAGAACTCATGATATAGTATTGACTAAAAAAAGAACAAAGAAATGTACCTCTGTCTTCTGAATAGAGACATAGTGGTACCAAGGTTTGGAATGTGAATTAGACTGTCAGGAATAGTCTATTTCTCAGTTTCCCTTGATTGAGAGAAATAAAAATTGCATAACATATATTAATAAAGCATTTTTTAAAAGATGGCTTGAGTAGACTGGAGTCAAGGGGAAGAATTTTTTGTGTGTTGTTTTCTAAAAATGGCAGAAGAAATCTGTAATACTTCCTGGCACAGGAAGGACCTCATAGATAAAGACAGAATTTAGACAAGAGAAAAAGAATGTTCAATAGGGAAAGTTATGACGAACTGGGGTAAGTTTGATTAAAGGGGACTTGTGGAAGACTTAGTCTTGGCTGCAATGTCTATATGATAGTGGAAAGGGAATATAACAATCAGAAAAGCATTCCCTGGGATGGAAAATGTGCTATGTTTAAAATCAGTAGAGTACCATAACTTGTGTTGTGTTAAATGGTCTTCACATTTATATAGCACCTCTAATCTTGACGAAATTCTGGAGTTATTTATATTTGACAGTTCTTTGTAGTATAAAGCAATTTGTTAATTTCTAAGGGTTTGGTTTAAATTATATTGAAAATGTCAAAAATGAATTGGAAAATATAGAGCATTGTGGAAAATAAATCAGAAAGGTAGAAATTGTATAAGACTAAGATATTATTCATAATCTTCTTATCTATTTGAAATAATTATAGCTAATAATAGCTAATATTTAGATATCACTTTAAAGTTTACAAAATGAATTACCTATGTTATCTCACTGGATCATCAAAGCAGCTCTTTGAGGTAGGTGCTATAATTTTCCCTATCTTTCAGATTTTCCAGTATAACATATAGCTATTTAGCTTTGAAGTCTACAAAGAGACAAAGGACAATGAAAAATAGAAAATCATCAATATATTATTCTTAAGAGCCAAAACTTTGATGCAAAATTAAATATACGAATCATAGTAAGATGGTAATGTTATACAACTTGCCAACCTATCATGCCGTTTGGTTGAGCTATCTATAAACGATGAGGTGACTGATATGGAAAATTAATTTGGAATTATAAGGATATCTTATTCACCCTCCTTGACCTTATGATTCTACTCTATCCCCCAAGGATATCAAAGATAAAAGGAGAGGTTCTATTTATACCAAAATATTCACACCAGTACTTTTTAAAAAGGACAAATAATGGCCGAATGACTGATGAAAGAAAAGAGAATGGCTATTAAGAGTGGGGAACTTTGTATCCAAAATTCACAAAATAAATCCTCTTAATAAAAGAATTAGTTCTGTAAAACTTGAACTCAGTCAAGAGGCTGCACCCAAGGACCTGGAAACAAACACTGTTATGTCAATGTCATGTTTTTGAAAAAAAAAGGAAAAGAAATAATTCTGAGGAATGTGGAGACACATGGAAAGAATTAGATAAATAGATCAAAAGAGAACATAAAACCAACTGAACAAAATACAACTACAAAATTATAAGGGAAAGGAGCACCAAAAATAGGTAATCTTAAAACAATTATAATAAGTAATCTCGGTTCTGTAAAATAGAGAATGAAATGCATATTTCTCATTTTGATTGAGAGGTGAGGCCATATGGGTGTGAAATGTTGCAAATACTATGACATGTTTAGTTTCTGGTTTTGCTTAATTGTTTTTTTTTTGTTACTGTAAAGGATTTAGTGGTTCAGGAGAAAAATATTTATAGGAAAGTGCCTAGGATATATAAACAAAACAAAATACATGAATGTTTTAATAGTGAAAATAGAAAATAGTATTACTGCTATATTTTCATATTTTTTTCTTAGGTGGGTTATCATATTTTAAAAAATAAAATGGAGAAATTTCTAGACTGTCTAGGATTTATAGAAAGATATATAAAAATATTCTATAATGGGAAGGTAGGGTTGGGCTGTTAAATGAATCAGCAGAAATCTGTACCTACATTGATGAGATCATAAAGCAACTTAAGTATTTAATCATCCCCAAACTAAAGAAAGTCCAAAGCAGATAGCAAAAAGTGACTAATATAGCTGATAGAAAAGAATATCTTCTTCTGTGGTGGATCCAAGATGGCAAAGTAGAAGAAGCACCCAGCTGAGCTTTCCCCTCCAAGCAGTAAAAAATAACACCACAAACTTAATTATGTATTGGCAGAGAAAACAAAAGGGCAGGATGGAACTATCTTCTAGACCAAGGACACTTAAAAGTTTATGAGTAGGTTATCAGCAACAGAAGCAGCATCATCTTCTGAGACTCTCAAGCCAGAGACTAGAAGAGACCCAGATAAATGGTCAAAAAGCGATTAGAGGGGACTACCACTGGACAGAAGACTAGACATGGTTTGGCAAATCCATCACCTATACCTACTTCTATGTCAGATATGATTTAATGGTTGAAGGAAGCACCTTTCATAAAGGAGCAGAAGCCCTAAGGAATATCAACTTTAGTAAAAAAGGAAGTAGGAGCCCTGAGGAACAGTATCATTTTCAGTCTAAAGGGAACAGGACTCTTGAGGAACAGAATCACTTTTGGTGCTAAAGGATCAGGGGCCCTTCATAAGTAAGGAACAGAGTGATCACTCCTCTCCCCAGATCATATTACCTTGGAAGTATTGAAAGCTTACAAACCTCCAGAACCAGCTCTCAAACAGCAGTGTGAAAGAGCATCATGTTGGAGAGAGGCCACAACAGGAACAGAGCAAAACACTAACATAAATTTCAAAATCAAGACATAGGGTGGGAAAATGAGCTAAAACAAAGAACAAATAGCTACTATGATGACAAAAGAAAAAAATCAAGACACAAACTGAGAAGTAAACTAAAAAGGTAAATTGGACACAACAAGAATGTGTGACAGAGTGAAAAAATAATTTTCAAAATCAAAGTTGCAGAGAAAAAATTATGAGAGTAAATACTAACAAGGCTAGAAAATCATGAAAAGACAATTAATGGCTTGCTAAAAGAGGTACAAACTAGTTCTGAAAAAAATACACCAAAGCAGAATCATCCAAATAGAAATAGAGGGTAAAATTTTTTTTAAACCTCCAAAAGAAAGCATTTTTTTTAAATTGGACATGTGGAAGCTAATAACTACATGACAAGAAAAAATAAAACAAAGTCAAAATAATGAAAAAAGTAGAGGAAAATGTGAAACATCACAGAAAAACAGCTGACCTGGAATATAGTTCAAGGAAAGATAATGTAATAATTATTGGACTAACTGAAAACCGTGATTTAAAAAAAAAATCCTAGACATCATCTTTCAAGAAATTATCAAGGAAAATTGCCCTGATATTGTAGAACCAAAAATCAAAATAATCTACTCATCACCTTCTGAAAGAGATCCTAAAATTGAAACTCCCAGGAGTATTACAGTCAAATTCCAGTGTCCCTAAGTCAAAAAGAAAATATTTCAAGGAGGCAAGAAGAAATATTGGGCAGACACAATCAGGATCATATAAAATTTAGCAACTTTTAATTTAGCAACTACCATGTTAAAGGAACAGAGAGCTTGGAATGTTATATTATGGAAGGCAAAAGATCAGGGATTACAACTAAGAATAACCTACCTAAGAAAATGGAGCATAATATTTCAAGGGAAAAAGGATATTTAATGAAATACAAGATTTTTGATTATTCCTAAAGAAAATGAGTTGAATAGAAAAATTGACTTTGAAATGAAAGACACAAGAAGAATAAAATGTTAAACATGAAAAAGAAGATGTAAGGAACTCAATAAGGTTAAACTGTTAGTATTTCTATACATGAAAATAATACATGTAACTTCTAAGTATTTTAGCCTTAGAGCAGTTAGAAGGATTCTACATAGAAAGTGGGCACATGGGTGAGTCAATTATATTGGAATATTTAAAAACTGGATAGGCAACAAAAAAGGATGCCTTGGGGAAAATGGGGAAGGAGAATTATGTGGAAAATAAAAAAGGCACACAAGGAAGAGGTTTTATAGCAGAGACAAAAATGGTGGAGACACTCAACACTTGAACCTAACACAACTATATTGGTTCAAGGTGGGATGTGTATAAACATATATAGAGATAATTATATATCTATCTATATGTATATAAGTATATATGTATGTGTATAGATAGATACAAATATCTGTGTCCATCTACACACACACATGCAAAGTTAAATGAGTAAATTATAGGAGGAAGTAGATTGTAAAACTATAATTGTGGGGGATGTCAATTGACCCCTCTCATATCAAGAAAAATCCAAAATGAATTTCTAAAAGAAAGAAGTTAGATAGTGCTCTGTCTATGTTCATCTTTTGTTTTCAGAGAAGACCATGACATCAGAGGAATGATGACCTGACTTTATTTTGGGTGAAGGAGGGCTGTGTTAGACTATACATACATTTAAAAAATGTCCATTCCAGGATATTTCTTACAAAAATGGGCCCATTTTATCTGCTCAGTAAGCAAATAGGCAGTTTCAAGATATTCTTTCATTTCAATTAGTTTAGTATTCTTACCTTAAAATAAAATAAGTAGACATACCTGCTATGATTTTAAATGAATATAATCAATATTTTGTAGTTTTGTCAAGGATACAGAAATGCAATGTGGTATAATGAAAAGATTATTGAATATGTAGTTAAAAGATTTAGATTCAAATGTTAGCCTCTGGATTTAGGATCACATAACCCAGCTGCCAGAATACTGATAGAATTTTTCTTTTTACAGATCTCTATAGACTAAAAATCTCAAATAAATAGAAATTAAAGCTGAACACAATAAAAAAACAAAGAATATCAGCATGCAAAAAAAAACCTCATGGATCAGATAACTATATTAATGAGAATTTCCATTCTGTGAGCTCATTCCTAACTCAGAATTTGTGTGAGACTCAGCCTGAGCAGATATACTCTAAGATATGTCTCAAGATATGATTGTGAGGGTTGCTAGCAGGTCTTCTCACAGCAAAAACTCAGTCTGAACCCTCTGTAATCAGTAAGAGGCATAAAAGTATGCCTCTGTTGAACAGTGGGAAGTAAAGATGTACATTTTGGCAGGGGTGGGAGAGAGAGGTACATAGTTTACTGTATATAGCAATGGAGAGCAAACAAGAATATACCCAAGGGGAAGGTTACTAAAAACCTTGTTGCGGTCCATTTCCTTGTCAGTGTACTTTATTCTGTGTGGGACTCTTCTCTTGTACCCTTAAATGACAATGGTTAACCTGGGGGTCTAATATAAACACTGAAGGGGTAGACGTGAAAGAGTTAGGAAAAAAACTCATAAAATTGAGAATATGTGTTCATCCTTCGTTGCCTAAGAATACCATGCCATCAGAGGAGTAGTGACATGACTTGCACTTAACATTGTTTTGAGTGAGGGAGGACTGTACAGGTCACCAATCTCACTTCTCCTTCAGAGCCATCTGAATCCAGTGACCAGATATTCATCAGGATGACTGGAGATGACCCAGGATGAGGCAATTGGGGTTAAGTGACTTGCCCTAGGTCACTAGTGAGTGTCAAGTGTCTGAGGTGAGATTTGAACTCAGGTCCTCTGGACTCCCGCACTAGTGCTCTGTCCACTGCACCACCTACTTGCCCTGCTATTGAGAATACAAGAAAACTTAATGATAAGCCTACATATAAGCCTACTTCCTAAATAAATAAACTAATTCTGAAACTTATAAAATCAGAAGGAAAAATTAACACTTTTAATTTAAAAAATACATTAAACCATTATTTTACTGTAAAGAAAAGTAATCTAAATGTTCAATACGAAAAAGAAATCTATAGACTCCCAACAGTTCGTGGAACAACATCAAGAAACAATGGAATGATTCAGAGAAATTAAACTACTTAAAGAAGATAGTATAGAAATGAGGTTGGAATGCATAGGTCTCAATGCAAAATTGAAGGGGGAAAATAACAGGGAAAAGGAATTACAACATAAGGTGAGTCAATCCAAAAGACTAGAAGTTTTGAAGAAAAGATCGACAAATCTGGCAGTCAAAAAATACAGAGGAGAAAATATGTTGTAGAAAAGAACTGTGTGTGTGTGTACATATGTGTGTGTGTGCGTGTGTGTAATATCTTTAAAAGAACATACAAATTATATACCACCAGTGCTTATACGTACTCTGTTGCTAGAAATTTCTCTAGGATCATAAGTCTCTCTTAGAAATGAGGACCTGGGGCAAGACATTTAGAGGAATCATGTTTACCAAAGTAGGAACATTAAATAACTAAAATATAGCAAAAGGGTAAATTTCTGAGAGATTATGGGAAACAAAGTCTATATTTTTGTGTCTGATACAAATTTTTTCTTCAATTGTATAAATTTTAAATTTTTCTTGAACTTTTTAATATTATTAAAACATTAATTTAATAATTATATTACATTTCAAAGTAATTAGAATTCTCTACACTACACTTATCTTTGAATTCAGTAATTATTTCCCTAAGTTTCTATTTAAAGTCATTTTATTAAAGTGTATATTTAATCTCATTTTAGTTTTATCTATCAGTTTTCTGAACCTTGGAATGTTTTCACATATACATCAAAATTAGATGTCTGCTATAAGATGAATCTTATCATTGCAGATGAGATCCATGAACATTCCATATTTATAAAGAAAAAATATAAATATACAGTCTTTAAATGATTTAAAAATGATCATTTTTGTTAATACACTCTTTTCAGTCACATTATATAAATTACAATGTGGTCAACTTGAACTTTCAAATCATAGAAATATTATTTTTATTATACATAAATATATATAAAATATATATGTATATGAATATATACAAAATATACATAATATATGTATAAATATTATATATAAAATATACATATTATAAAAAGGTGTTTGCAGACTTATTTATATATTGGTACTGGATTCATGGAGAATATATTTGGTTTTGACTTCAGAAGAAGATACCCCAATAAATTTTAAATAATAATATTTTTATAAATGTTTTTATAATTTTTATAAAATTTACAATTGGTCAAGCAGAGTGCTAAGCACGTTCCAAATATTTTCTTATTTTATCCCCTCAGTATCTCTGGTGATAGGTTCTACTTTTATTTCTATTTTACAGATAAAAAATGAGGCAAGCAAAGGGTACATTTTTGGCCACTGTCCAATATCTAGTAAGTGCCTCAGGCCATATTTGAACTTAAGTCTTCATGAATACTAATCACTGTATAATCTTGCTGTCCCTTAGTAACTGCTCCACATTACATGGCACAACTTCCCTACATTACAAATATCTTCCTCTAACCATAAGCCCTTACAAAATGACAATCAAAAAAAATGATTAGGCTTAGAAAAGCATTAAGAATGCAAAGCATTATGCAAGGCACTAAGTATTAAGAATACAAAGAACATCTCAAACAAGCCCTGCCTTAGTGAAGTTTGCAGTCTGGTGAAGGAGGCAATATATCTGTGTATGTGTATGTGTGTGTGTGTGTGTGTGTGTGTGTGTGTGTGTGTGTGTACATACAGATAGATATATTGATGATAGATAAGACAGACAGACAGCTAGATAGCAGAGAGAATGAGAAAGAAAAAGGAGAGGGAGGGAAAAAGGATAAGAGGAAAAGGGAGACATACAAACACACTCCCATGTAGAAACAATGATGCCGAGATTGTTAGCCTTTGCTTACCAGGAAAACAATAGCAGCACTGAAAGAAAAGAAAGGTCTCAGTGGTGGGCAACTTTTGTCAGTCAACAAGCATTTTAGTAAGCATTTATTATTTCCAGAAACTGCCAAGAGTTTGGTTGTATAAGGAGGCAATAAACAGTCCTAAGAGGGTTCTGCTCTTGTCTTCTCAAAGTAACAATCTCTAGTTAAGATCCCTAAGCATACTTCCTCATGCATGTCTTCCCATCTCTTAAAATGTCCTCCCCACAGTTATTAAGGAAATAACTCGAATTCTTAATAATAATTCTTGGATGCCTGAAAGTTTCTAGGCTATTTATGTGGATTTAAAGAGAAGCCAATGGTTCCAATCCAACTTCCAGGGATTTCACCAAGTACCAAATGCAAACTCTTCTTAATGAGCTGTCAGTGAGATGTCACAGATCAGTCAGTGTTCTGGCTCAACTATACTCCTCTTATTCCACATTCTTTAATGTTTTCCAAGTGTCAGCACTGGTCGGGCACGGGAAAAGCCTGGCACTTCCTCAGAGTTCAAGTGTAAAATTGTTTTTTCCATTGGGTCTTATTGCCCTGCCAGCTTGAAAGTGCATTATAAAGTTCTTCCAGGTGATGGCTTGCAAATATTTTTGAAGGTGAGGAGGAAAGGGGTAGTAGGGATCTGGTTTAAAATTTATCTTTAGGTTTTTTTTTTATGTGGAATAAAAATGAATGCAATCTAAGTTCTACAAGGTTGCATTAAATAGCTAAAAGTGCTGTTCCTTTTCTTAATTAATTCATCAGACAGATTTGAATCTTACATATAGTTCTCATATGTGAACAGAAAGACATTACAATGTAGTAATAAATGAATTTAACTTCAAGCCAGGACAATATACCAAAAATTTCAGCATGCAGCTAACTTAATCTTGTAAAGAAAAATATTTATCTCAAAAAGATTTCCAACCACAACAACAGAACAGATAAATGAATTGAACATGTGACTAAACAAAATAGTTATAAAGGATATCCACTGTCACAACTATTAATTGACACCATGGTAATAAATGCTATAGCAGTAAGATGTCAAAAATATATTGAGGGACTAATCCTAGTTAAAGAAAAAAATAGCACTTTTAAAAATACAATGGTCTTTTTAGAGATTCCTATAGTGTCATCTAAAATTAACTGAAAAATTTTTCAGCTAAATTGCAGGATGTAAAAAGAATACAAATAAATCACCAATATTTCTGTATACTGCCAACACAACTCAGGGAGAAGAAAAAGAATGATAAATTGTACTCATGATGACTGCAAAATGTATAAAACACTAGGGAATCTATCTAATAAGCCACACTTAGGAACAAGATTAACATAATGTAAAACATTCTTTATAGAATTAAGTACTAAAGTAAATATAATAATACTAATGGCCCATGGTTAGGCTGTGCCAATATAGTGGAAATGAAATTACCTAAAATTTATTTACCTGTTCAGTGACATACTGATAAAACACCCAAAAACTTATAAAAATCTAGGAAAAAGTAACAATTCCTATGGAGTTGTAAAAGGTCAAGAATCTCCAGGGAATTAAAGGGGGAAAAAAGCATAAAGAAAGAAAACTAGCAGTACTTCCATCTCAGAATATATTACAAAGCACTAACTTAAAAAAATATATTTCTTATTGATTCATAGTAAAAAAAAAAAGCAAATCAATGAAAATGATTAAGTAATGCTATGCATAAATGAACAATTACAGTATAGTGTTGGATAGATCCAAAGACTCCAATTGCCAGGGTTAGGAACATTTTTGGAAAAAAAAGAAAAACCACTGGAAAAAATGGAAAGCAGTATCTTAGAAATTAGATGTAGATCACATGTATATCAAGGTAACCTCCAAAAGTCTATGTGAACAATATAAAAAGTTATACATTGAATTAGGAGACAAAAAAATAAATAAATATTTTGGTGGCTATAGATAAGGAAATAATTAAGGACCATTAACGAATGGAGAGTAACAAAGGGAAAAAAATGGACAATTTTGATTATATAAAATTAAAAAGGATTTTACACATAAAACAAATGCACCTAAAATTAAAAGGGAAACAGCTAATCTGAAAACGTTCTGATGTAAGAACAAGAAAAAATATTCAAAGGATGTGAACAGCCAAAACTCTAAAGAAAGTAACTAATCTTTAAACAGTCAGTCATATGAAAGAAAAAAGTGCCAAATCACTAATAATTCAAAAATTCGTATTAAAGCAACACCAGTTATACCTCAAGCTCACTATATTGGCAAAATAAGGATCTAAAAGTACAATCATTTTGGAATTATTCTACAAATCTATATATATATATGTATATATATATATATATATATATATATATATATATATATACATATATATATATAGGTTGACAAGATATGGGTAAAGTTGTGAAGTGGTTCAGACATTTTGGAAATGGTTTTGAAACTATTGTCCAAAAGTTCCTAAATTGTGCAATTTTTTAGTTAATTTTAGATGACACTATTAATGGTGACACCATTTACCCAGAAATACTACTATAAAAGTTTTATTCTAAAAGGATCATAGGGAAAAATCACTCATATATAAAAACTCATAACATCTCCATTTTGTAATGGCAAAGAATTGGAAATTAAGGAGTTGTCTATAATTTGCTAAGGGCTGAACAAATTAAACTAACAAATTTAATGGATGTTATATGAATTTAATAAAATATTACTTAACTGTAAGAAATTATAAAAGGAACAATTTCATAGAAAGTAGGATAGACTTGTATAAGCTAATGTATGCTGAAGTGAGCTAAATGAAAAAGATAATGCATATACTGTAAACAAATACATCATAAGGTAAAACAGCTTTAAAGATGGGAGGAAATTGGCACTTAAGACAGAGAGAAGAATGTGAATGGAGATGAGAAAGGAGACTATTTTAGGCAGGAAGGACAGCCAGAGAAAATTCCTGGAGCTGAGAGATGAATTGTTTTGTTCATGGAATAATGAGGTTACTATCACTGAATCAGTGCATAGCAGGAAGTAAAATATAGGGAGATTGGAAAATTGGAGGGTACCAGGTTACAAAGGGATTTGAATGTCAAACAGAAAACTTTGTATCTGAGCATACACACAATTGGGAGTCACTGGAGTTTATTGAGCGGAGCAATGACAGATTGGTTCCGTATTTTAGGAAAATTACCCTGGTGGCTGACCTATCAGCAAGCTATAGTAGTAGTCCAGACATGAGATAATGAAGGTCTCCACTAGAGTGGTGGTGGTATAGGAAGGTGGGGAGTATTCTAGAAATGTTGCAAAGATGAAACTGACAGCCCTTGGCAACAGATTGAGCATAGGAGTGAGACAGTGAGGAGTGCAAGATGATTCTTAGGTTGCAAACCTTTGTGACTTGGAGGTTGGTATTGTCCTCTATAGTAATTGGGAAGATGGGAGGGAAGGGTTTAAGGGAAAGGTACTGAGTTCAGTTGTGGATACATTGAGTTTAAGATGTCTACTAAAGATCTAGTTCAAAATATCTGAAAAGAAGTTGGAAATCTGAGATTGAAGGTGAGCAAAGAGGTTGGGGCAAGACGGGTATATATATATATATATATATATATATATATATATATATATATATGAATCTTCAGTATAGAGATGAAAATTAAACTAATTAGAACTTATAAGATCACGAAGTAAAGCAGTGAAAAGGAGAGGAAAGAAGACCCAGCATAGAACCTAATAGGATACCTATGGTTAGAGTGTGTGATCTGGATAGGGATGCAACACAGAGAACTGAGAAGGAACAATCAGAGAAGCAGGAGGAAAGTTAGGAGGGAGTGCTGTCCTGAAAGCCTAGAGAAAAGGGAGTATTAAGGACAATAAAATGATAAATAATGTCAAAGAAAGGTCAAGGAGAATGAGAATTGAGAAAACACCATCAGATTTAGCAACTAAGGGATCCTTAGGTCACTTATTCCATTCCAACTTGAAGGAAAGGCTCCAAAACTGGAAACTAGAGGGGGACCCATCAACTGGGGAATGATTGAATGAGTTGTGGTATGTGATTGTGATGGAATGCTATTATGCTATAAGAAATGGTGAGCTCAATGATATTAGGAAAAAAAAACATGGATAGGCTTTCAAGAAATAATGAAGTGAAATGAGCAAAACCATGAAAAAGCTTATACACTAACAATAATATTGTTTTAAGAACAACTCTGAGCAAATGTCATTTTGACTCTTACAAATATCCAAATTAATTACCAAGGACATATGAAGGAAGACACTATCTGCATTCAGAGAAAGAAATGATAAACAGAAGTATAAATAGAATGACTATATTCTATTCTATCAATACAGTGTGTGTGTGTGTGTATTTGTCTTTAACAGTAACCATCTCTTGGGAGGTTGGAAGGAGGGAAATAAATGGGAAAAATTTACATGATAACTTTATTAAATTATTTACATGATAATATATTTAAAAGGACTCGGAACATGTAAATAATAGATTTGCAGTTTGATGGGCAGTTATTTTTTTGTTATACTACATTATAGAAATGCTTTTTTATTCCATAAATTAAAATGAAAAAAGAGATCACTGGTACCTTTGGAGACAGCAATTTTGCTGAAATGAAGACGTGGAAAGCAGTATTGTATAGGGTTAAGAAGAAAGTAGAGGCACCTACTGTAAACAGTCTTTTCAAGGGATTTAGCCACAAAGGGCAAAACAGACATATAACAATACTTAACCAGGATGCAGGGATTAAATGAGTGTTTCTTTTTTTTTTACAATAGGGGATATATGGTTGTGATTGTAGGGAGAAATTAAATTAAATGAAAGAGTGGTAATGACAGAGTAGGCAATCTATTGGAGGAACTGTGATGGGACTGCTTGAGCACATACAGAGTTTAGTCTTGGTAAGGATTTAAGTGATCATACTACATAGGACAGGGGTGAAGGAAGCAATAGTGGCAGAAGGCATCTGAGTGTTATGAAAGGCAGAAGAGGGAGCTCATGTATAGTAGAGTTGACTAGTAGCAGTTAGGACCCAGTTGAAGTTGTTTGACAAAAATTTACAGTGGACTAAAAATGATTATGTGATTTTTCTCCAAATTTTCTTTCAGCCCTACATGTATAAGGATAAAAGGGAGGAAATGGTGGGAGTAATTGAAACTTGGTGATTAGCAAGGTTTAATTAAAATGATAAAGAAACTAGGAATTCAAGAAAGAAAAACTGTAGAGTTTAATTGATTCATCTACAAGTCAAGATCTTGTGAAAGGAGATGAAAGTGCCTAAAGAAGGGAAGATTGCCTAGAGCACATGATATGGATGGAAAGAAGGGTTTGAAAAGAAAATCTAGAGGACAAGATAAAAAAGCCACTAGATTTTGGTTAGGTAGAGGGATTTCAATATTCTTGAACATGGAAGTGGTGTATTTGGTGGGTAGCAGAAAGATGAACAGAATGACCACATTTGTGTTTGGCTAGAGACAGAAGAGTATATCATGGGAAATGTGTAGATTGAACAGCTGAGTGGTTAGGGTATTACAGGCAGTCAATACACATTTTGAAGTTTCCTAGTGTGAGGCTATGAGTTGGGGAGCAGAGAAAATTGTGAGCCATGGACCAAAATCTTTGAGGAATGAAGGGGAGTGACCTGCGGGTCTGAAAATAATAAGTACCAGGATTTTGATTAGGTGATAGATATGAGCCACGTGAATGAAGGAGAGGTTACTGAATGAAGGAGGTATGGAGTAAAAATAGAAGAAACAATTGATGGGCAGATGTCCTCAATGCTTAAACTAAGGGGAAAGAGAGAAGGTGTTACCAGTATTACAAAGGGTAGGTAGGAAGGTGGTGTTATCACGGAGGAGACAGATTTCACTAAGAGACTATCAATGAAAAGAGTGGAAGGGAAATGGCTTGGCATGAAAGGAAGTCCATGGCCTATGGAACAGGCATTCCAGAGGGTACCCTGGAAGAGGCAGAGAGTATTCCCTTGAATGTTGTGAGGGGGTGAAGGGTGGTTGAGAAGGATGTGAACAATCGGTGGTGGGGTGCAGGGAATGGATATTGGATGATGGTCTACAGGGATTTGAATCACTTTGGTGTATAGATTGTGACCAAATATGAGAATATTCATCCAAGCTGGAAGCAAGTACACAATGAGATGGGAGGTATATGGTCAAGTGGAGGCCCTGCCTCAATATTCCTCTTCCCTCTGAAGGTTGGAGATGAGACAGGAAAGAGTGCAGCAGGGAAAGAAGTCCAGATGCCCACCAATTACCAACTTCCTTCTTCCTCTTTCCTGAAAAGAGAGGTATAGCCCAAGAGGTAAGACCTGAAGTCAAAGGAAGGTAGCTCTTCTGTACATTAGAAGTTCTCCATATCTTGTTTAGGAGGTCTAAAGTTACCTGGTGTGAAAGTTATCACTTTGGGGGAGATGGAAACTGCTCATCCTATTCCATTGCTTAGAAAAAGGGCTACTTGTCTTGGCTCTCCTTTGGTTAACACTGATAACATCAGCAGGGGCAAAGGCTTTAGGCATTATGCCTGCCAGCTAGTTCTACAAGACTATTCTGGCAGCGAGTTCCAAGTTTCTTAACACTCAGATTACTAATCCTGACCAAGTCACAGAATCAGAATACTCAAAAATGTTGAGTAACTCTATGTCCATCAGACTTTGCCTTTTCTCTTTAATAGATAGATAAGAGAACAATTATTCTTCATGAAATTTTTACAGAGATGTTGCCCTAACTTCCAGGGATGCAATGATAATACAAATTTTCTCAGCTATATATTTCATTCTTCCATATGTCAGTCTGTCTCTCAGTGTGTGTGTGTGTGTGTGTGTGTGTGTGTGTGTGTATGTATACATCTCAGATCACTGGATTATAGAATTATAATGTAATAGGTAAATACAGGTTAGCCTAAAACTATCACTTAATGAATGAGAAAACTGAGACCTAGCAAAGGGAAGAGATTTATCTAAGTTGGCCCAGGCAATCAGGATTTAAAACTAAATCTTCTGACTCTAAATCTAGGTATTTACATACACACACACATACATGCACACACCACCTATACAAATTAATTTGATTGCATTTTTTAATGTTTCTGTAATCTATATTTAATTATATTATTTGAATCTTGTCAGAGTCCTCTTATATAGCAAGACCTTACTCAAGTTTAAGAACAATGTTTCCTATTGATACCGTCCTTTCTCATAAGACATAGCACATTATAAGGGGCTCAATTTATACTACAGATGGTGTTTACTCAATATAAAGAATCTTCACAATTATTTTAACTCTTAATTTTACAAAATAAAATCTAATGTACTATTACTATATTAATGGAGTTATTTAAAGATACCAATAAAAGTATAGATAGTATATTTGGTAAAACATTGCATTAGCAGCATCAAAATACCAAATGAATTGCACAGCCATCCTATAAATTTAACCATTTTACTTTCTTACTCTCATTGAAGGTGAAAATCTGTTCCTCTCACAACTTTTAGCTGTTGTGAGATTTGTGTATTACAGAAAGAGTTCAATACAGCCAGCTGAGGCTGTACTGTGGTTCACAGGAGTAAAAATTTCATTAGGGCAGACTTTGTAATATATGGAATTTCACCCCTATAACCTTCATGCTGAGATTTAAAAGAATCTTTTTATGAGATATGTTCAACCATGGGATAATATCAGGAATATAAAAGCCTATGAGGTATAAAGACAGGAAATTCATAATCACAGTGTATGATTAATAAAGCATATACCAAAAAAAGAGATGATTCAGATCAAACTTCCTAAGAGTTGGGGGCTCATACATGTAACAGTTTGCCCTCTGGCTTCCCACATGAGACATTCCGAACCTATTGGAGGTAAGCTTGTATTTATTTCCAAAAGGTATTAGATTCAGGGTTCAGCATCTCGTATTATTTCCCATTGAAGGATGAGATAAATAGTTGGCAGAAAACATAAAATTCAGTATCTTGATAGGCAAATGAGACAGGATATAAAACACTGTGTCCATTTGGTCAAACAGATCATCAAAGGGGGACCATGGGTTTTTATGTTTTTCACTGTTTAAAGCAGGGTGACATATTTATCAACTTGAAATATTTGTAAAAAGCTTAAACAAATATTTACGATCCAAAGGTTGGCTTCAGTTCATTGGTTTTTATCTGCAGTGACACCACCCAAGAGGTACAGGACTGTTTGGGCAATACCATTGTTGGACACAAGTTCTGTAAATGAAAATCAAGTCACTTTGCAACTGGGTTTAAATCCTGTGTCACTTACAGTTGTGAGATGTTGAACAAGTTATTTAATTTGTCTGGTCCTTCATCATGTCTCAGGTTCCGGGTTTTAGACGCACACACACACACACACACACACACACACACACAATTTTTAAAGTTAAGTGGCATAATCAATATGCCACTGGACTGGGATTGAGAAAGATCTGAACTTGAACCCAGACTCAAACACCTAAGGAACTCGATGATCTTAAGTAAATTATTTAATCTGTCTATGCATCAACAAAGCAGCACCTAGCTCACAGGGTTGTTGTAATGATCCAAAAAAATAGATCTACAATGCTTCGCAAAATAAAGCATTTTGTAAATGCTAGCTACTATTATCAATCACATTTCATTTTGCTGGTTTAGAAAATCACATTTTCTACCCTGCACAGTAAAATGGGGAAGATAGATTTTTTCTTTTTTTCTACCTCCTGAAGTCCTCCCAATAACACATTGTGCCTTCACAAACATACACACCATTTTAATTTAGAGCTAAAGCACACAAAATTCCAATAGGAGGATATTTTGGTGGTTTGTGGTCAATAAGCAAAGGAGTTCCTGTGGGACACCCTCTGCCTGAGGCGTATTCCAACCCACCTCTCACTCAAAGTCCTAGAAAATTAGTTGCCTAAGACTCAGGATAATCCATTGGTCACACAGCTAATAAAATCTGAGGCAGGATTTAAATCTGCTTTCTTAAATTCTAATCCAGCACTCCATCCAGAAGCCACCTTCCTGTGGTCTGTGGTAACACTAGTTTAATTAACTGATTCTTGGTATGTTTTAAAAATGAATACTTTTTTAGTCATTAATTGATCTGATTGATATTAAAAGGTCCCCAAGAAAGCAACAAAAATATATGACAGGGAAAAATAAATTAGGTTAACAACTAATTAAAGAATTTCTTCCTAATCAGTGTGAAGTATTTGGGGATTAACTTTATTTTAAAAAGAAGATTGACTATGGAGTCAAATGATTGAATCCTGCTTTGTTACTTGCTACTAGAATGATCTTGGAGAAGTTGATTCCTTCTTTGGGTCTCAGTTTCCTCATTTATAAAATTAGGGAGTCTGGATTAGATAACACCTGACTTTTCTTCCAGTTGTTCACTTCTGATACTGTGAAATAGTCAATTACATCAAATGGAAAATTTTCTTTTAGTGGAAATTTTTAGGCTAAGACTATCATAAATTAAAGATGTACAGATCCTAGCAACAAATAGATTAATCAGTCTGTTACAATGAGACAGAGGACATATTTGTTTGGATGAAATTACTGAAATTAGAAAACAAATGGTAAATAAGAATCTGATTGGTTTCATGAAGTTTTGATGACTAGAAAAAAAACAAAATTCCCTAATTAAACAGTTATGAAAAACAGCATGTGATATGAGGGGACTTTGGATTTTCTAATGAACTATTCTAGGAATTAGTCATATCAAGGGACATGTTATAAGTGATTAACTCTTAGAGAGAGAAAACAAAACAAATACATACAGTAGATATTGTCCTGGTACTATAGGGAATACGTGTACTTTGTGTCAGACATAATGGGTTTATATACCAACTCTATTGTTTGCTAGCTCTATGGCTTTGGGAAAATTATCCTTTTTGGGCCAGTTTCCTCAACCACAAAATAAGTGAGCTGGACTCAGTGAACACTGACTGATAACTCTAATCTGTGATCCTATGAACATTTTCAAAACTCAAGTTGCAGTTAATTTTCTGAAGTAATCTAACATAGTGCTGTTTAATGATTATTTTTAAATGACTAGGATTTTTATTTAGTGTAACTAAATAATAAACCCAGATCAAGAACACAGCAGTGTTCAAGGAGCCCTGGTAAATGGACTTGCTAATCCCTTTACTAGACTGTTCATCTTCACCCAACTTTCATCTATGGCTCTAAGAAGCTGTAGAGTGTGAAATGTCCACACCTTGGCAAAACAGTCTTGGCAGATAAGCTAGATCAGGTCCAGGTTAAATCAGGCCTCAAATATTGTTGGTGTGTTAGGGGGATGTCTACCTCAAGCCTCAGAAAAATGAATAGATGTGAGAAATTTGTTCCAATGGCCGTGAAAGCAGCTGAAGGAGACACTGTGGAACATTCAGAACTTGGTCAGCTTCCAAGGTCATCCATTGTATTCCGGATCATCACCAGTCATCTTGACCTTTGTCTTGCCACTTGGACTTGGATGAGTATGAAAGCAAAAATGAGGCTGACAATTTCATGCAATTCTGCCTCACTTAAATCCTACTCATACAAATGAAGACATCATTCTGTGATATTAATGGCCCTCTTCAAAAAGGAAGAATAAACAATAAGAAACTAGGCCATAATTCTAACAGATAATACTTTTCTAAAAATAATCTATCCAGTATTATAAATACCATTATCCTCATTTTGAAAAAAGAGTAAATTGAGGAACAAAGAACAGAAATATGGTAATTGAATATAAATGTCAGGGACAACATTTATTTGGTCCTGTGACTCCAAATCCAATACTTTCAAATACAACAGAATATTTTGTTATTTTAATACATTTCATTAATGGTCTTATGTCCAGGACACAGTTTTCAAAACTATAATTCTACTCATTCCTTTTCTCTTTCCTGAAAAAATGTTAAGTTGTTAATTTTGAAGCTCTTGGGGAAAAAGCAATGGCATTAGAGACCAACAGCTCCAACACATTTCTATAAAAGAATCTGAATTCTTCATATTTAATATATATAAGCATGTGTTCATCTTTCATTGCTGAAGAAGACCATGCCATCAGAAAAATAATGACATGACTTGCACTTGACTTTGTTTTGGGTGAAGGAGGGCTGTGCACATCACCATCCTCAATTCTCTACCAGAGCCATCTGAATCCAGTGACCTGATACTCTTCAGGATGACTGGAGATGACCCAAGATGTGACTTCCTTGACTTGGCTCCAAAACATAAGCATGTAATGTTTATCTAAAGCAAGGGGTTTGTACAGTATTAACCCTGGGGATCTAAAATAATTATCAGTTTGGATTTTTAAAGGTCCAGAGAAATTTTATCCAGATGATACAAACTTGAATATTTACTTAATGCCTATAAATGACAATCTTCAATTCTATTCAGACAATGCCCAGTTCTGTTTATTCACCCTTAACTTCTCTCCTGATCTCCAGTCTCACTAACCAAACGCCTCTTGGACATCTTGAACTGAATATTCTATGGAATCTTCTAACCCAGAAGTCATCACCTTCCTAAAAAAAAACAAATAAATAGATGGATGAATGAGTAAATGGAATATGAATAAATAAAATAAATTTCTAAAAATAAAAATTCTCCACTCCTCAGAATGTCCTTGTTTCTGTTACTCCCAGTAAGCCAAATTCACAACCCAAATGTCACCCTTAAATCTTCATTTACACTCACACCACATGTCCAATCTTCTGTTCAGTCTTATTCTTCCTACTTTTCACTATCTCCAACATATATTGCCTTTTCTCTTCTGGCTTACCTGCCACCATCCTTAAACATGCCCTAATCATGGTGTACTCTACCATTCCAATAGCTAGTTGGTTGTTCTCCTTGTCCCGTTTCTTCCCATTCTGATCCATCCTCCACTAAGCTGACAAAGGGCTCTTCTTTAAGCTAAGGTCTGACCATGTCATGCCCTTACTTAATAAGTATCAGTATCTCACTATTCTTTCCAGGATCAAATATTAAAACATGTTTACCTTTTAAAGCCTTTACCACTTGGCCCCTTCTTACATTTCCAGTCTTTTTACACTTGTTCTTCTTTACATACTTAAAGATAATTCTGTTATTGCTGTTTTCACACAATATTCAATCTTCTGAATTTTCTTTGAGGCTGTCTTCCAACCCTACAAATTCTTCCTCTTCATCTATACTTCCTGCCTTCCTTAGCAAGAGGTCTTCCCAGCTTCCATTCTCTCCCCACCCCACCCCATCCCTGCCACTATCTTTAATATACATAGCTGCTTGCAGGTCCTTTCCGCCATTAGAATATGAACTCTTTGAGTTCTACTTTTTTAAAAAAAAATTTTGGATCCCCAGTGCTTAGTATAGTTGCACATATTCAGCAAGCATTTAGTAAATATTTATTGACAGACTTACTAATATATATAAAGCATATGTATCTTTATGGATTTTTTTAAAAAATAGAATTAACATAAAAATCATAATAAAGATAAAATATTTAGCCTTTAATAAAGTAGTATTACAATACTTTATAAAAATTCCATATAAAATTTATTGTAATTACCACAGGTAATAGTGCATGCAAATGATAAAGGAGTTAAATGTTACTTCTCTATTACATGATTTGATGTCATTCCTATACTTAATTTGTTATGACTTTGATTCATTAAATAGCACAAGAATAACAAAATAATTTGCCTATTAGAATAAGCTTTTAGTCATATGAAATCTAAATACGTATTGCCTCATGTTCTAAAAGGTGGTGAACCTGTCTCAATTTCCCAGTTGGATAATATGTTTGTTGAGGATAGTGAACCTATTCTATTCAACTCTACATGCTTCATTACCATCTAAGATGATACTTTCAACAAAACATTCAGACTAATCTATAATCTCAGCTTTTTGGATGTTTCTTCCAGGGATGCAAATTGAAATTCATCCATGCCTTCCTTTGTGACGCTGAGTCATGCTTTCCTATAAGATTTTCACAGGATGTCCACCCAAAATGTAGGAAACTATCTTCCTTTTCTCTTGGCAATTATAAGAGTATCAGTGCAACACTTGGGCTGTCTAGTTGCTGTCTCTAGCCTTTTCTGCAAAGTCAATTCACTTTCCTTTGCTCTAATACATAGGCTCAATGATATCCTTTTTCTCCTATTTTCCTTCCAAGTTCCCTATTTATTATATGTTTCATCCTATACAAATCATGAGTCTCTACACTTCCCTCCATATCATATTCATTTTCAGTTTTTCAGGGATTGTTACAATTCCTTGTTGTCATACAGAAACATTGGTAGTATATCCTCCAAAAAAAAAAAACAAGGGGAACTGGATGTTGGTGAAAGAAATTAATGAAATGTTTGAATGAATGAATTAAAAAAAAACAACCTACAGCTAATAAAAACTAAGAGGTCAGAAAGTACACTCATCAACAGACATTCACAACTAGATTCATATATGACTTCTCTTTTCCCTTGTGATCACTTTTCCCATAGTTGACAGAAAGCATTCATTAGCAGAGGCAGGTATATACCCAGCCAATAATTCACTTTGGGACTGCTGACACCACTTGGTTAGCTCTTCTCTATCCAGAGTCAAAGGGATTAATTCAAGAGTGAATAATGTCACCTTGACCTGGTTTGTCTAACTGACCACATTTTTGATCATCAGAATTTTGAAGGAGAATCTAAATAATCCAACAAATTTCCTTTCAACTAATTTAAATTGTGAGGGTTTTTAACTCATATCCAAATGATTTGTGTCAACACCAGTGTTGTTTCCCCACTGTAGCCTCAAAGAGGAAAATTCAACTTATTTCCAAATATAGACTTCCAGGATTCCACTTACATTTCATTTCAGTTCTCTGTCTCTTAAAGATCTGGGCACAGCATTCTGCTCTGGGGTGATAATGGGAGTCCTTTACTCTGGGAGTGTGAACCTATTAAAGCTAAATCACTCTCATACTCTTCAATGATTTGTGCCCTCCTGAGGCAAGGAGGTCCTGGAACTACATTCCTATGCACTGCCCCCGATTTCCATTGCGACTTAAAGCCCAAGACTTGGCTATTTTTCACATTCCATTTCAGGTCACAGAAACCCTTGGAGAAATTGTGCTCTTTATGAGAAGGCGTTCCCAGAAAGGGAGGTGAATAGAAAAGCACTTTTAAGACTGCATCTTACTTCTTTATATCAAATGAGGTTTGTTTACCCTATTAGCTAAAGTCATCAATCTAGTACTCTGGGTTCACTTCATGCCTGGAGTGCACTTCTGTACCACAATTTCAAAAATAAAATAGAATTAAAATGGATTTTGGGTACTCTAGCAGTGCAATATGCTTGTGACAAAACCCAGACCAATGATTGGTATTTGAGAGAGGTCTACAATGGCAGGAATTCAAACTGGAAAAACAACAGTACAATTTAACTCTTTTGGTGTGACAAGTAGCAAATCAATTTCTCACTTCTTTGAATGGAAAACCTATAACAGAAAATGCCTGAGAAAGTTGTTTATTACAGTGAAGTATTAATGAGTGGCCAAGTTTCATAGCTTTCAGAGAGGTGTGCCTTTGTTTAGTTTGTTTGATTGTATCTCTGTATGGCAAGTGTGGATATATCCATTACTGCACCTTTCAGAGAACTGAACATCTCCTGAACCTGGACAGGATCCACTGGGAACCCATTCATATCTCACTGAGAGGAGAAACATTTACGTCTCAACAACTGGGGATGACTGGAAGGCCTTTGGACGATGAGAGCCAGAGAAAACTCCTTTATAGTAGACCTACAAAAGGGCAGAATTAGGATTGGAGGAGATGCTAACATAACTAAATATAGACCAGAAAAACAAAGCAGATATAAAAATGGACCTGAGTCTATGGAGTAAGTAGGGAGAAAGTGACCAAGAGAAGAAAGAGTATATGTACTACACAGCCTCCTCCTGGAAAAAATCAAAGGCAAAAATGTCTTCCAGTTGTACAATGTCTCCCAAGTGATAGGCGATGAGGCAGAGATAGATCATTTTAATAAAGTGGTTGCTGGAGATGAGGGAGCCATCTAATCTATCCTATATAAAGACAACAGGGATTTCCTGATAATGCTAAGTTCCTAGAGAGTACTTGATACAACTTCTTGGAGAAAAGAGTACAGATATCCCAGAAAACACTGAGAATTTGGAGATACAGCTTAACAGAAGAGGAAGAGCATCCCAATCCTGGCAACATTTTGGAAACTACTGTAATTTAGTCAGATGGTACAGGTTCAATAGGAAGAGGGTTGGCTCTCCAGAAGCCCCCCAAGTTTGTCTTCTTCTAAGCAAGGTCCAAATTCTTGAGGTGGCACCATTAAACTGATGTAAATTGTGTAAATCGCGGGGGTTTAAGTGGTACTCACCAGCATGTTGGGCAGTTCCCTTTCTGGCAACCCCAAATTTGTTTCCCCTCAAAGACAAAAAGAAACCACAGAGCGGTCCTCTAAACCTGGAAAGTTATATAGGTCCCTCTAAAGAAGGGTAGGCCTTTCTGGAGAGGGAGAATTGCATTAATTGTGTAGGGTTACTGTCCTTTGTATTTTCTTTTTTGCATTTGACTGAAAAAAATGAAATAAAAGCTGTCCTCTTCTGTATATGAACTGATACCTTGAGTTCCTTGAGTACCTTGAGTACTCCCACAAAACCCAGGACTCTCCCTCACACTGGTGAAAACTAACATTTTGAAGTTCACAAAAGAGACTCTGGGTCAGGTCAAAGGGAACCAAATGTACATCATTTTTGAGTCCTCTATGATTAAAGATGTTTGGTTAATGCCCAAGGTCTTGGGTATTGGAAACTTAACCATTAAAAGTGCTCACTATATTCAAACCACTAGAATAGCCATTAAAAATCCAAAGATAGTCCCTGTATTAAAAAAAAAGAATTATAATGTGTGTACACACACATATGTACAAATATATGTATTATGTATGTATGTATGTACATGTATACGTATATGCAAAGGTAAGGTCATTTTGGGTGAGAAGTGACTAATCATTGAGACAGATGATAGGGAAGGGGAAAAAGGCTTCCCATTGAAAGTGGTACATAACTGATCAGTGAAAGAAGATGAAGAGTCTAAGAGCTAAAGGTGAGGAAAGAGCACATCCCATGAATAGTGAGTCGCTAATGCAAAGCACAAAGACATGAAATGGAATGTCTAGCTCAGGAAACAGCAAAGAGATGAGTTTAGTTGGAATATATCAAGTATGTATACAGGGGTACCGTATTTCACCATATAATCATTGTAGATTTTATGCCCCCCCCTTTTTTTTTTGTAAAACAAGTGGTGTGGAAACATCATGTGAAGCTTAAAAAATTGTGTTGATATTACTTAAAAATAATTTATTACTAAATTGTCTTTGGTGCAAGATTAGAATGCATGGAATATTCATGAATATATATTAAAATCAAATACTTACCATGCTCCTGAGCTGAGAATTCTAGGCTTGCAATGTACAAGAGATAACTGCTTATCCATATGCCATTGGTGAATACATTACTGCTCTGTTTACCTTTTAAGCGATCTGATGAACAGAATTATGTCATGTGATGATTATGGGATGAAAGGCTACAAACCAACTTTTGGATGAAAAAAGTAGGATGTAATGATTATGCCGTGAAATATGGTACTCTATTTAGCATGTGAAGAGGAAATAATCTTCAGGAGTGAGAATATTGGACCTGCAGTGAGAAAGATCATGGTTCTAAGGCAACGTCATCTTTTGAGAGAGAAGTCAGGAGGTGGTCTTGGTTGCTTGAAGAGAAAGTTGAGGTCATCTGCCCTGAGCATCTTTCTTATCCCTCATGGCATTTTAATCTATCTTCTTACTGGTTACTTCCATCTCAGAGCTTGAAGAAGTCCATCCTCTTGCCAAAACTAACCCTTCTGTGTCCTTGGTCCTATTCCTTTCAATCTCAAACATTTTTACAAACTAGAAGAGTCTTTAAAAAATGTAACCAAACAGTAAAGCAAAGCAACCCAAAACAAATTATTTTACATCATTGTATATTCTTCTGAGAAACAGTATAGTATAGTGAATAGAGGGGGACCTGGAATTAGGTCACACTTCTGAACCTTACCGGGTGACACTGGACAAGTCACTTAAATTCTCTATGAACGTTCCACAAAATTCTCTGAGTCTATAAGTTGCAGAACAGGTGGCAACTTGCATTTCTAGAAGAAAAGTCCTCATAGGAAGTTCCTGATATTACATTTCTGCTTCTCTAAAAACAGATGCAATGGTATAAAACTACTATCTGTCATTTGCTAAAACAGGAAAGAGGAATGTTTTGTCTGTTAAGTAATAAAATGTCCTCAGTAATTCTCTTGAATTTTGTTCTATTTCCTATTGTCTCAATTTACATAATTAAAGTCAGTGTTTATAGTGTTTGGAGGACTCTACGTGTTTTTCTTTGCTTAGCTTCATACAAAGTTTCCTATATTTCATGGGGTTCTTTCATATCTGTCATTCCTTACTATGCAATAAATCTACAGTGTATACAACTTTTCCCCAATAATTGTACCCATTGCTGGTTTTCAGCTCTTTGTGGCTATCAATATTGTTGCTATAAATATTTTGGTATAGACAGGTCTTTGTTTTGGGTCAATTATTCTTTTAGGATATAAAACTAATAGTGAGATTTCTGGGTCCAAAGGTACAAACATTTCCATAACCTTCATTGTTATCATTTCACATAGAGCTTTCCAAGATGCTTGGAACGAGTCATAACTTCATCAACAGTGAAATGGCCTGCCTTTCCTTTGAGCTTTTTCATCTTTTACTCTCTCTGCCAACTTGATGGATGCAAAATGAGACTTCAGCATTGTTTTGATTTGCATTTCTCTGTTAGTGATTTTGAACACTTCTTCAAAGGGATGACAAATTGACAGTTCTTTTGAAAACTGTTCATAATCATTGGAAATTGATTCATTGGGGAATGACTCTTAAATGAATGTAAAGTTGTATCATTTTCCTATAACTTTTGGATGACAGGAAAGTCAACATTGCATAATGAATTGAGAACTGGCCTTGGAGCCAAGAAAGGTTCAAGTTCTATTTCTAACACAAACTGACTGTGCTAATCTCTCAGTGCT
This sequence comes from Potorous gilbertii, assembly GCA_028658325.1. Taxonomy (NCBI): domain Eukaryota; kingdom Metazoa; phylum Chordata; class Mammalia; order Diprotodontia; family Potoroidae; genus Potorous; species Potorous gilbertii. The sequence goes on from CM053771.1 coordinate 429,368,113, forward strand.
CTAGGCAACCCTGAAAAAAAATGTTGCCAAGAAGGTACCAACCTGAAATGATAGAAGTTATTTCTCATCAAGTGCTCCCTACACCAATGAAATCACAAATTCAGAATCTTTGGGTATCATAGAAACATTTAACACAAAAAAGAAAAATAATCACATCAGTGGAACAATTGCAGAACATGGTTGAAGTTGTGCACTGATCCAACCACACTGGAGAGCAATCTGGAACTGTGTCTAAAGGGCTAAAACACTGTGCCTACCCTTTCACCCAAAAATACCACTGCTAGGGAAAAAGATGTATTTTTTCATTTCTTTGGTCTTGTTTTTTGTTTGTTTTGTTTTAGATTTAAAAAGGGTTAAGTGACTTACCCAGGATCTTACAGCTAGGAAGTAAGATTAAATCTGAATTGAAATCTTCTGAGTCCAGGGTCAGTGCACTATTTATGATACCACTTACCTCCTCATCCACAAAGTAAATATTTTTGCAAAAAAACATTTTAAGCAGATTGTTTTGTTGTGGTGAAGAACTAAAATTTCAGGGGATGCTCATGAATTGGGAAATGGCTGAATAGGTTGTGGTATATTATTGCAATGGAATACTACTGTACTATAAGAAATGGTGAGCAGAATGGTTTCAGAAAAACCTGTACTGACTTATATTAACTGACATAAAATGAAGTCAGCAGAACCAAGGTACCAGCAATATTATAACAATGATCAACTGTAAAAGACAGTCTCTGATTAAGACTAATTCCAATGCAATTGCCAAAGACCCATGATGAAAAATACTACTCATCTCCAGAGAGAAAGAATTGATAGTCTCTGAGTGTCCATAGACTTAAGAACACCTTTTTCCTTTATGGATTTCTTCATTTTATTGGTTTCTGTAAATGTAGTTTCTTTTTCAACATGGCTAATATGGAAACATATTATGAATAATTTCATATGTAAAATTAATGAGATTGCTTGCCCTATCAAGAAGGAGGAAAGAGTAGGAGATAGAAGAACATAGAACTCAAAATTTGAAGAAATGAAAGTTTAAAAATTTTTGACATGCAATTGGGAAATATTTAATGAAATACATAAAATATATTTAACAAAAGGAAAGGCTTTAACATTGTACTAAATTTCATGATTAACATTTTGGAGAATATTGATAAGCATCTCAAACAATGAGCACTTATAAATGGATTATAACACATAAAACTGGAGGAAAAAATGACACTATTGAGACAACATGCCAAAATGGATGAAGCCAAAGCAGTTCTTAGGGGAAATTTTTATATCTCCAAATGCTTACATGAATAAAACAGAGTAAGAGAAAATCACTGGGGCATGCAACCAAAAAAAAAAAAAACTAGAAAAAGAACAAAGTAAAAATCCCCAATTAAAAAGCAAATTAGAAATCCTGAAAATTAAAGGAGGGATGAGTAAAACTTAAAGTAAGAAAACTACTGAACTAATAAAGCTATGATTTGCTTTTATGAAAAAAAACAAGAAAATAGATAAACCTTTAGTTAATTTGATTAAAAAAGAGAAAGAAGAAAAACAAATTACCAGAATCAAAAATTAAAAGGGTCAATTCTCCAATCAATGAAGGAAAATCAAAATAATAATTAGGAGCTATTATACCCAACTGTATGCTGATAAATCTAACAATCTAGGTGAAATGGATGAATATTTACAAAACTATGAGTTGTCCAGATTAACAGAAGAGGAAATAAAATACTTAAATTACTCCATTTTATAAAATGAAAGTGAACATGTCACCAATGAACTCCCTAAGAAAAATTCTCTAATAGCAGATGGATTTACAAGTGAATTCTACCAAATTCTTTTTATGATACAAATATGGTACTGATACTGAAACTGAGAAGAGCCAAAGCAGAGAAAGAAAATTTTTGATCAAATCCCCTAATAAATATATATGCAAATTTTTTAAATAAAATGTTATCAAAGAGATTATAGCAACTTATCATGAGGATAATACACCATTATTAGATGGGGTTTATGCCAGGAATATAGGGCTGCTTCAATATTAGGAAAACTACAGCACAATTGACCATATCAATGCAAAATTAACAAAAATCATATGATTATCTCAATAGATGAAGAAAATGATTTTGACAAAATACTAAACCTATTCTATTCAAAACACTGAAGAGCAAAGATATAAATGGAGTTTTCCTTAAAATGATGAGTGGTATCAATATAAAACCATCAACAGACATATGTAGTGGCGATAAACTAGATAACTAGATGCATTTTCAATAAGATCAGGGGTGAAACAAGGATGTCCATTATCATCACTGCTACTCAATATTGTACTAGAAATGTGTGCTTTGTCAATTACAGGAGAAAAAGAAGTTGAAAGAATTGGAATAGGCAATGAACAAACAAAGCTATCCTTCTTTACAGATGATATGATGGTATACTTAGAGAATCCTAGAGAATCAAGTAAAAAATTACTTGAAATAATTAACAACTTTAACAAAAGTGTAGGATATAGAATAAACCTACATTAATCATCAGCATTTCTACATATTACTAACAATGCCCAGCAGCAAGAGAGAGAAATTCCATTTAAAGTAACTGAAGATGATATAAAATATTTGAATTACAAAACACTTTTCACACAAATAAAATCAGATCTAAACAACTGGAATAATATCAATTGCTCATGAGTAGGCCAAGATAATATAATAAAATGACAATTCTATCTAAATTAATTTGTATATTTAGTGTCACACCAATTAAAACAACAAAATAATTATAGGGCTAGAAAAAACAATAACAAAGTTCATCTGTAAGGACAAAAGAATATGAAGGAAATTAATGGGAAAAAATTGCAAACATGGCCTAATCATAGGAGATTTAAAACTATATTATAAAGTAGCAATCTTCAAAACTACTTGGCACTGACTAAGAAATAGAGTGGTGGATCAGTAGAGTAGGTTAGGTATGCAAGACACAGTAGTTGATGACTATAGTAATCTATTCTTTGACAAACCAATAAGATAAGAGCTCTTTGACAAAAATTGCTGGGATAACAAAAAATAGCATGGCAGAAACTAGGAATAGACCAACTTCTCACATCATATACCAAGATAAGGTCAACATGAGTACGTGATTTAGACATATATGGTGAGAATATAAACAGATCAGGAGAGCAAGGAATAGTTTATCAGTCAGATCTGTGGAGAAGGGAAGAAGGTATGACCAAATGAGATAGAGAACATTATGAAATGCAAAATGGAAAATTTTAATTAAAGGAAATTAAGTTTTTGCACAAATAAAGCCAATGTAATCAAGATTAGAAGAGAAGCAGAAAGCTGGGAAATAATTTTTACAGCCAGTATCTCTGATAAAGGCCTCATCTTTAAAATATATGGAAAAAGAAATGAAATTTATAACAATAAGAGGTATTCTTCAATAGATAAATGGTAAAAGAATATGAACAGGTAGTTTTCAGAGGAAAAAATTAAAACTATCTATAAACATTAGAAAAAAAATACTCTAAATCACTATTGATTAGAGAAAAACAAATTAAAACAACTCTGAGGTACCACATCATACTTATCAGATTGACTAATGTGACAAAACAGGAAAATTTTAAAGACTGGAAATTTGGCAAAATTTGAAATACTAATGCATTGTTGATGGAGTTGTAAACTTATCCGAACACTCTGGAGAGGAATTTGGAACTATACTCAAAGGGCTACAAAACTCTGTATGCCTTTTGATCCAGCAATACCACTACTGAGTCTGCATCCCAAAAAGATCATAAAAAGGGGGAAGAACTCACATATACAAAAATATTTTTAGCAGATCTTTTTTGTGGTAGCCATGAATTGGAAATTGAGGGAATGCCCATCAATTGGAGAATGGCAGAACAAGTTGTGGTATATGAATGTAATAGAAAACTATTTTACTATAAGAAATGATGAGCAAGCTAATTTCAGAAAAACCTGGAAAGACACAAACGGATGCAAAGTGAAGTGAGCAGAACCAGGAGAACATTGTACACAGTAACAGCCACAGTGTGTAATGACTGACTTTGATAGGCATAGCCCTTCTCAGCAATGTAAGGACCTAAAACAATTCCAAAGGACCTATGATGGAACATGCTGTCCACATCCAGAAAAAAAACTATGGAGTCTGAATACAGAACAAACAATATTTTTTCTGTTTTGTTTTTTCTTTCTCATGTCTCCTTCCATCACTTGGGGAATGACTGAGCAAGCTATGGCATACTAAGGGAATACTATTTTCCCATAAGAAATGATGAGCAAGCTGATTTCAGAAAAACCTAGGAAGATTTACATGAACTGAGGCTGAGTGAAGTGAACATAACCAGCAGAACATTGTACACAGTAACATGAATATTGTGTGATGACCAACTTTGATAGATTTAGCTCTCAGCAATGAAATGATCTAAGACAATGCTAAAAGTCTCATGATGGAAAATATATCCAGATTCAGAGAAAGAACTATGGAGTCTGAATCTAAATTTAAGTCTTCTATTTTCTTTTTTCTTCTCATGCTATTTTTTCACTTTTGTTCTGATTCTTATTTCACAACATAATTAATGTGTAAATATGTTTAATATGATTGAACATGTATAGCCTATATCAGATTCCATGCCATCTTGGGGAAGGAGAAAGTAAAGAAAGGGGGAATTTTTAGAACTCAAAAATCCTATAAAAGTTAATATTGAAAACTCTAAATTAATTAATTAATTAAAAACATAATTTTTAAATGAAAAAATATTCCCATCACTTAGCACATTGTCTGGTACATATAAAGTGCTTAATAAGCACTTGCTGATGAATGAGGAAATTGAAGAATCAACAGACTTATCCAAAGTTTAATGGCATATAAATTGCAGAGCTAAGAATAAAATCTGATATTTGTGATTCTAAGGTCTATTTGTTCCAATAACCACATGGTCTAGTATGTTAGTTTACAACATTAGTAAGGGATTAAACTGAGTATGTATAGCTCTATATGGACAGAATAAGGGCAGACAGGGAAAGACAGCTTCCTAAATAATCAGAGACATCTGAGAATTGAATTGCCAGTCTCATGAGGCAGTGACATCTGACATAAGATGTGTTCAAACAGTCCCACTTGCTGGGAATACTGCAGATAATATTCTGACAGAAAGTTGGAATAAATGACCTCTAAGACCCCTGTTATGTCAAAGATTTTTCAATCCTGTAAGATTGTACTTCAAAAGTCTAGACAATAATATTGTTGAAAATAAACTTCAAAAACATCCTTCCTCCCCTCTCCCTACACACACCATGTGTTTGTCTCCAATTCCTAAGGATAGAACAGCCTCCCTCACTCTGATATATGATTTTTTTCTTAAAGTGCTGATGCCAATATCTCCCTTTTTTGTACTATCAGATTTTCAATCAGGGAAATGAAATTTTTGCTGATGTTTAACTGACATTTTATGTCAGGTGTGGTGCAAGAAGTACTAGGTATATGAAAAAAGTAATCCTCACTCTGACAAATATTTAATAGAACAGCAGTAGCTTTAAAAGCTAGTGGCCTTAACTTTGAATTGAAATGTCACAAGTACCGTTGCAAGGCAAAGTGTATCTGTGCAGACACTTTACAAAGGAGTCTGAATGATATCTTTATTAAAAAATAAAATAAAACAAGAGAGACACATTTTAAGATTACCAACATACATAATGTGTGAAAGTAGGGACAACTGAAAAAATAAAACAAAATGGTGATACAAAGATGCTGGGATTGTTGCCATCTATTATTAGTGATGTTTTCTTTCAAGTATTTTCATATTTCAAAGGAATTAAAAAAAAAAACTTTACTTGGAATCCCTGCCTGAAAAACTTTGAGTCACTAATCAAATTAAGAACATGTTGGAAAACATGTGCCTTTTTAAAGAGAAAATGTTCCTTAACCACTTATGGGAGTAGGTAGGGAGAAGAATGAAGACAAGGAACCAGAAAATGACATCCTCGGTGAGCAGTGAGCTGTTGCTATGCACTCTATCTTTAATTAGTCTTTTTAAAGGCTTGTCTCTAGCCTTCAGCTCTTCTGTCTTATATAATATTCCCCTTGGGGGAAAATTGCCTGTGAAACTGAATGAAGGGGAAGTAAAATCTGTCTCCTGGAAGTCTTTAAGTTGTGAAGTGGAAAATGCAAAGATGGCAGCCCTTCTACTGATTCCTCTACCTTTGTCTTTGTAGTCACCAAACTAGGAGAGACCCAAGACAGTTCAGGTAAAGGTAGGAATCAATAGAAGACACACCCTCTGAAAGTGACCCAAAGTTGGAACATATTGTAGAATTGATATTAACTCTCAAATATCCCAACACTACATCTCAGAATCTCTAGAGCTGAGCCTAAAGCTCTGTTATATATGTATTTTTTTCAATGAGACATATGAGATTCTGGATCCCAAATTCATAATTCTGAGATGAATTAGAACATCTCAAGGTCACTTTCCTTCCTTTGCCAGATGCCTTTGAAGTTTACTAAATAAATGCTCAGGAGAAAACCACAACCTTCACAAATTCTAAACTTCACTGGGCTAGAATTTTCAATTTGAAAACAGGTGAGGAAAGTGGGGGGGGGGGATAAAATCTTAATGATGGAATCTATCCCAGGGAAACATGTCATCAAAAAGAAAAACATTCTGTGCTCTGTGGAAAAAAGCACCTTTGTTAAAACTGAAGAGAAATTTAAACCTGTATTCTTTTTCATTGAAACCCTGAATGCTTTTTCAGAGACATTCAAGTAAAATTACACTTGAAAATGGTAGAAGCTTTTTTCCTTTTCTTTTTTCTTCCTTTTTAACCAGGCTTGCACCATGATTTCTATACCCACAGGAATGAAATGAACCAAAGGAATTCATTTTAATCCATCCCTCTGCCTCCACAAGGGAAGGATATATTTGAACCACCAAAGACAGAGGAGCCATCTGTTTATGACAAAATTCAGACAGAGTTCCTATGGTCTGCATTATTTAATAAGTTATAAAGTTTAAGAAAACCAAAACAAGAACAACAAAATCCCAATAAACTCTAGTGACACAATCACAGAATTGCAAAGTTGAAATCGACCTCAAATACCACCAAGAGGTTCCCAACACAGATGACAATGCCCCCTGTTTTCTGGGTTGTGTTGAAAACAATTATCATGTCATCCCTAAGTCTTTTCTTTTCTAGGCCCACCTTTCAAAAACAAAAAAATACCCAAACTCATTTCCTAAAAGAAAATGTAAGGTGGTTACAGTCTTCTGGACATGCTCCAAAATGTGTTATCCAGGAGGTAGAGCCAAGATGACAGAGTAAAGGCAGAGACTCTCCCGAATTCTTACCCCAAACCCTCCCAATACCTTTAAAAATAACTTTAAAGAAATTTCTAGAGAAGCAGAACCCATAAAAGATCAGTGAAACAAATTTCTAGCCAAGACAATTTGGAAGTTTGGCAGAAAAGGTCCATTGCACCAGATAGGAGGAAAGTCTAGCATGGGCCACATCATTGCAGATCCAGCCCCAGCCAACCTACAGCAGACTGTGGGACCACTGAATGGCTACAGTGATAGTTTCCAAACCTCTCAGCCCACAAATGGCAAAGACAACTTACAAAGGCATAAGGAAGGGTCTGTGACAACTGGGTGAGAATGGAGCACAGTATAAGTCAGCACAGCCCTGGGAAACTAGGTGCAGACCTTGGGAGTGACTAAATAGGCAGCAGTTTGTGGGTACTTGCAGAGCTCTCAGCCCACAGATGGAAAGAAGGAGATTGACTGACCAGAAGGAGATTACAGGGGTATTTTTGCCAGCACTGAGACAAGACTCTGTTGCTTTGTCCATACTAAGATCTGAGCTGCAGATGTGGATGTCAGTTTAGGGCAAGGAAGAACACTAGTATAACAGAGCTTGTGGCCACAGTGGAGGGGGAGCCCTCCTCACAGTTCCAAAGCCAAAAAGAGTACTTGTGGTTACTCACAGATCCACAGACACTCACAGGTCAGAAGAGGAGTAAACACTTCTCCTTAGATCATACCACTTTGGAAGAACTGAAAGCTTACAGGTCCCTCGAAGTATATATGAAAACAGCTGCACAAAATCCCTGATGCTTAGAATAGTTCACCCTCCACCTTGGAAGCAGAACTCTCCTTTAAAAATAGTCAAAAGTCAAGAAAGGCTGAGATAATGAGAAAAAAACTCCAAACATAGAAAGTTATGATGGTAACAAGAAAGGTCAAAACACACACTCAGAAGAAGGTAACAAAGACAAGGCTACTACATCCAAAACCTTCAAGAAAAATATGAATTGGTCCCAGGCCATGAAACAGCTCAAAAAGGATTTTGAAAATCAAGTAAGAGAAGTAGAGGAAAAATTGAAAAGAGAAATGAGAATATTATTAAAAGTCATGAAAAATGAGCCAACAGTTTGGTAAAGGAGACATACACAGACACAGACACATAATGTATATATGTCTCTTTTATATAGGTATATATATATATATATGAAAATAACACTTTAAAAAAACCAGATAAAGCCAAATGTTAAAAGAGGTTTAAGAGGTTCAAAAAAGTCAAAAAGGAGAAGAATGCCTTAAAAAGCAGAATTGGTCAAATGGAAAAGGAGATCCAAAGGTTCCCTAACTCCTTCAAAATTAAAATGGAGCAAGTGGAAGTTAATGACTGTATGAGAAATCAGGAAACAATCAAACAAAAGCAAAAGAAAGAAAACATAGAAGACAATGTGAAATATCTCATTGGAAAAAAAACAACTGACCTGGAAGATATATCTAGGAGAGATGATTTAAGAATTTTTGGTCTACCTGAAAGCCATGATAAAAAACCAAACAGAGTCTAGATAGCATATTTCAAGAAATTATCAAGGAAAACTACCCTGATAGTCTAGAATTAGAGAGTAAAATAGAATTTGATAGGATGCACTGAATACCTCCTGAAAGAGATTCCAAAATGAAAACTGCCAGTGATATTATAGTCAAATTCCAGAGTTTCCAAGTGAAAGAGAAAATGTTTCAAGCAGCTCATAAATAATATGACGTACTACCTCATATCTATTAGATAGGCTAGTAGGAAATAAAAGGTAAATGACAGAATTGGGAGAAGATGTGGGAAAAAATAAGACATTAATATACTCTTAGTGGAGTTGTGAACTGATTCAACCATTCTGTAGAGTAATTTGGAACTATTCCCAAAGGGCTATAAAACCATTCGATTTAGCAATACCACTATTAGATATGTATCTCAAAAGAATTTTTTTTTAAAGGAAAAGGACTTATATGTACAAAAAATCTTTGTAGCAGGTCATTTCTGGGGTGAAAGAATTAGAAACTGAGGTGAACTCCATCAAACGAGAAATGATTGCACAAGTTCTGTTAGGTGATTATGATGGAATATTATTGTACTATAAGAAATGATGCACATGATGCTTTCAGAAAAAACTGGAAAGACTTGCATGGGCTGTTGTAAAGTGAAATGTACTATATACAAAGTAACAGCAATATTGTACAAAAAGTAATAGTTGTGTGACTTAGCTATTTTCAGCAATACAATGATCCAAAACAACTCTGAAGGACTCAAACTGAAAAATGTTCAGAAAAATTCCCAGAGAATGAACTGATGGTGTCTGAATACAGATTGAAGCATGGTTTTTGGTTTTCATTTTAAAAAATTTTTTATTGAGTTTTTGTCTATGTTTTCTTTCACAGAATCACTATTATGGATAGGTTTTGCATGACTACAGATTTATAACCTATATTGAGCTACAAGCCTTCTCAATAAAGTTAAGTGGGGAGGAATCAAAGGAGAGAATTTGGAACTCAAAGTTTTATAAACAAATATTAAAATTGTTTTTACATGCAACTGGGGAAAAGTAAATATATTTTTTAATATACCCAGAACTGAATGTAAATTCATCAGGTATGATCTGATCAGCGAACATAGTACAGTGAGATTTTCATTCTTGTTCTGTATACAATGGTTCTCTTGACACTTCATAGATTTTTTTTTTTTGCCTACCACCTTTCGATGTTGGCTCATCCTAAGATTAGGGTCTACTAAATGTCAGGTTTCTTTACCACATCAACTCTTATCAGGCAACATATTCTCAATCTTGCACTTAATTCAGTTGATTTTTCTTTAGCACAACTAAAGGATTTGTCTCCACTAAATTCCATCTTATTAGATGTGACACATTGTTCTAATCTGTCAAGAGCTTTTTGGTTATGTCATCCAATTTGTTAGTTGTCTGTCCCAGTTTTATATCATTTGCAAATTTATCAACATGTTATCTCTTCTTGTCATGTCAGGAAGTTCCTTCTCAAGTCTTTCTAAAATAAAAGTTAAAATGCTCCCTTCCCTACTCCTCCTCCACCCATTTTCTAAAAGTGCTTGGGAAGGCAGAAAGGATGTGATGTATAAATGAAACAGTCCTTATTCTCTGGGACTGCATACTCTACTGGCTGTTAACAGTAGCAGTAAGCTTTTATCATAGCTCTTATTTCCAACCCTTTCAAGTTTTGTTTTGTCCTTTTCTGAATCCTCTCAGGATATCTAAAGCACTCTACTAATGCCTATGGGAAGTTAAAAAGGAAGTGAGAGACATGATCCCTGCTCTCTAATCTAATGAGACCATCAGAACTAATACAGATAGGTGGGTCTCTCTATAGATGACCATATAACTATAAATAGAAGTAGCAGACACAAAGTAATTGTTTATATCTTTGGAATGATCAGGCATAAAGGGAGGAAGATTTCTTCCACTCCCTAAGCACCTTTATTGTGCACTTATCTAAATACTTGTTGAATTTTGTTAAAACCATTTGTGACTCAAATTATATCAGGCTTAAGTATCAGCCATAAACTTAATAGGCCATCAGTTGAGCCATTAATGAAAATAGTAAGTAAACTCTAAGAGCATGGCTTAGCTCACTGATATGAACGCCATGGATGTAATTTTGTAATGTACCTTAGAGTTGCATGAGGTAAAACATTTTTTCCGGTGTATAGATCAGGATATTTAAAGACTAATTCCTTTCTACTATCCACCAATCCTATGAAATGTCAAGGAAAGAGAATTAGATTGACTGTCTAGGGAAGCTCTATGAATGAAGATATATTTTCAAAATTTTTTCTTCATAGATTTATAGTATATACATGTACATGTTTATGGGCTCTATCATTCAAAGAATATGAGCTCGATGACAACAGAGAAGCCTTCATTTTCTGTCTTTGTATCCTCAATGCCTAGTATAGTGCTTGGTATCCAGTGATATACCGATAATGGTAGTGATGGTGATATAATAGTAGTCAGCCTTATTATGCTTTAAAGTCTATAAGATACTGTATAATATTTTCTATCTTATGTAGAATATCATAGACACCCTATGAGGTAGGTGCTATTAGTATCTTCATTTTTAAGATGAGGAAACTGAGGCACTGAACTTAAGTGACTTGACCAGGGTGATACAACTATAGCTGTAAGTATCAGAAGCAGAATTTGAATTCAAGTTTTTCTGATTATAAGTTCAGTACTCTAGCCAGCACAGTACCTTAAAAAAAAGTCTGTTGACCAATTCTATTATAGAGAAAGCTATAAAATCCATGAAGTTGGTTTTCAGTTACTCTCATCAACTTTTGTACAATCTTCTTTTCAAGTACTTTCTCATTTTCTTAGCTTCTTACTTCATCCCTAAATGCTAGTACCCTAACTCTCCCAAGCCTCTTGCCATCTGCTGGGGTGCTCCACTGAAAAAAGCAACTCCAGTTAGTGTTTCATGTTTTGGACTTTTCTGATACTTATCAACTTGGCCAGAAATTTTGTTCCTTTTCCTCATGTTTTTACAAAGCCCTGCCATACATATAGTCTTGTCACAACAGCCCTGACATAGTAGCTACTGATATAATAGTATTATAGAGGGAAGCTAGTTAAATATAGCCCCTTTTCTCCAGATTAGGGGAAACAAGCAAACTCCAAGAATTAGCAAGTCACTGCAACAGTTCAAATGAGACAGGTGTTTTCATAATGACATAGGGTGGTAACCAGATAAATAGAAAAGGGAAAATTAAAAAAAAAATTAGAGCTAAAAACATCAAAAAATTGACAGCTGATTAGATATGAGTACAGACAAGAGAGTAGGAGCTAAGTATAAACTGAGACTAAACCTGGATGACTAGAAAGATCTAGAACTTTTAAAAAATGGGGGAGTTCTGAGGAATAGGTGTTAAATAGACAGTAATGACCTCTGTTTTTGACACAATGAGGTTAAGATGCTTGTGAGACAATCAGTTTGGAATGTCTAGATCTAATATGCAATCTTACATGGGTTCTACACTTATATTCTTATTAAACATATTTTCCCATTAGTCATGTTGCCCAGAAAAGTTTAAATGAATGAGAAAGCCTTTCACTATTCTTACTGCCTTTCTTTGGAAACTCTACAAATCAAAAATATTCCCATAGATTCTTGCCTACCTAATCCTTGACACCGTGCCTCTAAATGGAGTCAAGATCCCATCACTTTTTAGAGCTACCATATAATAAATACTGTTGATTTTATTTGTTTACCATCATTTAAAACTCTCAACTTTTTTCAGACGAGCTGTTATCAAGTCATGCCTTGATTCATGTGTATTGAGTTAATATTTTTTTCTGAATCTAATTGAAAAAGGCTATAGACACACTTGAATTAAATATATTTGATTTCATTTGACCCAGCATTATAAGGTGTTAAGATATTTTCATATCTTAACTGCCAAATAACCTGTAAACTGTCCCTGTCAGCAATGTGACATGTACAAATGTAATAATCATGGCATTTACATGTTTTCAATGTAATTCATTAAAAAATGTAAAACTACACACAATTACAGTTTACATGGGACACATGAGTAGAGGTCCTTCAATTTGGACAATGAAATAGTATTGATCATTTAAAAAAAAATGATCATAGTTACCTCCCATTTTCTTCTTTTGCTTCTCCTCTCAAAAGGAATGCAGAGTAAGAGAGTAAATGAAGGAATGAATGAGTGAATGAATGAATGAGTGATGGTTCTTGGAACTATCTGCACATTTCTGAACTTTATTTAATTTCCCACACCAGTGAATCTAAATCTAGAATTATTAATATATGTTATCTTGGTGAGCGTGTTGTATGCTTTTTTTTAAAATCAAAGTAGGTCTTTACAAATATTAGCTCATTGCTTTCATATCTGTTTACATATCAAATAATAAGAAAATAAATGTCATTCATTGTCCTTCATTTATTCATGTACAGACTGAAATAAAAGACCAATGTTCAAAGTAAAACTGGAAAGCACAGAAAACATGCAACTTCTGACTTTTTTTGGTATTTTAAATTATAGGGGGAAAATATCTCTTGTTAAATTAGTTCATCTTCAAAAGACTTTTAATATTCCTTTTGTAATCTTTATTTTATTTTTTGCTCTTACATAGTGTCTTACTCAAACTGTTATTCAAATCTTAGAGAATACTGTTACCTCATCTTTTCAGGTAAAGGCAGATTTCTTTTCAAATAATCTAGATTAAAACAAGTATTATGAACCTAGGGTTCATGAACTTCTTTAAAAAAATATTTTGATAGAAAAAGATGGTAAAGAAAAGCCAGGAAAGTTGCGTAAACTCTTCCCTGTTTCCCTCAGAAACAGCATTAAATCTAGTCTTTACTAAAGGATTCTGAAGCAACAGAACACACAAAAAGACCAAGTAAAACAATTTTTGAGCTTAAAATAATTTAGAAGGAAAGGTCTGTCTTACTTGGGTAAAAGAAGAGCACAGCCCATTGCACATGGTATCCAGCCAAGTCAGTAGGAAGCCCTTAGCCACAGCACAGAGCAGCAACCAAGGCCCTACAGTCTTGCCTCAGCAGGCTAGTGACACAGTGGCCAACTGTGAAGTCATCAGACCCAGGCCACAAGTAAATTGCCAGCCCTGGAATCCAGGCATGACTAGAATAGGCCATCCCAGAGAAGTGGGCAAGTCACAAGCACATGAGGCCCCTGGTGTAGAAAGCCATTGACACACAGAACAATCAACTTGGGGCAGTGCTCTCTATGACCCAGGAACAGAGCTCAAATTTCTAAAAAAACAAATAGCCAAAAAGTTTTCAAAAGAGCCCTGATCATAAAAATCTACTAAAGTAACATGGAAAATCAAAACATAAATTCTGAAGAAGATAGCAAAGTCAACATTCCAACATGTGAAGCTTCAGAGAGGAATGTGAATTGGTCTCAATGCCAAAAATTCCTCTTGGAAGAGTTTATAAAGGACTTTAAAAATAAAATGAGAGACAGAAGGAAAATTGGAAAAAAATAAGAGGTATATAAGGAGAATTATTTTTAAAAATCAACAACTTGGAAAAGAAGCACAAAACTTCACCAAAGAAAATAACTCTTCAAAAAATACAATTGGTTAAATGGGGAAAAAATTCACAGAAAAAGAAAAACCAATTCCTTTAAGTGTAGAATTAGCCAAATGGAAAAAAAAAATGATTCCTTAAAATTGAACTCAAAAATGGAAGCTAATGACTCTTTGAGACTTCAAGAATCAGTCAAACAAAATCAAAAAATGAAAAAAAAATAGAAAAAAATGTAAAATACCTCATTGGAAAAACTATTGACCTGTAAAATAGATCAAGGAGAGATAATTTAAGGATTATTAGTCTATCTGAAAGCCATTATAAAAATAATAATAAATAAGAAGAAGAAGAAGAAGAAGAAGAAGAAGAAGAAGAAGAAGAAGAAGAAGAAGAAGGAGAAGAAGAAGGAGAAGCACCTGGACAGCATCTTTCAAGAGATTATCAAGAAAAACTTCCTGGAATTAGACGGTATAATGGTCATTGAAAGAATCTATTGATCACCTTCTCAAAGAGATCCCAAAATGAAAATGCCAAGAAATAAGAATAGTCAAATTCCATGACTATCAGGTCAAGGAGAAAATTCTTCAAGCAGCCAAAAAGAATCAATTCAAATATCAAGGAGCTACCATCAGGATTACATAGAATTTAGTAACTGATCCATTAAAAGGACAGGAGGATTACATTAAAGGATCTTGGATTACAACCAGAAGCAACTACCAAGCAAAACTGAATATAATATGTCAGAGGAAAAGATAGGTATTCAATGAAATAAGGAATTTGCAAACTTTCCATATGGAAAATATAGAAGTTGAATAAAAAATTTGACTTTAAATACAGGAGTCAAGAGAAACATAAAAGGTAAACAGGAAAAAGAAAACACTGTTTTGTAATAAGATTAAACTGTTTATATCCCAACAAGGGGAAGATGATACTCTCTAGAACTATATCTCCATATGACAGTTAGAAGTATGCATAGATGGAGGGTGTGGGTACAAGTTGAATTGATGTGATGATATATTATGGGGTAAAAAATAGGTTGTACTGTGAGAAGAATAGAGGAGGAGGCAGAAGAGAGTAAATTACATCACATAAAGAGGCACAAATACTTATTACAACCAAGAGAAGGAAGAGAGGGCATGAACACTATTTGAACCTTACTCTCATTGAATTTGACTCAGTGAAGGAATAACATACATACTCAGTTGGGTAGAGAAATTTATTTTATTCTATAGCAAGGCAAGAAGGGAAAAGAAAAAGAAAAGCATAGTAGGGGTAGGTGTAAGTTGATGGAAGTAAGGGCAGAAGTAGGAAGGGAAAAGGGAAAGAAACTGAAGAGGACTGGTAGAAAGGAGGGCAGATTGAGGGAGGAGGTGGAGAAAAGCAAAATGTTGGTAAGGAGGGACAGGGTGAAAGGACCGAAAATTATAAATGGGGGAAAATAAGATGGAAGGAAATTAACAGGTAGTAATTGTAACTGTGAATATGAATGAGATAAACTCACCCATGAAACAGAAATGGATAGCAAAATAGATTAAAAATCAGAATCCTGCAATATGTTTGCTTACAAGAAACATATCTGAAACAGAGAGATACCCACAGAGTAAAGGTAAAGGGTTGGAGTAGAATATATTATGCTATAGCTGAAGAAAGAAAAAAGAAGGAGTAGCAATCCTGATCTCAGACAATGCAAAAAAAACCAAAATACAGATCTAATTAGAAGAGACAAGCAGGGATACTACATCTTGCTAAAAAGTACCATAGACAATGAAGTAATATCAGCACTAAACATATATGCACCAAAAGGTATAGCATCCAGATTCTTGGAGAAGCTTAGTTACAGGAAGAAACAGACAGCAAATCTATATTAGTGGGCGAACTTCAACCTCCCCTTTTCTGAACTTGATAAATCTAACCTCAAAATAAACAAGAAAGCAGTTAAGGAAGTGAATGGAATTCTGGAAAAGGTAGATATGATAGACTTCTGGAGAAAAATGAATGAGCATAGAAAGGAACATATCTCTTTTCAGTGGTTAAGGGCACCTACACAAGGATTGACTGTATTAGGGCATAAAAACCTCACAATCCAAGCCAGAAAGGAAGAAATATTAAATTCATCTTTTTCAGATCGTGATGCAATTATGAATTACATGTAATAAAGGGCCATAGAAACATAGACTGAAAATTAATTGGAACTTAATAATCCATTCCTCAAGAATGAGTAGAACAAATAAGAAGTCTTAGAAAAAAACCAATAACTTCATCAAAGAGAATGAAAATAATGAGACAACATGCTAAAACTTATGGGATGAAGCCAGAGCAATTCTTAGGGGGAAATGTCTATCTCTAAATGCTTACATAAATAAAATATAGTAAGGGGAAATGAATGAATTGGGCAGGCAACTAAAGAGCTAGAAAATGAACAAATTATGAATTCCGAATTAAATATCAAATTAGAAAAAAGAAGAGATTAATAAAAATGAAAGTAGAAAAACTAATTAGAAAAAGTAATTAGTAAAACTAAGAGCTGACTTTATGGGGGGAAAATAGATAAGGCTTTTCTTAGTTTGATTAAAAAGAGAAAGAAGAAAACCAAATTACCAACATCAAAAATGGAAAAGTTAATTTCACCAAATGTGAAGTTGAAATTAAAGTAATAATTAAGAGATATTTTGTTCAAATGTATGGCAAGAAATCTGACAATCTAAATGAATTGGATAAATATTTAGTATATATATATAAATATATGTATGTATATATGTATGCATGTATGTATGTATGCATAAATTGCCCAGATTAATGGAAGAGGAAGTAAAACACTTAAATAACCTCATATTAAGAAAAGTAAATTAAACAACCCATCAATGAACTCCCTAAGATAATATCCCCAGGGCTAGAAGGATTTACAATTGAATTCTACTAAACATTTAAATAACAATTATTTCCATATACCATATAAACTATTTGAAAAAATAGGCAAAGAAGGAATCCTATGAAATTCCTATTATAAGACAGATATTGTACTGATATCCAAACCAGGAAGAGCCAAAACAGAGAAAGAAAATTGTAGACCAATTTGCCTAATGAATATTGAGGCAAAAATTTTAAATAAACATAAGCAAGGAGATTACATCAATTTACCACCAGGATAATACAATATGACCAGGTGGGATTTATACCAGGAATGCAAGTCTGGTTCAATATTAGGAAAACTATCAGTATAATCGACCATATTAATAACAAAATTAATAGAAATCACATGATTATCTCAATAGATGCAGAGAAAGCTCTTGACAAAATACAGCACCCATTCCAATTTAAAACACCAGAAAATATAAGAATAAATGGAGTTTTTCTTAAAATGATAAGTAATATCTATCTAAAACCAGCAGCTGACATTAACTATAATAGGATAAGCTAGAAACTATCCCAATGAGATCAGGAGTGAAACAACTATATCCATTATCACTTCTATACTAGAAATGTTTAGCTCTAGCTATTAGAGAAGAAAAAGGTATTGAAGGAATTAGAATAGGCAACGAGGAGACCAAAAAAATTATCACTATTTGGACATATGATGGCATACTTAGAAAATCCTAGTGAATCAACTAAAAAACTACTTGAAATAACAACTTTATTAAAGTTGCAGTATTTAAATTAGACCCACATAAATTATCAATATTTCTATATATTACCAATGAAATTCAGCAGTAAAAGATAGAAAGAGAAATTCCACTTAAAATAACTGTAGATAACATGAAATATTTGGGAGTCTACCTGCCATGACAAATCTATGAACAAAATTACAGAACACTTTTCATACACATAAAGTCAGATCTAAATAATTGGGGGAAAATCAATTGATCATGGGTAGGCTGAGCTAATATAATAAAAGTGACAATTTTACCTAAATTAATTTACTTATTCAGTGCCATACCAATCAAACTAACAAAAAATTATCTTCTATGGTTAGAAAAATAATAGCAAAATTAACTTGGAAGATCAAAAATTCAAGAATGTCAGAAGAATTAATGAGAAAGAAATGCAAATGAAGGTAGCTTCGCTGACCCAGATTTAAGCAGCTATTAAAGCAGCAATCATCAAAACTATCTGGTATTGGTTAGGAAATTGAGTGGTTGACATGGTAGTAAATGACTGTACTAATCTACTCTTTGATAAACAAAGACTCCAGCTTCTGAGATAAGAACTCACTATTTGACAAAACTTGTGGGAAAATTATAAAATAATATGGCAGAAACGACATCTCCAAGTTAAGGATAAGCTTAAAATAGGTACATGATTTAGATGTAATGGAATATAATTGTTCTACAAGTAATGATAAGCAGGCAGATTTCAGAAAAAACTTGGAAAGACTTATATGTACTGACGCTGAATGAAGTGAACAGAACCAGGAGAAAATTTATCCAGTTATGTATATGCAATGATCGACTACTATATTAACAGTAACCGTAGGTGCTATGAATATCCCATTGCACTATATATGGTAAGGTTTTTTGTTTTCTTTTCAGTGTTCTAGGTGGGTATTCATATTTCAAGGTTTATCACTAAGTATAGAATGATAACTTGTTTCCTCTTTGAAGAATTTCAACTATATATATTCAATAGCTCAGAAAGGAAGTAGGGCTTAGAGAAGCCTGTCAATGTTCTTTGGATCATTTTTTTAAGGCAACTAAAAATAGGGAAATTCTTACTGACGGTTATGCAGGAGTAGGTCTAGGAGATAACTGTCTAATGAGGGAAGTTATATCTCCTTTTTTTTATATTTTGACTTATCCCTTATGATCTTAAGTAAATGATTATGCGTAAATTCTCCAATTTTCTACATTAGAGGAAAAGCACAGAGATAGCAACATGAGACAGCTCTCAGGCTTTCTGATTTCTCTGTCTGAATTATTGGATCACATATTTAGAGTTGGAAGGGACCTTAGGAAACATCTATACCAAAAGTGTCTAACACATGGCTACCAGTACAGCCTGCAATAAACACTCCCAGGTGAGACAGAATCAGGTTAAAATGAAATTGGGGAATATTTAATAAAATATCCTAAAACATAAATAATGTTAAAATGTGATTTTCTAAGTCAATATGCACCAAATCCAGATCCTTATATACAGTTCATTGCCACAGTTTCTATTTGATTTTGATACTAGTGATCTAGACCAAATACTTCATTTTACAGATGAGAAAACTGAAGCCCGAGAAATTTAGTAACTTATACAATATCACAAAAGTAGTGAAAAGGAGAGCCTATATTTAAACTCAGGGCTTCTTCCTCCAAATCCAGTGCTCTTTTCAGTGATCATGTAGCTTCTCAACATGAATTACTGCTATTAATGGTGACAATACCAACAACAACGTTGGATAGCATTTCTTTATAACCTTATAGGTGTGGTGATTACGTTACACCTTCAAGGTCTGAAAATGGCTCTACATATTCTATTTCATTTTGTTTTAACAACACTATGTGAAAAGTTTCATTACTATTATTTCCATTTTACATATGAGAAAATTGAGGATAAAATGACTTGCCCAGGTTAACACAGCTAGAAAATATGAGGCAGGATTTGAACACAGCTCTTTTTGACTCTGATTCTAACATTCCCTTTGAGAGAACTGATGCAGATGACAACATTTTCTCCTGATACTTCCTGGATTCCCTCTTTGATTTCTCCCTTCACTCAGTAGAGAAAGAGTATTAAATATGAAACTTATTAGCTCTTTAAAGTTTGCTTATATATGTATTTATTGAGTGTTATATGCTTCTTTGTGGTAAAGGGATTGACTTTAATCATATAGCTGGATCTGGTTGGTGCAAATAATGAATCCTAAAAGTGGTTGCTTTAAACCAATTGACACTGCATATTTTCATTGAGCTAGAACCAATTACCACATATTTTACATAATTATAACTTCAAATAGTGTGAATTTGAATACCTGCCACCACTTCTTAGGATTCATTATTTGTATTAATCAGGACCTAGCTCTAATTGTTTCCTCTCATCTGTGAGCTTTTTTATTATGAATGGAGAGTTTAAAAAGAGAGAGGAATGGTAGCTGACATTGTATACATAGAGATGGAAGGAAAGAAAGGAGAAGGCTTCCTTTAAGACTTGTCAGAAATCTTGTCCCAACCCAAGCCTCTGGTATCATATAAGAGAGAATCTTTCTGATTGTTAAAAATGTTCATAAAAAGATGAACATAGTCCTTTTATCCTAGGCAAAACACAAAAGGAAATTTGTTCTCTGGAGGTAGGAGATATCTGTAGCTTAGGTCATACAGCCCTTTTCCTCACTGTCTTCCTCCAGAAATGCTTATGGAAATTTTCTCTTGTGGGATAGAGCCAAATGTAGCTATTAGAGAATAGGTCATGTCCATTGGGGGGAGAAGGGTTGCAGTTAAGAAAGATAAATAAGATCTATATTCCAAAGTGGGGACCAAAAGAGAGATTGTAAGACTCCTAAAAAGATTTGTAAGACTCTTCCAGCAATTCAGCTGCATTCTAATAAGACCGTGATGTCAAGATTGGGTCCATTGAAGGTATGGCCAGAACAAAATATTTCACACGGAGAGGAGAAAGGGATGAATTAATATCTACTTCCACATTTCAGATGAATTACCCTGAGTTTACCAGGTGAAGTTGGAATTTGAGTAACTGAACTGTGTTTCTTTGTACTTTTTGGCTTGACTGTATGCAAAGACTTTGGTGGTGTCCTGTGCTTGAGGGAAGCCCGGCTAGGAGACACCACTGGTTTCATACATTTGGCTGCCTAAAGTGAGAGTAAAGGATAACTGCTCACCCATGCTTCTGTGACTGAGTGTTTTGAAATATAGCAGGGAAGGAAGGAAGGAAGAGTTTTCCAGTGGACACCAGCAAATGTCTGATTGGATAACTACACACTAATCACTTAAATCAAGGAGACAACTGTTGCCACTGCCCAAAGTGTAGAGGAAATACATGATTATTGACATCTGACTCATACCATGAAATGGTGTCAAGTATTTTGTGAATAGCAAGCACTTCATCACTGTGTGTTTAAAGAAATACATGTATGTATGTATGTATGTGTAGATATGTATGTATGTATATGAAGAAAATAGTGTGTGATCAAACCAGTTTAAAGATAGCAGAGATTTATTGAAACTCATGATTTTAAAAAATCTTTAGTGATTGAAAATTTTTAAACTATTTCTTATTCTGAATTATCTACATGATACATCATTAAATGTTCACTTACAGAGAGGAAAGTAGCAAGCCACTGCAATAATAATACTTAATTTTTACATTGTCCATGAGAATTGTCTGTGGATATATTGAGCAACATGACTACAGTTCTATAAAATATCTCATTCTCTTGTACAAGACTGTCAGCTATGCCAAGCAAAACATGAAATAAAACAGAGCCAAGCTACTACCCTGAGAACATATTGTCCCATCAATTGTAAAGGCCATCATGTCTTTATTCTGTTTGCACAAATTCTTATTTTTAACCCAGAGCTGATGATGTACCAAACTAATGCACCCTCATGAGAAGAAAAGAAAAGATTAAGCGAAAACCATGAGTCATGAAACCTGAATTCATCTATTTTGATATATTGTTCAAAGGGAAACCCTTTTGTGAAATATCAAGTGATGAGGATGAGAAAGCTCATAGAATTAACATGTGTGTGCACAGTTATAAGCATCACAATCTCATGAGTCTCTTTAGTTTCTGGATCCAAGTTAACCATGACCCAATTTATTCTCTACACCATTCCCTCCTTTTTATAAAAGAAAAATGTCACAGTCAAAGGCTTCTGAAGTAAATCTAAGAAGCCCTATTTTAGATTTCAAGGTATAGGGATAGTTAATAGATGGGGAAATAAAGCCATAGGAATCTGGTTTTTTGTTCCAAAAATTCAAAAGGGAACAGTCATTATAAATCATTTCCTTATAGATTCAGAAATAAAGAGTAAATTATGTGCTGTGATATTCATGAAGAGACAGCATGGCATAAGAGAGAGAGATGTTAAATTCAAAGAGGAATAGATTTCTGTGGTCCATGTACTGACTTAGAAAACCACAAATTAACATATAGAATTTTCATTTATTTTGTTAAATATTTCTTGTTCAGGCTCGCTCTGGCCTTTAGGAGTATGACTTTGACATTTGGATAAATTGACAAATCTGGAGTCAAGGTGTGCATCCATTTATGTTAGTCAGGAACTGTGTTATGGTGGGCAGAATATTTGCATGAAGAGATTGAATGATTTTGAATACATGTAATTTGCCTTTCATTTTCCAGGGGAAAAAAAAAATCTATTTTTGACTGGTAAAGTCATACTCAGATGCTTTATTGCGAGCAACAAGCACTGGGAAGAAAGGGTTCACTTTCCTCAACACCAGTTGTTAACAAACTGCAAACAATTGGCCCAAGACAACATAGCAATTATCCCGGGAAGTAGTTCCTATAGAGAAGGGGCCAGCTAAATCACCAGTCCTGATTACTACTCACACCTATCACCTCATTACCTTAACTCAAGTCTTCCCCTATTTCTTCTCCTTTATAATTGTATTGACTTCCTAATTTATCTCTTAGTTTGAAGTCTGCTTACTTATCTTCATCCGGGATATGCTAGGTTGTGGTTCCTCTTCTCTCTTAATGCTCTTATTTAGCTATCTATCAACTCCTGTGTTTTCAAATTATTTTGTCTATGTAGATGATTCAAAGACATGTAAACATATACATGTGTGTGTACCAAATTTCTCCTCTAAGCTCCAGTTTCATATCATTGAATGACCTGTGGACATCTCAAACCGGATGGCCCATAGACATCTCAAATTCAACATGTTCAAAACAGAAAATGTTATTTTTTTCTCCAAATCCTCCCCCTTCCAAATTCTACTATTACATGTTTACAATTTTGGTTTAATCCTTGCTTCCTCTTATACTCAAACCAAATATTTAATATCTTGGAAAATCATGTTACTGCTGTCTTCACAAAATCTCTTGTAAGTCCTTTTCTATTTACACAGACACAACCCTGGTACAGACTCTTATCACCTCCTATGTAGATGACTATAGTAAGTCTTCTAGTTGGCTGCTACTCACTATAATCTATTCTCTCCTGAGCTACCAAAGTGATTTTCCTAAAACATAAATCTCACATGTCACAATAAACTCTATCATCTCCATACTGAATACAGGATTAAATATAAATTTTTCTGTTTGGCATTTAAACATCTTCTCAGCCTGAATGCTTCCTTACTTACTGTTCTTCTTACACTCTACTACACTCTAAGTTTCTTTAATCAAGTGACACTGACCTGTTTGTTATTCTTGTACACAGCACTCCATCTTTTGATGGCATTTTTTCATTTGCTATCACCCAAGCCTGTCATGTTCTCTCTTCTCATCTCTACCTATCAGTTTCCTTAAGATTATCAGACCCAGCTTAGATCCTACCTTTTCTAGGATGCCTTTCTTAGTGCTTTCTTTATATTCCTAGCCATTAACAGAGTTTGTACATAGTAAATATTTGTTGACTGACCACACTAATTGATTCTCTATAGAGATTTTTCTTTTGTGCAAATCTAACCATGCCACTTTTCTACTTGATAAATTTCTCTAGCTGTCTTTTTAAAACCTCATCCCAATTCACCATTACATCTTCATTATATACATATTTACATACATTTATATATCTATATAGAAACACATATACACATACATATGCATTTTTGTATGTATATGTAAATACTATATTGCTTTCCTCCCACACTGGAATCTAGACTAAAGTTTTTAAATACATATCTGTAGCCATGTATTAAACACATGCCTCACCCAATGCTGTAGAACCAGAATGAAATGCTTTAGGCAAATAAAATTTTGAAATAAATAGAAATATAAGAAAACATAATATCACTATGGGATTTTCTAAGTCAGTATGTACCTTCAGGGATCCCTACACATTACTGAATGGCCTTATTTCTGTTTGCATTTGAGACAACTGGTCTAGACAAGCTTACTTCCTTGCTGTTCCTAACATCTCTCCTAATACTGCAATCTATTTATAATCAGCATCACCAGTTGCCTATTGGACATGTCCAAATGGAGTCCTACTTAATCCTGGCAAAGAAATGATCCTAGGCTTTTGGCCGCCATGACAATTAAAAACTAGTTCTGAAAGTTTCTGTCCAGATGAAAAGGAATTCTCATAGACAGCTTCAAGAGCAAACCATTTCTGTCCATGTTGACTCATGATATGGGGAAAAAAATGCAATATTTCTCAATATCTCCTCTACGGAGGATCACAATTTTAAAAGCAGTGAAGATGAAGTTCTCTCTCTACCCTTCCTAGTCCTTTTTCCACTTATATTCTCTCCACTGAGATTCAGACCTGCATTATAAATTGATAATTGAACATTTCAAACTGGGTACTCCCAAGACATTGTAACTTCATATGTCTAAAACTGGAACCAACATATCCCCCAAATCTTCTTCTCTTCAAAATTATCCTAATTTTTCTAAAAGCAATCCTTCCAATCTCCCAGATTCTCAACCTTAGGCATTATTCTGAAAACTGAACTCCCTCCAGGGAAAAGGAGACATAGGATGGGGTAAATGATCTCACATAAAAAGACAACCAAGAGCTATGACAGTGGAGGGTAAGATGGAGAGGAATGCTTGAACTGTACTCTTATTGAAACTAGATCAGAGAAGGAATAATATTTGCGTATAGAAATCCATCTTTCACTACAGGAAAGTAGGAGGGGAGTGGGGTAAGAGAAAGAAGGGGTCATAGAAGGGATAGCGGATTGGGGAGGCAATAGTCATAAGTAAAACACGTTTGAAGGACAAGGTGAAAGGAGAAAGAGGATAGAATAAACAGGAAGAAATAGCATAGAAGGAAATACAGTCAGCAACCATAACTGTGAAAAAAACCTAAAAAATTCTCTGATAAAGGTCTCACCTCTCACATGTATAGAAAAATAAGTTAAATTTATGAAAATACGAGCCATTCCCTGATTGAAAAATGATAAAAATACGAAGTTTTCAGATGAAGTAACCAAAGTTATCTAGAGTCATTTGAAAAAATGCTCTAAATCACTATTGATTAAAGAAATTCAAATTAAAATAATACTGAAGAACTATTAGTTCACAGTCACAGTCAGAAGACTATTAGTCACACGTATTAGATTGACTAATTGGACCGAAAAGGAGAATGATAAACGTTGGAGGAGATGTGAGAAAATTGACTTATCATTGCACTGTTGGTAGAGTGAACTGATTCAACAGTTATGGAGAGCAATTTGGAACTATGTCCAAATATTTACAGCAGATCTTTTCTGGTGGCAAATAATTGGAATTTGAGTGGGTACCCATCCGTTGGGGAAATGGCTGAACAATTTGTGGTATATGATTGCAATGGAGTACTATAGTGATGTAAAAAATGATGAGCCAGATTCTCTCAGAAAAATCTGGAGATTCTTACATGATCTGATGCAAAGTGAAATGAGTAAAACCAGGAGAGCACTGTACACAGTACCTGCAAAAATGTAAGATGATCAATGGTGAATGACAGTTATTCTCACCAATACAATGATCCAATATAATTTTGAAAGATGTCATGAAAAATACTATCCATCCTCAGAAAAATTAGTGTTGGAGTCTGAATACAGAACAAAGTATATTTTTATTTTACTATATTTTTCTTAGGTTTTTATGTTGATCTATATTTTCTTTTACCATGTGACTTGTATGGAAATGTTTTCATGATTACACAAACCTATATCTAATTATTCAGCTCAATGAGGGGGGAAGGAAGGAGGGAGAGAATTTTTGGTACTCAATTTTAGAAACGAATGATGAATTATTTTGCATGTAATTGGGGAAAAACAAAATATTAAATAAAGAATTCACTCTTCCTCATCCCACCTATTAATTTGACTGCCAATTCTTGCCATTTAGACCTGTACATTTCTTGTATCTATTCCCTGATGTCCATTCACAGTTATGTCCTGGCTCTCACATTACCTACCTACCTTACACTATTTCTTATCTAGATTATTGCAAACGACTTCTGCTCCTTGACTCAAGTCTCTCAGTCCATTCCATCCTACACATTACTGTTTAAGTAACTTAGACCTGAGTAAGAGACTTCCCAATTCAACCAATCCCAGAGGCTTCATATTACTGCTTTTACAACATACATACTCTTCTCTTTGACTTATAAAGCCCAAATTAAACCTCTATTTTCAGCCTAAATTGGACATCATTCCCTACATTGCTTTCTATGACCCAACCCAACTGGTCTTCTCTCTGCTTCTCACATGTAACACTCTATTCTCCATCTTCATACCTTTGCACTGGTTTTTCATGCCTAGAATACTCTTTCTTTACGTCCATTTCCTAGAGCCCTTCTTTCCATATAAGGTGGTACCTTAGGCAACATCTTCTGCATTTAGCTTTTTCTTACTTCTTCAAATTATAGCTCCCCACCAATTATCTTGTACTTAACTACTTCTTAGATATTTATATTTATTAACTGCATATTTATACTGTATACATTTTTATATGCACTTGTCTTCTCCATAAGAATATAAACTCATTTTGAGTAGGAGGAATTTGAGAATCTTGATACGTGTTCCCAGAGACTATGGCAGTGCCTCTAATATTTGTTCAAACTGATTAATCTCTCATTTCTATATCTATTCATCCACTATATCCTATACAAAGAATATACTTCATCCTTACCTCTGCCTTGGAGAATCTTTTCCTTTTAGGACTCATTTCAACTACTCCATGTATCCTTTTCTGGTGCCCTTACTGGCTATTGCCCTCTCTCCCTAAGTTTCAGGTTCTGTTGTAATCAAGTAGTCATTTCCAACTCTTTCTGACTCCATTTAGAGTTTTATTGGCAAAAATATTGAAGTGATTTGCCATTTTCTTCTCCAGTTCATTTTATAGATGAGGAAACTGAGCCAAACAGTGTTAAATGACTCACCCAGGGTTACACAGATATTAAGTGTCTAAGAGTAGACTTGAATTCGAGTCCTCCTGACTTCAAGGTCAGCAGCCTATCCACTGCACGACTTAGCTGCCCTTCTCCTTATATTTATTTTAGATTTATTGTGTATATGCATATGTATCGATGGGGAAAATATAAACATCCATGTCCCTAGACATACCAGTCTACCTATGTACCTACCTGCCCCCTTCATTGAATACAAGAACTGCTATTTCATTTTTTCTTTCAACACTGCCTCCCACATAGTAGTAGGTGATTTGGAAATGCTTGTTAATTACTGCTTAAGGAGTGTCCTGAAGTGTCCCAAATCTGAGGAAGCTCATTACTAGAGGAATTGCTTTTTTTTTTCTTTCTGGCTACAGCTTTGTGATGGAAATCAAATTAGGCTCTTTTCCTGTTTTTGTTTTACTAAAAGTTCCTCTGATTGAATAATGTGATTGAAGAAGATCTTCCCCACCCATTTATGGGACTGCCCGTTGTGGGAAGCTTGATAAGGGGAGTTGTTTTGTAGGAGGGTCCCGAGTATCTTTTGTTTTTTCTATAGATACACTGGTTCAAAGAGTCATGCCCTCTTTCTCTGGAAAGGGTACAAATACTCTGAGGGTGTAGTTTTTACCTGAGGGCTTAGTTTTTGAAAGAAGAAGGTTTGAGTGCCGGATGAGAGTCTGGCAAGCCACTAAGCATCCCACCTCCCTTTGAAAATCCAGATGTTGGCGTTTCCCCCTCTGGTAAAGATATATGTATGTTAATGGTCAGGCAGTTTGGAAAAGTTATCTGTTGACTTTTGATTTTTCCCCTGAATTAACTGAACAATACATGTGCTTGATGAGAGTGATTGTTAACCCCTCAAAACTTGCCTTTCCTTTTAGAGAAGCAGATCAAAGAATCTGTGGTAGTAGGCCCCCCTGTGTATGTTGGGGTGCTTACTGATACAAGCTTAAAGGGAAAATAAGAAGGCATTAATATTTCCAAGTGAAAGAAATACCCATATTAATATAATAAGAGATCCTCTAAGTTTTTATTTAATTAGTTTAAATTATCAAGCATTCATTTTATTTCTCCTTGTTCCCTTGCCTACTAGAAAAAAAAAGAAAGAATTAAAAAATATATGGGACATAGTCAAGCAAACATATTCCCACACTCATCGTATCCAAAAATATACAGTCCAACATCTCTCTGTTCCGAGGTGAGTAGAATTCTCCTTTATCAGATCTCTGTAATCATGGTGGATCAGTTAATTGAACAGAATTCTTATTGCTGTAAAATAGCTTTTATGATGTTGACAGAGTATAAGTATATATCCATTATGATTTGCTAAAACTAAATGTTATGCATTATATAGTATTTATATATTAATAAAAAATTATTCTTCTTATTTACTTAGTTCATTCTGTATCAATTCACATTGTCCAAGACTCTATTAAACAATTTTTTATAATTTCTTACAGTTAAATACTAATTTCATTACATTCACATATAATTTGTTTAAATGTTTTTAATAGATGCACATCTGCTTAGTTTCCAATTATTGTTAAAATTTTTTTGCCACCACACAAAGATCTTCTATAAATATTTCTGTGCATATGGTTCTTTTCCATCTTCATTTGATCTTCTTAAGGTATATAGGTATTCATATTTGAAGTATTAAAATTCTTTAAATCACAGGAATATATAAATGGAAAAAATAGAGATATTTTGAAGTTTTTCAGGAATATGAAATATATAAAAGCAATCTTTTATTAGATAACATATGAATGATACCATATAATATATTTTTTCTAAAAGAAAGGTGATTCCTCCTGGGAAAATTAATCTAATTCTAGATTTTCTTTTAGGTTTAGATAACAAATTATGGACAAAATTCCTTACTGGCTCCAAACTCAGGGCAAATACAAGCAAATAATCATCATCTTTGAAAATGTTTCAACAAAATACAAAAGCAAAATAAAAGTTATAGAATGTGTATGAGAGTTACTAACTGAAGCAGAATAAACAAAATATTTGTTTTTGTTTATGACATATATACATAGGCAAATATGTATAGACACATTTACATGTGTATATATGTATATAAATATATACATATATATGTATATATAGATATATACATATATATGTGTTTATTGATTTTGCAACTTCATGTCATCTAAGTGTGAAAAGATCCGCATGAATAATATTATATAAATTTAATTTTTGGATATCAAATTTTAGAGCTAAAGGAGACCTCATCCGAACTTTGAATTTTATAGATTAAAAAAAAACCTCAGGACCATAGAAGGCATTTTTCAAGTCTACACTGATACTTCTTGCTAGAGTCTAGTCCAGAACCCCATAATTTTTTTTCTCTTACAATCAAATCTGTGTTTGAATTCAATGATAAATATTAGATTTATGGGGTAAATTATGTTTTTTTTTCCCCATTGAATACATTGAGTTCATGTAAAGATGTCCTCTCTACAGTGTGGATAAAGCCAACTGAATTATCATACAATACTTGTACAATTTTAAAGAAATATCTAGAATCAGTTAAATCTACTGATCACAACAGGGTACTAATGAGGCCAAAGTTAATACATTCACCATTCCATAGAAAAATTAATTTTTCTGTACATTGACTACAGTCCAAATTTAAGCCAGCTGCTCTGCAAGGACATTCTGTTGACTGCAAAGAGCATTAATGGAAAAAAATATTTAACATAATTTGGATAGATCAATGCAAATTCAACTTTACATGGTCTAGAAGGAGGCATGGATAGCTGACAATGCTAATGGTTACTTGATTCCATTTTTATAATGCAGACTTTTTTCTTAGAGTATGACTATAAAGGTTTCCATATAATTTCCTTCTTTTATTTCCAAGTATTATTAAAATATCAAATTCATCCAATGAATGAGATAAACAAATATGTTTAAAACTTAACCATTACATAAGAAATGAGCAAAAAGAGAAAGATGATAGAGATAACTTAAATTTTCTCTGAGTTTAGGAATCTTATTTCCAACATGGCTTTATCAGAGAAAGCTATTAATCCCTGTCTCTTGTAAGGAAGTTGTTTTCTTATCTTTTGAAAATGAAATTCATCTTGTTTGTGTTGCCCTGAGAGAGTGCCTGAAATAAAGGAAACACCAAAAATAAGGCATGCCCAGTAAAATGTGTGATGTGGGAAAAGATCAAAGACATCATATTTCTTTTACAAAGAGCATATTTGGCAGAATATAATAAGCTCCCAAGTGTTTCATTAAGTCAGATAAATGATTAATTTTGTGTTGTCTATTTCTCTGTTCAATTCCAAATTCAAAGCAGTGCACGAAGATTTCCAACACTGCTTCAAGTTAGAATGCTGGTTAGCTCTACAAGAAAGGTATTCACATGATAGCTTCATGAACTATGGCTAATATAAAGAAATTTAAAAAAACACAAAAACAAGAATGTGTCATGTTCCTGTGAGGAATTAATGCATACAGATATCTAAAATAGTTTCCTCAAGTGAAAAGAACAGAAGAAAAATTTATTCATTATATGGTTTGAAAGTACCCAACTAAATTCAGAGAATCAGATCAATGTGCTTTTATAAGCCTTTCATGTGAGACTAGAATCTAGTTGTCTCAGGTAGCAAGAGACAGAGTCCAAGAAATTGAAAAAACAAAAGTTGCACATGAATAAAATACTCGCATTCTGGGAAAAATTTGCAGTTCAAATGTAAAAGGAAAAAGTATTGAGGAGTTGAGTGACAATAGGCCAATCCATAAATAAACATTTATTAAGCACCCAATACCTTGCCCCAGGTATTGTACACATCTCTAGAAATTTAAAAGATTGTAATCATTTTGCTAAAAAACAAGACTGCACTACTTCACTTGATTTTTCAACTGTATCACTAATTAGCAATTTCCTACCTTCCTTGGCTCCTGGGAGGGAGAGGCAGACGTATTGATCAAAATGTTAGTAAAGCATCACTTTGCAATAAGTGTCTGAGTGGTGTTGCAACACTCTGCACTTTTTGATAGACTGAGAGGGTGGCATTTTGCCAGACCCATCTTGTTATCAAGAAAGAAGACAAATGCTATTTCCCTTGATAAATGAGTCAGAAAAAACAAATGGCTGTTACCCACTGTACATCTTACCAAGAGTGTTTTCATACATCCTCTCACTGTAAAACAGCAAATTGGCCAAAAAGAATAACTATTTTTTTTTTACTGAATACAAATAAAAAGAATGATATGTAAATAATGGTCTGCTACATGAAACTGCATGGAACAAAATATCATTAAAATTAAATTGTGTCAAAGACTGGGACACTTAATAGAAACATTTGCCTTGGTAAGTCACCTAACTTTCTGGCATCTCTGTAAAAATAGGAATAAAAATAAGCTAATATTGCTTCACAGAATGATTGCAAAAATCAAATGAAAGGATGTATAAAGAATGTTTTGTGAATTTTAGAGCACCTTATGAATCCTGGCCATAGAAGCTATAAAAAACTAACCATAAGGATTAAAATACCCTATACCCTACTATGAAATTAGAGATTTTAAGCAACCATCAAGTCAATTTTAACAGTGTTGATAGCAGGTGAAAATTATTCAGGTTCCGTAGTGGAATTTTAGATTAAACCTCTTACAATGACTTTCTAAATCCATCGACAAGAACGAAAGGAACAATAACTGTGTTTTGATTCGAGATGTGTAGATGTAGAATTTAGATAATTGTGGCATGTGTTAATTTTGGTGCAGAAGTGAAAGACAGAGAAAATTCTAAGACCTTGACAAAATTCTCCAAATTAAGTCAAAAAATATGTTGTTACTCCTTTCAGTGGAAAGGTGGATTATAGGAGAAGTTAAATAAGGAGGAACTAGACATGGTAGGAGGCAAAGTGATATACCTGAGGAAACCTGGATTTATTGTCAGTATACAAAGGTTGGACATTTACTAACATTATTAACTTGGCTAAATCATTTAACTTGTGTCCAGTTTTCTCATGTTTAAAATGGAGACAATAATTCTTAGATGATTTCCGAAGCACTATAATCCTCAAAACACTGTTTACAAATGTGAGATGCTGTCATTAAGATGATTTTCTTATGGCACTTCAAGTCAAGTGGAATCTTGAAAAAAAAATTGGATTCTAAGGTTGAGCTGATATAAGGGATCATATCTGCATTAAAACAAACTGAAAGACCTAGTTCAGCAAAGAATACATTTCTTCACAATTTCTCTCTTTGAATTACTATACCTTTCTACACTCCCTAATTAAAATGAGAAATGTCCCAGAGTCAAGGCAAGAATATTGATGCTACCCTGAAAATATGCTCCCCAGGTTTGGCTGGAACCACCCGTTTGTTTAAGAAGATATGGTCCAAAGGATACATTTCCTAAAACCTTTGTGAAGGGATGTGTTGCAATTTTTTTTTAAATTAAGCTATTTTATCCAATGAAAGAAATTATGTTCTATGAAGATTATTTTATATTTGGAGAGTATGAGTTTAATTTTAATTACACCTAGAATGAAATTGCTCAAGAGATCAAGGCTTTAAAAAAATTACAATTATACACCTTTTTATACTTATATGAAATATCTCTATGAATGTATCTTTTCAAATAATAAATGGCTAGTCAACTAAGGAATCTCTTCTGATTCAGTACTGAATGTCTAATCATACCACTGCCTTTTTAGAGAAAAAGTCAACATCATCAACAAATGCTTACAATAGAGTAGAATCTTACAATTCTGCTCTGTTGAGTAGTAGATACAAGTGCTATGGTGTTGCTATGGAGGTTAGTTTACCAACTGGTGCCTGATTCTTTCTGATCATTCTTATATGCTGGATTAGAGAAGATCTGAATCCTTCATAGGTCTTTCCCATATCCTTTCTGGGGAATAGTCAATGACATGATCTTTTCTGTCTCAATGTATTTTCCTGCATCTATTTCCCATTTTTAAGTGTAAATAACTTGTTTGTATAAGTTAGGTTAAAGCTACTGTAACTATAGATAGAATTTTCTTGTTTTATCCTTTGTACTAATTTGTTGATGATACTTTTTCTCTAAAAAGGCAGTAGTATGATTAGATATTCAGCACTGATTCAGAAGAGATTCCATAGTTGATTAACCATTTATTATTTGAAAAGATATATTCATAGAGATATTTTATATAAGTATAAAGAGGTATGTCATTTTAACTGTAATTTTTTTTTTTGGTGTCTGCCATATTTAATGACTTGTGATTCCCTATAGGCAGGAAATTTCTAAGTAGTCTACAAAGGTATTTTATTTTAAATTTCTTCATCTTGGACCTTTTTGTCTATCCTCTTCTATATCCACTTTTCCATTGAAAGAAATAAGAGTATATTTGTTGACTTGGTTTGGAGAATTTTGTCAAAGTCTTCAAATACTGGCTATGTCTTCATCATCTGCACAAAAGTTAGCATGTAAGTAATAATCATACTTATGTCTATCATTTTCCTTCTGCTAAGCATTAACACTGATCAAAATGACCAATGAATTGTTTCTTGTTGTCTCTGGGTCGTCAATGAAACAATGCTGTCAACACCTTCCTTTTCCTCACTAAAGAGAATTTATGAGTCAGTATTTCATTTCCTGTTATCTAACTCTGTTCTGTATCATGATCTCTAGTCTTTCACCACAAACTTTCTATTAAATATTTTGGCTCCAAAAGAGAACTTATCCTCTTTGTTCCCAAGCCCATTCTTCTTTTGGATTTCCTTATATCTGTCAAATACATCATCATCCTCTAGTCACCCATGTTTACAACATGAGTGATCCTTTTCTCTACACTATTTTTTACCCTACATATGTGAATAGTTGTCACTTTTAAAAAATGTTCCCTAAAAAAATAATCATTTCAATATACAAAGAAGGACAAGAAAGAGGACTGTCCAAGAAATTACAAATGTTTGTTATGAAAGCTTATGACAGTTAATACTAACAGCTAATAATAGCTACCATTTCTCTATTGTTCTAAGTTTTACAATGTACATGACTTATGTTTACTCAAAAACTAAATTTCCCACAGCTGTTACAGAACTGGCCAATTTATTTTGTCTTTGGCACTTATTTATTTTCTGTACATTTGTACAAAACGTCTTATTGACAACCTTTTTCCATCCCTTTCTGTATTTATCCTTTCACTACCTTTACCTTCATCCTCGATTTTGAAACCCCTCTCCTGTAACAAATAAGTATAGTCAAGCAAAACAAATCAGAATTTTAGTCATGTCAACTTTAGTTCAAGCTCTTTGACCCAAATTCTGTTGATGCTCCCTGAGAGTAGGTTATGGCCAACTGAACAGACCTTGTGGCACTGATAGAATTTCAAAGGGGGAAGTCTTTAGGCTGTGGTGGAGAAAGAAATTCAAACTCTGTGGGAACCAAGGGAAGAACCACTAAAGAGTTTCTTGCCATGTACATAGCTAGGGCACAAAGTGTCATTTAATTGAAGCATGACAGAAGGTTCAGGCCTGGTAATACTGCACTTGGGGGCCCTGTGGGCATTTAAAAGCATCTATTCAGGGAGACATGAGGCCCCACTAAACTGAAGGAATCCTTATCTCCAAGCAGGCTGCAAAGACTGACCTGGATTGGGCACTTTTCAGGAAGAAAGGAGAATGTCATTTATCAGCTCTGCCATCTAATACAGTGCCCTCCTAATTGTTCCCCCTGCCTCATCTCTTTCCCCTTTCTAGACCATCCTCCTTTGTCTAAAGTCTCCCTCCTTTCTGTGACATCCTCTACTCAGATGCGAAAATAGATTTCTGAAATGCCTGTTTGACATTTAAAGCCTTTTTTAACCTTACCCTACCTTTTATTATATATTGCTCCCTCTCACACATTCTCCAGACCAGCCAACAAACTCATCTTTTTGCTGGTCTAAATGATATTTGACCTCCCATTTTCATTTCTTTGAACAAGTTCCCTCTCCTGTCCCTACTCCAAGCCTGGAAAGCATACCCAACCTAAAGCTAACTAAAAAATTCCTCTATACCTTAAGCCTTTCTGAACTCCCCCATATCGATGGCCCTTTCCCTTCAGTATCTTGAATTTATTTTGTATATATTTCCATATACTTATTTGGGATAAGAGGCATCATGATGTACTGGATAATGCTCAGAGTTAGGAATATGTGAATTCAAGTTTTGCCTCTGACAAATGACAGTGTGACCTTGGGCAAGTCACTTAACTTCACTTGCTCTAGGTAACTCTTTAAGACTGGAAATAGTGAAGAAGGCATAGAATTCCCTTAGTAAAAAAATATTTCCTCATTCAAGAGTTCCCTATATCATAGATCTAGACCCTAATTCTAATTTTCTGGGTGTGTGTGTGTGTATGTATGTATTTCTTCCCTATAGAATGCCCTTGAGTTCAGCAGTTATTTCATTGATATCATTGTTCCCCTAGCACCAAGAAAAGTCCCTAGAATGTAGCAGAGACTTGACAAATGCTTACTTGATCCTCAGACAGAGGACATAATCTCTAATAAGGCCCATCCTTGAAGTTCATTAGGCTGGTTGAACCTGTCATAGCTTGGACTTCATTAGCTTAGTTTTTGAAATCTCAGGGTCACCTTCTTGTAATAGGGAGATATCAAAACTACTTTTCCGGATTTTTTTTTCACACCAACGTATTCCTACATTTAGCTGCCAATAAAGGATTACTATCTAATTTTGGATTTTCAAATATCAGGGAGCTTTTATATCCCTCCCTCCCTCTCCCTGACATGGTTCCCTTTGAAATAACTGAATTCATTCCACTTGAACTACCACTTACTTTACCTGCTCATAAAGACATCTGGTCACTATTTCCAAGCTTGTATTATTTAGAACAGCTTATCTTAAGAATCTGTTCAAATCCCACCTCTGCAATAGGTCCTTTCCTGGTACATCCTTTCTCTCCCTCAACCAAGGTCTTCCCAACTTCCCTTTGAGATTACTTTCTATTTATACTTCCATACACACACAAAACATATATATGTTTGTGTATATATATATGTATATATACATGCATATCTCTCTCTATATATAACTCCACACATTACACATATATAACTCCATACATGTATATATGCATATCTGTATATGTATATATGTGAATGTGTATTATGTATGTATATAGCTTTTGCATATTAATTTTCTCATTAAATTGTAAACTTCTTGAATGTAGAGGCCCCATTTTTACTTTTCTTTCCATCAAAAAATAGTGAAAAAATATAATATAAAAATATAATATTGTGTCCTTAGCACACTTTCACTCATATAGTGTACATTTAATAAATGCCTGTTTGATATAATAGTTCATATTAATTTATCATGTAACACTTAGCAAAGCATTTCCTTTTCCCCAATATTATAAAGCTTAGAGAGTGGTAGTAAGAATTACTTCATAAAGGCCCAAACTATCAGAGCCCAGACTTAAACCCAGGCAACAAGGTCCAGGTGCTAGTGCATCTCAGTCAAAGTGGGAATGTGGTAAGACAGCCTGAAAAGGCCAGGGTCTCCCAGTGTACCCAGGGCCATCTCCAGTCATCCTGATGAATATCAGGCCACTGGACCCAGATGGCTCAGGAGAAGAAAGTGAGGTTGGTGACTTTACACAGCCCTCCACTCAAATCCAAGTCAATCGCAAGTTATGTCATCATCTTGATGCCATGGTCCTCTTTGAGAATGATGGACAAATACAACACAACAACAATCTAAATGGCAATATTCGACATCCATCTTCTGCCTTCTTTCCTACTTAGAGCAAGGAAAGATGACCTCCCACCCAAGTTGAATTCATCTACTCAGGTGAGAACTCCACCCTGGAGTTGAGCTGGATTGGAAAAATGAGTAAGTATAAACTTTCCTACTATCTAGAAGAGGGGTGGGGAAACTGTGACTCTCTAGGTCCTTAAGTGAGGCCCTTTGAATCCAAACTTTATGGAACAAATCCTCCTTAGCAAAAGGATTTATTCTATAAAATTTGGACTCAGTCAAAAGGTCATACTCAAGGACCTAGAAGGTCCCATTTGGGCTTAAGTCCACAGGTTCCACACCCCCATCTAGACCTATCTGTTCTCAGAATGTGTTTCTCATATAGCTCTTCCCAACATCTTGAGGCATCTTACCATATACCCAACACATTGTGGGAACACTATCCACAGTAATCAAAACAATGTCCACTGCTTCTGAATAACAAACAATCAACTTCCCAAATGCTTCACTTAACTGTTGTGATTATCCAACCAAAATCCCCTTTGCTTGGTCACCCTTCCCATTAGATATTGTGTGTGCTTGTCCTTTGTTTCCGACGAAGACCATGCCGTCAGAGAAACAATGACATGACTTGCACTTGACTTTGTTTTGAGTGAGAGAGGGCTGTGCAGGTCACCAGCCTCACTTCTCCAGAGCCACCTGAATCCAGTGACCAGATATTCATCAGGATGACTGGAGATGACCCAGGATGAGGCAATTGAAGTTAAGTGACTTGCCCAAGGTCACATAGCTAGTGCATGTCTAGCGTCTGAGGTGAGATTTGAACTCAGATCCTCCTGACTCCTGCACTGGTGCTCTAACCACTGCACCCCTGAGCACATATTGAATCCCACATCAGAATATTAAGTCTTTAAAGGTAGGAGCTGCTGATCTTTTATCTTCCCCTCCCCACCCGCAGAACCTAATACAATACCTTGTACACAGCAAGCACTTAAGTTTTTCATTCATTCATCTATTCATCCATTTATTCATTCATTCTACCTCTTAATCTTTCCAAATGAAAACAGAATGTGAAATTTTAAAATGCTGTTACGAAATGGTCTATCAGGGAAGACATTATTGTCACTGAGTTATGGATTTCAGTGAGACATCTCAATTTCTGTCAAACAAGGATACCTACACATACACAAAATTAAATATCCTTTATTGTTCTGAGGCTCAATATTTATTTGGTGATACAATTTGCCCAAGCAAGATGAATATTACCTTCTAAAATGTTATCCTCTTTCACAGATTAGCTTGAAAAAGTTTCACTAAATCTCATAAACCATAGTGCATAAAGTGGTTGTGGCTTCATTCTGTCCCAAATTCCATAGCATTGACTATCTTTCTCAGCATATAAAGTTGCATTTATTGAATCAATACTGAGTCTTACTTAGGCAGTTTAGAGGTTTGAGATGAAATGTCCAGAAAAACAGCAATTACTTTTCCCATAAAATTAGCTTCTAAAATATTTACTGCATTCTTTCTTCTATGCCATCTTAAGGGTATAGTTTTTATCCTAAAATCTATGCCATATCATGTTAATTCCCATTTCCTGGGTTTAAAAAATGACACATATTTTCCTACATGAATTTCTTTTCTTAGTTTAAGTAAAAATAAAGTCTTAGAACTATTGATGACCAACTGGACAATGTCCTAGAGTAGAACGATCATATTTACATGTGAAGATGGAGCTTAATAAATTTCCTCCATAAAGCTTGTTAAGGAACTGGATATCATTGTGGAAGACCAATGCAAAGGCTATAATATCCCTTAGGATTTTTTCTGCATGAGGAAGATTCTACAAATTAATTATTTGTGGAATTTGGGATTTCTTAACTAAATATTTTATCATCTAATCTTGTCTTTGCTACAGATGGCTGAGATATTTCTTTTTTTAATCCTAAACTATCATGAAGCTGCAGTAAAAAAGAATTATTGTTTTTAATATTTTGTCAGGAAGAACTCTTTCAAGTATGTTTAAATTAAAAATGTGAAAATTTTTAAAGAAAAAGTAAATAAGAAGAGAAAAAAATCATTGTAATTCTAAGAAAACACAAGCTAACAGGGGGAGGAGGGCAGAGTGGCTGTTTTGTTGCCTTTAATGTTTTTGTGCCAGAACTGAACTCATTCTATTTTATTTTCTTATTTTACAACCCAGTGGCCTATCTGATGATACTACAAGTTGAAGAAAAGGAAATATTATGAGAAAGTAATTTTTTTTCATTATTTCCACTCAGTAAACTCAAATTGAGCTTTCATATCCACTGGGACTCATAACCAAACATCTGAGCTTTTCTGAAAGACAGAGACAAAAGTTTTTTTTTTAAGTCAATATAATCATGTAATTAATTTCATATTTCATACTCTAACAGTTTCAGATCCAAACCTTTCAAAAAGCCAAAGAAGACTGATTGAAACTACCCTGCCTGTATTATCAAGGAAGAAGTCATAAACTAGAAAGTTTTCCAAAATTACATGAAAATCAGAGACTGTGCTCATTTTTTTTCACTTTTCCCAAAGCTCATCTAAAGTTTATATTCAGTTTCAGTTCAGAGCTTGGGAAGAGAAATTGCATGCTGTTTGGGGTGAATTTCTGAGCCAAAGCTGGGGAATAGCTGGGGTCTATTTCTTTTTACTAAAATTTTACTTCATTAATTTTGATTTGAAAAATAAATAGGTCAGTTTTTATTTGTGTAGTTTTTCGTTATGTAGCTAAAGAATCTCAGAGTTATAAAGAACTTAGAAATGACCTAACCTAATTTTCTGCACAATGTAAAGTATTTCCAAAAGGGAGTCTAACTTTTGCTTGAACATTTCCATTGATGAGAAACCCACTACCTTATAAAACAGTGCATTGCGAGGTGCCCATCAATTGGGGAATGGATGAATAAGCTGTTGTCTTTGAATTTCATGGAGCACTACTGTGCCAGAAATTTGGTGAGACATATATAAGCGCTTGCAAAATGAGTAAGCAGAAGCAGAAGAAAAAATTGCACTATAACACTGACGTAATAATACTGATGATGATGACGATGAGTGTTAAGGATGATGATGAGGATGAATAGCTAGCATTTGCTTTACAATTTGCAAAGCACTTTACGAATGCTATCTAATTTCATCTTCACAATAATCCCAGGCAATACTTATTATTTTGATCCAATTTTACAGATGAGGAAACCAATGAAGATAAAGGTTTAGTCCCTTAACCTTGGTTATGCAGATGGTAAGTATCCTATAAGGTCTTATCTGAACTTTGGTCTTCTGGACTCCAGCTCCAGAGCTCTATTTACCCACAATGCCACTTAACTGCCACATGACAAAAACAATTAACTTTGAAAGACTTAAGAACCCTGATAAATAATATGCTCAGTCATGATTCTAGAGAATGTAAAATGAAGAACATAACTCCATTTGCTGATAGAGATATGATAAACTAAAAATGCAGATACACATTTTTGGATATGACCTATAAGAATTCGATTTTGGCTAAATGAAGCAGATGTGTTACATGAGTTTTCTCTTCATTGTGTGGAGGGGTGTGAAGTCAGGTAGGAAAAATGAATCCAATGAGCATTCAAATACCAAGATAGTTATGCCACACTGCTTTGTTTTTTTCACCCTTGCCCCAAGTCTCTTTTCCAGTAAAAATTTCCTCACGTCTTCAAACATTTTTTATACGACACGATTTTGAATTCCTTTCACCATCTTTTTCCTTACTCTGCATCTGCCCTACTGTTTGTTTTTAATCTTTCTTTGGGATAACACTAGTGTATATATATATATATATATATATATAATGGGATTATTACTTTGTATGTTCTAGATACCATATTAACATAGATTGAATTGCATTATATTTTCCTTTCTTTCAGTGATTTGTGCCAGAATTGATCACATTACATTTTATTTTCATATCTCATAACTTAGAGACCTGCATGAGGGGAATATGTTATTTTTTTAAAAATGTTATTCACTAATGTAGCCTGGCCTAGTAGCCAAGGGGCAAACTTATAGTCACAAACACCTGAGTTGAAGTCCTATCTCAGGGGCATGCTAATTATGAGATCACAGACATAACCTCAGTGTCCCCCAGACAAGTTTTCAAGTTATTGATTTGTGTTCATGGAGAGTTTTTTCCCACTCTGGGAGATAAATATAATGATGAACTCACTGGTCTAGAACCATTCCCCTTGCTAACCATGACCCCCAAATATGATTGCATAGCAATTATATCATACTGACCTACACTGATGTAGTAGAATTAATTGACATACTGAGGGACTGAATAACTAATCTGAGTCAAAGCATTAATACGTGGTATAAGAGGGACATGAACTCAACTCTACCTGACTTTATAGATGTTTCTATATTCAAAATGCTATAATGCCTCCAGTAAACTTACATAGATAGATTTATCTATCTAAATATCATTCTATTTACAATTTTAAACTGTTTACTTATTTTGTAGTCATGGTTATAATGAAAAAATAAATAGCCTAAACTTTTGGTATGCAGAAAGAATGTGTAGGATAGATGGATGATACACATAAATCCAAATAATCTCAAATGTTTGTCACACATCATATGCTTTTAGCACAGAGGATACTCTGTAAAAGCAAACTGCCCATGATAAGAATTTACATTTCTACTGAGAGTCAGAAAGGCATAAGGATCAGAGTAGCTACAATTCTCCAAATAGGTAACACAAATATCTAAATAAATAAACAAATAAATATACACACAAGCACACATACACATTTATTATAGCAATACTTTATGTAAAAGAAAAGAATTAGAATGAAGACTGATGGTCACTGATAGCGATTGTCTAAACAAATTGTTGTTCACGAATGCAACATGAATGGAATGTTGGTGTTTCAAGAAATGACAAATGTTGTGAAGAAGCATTTAGGTGAATTGATGTAAAATGAGACATGAAAAGTTAAAAGAACAGTATACACAATCATTGCAACTATATACATGGAAAGAATAACAATGAAAAACAGTCAAAAGTATACATAATTTACAATAATATGATAATGATAACTCATTTTCCATTTTATGAAGGTGAAAAGCTGAGATTCCAAGGTTGTATTGGTTGTCAGAGGATCACAGAATTTCGGAGGTGGACTTGATGGCAGCAATCATGGAATCCTACTCATATTTAAAAAAAAAAGATTCCCTATAAAACCATCCTCAAAAAGTAGCCATCTAGTATCTCCTTGAACACTTCTGATGGAACTGTATTCACAACGTGCTGGAACCAGCCATTCTACTTTTAGATCACTCAAATTGTTAAGAATGTTGGTTTCCTCCCCTCTTCCTGACAACTAACCTAAATTTGCTTTTTGAAGATTTTCACTTTTTCTTCTTGGTCATTTTGCCACTTGGTTCACTCATTCTTTGTGGTCCTGTCCTATGCAAATAAAATAAGTTTAATTCCCTCTCAACATAGCAGCACTTCAAAGACTTCAAATAGTTGTGAAGACAGTCACTACTGTGTCATAGCAATGACCTAGATTTGTGATCTATTTCTCAAACTGATACCAATTTTCTTTTTTCTGTCTATGTGATATACTCAAATAAAAAAAAACTGTTTCTATTTCTCCCAAACATTCTCTTGGGCTAACTGTCTTAATTCTTCATTTCTTCAGATGAAAACATTCTCAGTTGCTTTCTCTAATTCACATGTCATGGAATAGAGGTTATAGATGTCATAGATGACCTCCTTAGGACATTCTTCTTGTTATGAATTTCTTTCCTGTGGCTAGAATGAATGAGAATAGTCCAGATGTTATCTAGGTGTTACCAGACAGAGAATATGAGGATTTACCTTGTACATCCCTGAAAACTCTGCCTCTCTTGATTCAGTTCAATACTACATTAGATTTTGCGATGCGTTATCATATTCAATCTATTAATCAACATTATAAAGCATCTATGTTAGCATGCAAATTGAAAAGAAATAAAGAATTTTAAAAAATTAAGAAAGTTTTAAAAAGTATGTTTCAACCTGCATTCAGATTCCATCAGTTCTTTCTCTGGAGGTGGATAGTATTTTTCATCATAGGTTCTTCAGAAGTGTCTTAGATCTTTTGATTGCTGAGAATAATTGAGTCGTTCACAGAAGATCATGGTATGATATTGCTGTCACTGTGTACAATGTTCTTCTGGTACTGCTCACTTTACTTTGTTGTTCATGTAAATCTTTCCAGGTTTTACTGAAAGCATCCTATTCATCATTTCTTATAGCATAATGGTATTCCATCACAATCACATACTACAAATTTTTAGGTCATTCACCAACTGATGAGTATCCCCTCATTTTCCAATTCTGTGCCACCACAAAATAAGCTGCTATAAATAATTTTGTACATATAGGTTCTTTCCCTTTTTCTTTTATCTATTTTGGTTACAGATCTTGTAGTGGCTAGGTCAAAGGTAAACAGTTTTATAGCTCTTTGAGCCCAGTTCAAAATTGTTCTCCAGAATGGTTGGATCAGTTCACAATTCTACCAAGAGTATATTAGTGTCTCAGTTTTTCCACAACCCCTCCAACATGTATCATTCTTTTTTTTTCTTATTAGCCATTCATATAGGTGAACGGTGGTTTTACAAAGTTGTTTTAAATCACATTTCCCTGATTAATAGTGATTTTTAAAATATGACTATGGATAGCTTTGGTTTCTTCATCTGACAATTTCCAATTCATTACCTTTCAACATGTAT
Organism: Potorous gilbertii; assembly: GCA_028658325.1. Classification (NCBI taxonomy): domain Eukaryota; kingdom Metazoa; phylum Chordata; class Mammalia; order Diprotodontia; family Potoroidae; genus Potorous; species Potorous gilbertii. The sequence goes on from CM053771.1 coordinate 429,412,021, forward strand.
CAACGGGGGGATGACTCAGATTCTTATAAGTTTGACTCAGATCTCTATATGTTTAAAAGATGGGGCCTTTATCAGAGAAAATTGCTATAAACCCTCTTCCCTCCAGTTTTCTGCTTTCCTTATAATTTAGGCTGTACTGTTTTTATATGTAAAACCTATTTTAATTTAATGAAACCAAAGATATCCATTTTATATCCCATAATACTTTTTCTGTCTTCTGTTTCATGACAAATTCTTCCCTTATCCATAGATCATACAAGTAAACCATTCCATGCCCTCGTAATTTGCCCATGGTATTATGCTTTATGTCTAAATCATGTACTCATTTTGACCTTATCCTAGTTTATGATGTGAATTGTTGGTTTGTATCTACTTTCTGCCAAACTATTTTCTACTTTTGCCAAGTTTTTGTTGAATACTGAGTTCTTGTCCCCAAAACTTGGATCTTTGAGGTTATCAAAGACTAGATTTACCATGGTCATTAACTTCTGTGTATTTTGTACCTAATCTATTCCACTGATCCACCACTCAGTTTCTTAGACAACAACAGATAATTTTGGTGATTACTTTTTTATAATAGAGTTTAAGAAATGGTGTGACTATGGCCTCCTCCACATTTTTTTTCATTAATTCACTTGATATTCTTGATCTTTTGTTCTTTCAGATTACTTTTGTCAAATTTTCTAGTCCTATAAAGAAGGGTTTTTTTTTGGTATTTTGATTGGTATGGCACTGAATAAGTATATTAGTTTAGGCAGAATTATCATATTTATTATATTGGCTCAATCTATCCATGAGCATAAATATTTTTCCAATGGTTCTGATCTGAGTGAAAAGTGTTTTGTAATTGTATTCACACAGTCCCTTTGTTTGTTATGGCAGGGAGATACCCAAATATTTTATATTGTCTATAATTATTTTAAATGGAATTTCTTTTCCTATATCTTGCTACTGAATTTTGTTGGTAATATATAGAAATGCTGATGATATATGTGGGTTTTTTATATTCTGCAGCTTTTCTGAAGTTATTATTTCAACTAGTTTTTTAATTGATTCTCTAGTATGCTCTAATTATACAATCATAGTATCTGGAAAGAGTGAGAGTTTTGTTTCTTCATAATGTATTCGAATTTATTATTTTATTTTTTTCTCTTATTGCTATAGCTAACATTTCTGGTACAGTATTGAATAACTATGGTGATAATGAGTACTTTTGCTTCTCCCTGATCTTACTGGAAAGACTTGCAGTTTATCTCCATTACAGATAATGCTTGATGCTGGTTTTAGATAGATACTACTTATTTTAAGGAACATTCTCTTTCTTCCTATGTTCTCTGGTGTTTTTAATAGGAATGGATGTTGTATTTTGTTAAAAAGCTTTTTCTGCATCTTTTTTTTTCTTCTAACGTGCACTTCTATTTGAGTTGTTCTTAAGTCAGTCTACAGGTAAAACTCCTCACCTCCTCCAAGTACTGGCACCAATCTCATAAAACTTGTAGAGAGACTGTAAAGTCTTTACATCTATGTTGGGGGCAGGGAGGGAATTTAGGGGGGCATTCAATATGGCTGACAATTTAATAAAAAGGAACAAGTATTAAGGCAGAAGACACAAAAAGTTATTTTTAAAGTATTACATTATTTACATGGATATTTTTAATTATTTCTTAGCTCCTTTGCTCTAGGAAACAACAGCCTTCACTGAGGTTTGTAAATCTGTAACAATGCATTATACAATATTTGAAATGACTATTTAAAAAAAGTACAGAGTTCTGAAGACGCACTGTAGAACGTTGGGGATGTTTGCCTCCAACATACTTAGACTGCTCATCACCTTTACCATTCCAGTTTTTAAATTCTGAATCAAGTGCCAAAAAAAACCAAACAAACAAAAAAAGAAACCCATAAACAAAAACACAAAACAAAAAGTCATGCCAATCATGTCTTTTTTGGGGGGCAATTATGTCACACCCTTTGCCAAAAAAAAGCACAATTAAAAACCAAATGCAAACTATTTTGAAGCATTTGCAGTAGATAATGGAGGGCCCAGATTCATCATGCTCCTGCTTGTTGATCCACATCTGCTGGAAGGTGGAAGGAAATGCCAGGATGGAGCTTCCAATCTAGACAGAGTATTTGTGCTCAGGTGAGGCAATGATCTTGATTTTTATTGTGCTGGGAGCTAGGGCTGTAATCTCCTTCTGCATCCTGTCAGCAATGCCTGGGCACATGGTGGTACCACCAGACAATGTTCTATTGGCATACAAATCCTTACGGATATCAACATCACACTTCAAAACTGATTTGAAGTTTGTTTCGTGGATTCCACAGGATTGCATACCTAAGAAAGATGACTGGGAAAAGAGCTTCTGGCCATTGGAAACTCTTGTTGCCACTAGTGACAACCTGACTATTAGGGAGCTATGGGAGCTAATACCATGTTCAGTGGGATCCTTCAGGGTAAGAATACCTCTCTTGCTCTGGGTCTCATCCTCCACGTAGTTGTCTTTCTGGCCAATACCCTCCATCACACCCTGATGTTGAAGGCACACAACAATGGAAGAGAACATGACTCAAGGGACATCATCTTCTGCAAAGTCAGCTTTGCACATTCCAGAGTCACTGTCCACAATAGCAACAATATCATGATTCATGGCCAACTATGGAGTGGCAAGTTTAATCCCTTAAGAGAGAGAGGAGGTGGTGTCTCACCAGGAGGCAGTGGGGAGGCAAGTGCATGCTGGGTAGAAGAGCTCACAACTCTTTTTCTTCATCTATTCAGATAATTTTATGGGGTTTGTAAGTTTTTCCTATAGGTATGGTCAATTATACAGATAGTTTTCCTAATAATGAACCAGCCCTGCATTCCTGGAGCAAATCCCACCTGGTTATAGTGCACTAACTTCATGAAAAGTTGCTGAATCTCTTTGCTGGTGTTTCATTTAAAATGTTCACATCTATATTCATTAGGGTAATTGGTCAATAGTTTTCTTTCTCTGCTTTGGGTCTTCCTGGTTTTGGTAACAGAACTATGTTTGTATAAGAAAATGAATTTATAATATTCTTTCTTTACCTATTTTCCCCAATACTTTATGTAGTATAAGAATTAATTGTTCTTTAAATGTTTATAGAATTGTTTTTATAAATCCATCTGATCCTAGGAATTTTTTTCTTATAGAGATCACTGATGGCTTATTCAATTTATTTTTCTAAAATACATTTATTTTAGCATTCTGTTGTTTTCAGAACTACTTCTGGAGGTCTCTAAGTTTTTAGTTCTTCTATTGTGGTATCATATAAAGATAGATGTGGTCATTGTTCTCCTGGTCTGTACTCTGGTCTCTGAATAACCACAAGCACTGTTTTCTGCTCTGGAATTATGATGAGGGCTCCTGATCCCCAGGGGCTAGTAGTGCTCCTCCTTATCCTCAGAATGTGACTGGGATCCCAGTATGGGATCTGCAGGCTAAGAGCACTGAAGTTGCTTCTACAGATTCAGTTACCCCCAAGAACTGTTGCTGGCATCCTCCAGGCATGGATAGAACTGACTGCCTTGTACTAGGGCACACTGCCACATTGACTAGTTCGTTATGGGGCTCAGGGCCTTGCTGTTGCCTTGTTGTGTTGGATTGTACTCACCATTTACCTCAGTGTGGCAGACCTTTCCCATCAAACTTCTAAGTTGTCTTGAGCTGGAATATTGTTTCAAGCAGTCTTTTTGTTGGTTTTGCCTCTCCAGAATTTGTTTAGGCACATTATTTTAAAGTTGTTTGGAGAAGAATTTAGGAGAGTTTGGATGAGTCACTGCCTTTTCTCCACCATCTTCCATTGTTTAATTTTTAATAACCATTCATGGCCTCTTTTAAGGGAAATTTCATGATAATGTTACATGATGTCTCCCTGTGCCGGAGTCCCAGAAATTCTCAAATGCCAGAAGGACTTATAATAATACATCTTGAACCAATTACATGAAATGAGATATTTAGAGAACAATGTGGCAGTCCTAGGAGAGCTATAAATAGGGGAAAGAGTTTGGACAACTCATACGTAGCTCATGGGCTATATCCACACTCCTTATCAAAATGTGGAACTGGCTTTATTTACCTATTGGCATCAATTTCAGGGGAGCCAAATTTCCCAGTATTATGTAACTAAAATGATAGAGTTATAAACAATTGCATATATTCCATACCCAAACACCTGTGCAGAGCTTTGCAATGGCTTTAGATTTAAATACTCTTCAAACCATTCCAACCCTCATATCATTATTCAACGAAACACTTCACCGCATGTTTACCATCAATCTCAAATAAGCCAGGACCAATGCCTAAATATTTTCCAAAGTTAGAGAGTATTGTTCAGACTTTATAGAAAAATTCAGCATAGTAGAATGGAAATATTATATTTAGAGCTATGAGACCTGAGTTTTAGTTCCTATTTTGACTTTCATAAACAGGAAAGATCTAGACCTTTTCTGGCCTTAGCTTCACATTTGTTAAGTGGTAGTTTGAACAAAATGATCTTGAAGTGACCTTTCTTTCCTGCCCCAACAATGTATGATCCCCAGCATGAGTTCTATTACTCCCAGTTGAAAATTAGGAAGATAGTTGTCCTAGGATGATAACTTAGGCATTTAGTGGCAGATTTTACTATGTGGTCTGCTCTTCTAAGTTGTGTCACCACTAGCATAATAACTGTAAATGATGTGGATAGGTAAGAAAAGGTATAGCTACATAACCAATATCATATTCAACTGATGCTCATTAGTGAGCTGGCTCTATCTAGGAGGAGCAGATTTGAAAAACAGATGGCTTACCATGAACCAAAGTATCTTTTGGCCGCTGCTGAGCTCCTTAGAACCTGTGTCAGCCCTGCCAAATTTCTGGGCCTCCTGGAGCACTGAATGCCTAATAGGTAGATGCTTCCTGTCTGGTCTGCTGCTTCTTTGGCACTTTTCAATTATGGTCCCCTCCAGGTCTGCTACAGAATAATTTCCTAACAAAAAGACTGTGACTTGGAACTGGTAAATGCTTCTGTTGTATCTTCTCCTTGGCACGTTCACTGACACTCCCTTCTTTATTGTTAGGGACTGATTCACCGACCAAAGACTCTAAATTGGAGTTTGAGATTCCCTGATCCAAGCACCATATCTGTTATTTTAGTGAAATGAGGTAGTTGTTATTTTCCCTGGGGTGTATTTCATTGTAATATTTCTGGTCATTTACAAAAATAAAAACATTACCTTCCTTGTCTTCATTTCACATTATTCCTCCCCTTCCCCTCCCCACTCAAATGTCTCCCATAGCTCCCTATTGCCCCTAGAATAAAATGCAAAATTCTCCCCTGGGAATTTAAAGCTCTCCATAACTTGGTTGCCACCTACCTTCTCAGTCTTATTCTACATTATTTCCATTCACGCACTATCTGTTCAAGTCAAACTGAACTGTCCGCCCTGCAAAACATTCCCAATACATACAAGACTGCCGCCATGTTTTTGCACAGATGGTTTCCCATGTCTTCAATGCCCTTGTTCTGCTTTGTAGAATTCCTAATTTCTTTCAAAGCACAATTCAGCACACTCTTCTTTTTGAGATTACTTTGTGTTTACTTACTTATGCTTTTGTTATATTCTCTACCTTCACCCCCATACAAGAGCAGAATATAAACTTTTAGAAAGCAAAGCCTATTTTGGTGTTGTCTATAAGCCAGCTTCCATCTTAATTCCTGAAACATAATAGAAACGTAATGTTTGTTGAACTGAATTAAATTCATTTTGTTCTGAAGTATCAAAATCTGGGCTAAATTAAGACCAAAAATTTTTTATTTGATTTAGTCAGAATGACCTTTCTGGAAATAGTTATTTTGATGTAAAACATCCCATGGACTAAAAATTGTGATTTGCTTCTACAGAACAAAACTGTAATTTGCTGTCTTCAGACAAAAGCATAAATAAATTGTTCCAGTTTAAGGTGGAAGTAATTGTCCACAAGCTGCTGAAATTAAGATTTAATCACATTATCCCATGTAGAAATGGCCATAGAAAGGTTGTAATTGTATCATGGCAAAATGTCTTACAATCATTTTTAGAAGTTATTCCTAATAGGAACTCTAAAAGACAGAACATTGTTATTATGCTTCACAGATGAAGAAACACAAAAAGAAAACAATGGTGAAAAAAGACATACAGATATCATCACTAAGAATCTCAGTATTGGCAAAACCCTAAATACACTGAAGGAGCATTTTAATTTCTTTCCCATTGAAAAATACTGTCTTTTGGACCACAGAAATAAAATTAAAATTCCTCCCTTCTTCAAAAAAAAATTATCCATTTCATTTAAAAACAATACTTTTGACTGTAACTCTCCCAAGCAGAAGGAACACATCTTCCTACCAAATGAAATCACTTGTCACAATCATTTTTTAAAACATACTATAATAGTTCAATACTATAAGAGAACATGATCTGTAGAGGTTTTTGTCTTAATAAACAGTAAAAGATAGTGGAAAGGTGACTTTGTGCATTGAACTTTCTATAGCTCAAGGTGTTGGAAGTCTCATTTCTTAATCTGTGTGGTTGAAAATTGCTATAGCTTTCTGACTTTGCTCAGTAATCAGACTTTCAAATGATATAGCAATGTTTTCTACTTATTTCTATTCCTGAACTGTCTGCATCATAACAACAAGGAAATAGCTTGTTTTCTTGAGGAAATATGTAAACTACTCATCTCCACTAGGCATTTTAATGTTCTAGCAAAGATCTCATGATACTGGTTAAAATAACATTGCTTTCTCTGGCAAATGGCTTTTTGTTATTATGCTAATTCAACAAATAAAACTGAAGTGAAATAAAATATATATTTCATCTCAATGCTGAGGGCAACAATCTACAGCCTTTTAATAATCACTTTTTGTGAATTACATTCAATCAAGCTGAATATGTATTTATTCCTGCATTTAAAAGAGGAGGGATAAGCTCTTAGAAATCGCATCCCTTATCAACACAGCCAAGGCATTTATCGTATTTCATTCTTCAATGTAATATCTCATTCACTCCTATTTTGCCATAAAATTAGCCTAATTTTGAAGACAAGAGCTTAGAAAACTATTTATTTTTCAATTTAGTCTTCCCTTTGGTGAAACTTCAAGTTTCACCATTAATCAATTTCTCATAATATAACAAAGGAACTAGAGACAAAGACAGGGATGAGATCAGAGGAAATCATTTAAACTAGCTGAGTTTATTGATGCTGAAAGAAAATAAACTGAAGATATTTTGTAATAATTATTCCTTAAAATATATATTTACCTTTATTTTCTGCTCTACTGAGCTTCTTGGGCTACTCATGTACATTAGCAAACAGAGAGAAGGCTTAGAATAGAAAAGGAAAAGTTTATAGAAGGAATGATCCCTTCAAGGTTTCACTGCTGAGTAACCAGGGGAAATATATCATTCAAAACAGATTGAATACAATTGGTTCACAAGAACAAGTACACTAACAATCAGAAAATTTAAAAACTACAAAAATTATATATATATATATATATATATATATATATATATATATATATAGAGAGAGAGAGAGAGAGAGAGAGAGAGAGAGAGAGAGAGAAACACACACACATGTACATAATACACATGTCATCGTAGGAAACTTCAAAATGTTAGATAAAAATGAAGACTAGACCTCTACTTTCACTGGTATAAGTTACTCTCAGGAGAGAAAACTCCCTTTACCAAGACAGATCTGCTACCAATACTGCTCCCTCTACTGTAACTTGGCACTTTGAGAGGGTAAGTGCCTTTCTTAGGATTATACAACCTGTACGGTTACCTAAATATTAACTATAGATTTATCTATAGAGAGCACAGATTACCAATGCTATTATTTGGGGCAATGTGGAAAACAAAATAAAATTCACATCTATTTTCAAATTTGAAGACACCCCTCCTGCATCTGTTTCTGATTATGATATAAATGATTGTGGTTTGAATTTCTACTTTATTGAACCAGGACAGTGATAATCTTTGGTATAAGGAACTCTTCTGTAAGGAAACTCACTCTACCAATTCAGGTCAATAACTGCTCTGCAACATATATTCTTATCTGTTTGGAGCACTGAAAGATTATGTGAATTGCCTAGAGTCATAAAGTCAGTATGTGTCAGAGATCTGTGATGACATGCTAATTCTCACTTCTACATGTACATTCCCATACCTTCGCCTTTTGCCTTCCCCAGAAGGTTGTATCCTCAATCACCCCCCTTCCTCGTTTCTGTCTGTCTCTCTCTCAATTTTAACCTTTCTATATATTGCCCTCAAGAAAAAAAATAGATCCTACAATCCCCTGGAACACTTGTCCTAAACCTCTCCTCTGTCAATCAAACCTCTTGAAAACTCTTTCTGTACTTTGGCTCCATCTTCTTTTCCTGAAGTTAATTCCTTATCCCTCTGTAATCAGGAGTCCAACATCATCACTTGACTGAAATTGTTTTCAAAGGTACCAATGTGCTTTTAATGACCAGATCTGGTGGCCCTTTCTTTGACTCTCATCCTTCTCAACCAATGTACTACGTTTGGCAATGATGACCATCTTCTGCTCCCTGATACCCTCACCTCTCTACGTCTTTATGACACTTCTGTTTCCTGGATCTTATCACTACCTGAATGCTCCTTCTCAGTGTTCTCTATTGGCATATCATATCATGCCTCCTGTCAGGATTCCCCAAGAATCTGTCCATTGTCTCTTCCCCTCTATCTTCTCCCTTTTGGTAATTATACCAGCTCCCAAGAACTTGACTCACATTTTATGCAAATGTGTATATATTCAGCCCCAGGCTCTCTCCTGAGTTTGCCTCACATCTCTGTTTGCCTACCTGTTATGTATTTCCAACTTCAAAGGGTCTCAGAGACATTCCAAACTCAGCATGTCCAAAACTGAATTCTCTTCCCCTGTCAATCTTCCTCTCTTGAAGGAAACTTTCTAAGTTTGCCAGGGTTGCAATCTTGAGTAACCTTGGAGATCACCTATGTTCCTTCCTTTCTCCCACCGCACAATACAATCAGCTGTTGTTTCCATGGTCATATGATCTCCATGATTTTTACATGAAGGTAGGTTGGAGTCACATTTTATTGACTCAGTCACATGGTTTATTTAGCATAGAGAATTCTCTGTGGTGAAACCATCTCTACTCCTGCAGAAAAATGCCTAACCTGAATTTATAGAGTGTAGCCTGGAATACTGAAATGATGAGTGGCTTACATGGGGTCACATAGTATGTTTCAGAAGTCTAGCTTAAACCTAGATCAACTAGACTCTTGGGCCAACTTTGTTAGATTTTAGGCCCATTTTTCACAGAAATACCCTTGGTTCATGTTAGCCTTAGTGTAGCATGAGATCCTGGTAGGGAGAGCATGCTAAGAGGTGTCACCCAGTATTAGTTGTAATAGTGTGGGTTGGGTAAGAATCCTATTATAAAATGAGGGATGGGTACTGAATACCAAGGAAGTCTGAGATTCTTAGACATTTGTGGATACACTAATTTCTTGTTAAAGTGGTTTCTAATATTTCCATTCTACATAGTGATGACAGGTACATACCACCATCATGAGCTACACACTTTATACCCAATTTTTTGTGTTTCAATACTAGAAGCAGAGGAAATTGAGGACCAGGTAGAAGGAAAAGAGGACAAGGAGACAAGGTTGTCGAGACTCCAAATGAACTCCACTTTTCAGCTCACTCCTGAATTACTATGTACCCTTTCCCTCAATCTCTTTATCTCTCCAAGTTCTACCCAGGGGGTTTGCTGGCAAATATTTGACCATGGCCTTTCTGGCGGAAAAACGTGGACAAGACATATTTTTAAGTTAAGTATAGTATTAATGTTTTCTTTATTGCTTTCTTTAAGAAACAATCAAGAAAACAATAAACCAAGCCTTGCTTTGCAGTGGTACAGCTTTCCAAAATTTAAATGCTCATACTCAAAATTTGACTTTGGAAAACTGGTTGGCTCCAGCAGCTCCTTGGTTTCACCTCATTCTTGCCTTTTACAAGTATCAAAAACACATTTTTTTGTGCTATATATTCTGAGGTATGAATACCTAAGGTCTAAATTTAGAATCTCCAAGTACTCCATGATATGCTGACATACAAGAGCCCATTTAATGTATTTATTTATGTACTTATCTGGCAGACATGTGATGAGCATTTATCGTGGGTAGATGGAGAGCACTGGATTATACTGAATGTTTTATGTCTTAGAACCAAATCTAATATAGTGACATAGGTAACAAAATAAAAGCCAAGCTTGGGAAACAACTAATATTCTAGTTTTGCTAAAACAGAGAGCATGGGAACAAGAATAACATAAATTATTTGAAAGCCCACTGTAGTCAGATTATGGGGGGTCCCTAAAATCTAAGGAGTTAACATTTTATCCTTTTCTATTTATCTTGGCCAAAAAATTACAAATCATTTTAATTTATTTTTTTTAAAGTAGGAGAATGGCAGTCAGACTTGTACCCTAGGAAGAATATTTTCAGGGGATCTGAGGGGGAAAACTAGAGGGAAAATTAAAAGGTTATGGAAATAATCCAGGCATAACTTGGGCATAACTTGATCTAGAGTATTAGGATAGAGACCATTTGAATGGAGAAATGAGAGCTGATGCTAGAGTTTTGGGAGAAGTAAAATCAATGAGAACTGACAATTGGTTTGATATATTGTGTTAAAGAATTGAGAAGAGTCAAAGATATCTCCAAGGTTATGAATATGTATGACTGGAAGAATGGTGGTGATTTCCGTATAAATAGAAAAGTTTGATGGAGGGGGAGTTAATAGGAAAAAAGTGTTTTCTGTTTTAGACATGAGAGGTAGCACGGTATGATAAATAGAAAGCTGCCATAGAGCCTGGAATGAAATGGAATAGAAAAGAAAAACATTTATTAAGCTCTCACCATATGCTAAGTAAACAATGTCACACACATACACACACATACAGTGGACACAAATAGAAAATCAAGACAGCACTTGGTCTGAAGAAGTGCATATTCTAATCAGGAAAAAAACATAAAGGAGGTTTCATTTTTATGTTCAGTCCAGGTCAGATAATACTTATCCCTGGGGAGTTTTAGGACAGATGTCAAGGCCCAAAAGATCATCTGGTCATTCAAGACAAGATGGTCAGTCCCCTACCAAGAGGAGAGTGGGCATAAGAGCTATCTCTAGAAAAGGGAGGGATTTTGGAGGTCAGCATGCCTCAAGCAGTGAGCATCTTGGACCTGGATGACAGTTGAGGAATTGAGTGGTTGGGGAATATCCCTACCTTCTCTCAGCTTTTGCTGGTTTGTATTTCTGCTACACAGTGGTGAGTTAGAGCAAAAAGGAAAAGGTCTCTGACTTCACACTATGAAGCTGGGAGAAGAGGCTGAGGAGGGAGAGGTAGACTAGGATTTAGATCATTCTCTGACATATTGACTTTGTAACCTAGGAAAGGACACTTAACCTTTAACAAGGGGAAGAACGACTCAAATCAAAAGGGAGGTGACAAAATAATAATAGCAAGAATTTTTGTGCTCTTAATATCAAAAATCACTATAATAACCATTGATATTTACATGATGTTTAAAGGTTTAGAAAACATTTTACACAAAGTATTTCATTTCATCCACACCAAAGCCTTGTGAGGTAGGCGTTATCATTCTTATTTTACGGATGAGGAAAATGAATCTGAGTGAGCTTAAGGGCTTTGCTCAGAGTCTTCCAGCTAGAAAGTCTCTGAGGCAAGATTTGAATCCATGCCTTGGGCTCAGATGGGCCAGAATGAATTTATTGTTGTAAGCAGATTCTGCTTCTCTCTTAAAGGCATCAGATGATGCATATCCAGAAGGCTCTCTGTGCATGGAGAATGCACTGACCTTCTGTTCAGGCTGAGCATCTGAAACCTTGGTCGAAGCAAAAACCTGGTGTCTGAGCATTGGATAGTATTTACAGAGGCTCCTGAGCATTGCTGCTGTTTCTGTTGTTTTTCCCCAGATAGTTTAATTAAAGAGAAAAAAAAAGTATATAGCATATCCCCACAGGTGATGGTGAGCTTAGAATCTAAATTATTATTTAATATATTCTAGGTTATGGAGAATCCCAGACCCAGTTCCTAAGAGGAATAGTACTTGGGCATCTACTTTCATTGGGTGAATACAACTTCTTCCCCAGTACTAGAGAGATCTAGGATGCACCAGTGCCTCAAAGCATTCAAAAGGTCAGAAACGGAGTCCCTAAGAACACTTCCAACTCTTTAAGCCTCCTGGGTTACCATGGGGCAATAGTGTTTTCCCAGATGTTTGGGACTAATATTGTTGTCATTGAAAATCTGACAAGAGCTCTTAGATTCCTAAAGGATATCAAAAAGAAAATCAATAAACCACCTGAATACACAGACACAGACAGACAGACAGACAGACACACTTTTTTAATGTTCTTTATGATTCACAGTACTGGTGTCTCTCCCTCTTTAGCTTACTGTTTCATGTATATGTATACACATATGGCTTCATTTCTCACACACAAATGTCTCTGTGTGTATATACATTATATATATATAAATATACATATGTATATATACAGATATATACACATAAACATACCTAATATACTCTTTTTCAGAGCATGTTTTGAAAGATTACAGAACAGCTGTTGCTGTGTTGTGTTCATCCTTTACTGCCGAAGACCATGCCATCAGAGAAATGATGACTTGCACTTGACTTTGTTTTGAGTAAGGGAGGGCTGTGCAGGTCACCAGCCTCACTTCTCCTCCAGAGCCATCCGAATCCAGTGATCAGATATTCATCAGGATGACTGGAGATGACCCAGGATGCAATAGGAGACCTTGGCCCCTTTACGCCAAAGTCTATTCAGGTACAGTAGGGGAAGGAAAGGTGAAATACAAATATACTCTTACACAGTTTATTTTACATTCCAAGTCTAATCTTTGTATAACAAGAATATGGGATCCTCACTTCCTGAAAAGAGCATGAATCAGAACTAAGAGATCTGTGTTTGGTCTCCTTGCAAGCTATTTCCCTGCTGTAGTACTCACTTGGTTTTTCAAATGAACCCTATCATGCCTCAGATCTACTTTCTTTAATGGGTCAAACAGGATAAGGAATACTTGGTATTTACACAATTCAGAGAATTTTCATGGCTCTTAAAGAGCACTTCTAGTTTATAATAAGGATATCTTTTGCATGCTGCCCATGAGGGTTGTGTGTGAAATCAGTAGCCATTATACACGTAAGCTTTCTAAGAGTGGAATTCACAACTGTTACCCTAGTATAAGGAAAGATATTAGAGATATTTAATATTTGACATATTTAAATTCCAACATCTCCAACATTTTATGAAGATAATTGCTTAAAATTATAATGATGGCATTTTATGGGGGGAGGAGAATAATGAATTTAAGCTTAACAAATCAGATCCATAAATGGTTAATTTGAAAAGAGAATTTAAATTCATCATATAAATACTTCAAAAGTACTTATGGAGGAGAAAACTATTCCAATGTACTTTTCATTTATACTTGAAGTCTAGAGGAAAAAATTTCCTTTCAATTTGTATTATAGGAGATACAAGATTAATATAAAGATGAGTAAAGACTGTAAAGATAGAGATAATACTAATGCTAGCTAGCATTTATATAGTGCTTTGAGGTTGGCAAAGTGGTTTGCCAATATCCTTTCATTCTATCCTCAAAACAACCCTCAGAGCTACTTTACAGACCATAAAAGTGAGGCTGAAAAGTAAAGTGATTGGCCTGAGGTCACACAGCTAAGAAATGTCAAAGTGGAATTTGAAAACAAGTCCTCTTGACTGCAGGTCCAGAATTCTATACTGCCACCTAGCTAAGTTACTTGAACCAAAAAAGTGATATCAACGAGTAGGGTTGTGGACTTTAAAAAAAAAAATCTATATCTTACCTATATCTTAATCTAAATCTATAACATCATATACTATGAGACAACAGAATAATGGCTAGAGTGCAGACATTAAAATCAGCAAAACTTGTGTTTGAGTTTTGTCTCTGACACACACTAACTTTCTAAGAAGTGAAGTCACACCCACACTCACACATAAAAATTGTTGACCTACTTCTCATAGAGAGAATTTTCATAGAAAGGGTTGCTCACACTGAAGAAATCTCAGGTTTGGAATAAAAGTGAATAAATAAAAAAAAAAAACAACGTTGTAGTCTATTTTCTCAATTTAGAAACCATCCTGGCTTTATTTATAAACTTGGAAACATAAAACTACATATGACTTATTGTTATCCTTTGCCCCCAAATAAAGCTGCTGACTATATCTTGATTATTGCTGTAAGGCACAGAATGAAACGGCAAAAAAGAGTGGTGGTCCTATTTGAAGTGATAGAGAGTGACCTATGATCCCATCATTTTGGCTACAATATCTTCTGTGCCACTATAATCACATGTTCTTGATAGGTTCAGATTCTAAATGTTATAAATTCCTATGATTGCTATTCACCAGATAAAGAAATACTTTGTCCTAGAGTTACCCCTTTCAAGCTCTAGTGTTTCAGGAAGAAATCTATGTTAGTCACCTGATTGTGTAGAGTTTGATCTCATCTCTTTTCAACTTTTTTTTTTTTTTTTTACAGATGGAAGAGTCCTAATTTTTTTAGTCTGGCCTCATAGAGAAACTCATCCATCAACTTGATTCTTTTAGTTATTCTTCTCTGGACCTTTACCAGCTGTGTTAGGCATTTCTTGAGGTGTGTGTAGAGCATAGGATTGCACACAATAGTTAAAGCCTAGACATGCTATGATTTTATACAAGTGTAAACTGCTATTCCTTTTGTTTCTAATATCCTTATTTATTTTAGTCTCCTCAATCCTCCTGGACCGGTTCAAGTTTCCCCACATGTTAACTGTACAATTGATTATATCTCTGTAAAATATTCTAGTTAAAAAAGTCTGATTAAACCAGATAACAAACTGTTAAAAGTATAGGAATAATGACATTCCTATTAAAGTTGTAAAGTTGTTGTGAAGATCAAGAGACAGTAATATATAAAGCACTTTGTAAGCATTAAAGCTCTGTATGTTAGATATTGTTATTTCCCATTCTCTGAAACACCAACCCTAGAGTCTATTTTCTAGACTCTTCATTTTTATTCATATTGCATTGATTTTGACAAGATATGGGAAGACTAGGTTTGGTAAGATAAGCTTTTTTTCCCTATTACTTAACATAACAAAGACTTAAAATTCTGCATATATTGTGTTCTCAATATGAGTATTGAAATACAATTAACGGACTGAATTTGATGCCTTCCAATCCATGGAAACATTTTATAAAGGTAGGTGAATAAAAGGTGGAGCCAAGATGATGGAGAAAAGGCAGCCACTCACCTGAGTTCTCCCCAAAACCCCTCTGAACACATTTAAATAATGCCATAAAACAATTCTTGGAGTGGCAGAATCCACAAAAGTGAAATGATTTTCCAGTCAGTGACTACTTAGAAGGTC
Organism: Potorous gilbertii; assembly: GCA_028658325.1. NCBI lineage: Eukaryota > Metazoa > Chordata > Mammalia > Diprotodontia > Potoroidae > Potorous > Potorous gilbertii. The sequence goes on from CM053771.1 coordinate 429,427,565, forward strand.
AGCAGGAAAGGTCAGTCACGTCTGTTTAAGAGTGGAACACAGTTCACCACAGGCTTTGCCAGAAAAGACCCAGTCCCAACAAACCAGGAGAAGGCCTTAGGAGATACTGAAGCAGTAGCAGGTAGTAGCAGCAGCTATGGCAGCAGCAGCAACTCCTGCTTGCAGAGCTCTCAACCCACCAAGAGCAAGGAGATCAAATAACTCATCAGAAGGAGTTTACAGGGGTCTCTTTGCTGACACTGGGGTTAGGACTCTGTTGCTTTGCTCATACTCAGATCCTGATCTCATTCCTGAGTAGCAGTCCTAGGTCAAGGAGGAGCACTAGCCTAGCAGCAGCATGGGGGAGACCCTCCTCACATTTTCGGGGCAGAAAAGAGTGCTTGTGGTCACTCACAGACCAGAGCAGAGTTCAAGACAAGAGTAAACACCTCTCCTTAGATCATAACACTTTGGAAGAACTGAAAACTTAGAAGGCTGTAGAAGTATCTCTGGAAACAGCTGCACAAAGACCTTGAAGTGTGGGACAGTGTGCACTTCATCCTGGAAACATAGCCCCACTTTAACAAAGAGTGGAAAGTCAAGAAATAGAGTGGGAAAGTGAACAAATAAAAAAATTGACCTTAGAAAACTACTGTGAGGACAAGGTATATCAAGGTGCACAGTCAGGAGAAGATAATGAAATTATCTCCTATATCCAAAGCCTCCAAGAAAAAATACAAAATGGTACTAGGTCATAGGAGGGTTCAAAAAGAATTTTGAAAATCAAGGAAGAGAGGTAAAGGAAAAATTAGTAAGAGAAATGAAAATGATTCAAGATAATCATGAAAAATTAGTTAATAGATAAAGCAGACACACAAAAATACAGAAAAAAATAATACCTTAAAAAATAGACTAGGGTTTTTGTTTTTGTTTTTGTTTTCTCTCTCTCTTGTTTTGGCCTCTTCAGGTTGTAGTGCCTGTTAGCACAGGCTATGGTGTAAAAATGGCTAAGTCTAAGAACAATACCACCCACAACCTATCACAAAAATGGCACATAAATGGCATCAAGAAACCAAGGACAAAGAGATACAAGTCTCTGAAAGGTTTTCACCTCGTTTCTGAGAAACACGGACTTTGCTGAGAAACACAACGAGAAAATGCTGAAGAAGTTAAAGGCCAACAATGTCAAGACTATCAAGACCCGAGCAGAGACCACCAATGCCCTGAGCAACAAGGCCTCTAAGGCCAAGCTCTTCAGCCCCAAGATGCCCAAGGCTAGTGCCTGGTGTGCTGGCCACAAGATGGCCACAAAGCATCCAGGCTTTACGGTCGGCATCAATTGTCCAGGCCTCAAAATCATAAAGCTTAACTCTAAGCTTGCCAGAACCACAGACCCCAAAGCTAGCAAGCCCATTGACTCCAAGGCTGCCAAACCCACTTACACCAGGGTCACCAAGTCTGCCACCAAGTTCAGTAAGTCTGATTCCAAGGCTACCTAATCTGGCCCCAAGGCCTCCAAATCTGATGCCGAGGTCACCAAATCTGATTCGAAGACTGCTAAGTCCAACCCCAAGGCAGCCAAGGACACAAAGCACATTGATTCTAAGGTTGTTAAGCCTACTGACCCCAAGTCTGCTGAATTCAAACCCAAACATGCTGAGGCTAAAGCTGCTAGTCTCAAACCTTGTTTAAACCCTAAACTACTATTATTTTTTCCAGCCAGAGGATGGTTATTCACTATTTTGTACAAATAATGGAAAAGATGAGTGGTTAAAAAAAGATGAGACCAAATGGTAAAAGAGAAACAAAACAAAAACAAAACAAAACAAAACAAAAACAATGAAAAAGGGGCACAAACATTCATTGAAGAAAAATATTCCTTATAAAGCAGAATTGGCCAAATGGAAAAGGAAACACAAAAGCTAACCGAAGAAAATAATTCATTAAAAATTAGAATTGAAGAGAGAATTCTGGGAAGATGGTGGACTAGGTCAGAAAATTCCAAGCTTTCAAGATTTCTCCCTACAAAATACATGAAATAGGGCAAATACAGAATGCTAAAAATAAGTGAGAGTAAGTGGCAGAATAGGGGCCCTCTTAGACAATCAAAGAAGAAGTGAAGAAAAATCTCAGGATGAAGTTTAGTTCCAATGAAGAGTAAACATCTCCAGGCTGTGTCTTGGATGTGCTTAAACAATAAGTAGCAAGTTATTGGTTTAGCTAGGTTGACAAGCTGCCTCAGCCCTAGTTACAAGAACGTTTACCCTGAGGATAATGAGGGGAGTTTGGCATCTGAGCTGGGGAAGATTGAGGGAACCTCTGCTGACAAAGAATGCCAGACCCAGCTTTGCCACAGAGATTCAGTGGCAAGGCATAAAGAAATCAGCACATACCTAATGAGTACAGAAGCTGGGATTGGGGAACCTTGCTGGCTGTGGGCATTTAGAGGATGCTGGAGGTCTCAGTTTAGGTTGCTGGCCAGAGGGGAGAACAGAAGAATTTGAGGTCAGAAGCACTACCACCTCCCTATAATCCAGGACTAGAGCTGATTACAAAAACTAAGTAATTGATTTTTTTTGTATGTATTGCGATTCTTTTATTTTACATATAATAAATTTATTTGTTTAACTTTTTACATTAATTTTCACAAAATTTTGGGTTCCAAATTTTCTCTCCATTTGTCCCCTCACCCTACCCCAATACACCAAGCATTCTGATTTCCTCTATCACCAATCTGCCCTCTCTTCTATCATCCCTCCCTTCCCTTGTCCCCATCTTCTCTTTTGCCCTGTAGGCCAGATAACTTTCTATTCCCCATTACCTGTATTTCTTATATCCTAGTAGCAAGAACAATACTCAACAGTTGTTCCTAAAGCTTTGAGTTCCAACCTCTCCCCATCCCTCCCTCCCCACCCATTTCCTTTGGGAAGGCAGGCAATTCCATACAGGCCATATCTG
>CM053771.1:429431001-429453596 GCA_028658325.1 Potorous gilbertii
GTGAGCTTTTGAATCTCCTTTTCCATTTGGCTAATTCTGCTTTTGAAAGCATTCTTCTCCTTATTGGCTTTTTGAACCTCTTTTGCCAATTGAGTTAGCCTATTTTTCAAGGTGTTATTTTCTTCAGCATTCTTTTGGGTCTCCTTTACCAAGATGTTGACCTGCTTTTCATGCTTTTCTTCCATCTCTCTGTCATTTCTCTTCCCATTTTTTCCTCCACCTCTCTCACTTTATTTTCAAAATCCTTTTTGAGCTCTTCCATGTCCTGAACCCATTGAATATTTATTTTGGATGTTTGGGATACAGAAGTCTTGACTTTTATGTCTTTCCTTGATGTTAAGCATTGTTCTTCTTCATCATAAAGGAAGGGAGGAGATATCTGCTCACCAAGAAAGTAACCTTCTATGGCCTTATTTTTTTCCCCTTTTCTGTGCATTTTCCCGGCCAGTTACTGGACTTCTGAGATTCCTCTCCTCTCCAGCCTTGCCTCCAGATCCACCCAGCTAGTGCTTGGCATCTGAGAATCAAATGCTGCTCCCCAGGCTCAGGGCTTTCAGTGGGGGTGGGGCTGCTACTCAGTGGGATTAAGTTCAGGTTCTCAGGTAGGGGCAGGACTGCTATACAGTGTGAGATTAAGTTCAGGAGCAGGGCAGCCACACAGGGCTCAGCTCCCTCATGGGGTTCATGAGGAGACCTTCAATAATGTATCTGAGCTCCTGCCTGCTTTGGGAGCCCCTGTCCTCTGCTGCCTCTGCTGCTGCCTCTCGAGGGGACCTGAATTATGGAGACACCCTGCTCCCCCTTGGCTGGCCAGAAAGACCCTCTCACTGACTTTTGCACCTGTGGGTGGAGACACCTTGCATTGCTGCTAGAGATTCCACCCCTGAAGCCTGCTTGGATCTGCTCCTCTTGGTGCTGTGGCCAAGGCAGCGCTAGGCTCTGCTCTGGGTCTCATGCTTGATGGTCCTTTGGTGTCGGTTTTTCAGGGCTCTCTGGAACAGAAATCTCCTCCATTCTGTTGTGTGGCTTCTTCTGCTCCAGAATTTTTTGGGATTTCTTCTTTACTGGTATTTCATTTGCTGTTGGTTCAGAGCTAGCATATGTGAATCTTTCTACTCTGCCATCTTGGCTCCTCCTCCATTGATTTTTTTTTAATGCAGAAGCAAAGGAGAAAGAATCAAGAGTTACTATGAGAATACAGAAGACCTTCATCTTCAGAAGAGTATACTGAAGCAAAGAAATCCATTCTTAATCCCAAAGGGTAATGTCAAATGGTCACCTATCTGAAAGGAATTCATAGAAGAACTTTTAAAAGGTTTTAAACATCAAAGGAGAGTGATTGAGGCAAAATTTAAAAAAAAATCAATCCAGGAAAACAATAAAATTACAAAAAGAAAGTCAACCAATTAGAAAAGGAGATCCAAAATCTTAAGGAAGAAAATGACTCCTTGGAAATCAGAACTGGGGGATTTCTGGGAGCCCAGATGTTGAAGTAAGCAGTAAATTGGGCTCACTCTCCTTTACTGACTTCTGAAAAAACAGATAATAGTGCCCCAGGAAAAGCCTGAAACAGTAGAGCCACTGGAAAAATGTGAGAGAACACTGTTTTAGCCAGGGAAACACGGAGTACTGTAAAGAGAGGTTCATATCACTTGCATAAAAGGGGAATGAATTACAGAATGGGAGTCACCCAAGCAAGCCAGAAGCAAGTCCCACCTCAGCAAGCCAGTGGAACATATTGAGCCTCAGAGTGTTGGAGCAGACAAGCAACATCAGGACCCCCAATTTGACTTAAGATAGCCAGGGGAATCTCTAGATTCCAGTTCAGAGAAAGACCAGGTATATCACTGCAGGTGTTTCACTGTAGCCACAGGCACGTAGGCATCACCCAAAAGCAGACCTCCCTATTTTTCAGCAAAGTTCAAGGCAGGCAGGCATCCTCTAGCAGCTGAACCTCCCTCTGTTTTTGCAAGACCCTGGAGAAACACAGAAAAACTGCACCTGGTCTCAGCACATCCCAGAAACTACTAGCTAAGCAACAGGTAGGCTGCTAGACCTCCACAGCCTCTAGCTGCCAGAACCTGAGCCTCCAGCACACAAAACCAGTGACCAGGTACCTGGCCACTAGCACAAGAAGCTTACAAGAGTGCCACCCCACCCCCCACCCCTGCAGTGTTCTAGTAGGAGAACTCAAATTTAAAAGCCAGGAAATAGGCAGACAAGTTGAACAAGAAGCAAGACTGAAAAGTGACTATTGAAAAGTACTATGGTGACAGGAAAGAGCAAAACAGAAACTCAGAAAAGGACAACATTGTTAATATACCTACATCTGAAACCTCAAAGGGGAATATGACTTGGTCTCAAACCCAAAAGCCTTGTTGGAAGAGCTCAAGAAAAATTTTAAAAGTCAAATAAGAGAGATAAAAGGAAAAGTGGGAAAAGAAATGAGAAGTATGCAAAAAAGAGAGTCAACAGTTTGAAAAAGGAAGGACGAAGACTGAAGAAAACAAATGCTCAAAAGTAGGCCAATATGGTGAAGTAAAGGCAGGGACTCACCTGAACTCTCCAAATACCTTTAAAACTTACTCCAAACAAATTTTAGAGCAGCAGAATCCACAAAATCAGAGTGAAACAAGTTTCCAGCCCAAGACCACTTGGAAAGTCAGCAATAAAGGTTCGATGTATCAAGGTGTGAGAGTAATGCAGTCCAGTACAGACCATGTCAACATAGACCAGGCACCAGCAAATCCATAAGTGGCCTACCCAGCAAAACTGAGTACAATTTTTCAGGGAAAAAATGGTTATTCAATGAGATAGAAGATTTTCAAGCATTCTTAATGGAAACACCATAGCTGAATAGAAAATTTGACTTTCAAATACAAGAGAAGTATAAAAAGATAAATAGGAAAGGAAAATCATAAGGGACTTAATAAGGTTAAAATGTTTACATTCCTACATGGGAAGATGACATTTGTAACTAATAAGACTTTTGTCATTAAAGGTAATTAGAGAAGATAGATAGATAGATAGATACATGGAGGATACAGTTGTGAGTTGAATTTGAAGGGATATCATAAAAACTAAATGGAGAGGTGAGAAAGGAATGTACTAGGAGAAAGAGAAAGGGAGAGGTAAAATGGTGCAAATTATTTTGCATAAAAGAATGAAGAAAAGCTTTTACAATGGAGCAGAAAAGAAGAGAAATGAATGGTAATGAGTGAACCTTACTCTCATCAGTAGTGGCTCAAATAGAAAAAAAAAACCATGCATGCGCAATAGGGTATAGAAATCTATCTTACCCTACAGGAAAGTAGGGGGGAAGGGGAAAAGAGAAGGGGTAGTGGTGACAGAAGGGAGAGCATATTGGGGATGCAGTAATCAGAAACAAAACACTTTTGAGGAGAGACAAGGTGAGAGGAGAGAGAGAATAGAATAAATGGGGGGAGAGATTGTAGTGTTTGTCCATTCTCAAAGAGGACCATGACCTGCAGTTGATTTTGATTGGAGTGAGGGAGGGCTGGTTTAGGTCACCAGCCTCACTTTCTTCTCCTGAATCATCTGGGTCCCATGGTCTGATATTCATCAAGATGACTGGAGGTGACCTAGGATACAATGCAAAACCCTGCCCCTTTTAAGTCACATTGTCACTTTGAGTGAGATACACCCGTTCAATGAATAGCCTTCTTTAAGTAATTACTCAAGGGATGGCCCCTTTGATAAAAATTAAAAAAAAATAAAAAAATAAAAACAAATTGGGAGGGGAAGACCCTCAGGGTCCCTGGGTTAAAGAGTAACAATTACTATTTAGCAATTACTAAAATAAAAAAATAAGAGGAGGAGAGGTAGGATGGAGGGAAATACAGTTAGCAATAGTGACTGAAAAAATTTTGAAGCAAGTTTCTCTGATAAAGGCCTCATTTTTGGAACATATAGAGAATTCAGAAGAATTTATAAAAATTAAGAGCCACTGCCCAATTGAAAAATGATCAAAAGACATAATCACTTTTCAGATGAAGAAATCAAAGCTATCCATAGCCATGTGAAAAAAATACTCTAACTCATCAATGATTAGAGAAATACAAAATAAAACAATTCTAAGCTAACACCTCACACTTATTAGATTGGCTAATGGGACAGAAGAGATAAATGCTGAATGCTGGAGTGAATGTGGGAAAAAAGGAGACTTTAATGCAGTGTTGGTGGAGTTGTGAACTGATTCAACCATTCTCTATAGCCATTTAGAACAATACCCAAAGGACTACAAAGACATGCTTATTATTTGACCTAGCAATATTATCACCAGACCTATATCCCAAAAGTGATAAAAAATAGGAAAAGGACCGATATGTAGAAAATTATTTATGGCAGCTCTTTTCTAGGGGTAAAGAACTAGAGGTTGAGGGGATGTTCATCAGTTATGGAATGGCTAAATAAACTGTGGTATATGATTATGGTGGACGAGTATTGTGCTGTATGAAATAATGAGAAGGATGCTTTCAGAAAAATCTGGGAAGACATATACAATTTGATGAAAATTGACATGCTCTGTGTACAAAGTAACAGCAATATTGTTACAATGATCAGCCATAGCTATTCTCAACAATACAATGATCCAAGACAATATTTAAGGACGTATGATGAAAATTGCTATCTATTGCCCAGAAAGAACTGATGGTGTCTTAAGAGTTTGAAGCATACTTTTTTTTACTTTATTTTTCTTCAGTTTTATTGTGTATGTTTTCTTCTACAATATGACTAGTATCAAAATATATTTTGTGTAACTACACATGTATATTGAATTGCTCTCTTTGCAATGAAAGGGGTGGGGAGTGAGGAAGAAAGAGTATTTGGAACTCAAAGTTTTAGAAGTGAATGTTGAAATTGTTTTTACACGTATTTGGGCAAAACCAAAATACTAAACAACACGAGACCGTAATTAGAGACCAAATGATGATCTCCTTCAGTAGAGTAAACTTCCACATTGGCTATTCCTCATATGGATGAAATCATTGGTCTGAGTAGGAAAAAAAAGATTATGTAGCCATATTCTTGGACAATAGATGAAATAGTATTTGAGATAGTATAATAACCTGTAGATAAAAATATTTAGTAATAATGTCAACATTTGCTTTTGGATTGGGATAAATAATTCTGCTGAGAATCAAAATTCTCCATTTATGTAATGTTAATCAGTCTACTAAAAGTACTCCCATGAACACCATATTACATGTAACATACTACTTGGAAAGAAAGCCACAGTGGCATTTACAATGTTATAACCCCCTTTGGGATATTACTGTTGTAGAATCCTTAGCCAATTAATACTGCTGTAAGTACAAGAAAGATCCCATCAAAAAAATTATATTTTTCATGGATTTTATCTCAGTCATCATTAGGTTGGTTGGCATCTTTTGTTCTCAAAGAGTATCCAAATGACATCACCATGATAAAATCAAGTTTCAGTGTGTCCGACTGTGACTGATCAGATCGATAGGATTTCAGAATGCTCTACCACAGATTGGGCACAGATAATCCATGTAATAGTAAAATGGTATGGGTGATACCTTTTGATTCGTGCACAAACTGGATTTAAGTGAGGCAGAGTTGCATGAAGTCATTAGCCTCACCTCCAGAGTCATCATAGATGAGTGGCAAGACAGAATCAAGATAACTGGTGATGAGTCAGGATGAAGTAGATGATCCTGATGTCTTCAGTGTCTGACCAAGCTCTAAGCGCTCCACATTGCCTGATTCAGCTGTCTTTATGGCCATTGGAAAAAATTGTTCTCATCCATCCATTCCACCAGGGGAAGTCTTCACATACTTGGGGTAGACATCCTCCTAACTCTCCAATGGGTTTGAGACCCCTTAGTAAACATCATTAGATAATATTATGTTAGTCCCACAAGGTTATTTTATTTTGTTTGTGTGAGAACACACCCACAGAGAGGACAAGGATGTGAATAGAGGAGTTGATGTGATTAAACCTAACAAACTGGAACTCAAAAGGACATACTGCAACATAAGCATGAAAGAGTGATGAACCTAGCAAAGCTGAGCAACATGAGTGGATCACAACCTATCTATGATAGTGGATAAAATTTAGACAATTGTTTCATGGTCACAGGAGTTAAATGATTTGTTCATAATCCCACAGCTCATAAGTTAAAGACAGGACTTAAATCTGTATCACTTCTGACTTCAAGACATATATTCTCTCCACAATGAATCAAAATAACATTAAAAAATTTTAAATTCTAAATTTCTTTTACTAATTCTTTTGACTCAATTTGTAAGCTATTTAGAATTAGAGATCTTGGTTAGTGCTTTCCCTTAAATAAAAATTTATGCTTCTTGATTTAAAAAATTATTGAGAAAAAAATATAAAGCACTTAATTAAGATTGTGCCCATTACTGGGAAATATAAGAATTTCAGTTACAAAATGCAAAATCAAGTAATGAGATTTAGTATTACTCCTGAATATCTATAAAAGTAGGCAAGAAATTTCATAATAACTTCTTCATGGGGGATTTTCTCCTTCCAGTTCTCTATGGGAAGGTTTATGGAACCATCACCAAAGCACCTGCAGCTATTCTTACTAGGTTCCTTGGTAATTTAAATGAGATCTTTCTTATTCATTAGTAGGCCAATATGGAAGCCTGAGTCACATGAGTCTGAATCACATGGAGCCTGTGGTGGGAGAAACTTGGCTGAATAGATAGAACAGAAAGAGGCAGAGATCTAACAGAACTGAGAGGAAACAAGTGAGAGAGCAGAGGGAACTGAAGGAGGCAGGCAAGCTTGCAGCTGGCTATGACTGTAAGCAGGGCATTTTGTTTAAGGGAAGTCTGCTTGAGATTTATTTAATGGAGTTAGTTTGTGGGAAGCCTATCAGGAGGAAGGCTTGGTGATGGTGCTGTCCTCTGCATTGTTATTATATAGAGTTTTTTTGCTATGATGGATTTGGTTTTCTGGTGTCTGAATAAATGTTTTGGTTCTGTCTTCCATGTGTAGAGTCTGTTGTATTTAGCAATTCAGAATTGTGCCAGGTTATTCATGGCTGCTGTAGGTGCTGTGAATATTGCATTGGCACTACCCTAGGTTTCAATAACTCATCAGATGGCAAATCTCTTTTAAAATGCCCTGAATTATTTAAATTAACATAACCAAGAGACAATAATTTCCAAAGTCCTACTTTATATTTCAAAGCATCCATGCTTTTATTGATATGGGCACTCCATCCACCAGTCCAATTAACAAGTCATTCATAACTTTACATTCTGTGTAACTCTTAAATATGCTCTGCTTTGAATCCTCCATTGAAAATCTATTAAATACACTGGAGGTCTTCCTATTTGTCTTTAGAGATTTTGGAGTTATTGATATAGCAATTAGTCTGTTATCACTCTCACATAATCCATGACCAGCAGACATCTTTTCCATTTGTATTTGTTCTACACAATACCTTTTATAACAATTCATCCATATGTCATTTAATGTCATTGAAATCCTCATGAATGATATCTGGAAGGTACTGAGAGAAACAATTCTGATAAGAAGAAAAATGAAGAGATACCTCCAAAACCCAGGAATTTGGGGTTTCAAAGACTACATTACTGCCCTCATTTGTTTCTTTATATTTATATTATGTATACATATATACACATACATATACATATATGTATATGTGTGTGTGTATATATATATATATATATATATATATATATATATATATATATATATATATATATATAAAACCTGAACTCATGATCAACCTCTATTTTTATGAAGTAACAAATTGTTTGGATCATTGCAACTTTGTAGTATAGTCTGAAATGTGCTAGGACCCCTTCTTTTTTTTTCATTGATTTTCTAGACATTCTTGATCTTTTGTTTCTATACATGATTTTTATTATTTTTTTCTAGTTCTATGAAGTAATTCTTGGGTGGTTTGGAATACTAAAAAATAACTAAATTATGTAGCATTAACTTTTGTATTACATTGGCTCAGACATTCCTATAGTAATGAATATTTTTCCAATTACTTAGACCCGTCTCCATTAGTGTGTGAAGAACGTTTTATCATTGTGTTCACAAAGTTTCTGAGTATGTCTTGACAGGTAGATTCCCAAGTACATTATTCATTTCTAGTTAATTTAAATAGAATTTATCAACCTCTTCTTGGTGGGTTTTATTGGCAAAATACAGAAATGTTGATGATTTATGTTCATTTATTTTAGGTACTGCTACTTCGCCAAAATTATTATTTCAACGATTTTTCTTATTTGACTCTCCAGGATTACCCAAGTAAACAATCATATTATCTTTAAAAAGTAACAGTTTTGTTTATTTTTTGCCCATGTTTATTCCTTCAATTTATGTTTCTTGTCATTGCTAATAATAGCAATTTTAGTAAAATATTGAATACTAATTGTGATAATGGAAATCATTGTCTCACATCTGATCTTATTGGAAAAATGTCTAGCTTATTCTCATTACTCATAATGCTTGCTCCTGGTTTTAGATAGATACTACTTGACATTTTAAGGAAAGCTCATTTTATTTCTATAATTTCTAATATTTTAAACAGGAATGAGTACTACATTTTGCCAGAATCTCATTTCTGTATCTACTGAAATGATCACGATTTATGCTGTTTTTCTTCTTAGTGTAGTCATGCACACTTACAGTTTTCTTAATAGTGAAAAAATCCAGCATTCCAATAGTCATAGTGCATGATCTGGGTAGATACATTGCTGTAATCTCCTTGCAGGTACTTTAATTAATAGTGCACTAATAGTCACTAAAAAATTGTACAATAATTTTCTTTCTCTGTTTTTAATCTCCCTCATTTGTTTATCAAGATATTTGGGTGTTATAGAAGGAATTTAGTAGTACTCTTTCTGTACCTGTTTTCCAAGTAGTTTATGTAGTATTAGACTTAATGCTCTTCAAATGTTTTATACAATTTACTTGTAAAAACCATCCCATTCTTGAATTTTTTCTTTAGGAGTTAATTTGTGGCTTCCTAATTTTTTTCTAAGATAGAACTATTTGTTTATTCTATTTTCTGTTCAACTTATCTGAGAACATATATATATATATATATGTGTGTGTGTGTATGTGTGTGTATGTCTGTGTGTGTCTGTATTACATACATACATATATATAATATTAATCATTGTCATTTAAATTGTCATTTTGCATTTTACATGTATCTAGGCATACATTGGGCAAAACAGCTCCTAATAATTGCTTTATCTTTCTTTTGGTTATTAATTCAGCTTTTTCTTTTCTTTTGTTTTTTTTTTTTCTGATGAGGCAATCAGGATTAATTGATTTGCCCAGGGTCACACAGCTAGTAAGTACCAGGTGTTTGAGGCCAGATTTGAACCCAATTTCTCCTGACTCCAGGACCAGTGCTTTATCCACTACACCATCTAGATGCCCTTAATTTTTTTTTTGATACTAGTAATTAGATTTTCCTCTTTTTTTTTAGTCCCATCAAGCAAAGACTAAACTATTTGATTTTTTTTTAAGTTTAGGTACCAGTTTTATTAGCTCATTTAGAAACAATTTTCTGTTTTCTTATTTGTTAATTGGGATAATAGCAGCACCTACCTAGTTGTGGTGAGGGCCAAATGAGATGACAGTTTCAGATATTGACATATATTGAAACACATTTTAAATGGTTTATCTTTATTATCATGCCAGGGGAAAGCAAGGAAAGCTATGAACTAGATGGTAGTATGGTTGGTGGATTAAGAAAATGAATAGGATGAATATAGAGAATCATGGGAAGATTTATATGAACTGATGCAAAATGAAATAAGCAGAACCACAAAAATAACATACAAAATGAAAATTAATATAAATGGAAAAAACAACCACAAAACAAAAGAAACCAAATGTTTTGAAATAATAATAATCAAACATGGTCCCAAGAAAGAAATATCTCCCCATATTTATTTGTAAAAATGACACACTGGGTTTGGAACATTGCAAAAAAAATTAGCTTAATTACTTTTGTTTAACTTTTTCCTCCTTTAAAATACACTTCTTTGTTTATTTTTATACAAACTCTTTATTATACTGTATATAACTCTTGAGGGGAAAAGAAGGGAATATATTAGAATATACTATAGATTAGCATGGTGCCTGGCTTCAGTAGGCACTTTGTAAATGCTTATTGAATGATATCCAAACAAAATGTATGAATTAAAATATATTTTAAGGGGATAATGGGATTAGAATTCATTAATGTAGCTGTGATGACTTTGAGTGAGGTTTCTAGGGAAGTATTCCAGAAGTATCTGTTTGGTCCCTTGCTGTTGAATGTTTTAATCAATGTCTTTGAAAAGGTATATGTATACATACATAATATGTAGGTGTACATATATATACATACACACATATTCATATATATATATGAATGCTATGCTTATTAAGTTGTCAGATGACAGAAATCTGGGGGAAACAGGTTACAAAGGGATGTTAAAGTCAAAATTTCAAAAAGGAACTTGCTAGAATATTGAGCTAATCAAAGAAGAAGGAATTAGACAAAAAAATGTAAAATAGTAGATTTCACTTCAATACAGTTTTCACTGAAATAAGATTAGGTGCATCATTAGTTCTTATGAAGATCTAGGGTTTTAATGAACTTCAGATTCTATATGCATCTGCTATATGAGATGCTGTCTAAGAAAGCTAATGTAGGCTTAGTCTGTGTCAGGAGAGTCAGGACATCTAGGTTAGTAAAAATAATAGCTCTGCCATATGTTGCCCTTGTTAGACCTCTTCTGGAGTATTGCACAATGTTAATTTTAGGAAGGACATTCATTACCTGGAGAGTATAAAAAGAAAGGCCATCAAAATGGAGAAGGGTTTTGAGTTCATGTCAAGGAAGTTCAGTTAGCGGAACAGCAATGTTTACTTTGGACAACACAAGACTTAAAGAGAGGATAGCTATCATCAATTACTTGAAGGGCTGGTGGCCAGAAGATTGAAATTTGCTCTACTTGACACCAGATGGGAATAGGGCAAATTACAAAGCAGCAGATTAAGGGTTGAAACAAGGAATGACTTTCTGATATTTATGGGTATGACAATAGAATTTAATGCATGTAAAGGTTCAATGAATTAACTTCTGAAATGCCACCTAATTCTGAAATTCTGGCATTATGTTATAGTCTAATCTATGAATTTTCACTGACATTTGAATGACCAGAAATTTTAATTGCATGTGTGGGTGTGGATGTGTGTACACCCACACTGAAACACACATACATATATATGATAAAATTAATATTAGAAGTTAAACCCAAGGTGATTTTATCAATAGAAGCAAAAAAAGTTTTTGATTAAGCACAATACTCATTTATATAAAAAAACACTTAAACACACACACACATTAAACATTGTATATAAGAAAGTGTATAATGTAATTTTTTTCTGAAATTGATTTTTAAAACTTAAAACTATCAGCAAGTATTACTTGGAATGGAGACAAGTTAGAAGCTTTCCCAATAAGATCAGGAAACAAGGATTCCCATGGTCACCAATATTATTCAGTATTATATTGGAAATTCTAACAATGACAATAAACACAGAGAAAGAAATAGAAAGACTTAGAATAAGGAATAACGTAACAAAATGACCTCATTTTGCAGATGATATGATGATGTACTTGGAAGATCCCAAAGACTCAAATAAAAAATTAGTTGAAACAATTAACAGTTTTAGTGACATAGCAAGATATAAAGTAAATTCATGTAAATCAACAGCATTCCTATATATCACAAACAAAACTCGGCAAAAAACATAGCAAGAGATACCCCATTTAAAATAACTCTAGAGAGATGGGGAACCTGTGACCTTGAGGTCACATGTGGCCTTCTAGGTCATTGGGTGCAACCTTTTGATTGAATTCAAATTTTACAGAATAAATCCTTTTACTAAGGGTATTTATTCTGTGAAGTTTGGATTCAAAGGGTCACACTTGAGGACCTAGAAGTCCATATATGGCCTCAAAGTCACATGCTTTCCACCCCTGCTCTAGAAAGTATAAAATAGATGGAAATTTACCTGCCAAAACAAACCTAAAAATATATGAACAAAATGACAAAGAAAAAAATAGAAATGAAAATGAAACCAGATTTAAATAATTGGATAAATATTAATTGTTCATGAGTTGGTAGGGCTAATATACTAAAAATGATAATTTTACTTAAATTAACTTTCATATTCAAAGTATACCAATTAAATTACTCCCTAAAACACTTTCACTCAATTAAAAAATAAAATTCATTTGGAACAGCAAAAATTAAGAACTAGTAAATATGTAAAGGAAGGAGGTTTAGCCTTACCAGATCTTAAACAATATTATAAGGTAGCAATTATCTCAACTGTCTAGTACTGGCTTAAAAAAAGGTAGGTCAGTGGAGCAGAGCAGACATAATATATTATATACTACATTATTTATAATGCAGTAACCTTGTATTTGACAGGGTAAAGATTTAAGATTTGGGGATAAGAATTCGTTTGTGGTAAAAAAAAAAAATATCATTGGGAAAATGGAAAATAGGTGGAAAATGGCAATAAAACAATATCTTCTATCATGTACCAAGATAGGGTCAAAATGAATATATGGCATATATATCTACATATCTATATCTATCTATCTATATCTATATCTATATCTATCTATCTATCTATCTATCTATATATATATATATATATATATATATATATATATATACAGAAAGAGAAAGAGAGAGACGGAGAGGGAGAGAGAGAGAGAGAGAGAGAGAGAGAGAGAGAGAGACAGAATAAGGTGAATTTGCAAGAATGGCATAAGAAAAACTTAAGGGATAAGAAAGAGCACAATGTGTGCAGAAGAAATGGAGAAATAGAATGGGGTAAATTATTTCACATGAAGAGGCACAAAAGACCTATTTCAGTGGGAGGGTGGGTTACAAGCACTGCTCGAACCTTACTCTCATCAGCTTAGGTTCAAAGAGGGAATCATATACAAAAGTAGTTGAATATAGAAATCTATCTTACCCAACAGGGATGTAAAGAGGGAGGAGATCAAGAAAAGGGGTGATGGGAATGACAGAAGGGAAGGCAGATCAGGGGAGATAGTAGGCAAAAGTAAAATATTGGCAAGGAGGGAAAGGGTGAAAGGAGAAGTGACAGGAGGAAAAACAGGATGGAGGGAAACACACAGGTCATAATCATAACTGTCATGTGAATGAGATGAACTCTCTCATAAAATGCACATGGAAAGAAGAGTGGATAAAAAGACTGAATTCTACAGCATACTTGTTTGTAAGCACAGACACACATGGAGCAAAGGTCAAAGGCTGTAGTAGAATATAACATGATATAGGTGAAATAAAAAAAAGTAGAGGTAGAAATTCTGATCTCAGACAAAGCAAAAGCAGAACAAGTTTAAAAAGATAAGAAAAGAAACTATAGCTTGCTAAAAGGTAACAGACAATAAAGCAATTTCAATAATAAATATACAGCACCCAAATTTGGTATCGCATCCAAATTTTTACAGGAGAAGTTAAGTGAGATGCAAGAAATAGAAAGCAAAACTAGACTACTGGGGGACCTCAACTATCTCCTTTCACAATTTGACAAATCCAACCAAAAAATAAAAAGGAAAGAAACTGAGACATATAGAATATTAGAAAAGTCAGATATGATAGAACTTCGGCTTGATTTAGACACAATATGTGACACCAAAACAAATTAGAAGAGCAAGAAATAGTCTACCTGTAAGATCTATACGGATGAGAAGAATTCATGACCACACAAGAGACAGAGATTGTTACAAAATATGAAATAGATTATTTTCATTATAATAAATTTAAAAAGATTTTGTACAAACTAAACCAATGCAACCAAGATTAGAAGGAAAGCTGAAAGATGGGAAATAATCTATACAGAAAGTGTTTCTGATAAAGGCATAATTTGTCAAATACATAGAGAAATGAGGCAAATTTACAAGAGTACAAGTCACTCTTTCATTGAAAAATGGTCAAAGTTTATGAACAGACAATTTTCAGGTGAAAAAATCAAGACTATCTCTAAGCATAAGAAGTACTCTAAATTGCTTTTTATCAGAGAAATGCAAATTCAAACAGCTCTGACCACTTCATACCTATTACACTGGCTAATAAGACAAAAAAGAAAAAATGATAAATGTTGAAAAGCATGCAGTAAAATTGGTATATTAATGCACTGTTGGTGGAGTTGTGAATTGATCCAACTATCCTGGAGAGCAATTTGGAACTATACCCAAAGAGCAACCAAACTGTGCATACCCTTTGTTTCTCTACTAGCAATACCTCTACTAGATCCATATCCCAAAGAGATCATAAAAGAAAGAGAAAGGACATATATGTGCAAATATATTTATAGCAGCCCTTTCTGTGGTGCCAAAAATTAGAAACTGAAGGAAGGTCCATTAGTTGACTGAACAAAAAGTGATATACGCATGTAATGGAATAACATTGTACAATAAGAAATAATAAACAGGCTGATTTCAGAAATACCTGGAAAGACTTGCATGAACTGACAAACAGTAAAATGAGTCAAGTCACAAAAACATTGTACACAGTATCAGTAATATTGTGTTATGATCAACTATGAATGACTCAACTCTTCTCACCAACACAATGATCCAAAACAAGTACAAAGGACCCATAAAGAGAAATGCTATCGATTTCCAGACAAAGAATTGATGGACTCTGAATGCAGATCAAATAATTTTTTCATTTTAATCTTTTTCTTGTGTTTTTCCACCTTTCATTCTGCTTTTTCTTTTACAACTGTGACTATATTAGTCATTTTTTCATTCTTCTGTTTCTGTTTTTTGTGTTCCCAGTGGTTAGTACAGGGTCTGGAACATGGCAGATATTTAAAATAAATGCTTATTGACTAGTTAACTGTCAGCGACTCCTATCTCCTCCAGGGTGACTATAAAACCTGTTTGGATTCAAAATCCTTTAAATACCTATCTTCTTTCCCCGAATCTTTTAAGTTTTCTTCTACCTTCCATTCCTACCATATCCTCTGTAAAATAGTGATATTGGTCTCCTTACTGTTCCTTGAATAAGATGTGCCATCTCCCAAATCCAGGCATTTTACTGCCTGTCTCTTGTGCCTGTAATCTCACCCTTGACTACCTCTTGACTTTTCTGGCTATTACTGCTAGTTAAAAATCTTACCTCATAAAAGGAAGCTTTTCCAAATCTCTCTTAATTCTACTGTCTTTTCTCTGTTGATTGTTTCAAATTTATCCTTGTTTGTACTTGGTTACTTATAATTTCTCTCTCCCATTTGACTGCAAAATTGTGTAGGAACTCACAAAAACAAGGACTTCCTTTTGCCTTCATCTGCATTCTCAGTCCTTAGCACAGCACATGTCCCATAATATATGCTTTATAGAAGTCTACTGATGAGCTAAGCTACTTAGCTGTGTGAATCTGGACAAGTACATATATGTACGTGTATGTATACATATACATGTATATTGTGCATTTTTTCTTATTTAGTACTTTATCTTTCCCTGTTATGTGTGAAAACAATTTTTACATTCATTTTAAAAATTTTGAGTTCCTTCCCTCTCCAATTCTCCCCCTCATTTATATGAAAAGCATTTCAGCGTAGATTATGAGTGTGTCATCATGCAAAATATATCCATAATAACTTGTTGTGAAAGAAAACAAACAAAAAACTCAAGAAAAATGAAAAAAGTGAAAAAAGGTATACTTAAATATGTATTCAGACACCATCAGTTCTTTCTCATGAGATGGATAACATTTTTCATCATAAATCTTTTAGAAGTTTCTTGGATCAATGTATTGCTGAGAATAGCGAAGTCAGACACAGATAAGGATCTTACAATAATGCTGTTACTTTGTACACAGTATATGCCACTTTGAATCATCCCTTGCAAATCTTACCAGGTATTTTTTGGAGAGCATCCTGTTCATCATTTCCTACAGTATAATAATATTCCATCGTAATCACATACTTCAATTTGTTCAGTCATTCCCCAGTTGATGGGCATCTCCTCAATTTCTAATTCTTTGCCCCCAGAAAAGAGCTGCTATGAAGATTTTTGCACATATAGGTCCCTTTCCTTTTTTTTTTCTCTTTTGGAATACAGACCACAATAGTGATACTGTTAGGTCAAGGAGTGTGCATGTTTTTATGGCCATTTGGGTATATCCAAATTATTTTACAGAATGGTTCGATCAAGTCACAACTCCCCCAGGAGTACCTTAATGTCTCATTTTCCCCACATGCCCTCTAACATTTGTAATTTATCTTTTCTATTCTATTAGCCAATACAATAGGTATGAGGTAGTACCTCAGAATTGTTTTAATTTGCCTTTCTCCAATCAACAGTATCAGAGCATTTTTTTCATATAGCTATATTTAGCTTTGATTACTTCATCTGAAAATTGATCATATCATTTGATCATTTACCAATTGTGGAATTGCTCTTATTTTTTTATAAATCTGACTCAGTTCATTATATGTTTGAGAAATGAGGTCTTTGTCAGAAAAAAAAAAAACTTGCTTCAAAAATTTTTTCACAGTTACTGTTGCTGACTGAATGTTGCTCCATCCTATCCCTCCCATTGATTCTATTTTCTCTCCTTTTACTCTGTTCCTTTTCAAAGGGTTTTGTTTCTGACAACTCCCTTCCGCAATCAGTCCTCCCTTCTATCACCCACCCCTTTCTCTGATCCCTTCCCATCCTACTTTCCTGTATGGTAAGATAGATTTTTATACCCAATTGAGTATGTTATTCCCTCTTTGAGCTAATTCTGATGAGAGTAAGATTCATTCACTCCCTCTTACCTCCCCCACCCATTTTCTCCTTCACTGTAAAAGAATTAAAGAGGTGCTCTCTTTTACATAAGATAATTTACCCCATTCTACCTCATGGTACATTCCTCTCTTTTACCCCTTAATTTAATTTTTTAGACATCATGCCATCATATTCAACTTATACCTGTGCCCCCATGTGTATGGGGGGTCCTAACTACCCTAATAATGAGAAAAGTCTTATGAGTTACAAATATCATTGCCCCAAGTAGGAATCTAAGCACTTGAACTTAATAAGGTCCCTTATGATTTCCCTTTCCTGTTTACCTTTTTAAGATTCTCTTCAGTTTTGTATTTGAAAGTCAAATTTGTTATTCAGCTCTGATCTTTTCATCAAGAATGCCTGAAAGTTCTCTATCTCATTGAATTTCTATTTTTCCCCTGAAGGATTATATTCAGTTTTGCTGGGTAGGTGATTCTTGGTTGTAATCCTAGCTCCTTTAACTTCTGGAATATAATATTCCAAGTTCTCTGATTCATTCACGTAGAAGCTTTCAAATCTTGTGCTATCCTGACTGTGACTTCATGACACTTAAATTGTTTCTGGCTCCCTATAATATTTTCTCCTTGACCTGGTAATTCAGGGATTTGGCTATAATATTTCTGGTAGTTTTTATTTTTGGATCTCTTTCAGAAGATGATCTGTGAATTCTTTTAATTTCTATTTTACCCTCTATTTCTAATCATGGGGCAAATCATGGCAGTTTTTCTTGATAATTTCATGAAAGATCACATCTAGGTTCTATTTTTGGTCATGGCTTTCAGAGAGTCCAATACTTTTTAAATGATCTCTCCTGGAATTTTTTCCAGATCATTTTTTTCCAATGAGATTCACATTGTCTTCTAATTTTTTTTTTCATCTTTTGGTTTCCTTTGATTTTTTTTTGATTTCTCATACGCAATCCTGAGTTTCCATTGGCTCCATTCTGATTTTTAAGGAATTATTTTCTTCAGTGAGCTTTTGAACCTCATTTTCCATTTGGCCAATTCTGCTTGTTAAGTCATTCTTCTACTCATTGACTTTTTTGGACCTTTTTCATAACCTGGTCTAGTCTGTTTCTTAAGATGCTATTATCTTTAGTATTTTTTTGTGTGTCTCCTTTTACAAAACAGTTGACTGATTTTTCATGATTTTCTTACATCATTCTCATTTCTCTTCCTGATTTTCCCTCTATCTCTCTTACCTGATTTTCAAAATCCTTTTTGAGTTCTCCCATGGCTGGAGACAAATTTCTATTTTTCTTGGAGCCTTTGGATGTAGGAGCTTTGACTTTATCTTTTTCTTACTTTATGTTTTGATCTTTCTTGTCACCATAGCAACTTTCTATGGTCAGAAGTTTACTTTTCTCCCTGCTCTTTGCTCATTTTCCCAGCCTATTTCTTGACTTTTAACTCTTTGTTAAAGTAGGGCTCTTTGTGCAGGGTGGAGGGTGCACTGTCCCATGCTCCAGAGGTTTTGTATGACAGTTTTCAGAGATATTTCTAGGGAATTTTAAAAGTTTTCACTTCTCCAAAGGTGCTATGATCTAGAGAGAGGTGTTTATTATTCTCTTTGCCTGTGCTCTGGTCCATAAATGACCATAAGAACTCTTTTCTGCCCTGGAACTGTGAAGAGCCATCCACTTCTGCCACAAGCTCTGCTATACTAGTGCTCTTCCACACTCTAGGACTGCCTCCCAGGACTGGGACCCAGATACAAGTAGGGGCAAAGCAAGAGAGTCCTGCCTCAGTGTTGGAAAAAAAAAACTCCTGTAATTTCCTCACCAGTTATACAACCCCCTTACTGTCTGTGGGTAGAGGGCTACACAAGCAGCTACTGCTGCTGCCTGCTGATGATTCAGTCACACTCAAGAACTTCTCCTGGTTTGCCATGGCTGTGTTAACTCAGCCTGAGCTGAACTGGACTTCCTCTCTCACACTTGTGCCATAGACCTGCTGACCTTCCAAGTTGTCTTGGGCTGGGCATTTGTTTGACTCCATCTTTTTGTGGGTTCTGGTGCTCTAGAATTTGTTTAGTGTTATTTTTAAAGTCATTTGGAGGGTTTGGGAGAGAGCTCAGGGAACTCCCTGTTTTTACTCTTCAATCTTGTCTTTGCTCAGCTTTTTCATTTATAAAATGAACATAATATCTACCTCTCAAGGATGTTAGAAAGATCAAAATTTCATAATTTGTAAAGTGCTTTGTGAACCTTAAAATATTATATAAATACTAGCTTATTTATTTCATTATTATCTGGAAACCATTTTTCTAGGCACTAAAAGTACAACAATAATAAAATAATTAATCTCTGTTTTCAGGGAGCACTCATTCTCCTGAAAGGATACTATATTTAAGTAAATAAGTATATAAATTTAATATAAGGAAGAGGTAGTAGCAAGCACTAATAAATGAGGGATCAGAAAAAGGCTTATTTTAGGGCACAGCATGGGAACTGGAACTTGAAAAAAGATACAGATTCTAAGAGGTGGAAATGAAGAGGGAGTTTCCTGGCATGTGTAATAGTCTGTGCTTCAGCACGGAAGCAGTAGAGAAAGAGCCAAGTTTGGGCATCAAAAAGTAGGCCAGTTTGGCTGAAACAATGAGTTCATGAAAGGCAGTAACGAGCAATACGTCTGATTAGGTAGGCTGGAAGCCAGATTGTGAAGGGCTTTAAATACCAGATTGAGGAGTTTGTTTTTTATGCTTTTATAAATTTAAGGTAAATGAATTCATCTAGACCCTAACTGCTACTCGACAATATTGCTTTATTCTAATTAACTTCTCATACAGAGACTTTGCTTCTATCATCTAACTGTACCTGTTATTGGTATTGTTAACCTCCTACAACACCATGAAAACTAATACCATCAGATCAGAGCTCCTTCAGCTACCTTTCTCTCAGCTACCTCAAAATTTCTCATATTCATTACAAATTCTCTCCTCTTTTTCTTGTATCTAAGAAAAAAGAATCCTACTAATTTAAGGCTCATATCTCCACTAGTACAGTCATTCCCATAATCTCTTTCTTCCCAAACTTTATTCATGCTTCCAGATATTCAACCATCTGTGGCTCCCATTTGTCAACTAAAATTGCTCCCTTAAAGGTAATTAGTGACTTCCTAATCTCACAGGCAATATATTTTTGTTGTTCTTCTTGGGGTTTTTTTGGTTGTTGTTTACTCTCCTTCCTTAACTTTTCTACTCTGACACTATTAGCTCCTTCTGTTTGGATTACTCATTCTTTGATTTCAGAGACATTATATTCTTTTTTCTCTTTCAACATTTATTTTTGGATTCCCACCCTTGATAATCATTGCATCTCCTTAACTGTGCCTTCCCCATTGTTTTATACTCAGCCCTATTTTCTCTTTCTAATATATAACCTCCTCTTGTCCATCTCATTTATCCCCATTACAACAAATTACAACAAATACCATTGTCCAGTTGATGGTCCAACTATATCTCTAACACTATCTTTAAAACTTCTACTTGGAATCACCATATTCCTTAAGGCTATCTCCATCTAGGTGAACCACTGCTATGGAAATTGCAGTACACTGAAAACTAATTTAACATTTCCCTCCAAATCTGCCCAGCTATGAATTTATTGTTTCTGTCAATGACATCACCATTGTCAGTTTCCATTGTTTCATTTCACGATATTTTCTTTAACTTTTCCTATATAACAAAGAATGTCAAAGTTCAAAGGAAACTCTGAGAGCATCTAGTTCAGTTCCATACTGGAACATGGAATCTCCTCTGCAATGTTCCCCAAAATGGCATTATGCCTTAATTGCTTGATGAGTTTTCTCACTATTTCCTAAGTCAATCAAAAATGCATTTAGATATCTCTAAATATTAATGAAGACTCAGGATGACAAGCAAATAGATGACAATGAATGTATTATTTATGCTAATGGATGGAATTTTTAACTGATGTTTTCACTATCCCAGCAAATAACTAAATTTTGTAGTTCTTTTTTATTCTATCAAGAATAGTGTACTTTTTGACTTAATTTTCCACTTTGTATGTGATGTAAAAGGAATCAAAAGGGTCATTAGCTTAATGTTAACCCTCATATTGAGACCAAGAGGTGATGATTCCAGAGCTGAATTGGACATAAATTTAATTAAACATGTCTTTCTGATAGACTGTATGTTCCATAATAGCAAGGGCTGTGCCTTATCTAAACTTTCTATCATCCTCACTACCTAGATACAAGCCTATATATTCATAAAAATGTTTGTTAAATAATGACTATGAATGTTTGTTCTAGGAGAAAATGGTCTAAGTGTAGTAAGGAAATAAAGACAGATCCAAATGTATCTCTTAGCTTCTCACTGGAGATTTCCTCCACTAAATAGAATGCACCTTATATATATCTTAGAAGCAGTTTCAGGAGATAGCATAGCCACTCTCCTCTCAAATAAGATAACCAGAGAGTGTCCAACAAAATTTAATTAGACTGGATGGCAGATAAACATGGGGTTGCCATTCCTTTAAGGACTTAACCTTTCTATCTTGGTAAGTTATGACAAAAATCTGCTGCCTTCAAAATCTTAGGATCATTTCCATGTTAAAAAACAAGACTGAAGTAGCAATTTCCTGGAGGACCATGGTTAGATATATTTGGAGGAAGGTAACTATCTTTGTGAAACTTCATTGACTTTACCTACTTTGACTTTGAATGCACTTGGATTGCATTCATCTCTGCAAAAACAGAAATTGTACAAAGTATAAAAGGTATGAACTAACACAATAGAATGAATATAAATGCTGTTATTTTAAATAAAAGATTGTGTAGTATTACAGGGGAATAGAAAAAAAAGTATGTATGGCAAAATGAAAATTATGTATTACTTAGAATACAAGAAAATAAATCCACATTCCTAAAACTGTGGATTCTGCAAGTATAGTCATTTTATTTATGAACATATTCCTGATGACCTGAGAAATATTTCTGCAAAGGATCTTATTTCTTCTTTAATTTATTCAAGTTACAGATTTTGCTTTTTTTAACAAATTTCACACTGTCCAGGGTACACACAAAGCACAGAAAAATCTAAATTTTTCTAGTAATGTATTCCAACCTGTCTAGTTCACCTTCATGATTGACTAGATATCAACCAAAAGATGTATATAAAGGAGTTATTAGATTTAAATGAAGATGAACTTTGTTTTAAATAAGTTAGACTTTTGTGGAGAAACTTATAAAGCATTATACGTATTAGTGTTGAGGCATGTTTGTGTAAGAACTTCATCACAAGAGTTGAAAACCAAAGAATAGGTACACAAGTACAGTTCAGAATTATGAGAAATGGGCTTATGTAGCAAAGTATTTATTGATATTGCATTAAAAAATGAACACACATTTTGAACAGGGGAATCTTAGGATAGTTAGAAGAAAGAAAACGTAGATTGAGAGGAATCAACATATCCCCAGGCAAGGCAAGAAGGTTAATACAAAGGATCAGACCTGTACCAAAGCCTGGCAAATATTTTAAGACCTCATGAAAAGGGTTGATTAACACACACACACACACACACACACACACATTATTAGGGTCCAGATCTGACCTGTCATTTTCCTGTTCAAAATTTTTTTTTAAAATTTTTTTATTATTATTTTTTTAAATAAATTTATTTAACTTTTTACATTCATTTTTACAAGATTTTGGGTTCCAAAATTTTCTCCCCCTTTG
>CM053771.1:429454096-429489251 GCA_028658325.1 Potorous gilbertii
ACTCATTATTTGAAAAAGATTGCTGTGAAAATTAGAAAACAGTACAGTACAAACAAGCTATATCACATCATACAACAAGACAAGGTTAAAGTGGACACATGATTTAGACATAAAGGGTGATGTTGCCATAAGCAAATTAGAAGAGCAAGGCACAAGTCTATCTGTCAGATCTATGGATAGGGGAAGAATTCATGACCAAACAAGAGATGGAGATCATTTTGCAATATAAAATGGGTAACTTCGACCACACTAAATAAAGAGCATTTGTAAAAACAAAACCTATGCAACCTAGATAAGAAGAGAAAGCTGGGAAACAATATTTACAGCAAGTGTCTATAATAAATGCCTCATTTCTCAAATATATAGAGATTTGATTAATAAGAATATAATAAGAATTAATTTATTAATTAGAATTAATTGATAAGAACAAGAATATAATTAATAAGAATATAAGCCATTCCCTCATTGATAAACGGTCAAAGGATATGAACATGCAGTTTTCAGATGAAGAAATCAGAGCAATCTATAAGGATATAAAGAAGTGATCTAAATCACTTTTGATTAGAGAAATGCAAATTAAAACAACTCTGAGGTGCCACCTCATACCTATTAGATTGGCTAATAAGACAAAAAAGAAAATGATAAATATTGAAGAGGAAAATTGGGATACTAATGTACTGTTGGAAGAATTGTGAATTGATGCAACTGTTGGGGAACAATTTAGAACTATGCCTAAAGGGAAACAAAACTATTCATACCCTTTGATCAAGCAAATACCTCTTCTAGGTCTGTATCCAAAAGAAATCATAAAAAGGGGGGAAGGATCCACACGTACAAAAATATTTATAGTAGCTCTTTTTGTGGTGGCAAAATATTGAAAACTGAGGGCATACCCATCAATTGGGAAATGGCTGAACAAGCTATGATATATCAATGTAATGGAATACAACTGTGCAATAAGAACTGGTGAATGGGTAGATTTCAGAAAATCTGGAAAGACTTGTAAAAACTGATGTAAAATGAAATGAACAGAACCAGGAAAACATAATATCCTATATCAACAATATTGTGTGATGATCAACTAGATAGACTTAGGTCTTCTCATCAACACAAGATCCAAGACAAGTAGAAAGGACTTAGGAAGGAAAATGCTATTCACATTCCAATAAACAACTGAAGGACTCTGAATGCAGGTCAAAGTATATTTTTTTCACTTTTTTTCTTTTTGCTGTGTTTTTTTCTTCCTTTTGTTCTGTTTCTTCTTTCACTACTGTGACTAATATGGAAATATGTTTTATATGACAGCACATGTTTACATGACAGTACATGTTTTACATGTACACCAAAGTGCTTACCATTTTTTGGAAATAAAGAAGGGAGGAAGAAAAATTTGGAACTCAATATCTTGTAAAAATGAATGCTAAAAATTGTCTTGATATGTAATTGGGGGGATTAAATACTATTAAAAATTGGGGGGGGGACTAGAAAACAGTCTGGCAAAAATTTGCACCATTTCCCAAGAAAAAGTCACAATGGATGCCTGACCTAGATATAAAGGGAGACATCATACATAAATTGGAAGAATGTGAAAACATTACCAGATTCATGGACAGGAGAAAGACTAATGAATAAATAAAAGACAGAGAACATTGTGGGATGTAAAACGGATAATTTTGTTACATTGAATTTAAAAGATTTTGTATAACTAAACCAAACAGATAAAATTAGAAGGAAAGCAGAAACCTGAGGTGGAGGGGGCTTTCTCAGATAAAGGTTTCTTATCTCACATATACAAAGAACTTTGCTGGATTTATAAGACTCTGAGTCTTTCTCCAGTTGATACATGGTGAAAGTATATAAACAGGAAATTTTGTGAATGAAGAAATGAAGACTATATATAGTCATATGAAGAAATGCTCCAAATGATTATTTATTAGAGAGATGTAAATTAAGACATCTTTGGGATATCATTTCATATCAATGAGACTGGCTAAAATGACAGAGGGGAGGGAATGACAAATATTGGAAGGGATGAGGGAAATTGGGACACTCATATACTATTGGTGGAACTGTGAAGTGACCCAACCTTTTTGGAGGGCAATCTGGATGAATGCCCCAAAAGTTATAAAACTGTATATACCTAGGTCTGTCTCCCAAGGTGACTAGGAAAAAAAGGACAATAACCTATACGCTGTAAAATATTTGTAGCAGCCTTTTTCGTGGTAGCAAAAAATTGGAAATTGAGGGAATGTTCATAAATTTAGGATTGACTGAATCAGTTGTGGTATATGGTTATAACAGCACACTACTGTCCCATAAGAAATAATCAGAAGGTTGACTTTATAAAAATATGGGAAGATTTGAATGAATAAAAATGGAGTGAAACAAACAGAACCAAGAGAATGCTATACACAGTAACAACTAAACTTTTTGAAGATTAACTTTGAATGATTAAGCTATTCCGAATTATATGAATACTGAAATCAACTACAAAGGCCCTATGAAGAAAGATGCTATCCATCTCCAGAGAAAGAACTGTTATATGGAAGTATGGTTTCACCTATATGTATGTCAATTTTTAGCCTTCTTGAGAGGGAAAAAACACTGGAACTCAAAATGTAACTAAAATAATTTAAAAACAAATAAATAAATTGTGTATGGTACAGACTATCAATCAGGAGGTGTCAGAGTAATATTATTCCACATATTTGATTCATGGGAAAATTAATTAAATTTCCTGCTTTGGGCACTGACATCATAACTAGTTGGAGCATTCAAGGAAGACTTTAGAAAATAGGGGGAAACCTATTACATGAATATTGATTCTGGAAAAATGTTTTTCCACTTCAAAGAAATTCACCATAGCTTTCTGTTATTTATAAAATTTTTCATGAACACGTGTACAATGCAAGAAACCAAGCCTGTAGAACACAAAGCCAATTACATACCCTTCTAATATTCTGTAACGTTATTTCACATGGTAAGCATTTTATACAGACTATAAGACATTTATTTGGATGCAGCAATCATCCTCATTAACAGATGAAAATGACTGGCATCATATAGCTCTATAAGCCTTGAGAAGGATTTTCCATTTGCTATCTCATTGAATATTCACATCAATCCTGCGAAGTAAGTGATATTGTTATACCTATTTTACAGATGAAAAACTTGAGGCAGAGGAAAGATAAGTGACTTGGTCTGGCTCACAATCTATTAAGTGACTGATTCAAATGCAGATCACACTGATTCTAAATTTAGTGCTCTAAATAACTAGAATATTAATAATAGCTAGTACTTATTATAGTGGTTACTATGGGAGAGGCACAACATTAGCTAAGTATATTACAAATATTGTTTCTTGTGATATTCATATCAGCTTGTGGGGTAGGTGCTATATTATCTACATTTTGTAATTGAGAAAACAGAAAAATGATGTTTAAGTGATTTATTCAGTGTCACACTGCCATTAAGTGTCTAAGGTTGGATCTGAAGTCAGATCTTCTTTATTCCAGACCCAGCAGGTCTACCACTACCCTCTACCTTCACAGTATTAAGGAGCTGCCTGTAGGCATTACTTAGGTACTTTAAAGGATTCTTTTAACAGATTCTGGAGCTTTGACTCAAAGCAAGGCATTGCTCTTTTCCTTTGACTCTTACCTGGTAACGTAAGGGTAGCTAGGTGTTACAGTGGATAGAGCACCAGTGCAGGAGTCAGGAGGATCTGAGTTCAAATCTCACCTCACACACTTGACAATCACTAGCTGTGTGATGTTGGGCAAGTCACTTAACCCCAATTGTCTCATCCTGGGTCATCTCCAGTCATCCTGATGAATATCTGGTTACTGGATCCAGGTGGTTCCGGAGGAGAAGAGAAGCTGGTGACCCACACAGTCCTCCCTCATTCAAAACAAAGTCAAGGGCAAGTCATGACACCATTTCTCTAATGGCATGGTCTTCTTCAGCAATGAAGGATGAACACACATCCGCTAACTGTATATTAAGATAAAAAAAAATACTACCTCTTTCCTCCCTGACTCATTGGTATTTTGACCAATGTCTATTTTCTAGAAATGCCTCCAAGAAATGCTTTTAGTGTCAGTGGAGGAGATGGAAGGATATACAGGCACCAACAACTGGACTGGAAAGTTTGAACAGATATCACATGTGAAATTATTTTTAATGACCTTTAGTGAAATGTCATTTTTTATACTAAATTACAAACTCGTGCAATCTGCAAGAAAATGTAGAATGGAAGATTACTTATTGGTTTAAGTGGCAACTTACATGCTCATTCCATATAGTTTTTGCTAGTAATTGACTTACATAAGTTAAAATTTCAAGATGGTATAAATCTTAATTTACTATTTTGTACTGGAAATGATTTGGAATTATGACATGTGGGCCCCTCTATTTCACTCCTGTATGACCATGGAAAGGTCAGAATCTCTACATTTTCCTTATCTCTAAAATGGTCATAATAGGTCCGTTACCTAGCACAGGATTGGTTTGAGCAATGGGTTTTTATAAACCTTCAAGTATTATGTATACATAAGATATTTTTATCATTACTGCTATCATTTTTCAAATTTTAATGGGAAATCTTAAATAAATAATGGGGGCAATCACAAGGGCAACCCCAAGAGGCAATGGAAAAAGTCCTAAACTAGAAACAAGACCATGTTTGAATACTTGAAACTATGATTCTTGTTGTAAATTTCATCAGCTGACAAATTCCTAAAGTCCTGTAGGATTTTAGGTTCAACTACTTATGGTAATTTTGTTTGATTATAACACCTCAAAAGGATTTTCACTTATAGCTGTCAATGCTAATGCAGAAGACTACTTCTAAAAAAATCAAGTAGGGTTTCATGCGTTAGTTGGGTAGCTTTAGGTAAATCACCTAACTTCTCTGGGCCTCATTTTCTCATTCGTTAAAATGGAAATAATACTTACAGTACCTAACTTTCAGAATTAGTCTAAGGATCAAGAAAATGTACATTTTGTCTAAGCAGAATTTAAATTCCTCAAGGGTAAGGATGGCCTCAATTCTGTGCTTGTGTTTTCAGCTTCTCGCTTCCAGTAGGGACTTTTAAAATGTCTTCTTAATTGATTACTATGTAAATGTAAGCTAATATTATTTCTGTTGAACTGCAGGCATTTTTTTCACTGAATTTGATTGTGCAAAGTGTTACATAATAATATTAGCCGCAGCAACATTAATAGTGATAGCTAGTGTTTATATAGCACTTTATGTTTCACAAAACACTTGACAAATATTGTATCATTTTATCTTTACAACAGTCATAAGAAGTTGGTTCTATTTTTATTGCTACTTTACAGGTGAGGAAACTGAGGCAGACAGAGGGTAGCCCAGGGTTATACAGGATGTAAGTTTCTGAGTCTGAATTTGAACTCCTGTTTTCTCAATTCTAGGTCCGTTGTTACCTAGTTGACTGCATGGTTACTGTTTAAAATTCCTGATAGGTATAAGCAGCATCATGCTGTAGTAGATGAAGGGCAACACTGGGCTCAGGAAAATCTGAATTCTGGCAGCATAAATTTTCATTACCAGCTATGGGACAAGGGGCAAGTCACTCAACTTTTTAATGTCCCAAGAAAGCTTTTAGTTTCTTACACCAATGAAAACAATGATCTGAACTCCCTTCTTCACCCTCATAAATGGGAAAAAAAAGATAAACTGTTAAAGAAAAACAAATACAATTGACCATTTATTCTGGTTCTTCCCACTTCTGGATATAATTGAAATGAAAAACGTACATTCATGATGACTACGTTGGAAATTGCTTACACATATAGAATTTGAGGGACAAATTTTATAATCAGTGTATCAAAATTTATCAAAGCAAAAGGAAATATCTAGGAAATCTTCCATTCAAAAATTGGATAACTACTAATTATATTTTGGATTCTAGTCATTGAATTTGGTTTGCCTCATTTTATGAATTTCAAAATCTTATATTTAACTTATGCCATATTTAAATGTATTGATTTTAAAATCAGACATTTTAAAACCAATGACACATTCATCCAAGAAGTGTTTCAAGCTGACAGACTTCCAGGAATTACCATTTTAAAAATAAAGGTTGAGCAGAATCTTGGGCTGGAAAGACCCCCATTGAGACTTTTTTAAAAGTATTTCCAAAGAATAGCATTGAGAAATGCAAGACAAAAAATTTGTTAAAATCAAATGAAACCACCCTAAAGCCATTTTCCAGACTAAATATGATTCCATGACCTTTCTTGTCAATGGATTACATTTAGAAAAAGCACCGTTTTCTCAAATTTTCTTTTTTGACTCCTGGTCATTAAAAATAATTCCAAATATTTCCCAGCATGTTTTACATGTTTTCAAACATTCCTTTCCCTTTAATTTGTCCTAAAATCCTTAGGATGATTTTATTTATAAGTACATAGATAGTACTGTGGCTACAGACTTTTCCCCTCTTGATCAGATAGAGAATATTTGACTTATGGTTGATTGTGACAAAGCCTTAGCTGTGATCACAAATATAGATTCTAGACAAAAGTATATTTTCCCTTATCAAGGAACATTACAAAAAAAATAAGAAATATAGCAATAAGAAAGCTGGATTTCATTAGTAAGTTAATAAAACACTTAAGAAAAACAACATGTACCGAAGAAATAGCTCTATTTGCATAGCCTTTTAAGTAAATAAGAGTCAAAGAATACAACAAAAAAAATTACAAAAGGATATATTATAAAGTAAAAGTTAAGAATTAGAAATGCCACCTGCAAGGTACCCCACCCCGCAAGTAACCTATCTCCATTATGTCTTTAACATATTTATTTAATTCTGAACAAAGTTCATTTGACACTGTATTTAGATACAGGGACCTCTAACTTTTTCTTTTTCAATTCCATCATTTTCAACATAGCAAATAATTCTTCAGACTTGGAATGGCCAAGGTATTTATCAACTTGTGACGAATCTGGTTTTAAACTTCAGGCAACATAACAACGATGGCCCTCAGTCAATAGATATGTCGTATACCACTGCTTCATCTTGGAAACCTGACCAGCCTGTTAGGACCTGCCTGAACTGGTGTAGTAACCTTTTGTACATTCTTTACATCTTGATAAGGCATC
Organism: Potorous gilbertii; assembly: GCA_028658325.1. Classification (NCBI taxonomy): domain Eukaryota; kingdom Metazoa; phylum Chordata; class Mammalia; order Diprotodontia; family Potoroidae; genus Potorous; species Potorous gilbertii. Next base: position 429,461,229 of record CM053771.1, read on the forward strand.
CAAAGAGCACTTGAGAAGAGGGAGGGGAAATAGGGGAGGAGAAAGAGACAGAGGTGCAAAGAGAGGTAGGGGGAAAGAGGGAGAGCGAGGCAGAGGGCACAGAGAGAGAGAAAGAGAGGAAGAGAGAGATAGTTTTCTTTGTCCTATTCTAAGTTGTCCTCCAAATGCATGAAACAGTGCCACACTTACATTTTAGATAATGTAACAATTAAAAATTACTTTTGTTGTTAAAAATGAGAATATGGGAGAATATGCCCTGCTGACAGCCCTGCATTTTTCTGATATCTTGGAAGCATCATTTGAGTTATGGGAAAGGAGAGTTTTAGTAAACATGATGTCAATTTTTGAGTAACCAGATTCATTCATTCATTTTCCACTCTTTCTCATTTGCAAGGTTTTCTGCTATCCAGCCAAATGATGCTAATTGCCTTGGAATGAAAGTTATGTTTTCCATTTGCTAAAGATAAATGTTTTTCAAAATAATGGTAAAGATGCCGACAGGGTGATGGGAATGAAAGAGGTATGACATTGAAGATAGTGACATTAACATGACAGAAAATGGCTAACATGATTTCTTTTCATATGTAGTACTAGCATTCATAATAAAAACAGAAAAAAGCAAACTTTCAGTTTTGCTAAGTTCAGCTGAATTTTTCTTTATCTCTAGATTGTTTTTTTAAAGAAAAGTTCAAATTTTACTAGGAGAATGAAAAGCATCTCCAATAAGGGAGGCATAAAATTTACGCACCAGATGCTTAAGGAAAGTTGATGTTATTTTGCATAATAGAAAGCTATGTTTCTAAAGCTTTGGAGGAGTAGAAGGGTCTGGATTTGTAATTTCATTAACATAGGGAACTTCCAGTGAGGAAAATCTATATACCAAAGGAGATGGGCAGCTATTCTGCAACTTATATTCATAGAAAGTAACCTGGGTATAGTGAGAACTGAAGTCATTTGCCTAGAAGCACACAGCCAGTAATTATAAGGAGAACTTTAATCTCAAACTTACTGATCTCTAGTTCTCTTTACACTATACCATGCTTACTCTATATCTTTCTGAAATAAAGTATATGAAATTCATTTCTTGAACAAGATTTGCTTATGTGTAAATATAATATTTATATTTTAAATAATAAGTTCCCCTTGATTTTCATTATGTTTCAATTTTTTAGAGGAAAAGAGGGTTTTGACTCTGGTCTATATTAAAGAACACATTCAGAATTATCATAAAGGCTGCCAGCATACTGCTTGGTACATTACAGGTTTTTAATAAATGAATTTTTATTGATTTTTCTCATTGTGTATCAAGGTGCTTTACATACTATCAGAAATTATAATACCTATTAATTGAACTGAATCAAATATGTGGATAATCAATCCAAATTATTTACTCACACATTTAATCACTGATATATTCAAACACACCATAAATATATTTTTCTCTTCATTAGCAATTCTCTCTGACTCCAGAGGGCTTACAAATTTGAAATATCCTAGTTCTGACATTTCTGCATAGATTCAGCAGGTCTCCCCAAACCATGGAGCATAGTTTGGTGATTCCCTAGATCGGTCTCCAGTTTGCACTTAACTTGTTAATGTGTTATGGTTCTGTCTTTTTATGCTTGACTTAGCCCCAGTAATAGGAAATGTTAGTTGACCTTGACTAATTGATAACAAGATCTTTTTAACACACCTCTTAAATGATAAGAATATTTCTAGTGTGAATTGAGCCATGAAAGAGGCTTTAAGAATGTTTTCATGGATCATTGTTTGCAGGACTGGTAGTTCAATGCAGGAACTGGGATACAAAATTAGATCAATGTTCCACTTTACCAAATAGTTTAAATTCAAAACCTGCTAAAAGTAAATTAGACTATTAACTTTGTGGAAGGAAGGGAAGAAGGAAGGAGAGGAGAGGAGAAGAAAAGGAAAGAGAGGGGAGGGAAGGGGAAGGGAGGGAGACAAAAACAAAATAAACAAAAATATTTTGTGGTTTGAACTCGTACCAGGGAAACTTATTGCCTTTTAGTTTATAAAAGAGAGTAAGTTTCTGGTATATAATTATAGTTACCTGATCATGTCTTTCTAAGTATCAGGTAAGTATTTATTGGCCTTCACTTATTTCAGTCATATCTAATCTTTGTGACCCTTTTTGGAATTTTCCCAGCAAAGATGATGGAGTACTTGCCATTTACTTCTCTAGTTCATTTACAGATGGGAAATGGAGGCAAATAGAATGAAGTGACTTGCCCAGGTGAGAGCTACTATGTGTCTCAGGTAAGGGAAATAAGTCTTCCTGACTCCATGCCCATCATTCTACCACCTTTGCTACTTAGCTGCCCCATCTAGTAAAAATTAAATTTTTGCAAACCACATTAATGTATTGTACAGTTTTAATAATTTTCTGGTATAAGCTGAATCTTCCAATAAGTCTAACATCCTTAATACTAACTTTTCACAATTTCTCATCATTAATTGCCATAATTAACACTCTATAAGCAAATCTTCATGACTTAATAATTTGCTTGATGTGTAAAATATAATTGGCTAAAATTAGTTTTATTATTTTTATTAAAGAATAATCATTCTTATCTTTTTAATAGAGTTTAGATGAAAATGACCCTGAAATAGATCACTCTTATATTACGTTTTTTAAATTTAATGTTCTGAATATAATTTAACAAGTAAATAAAATAACTGCCTTTGTGTATCTGAATAAATATTTTGGAATATAAGTTTATGATCTGTAGAATCATTAGAATACCTTTGGGACAATACCAGTAATAAATAGAATTATGGGGGTGATATGTATTTCATCCTCTATCAAAATTTTGACTTTTATGTTGACATTTTGAAAGCTTTTTACTTCATGAAATTTAAGGGATTGTAAACTTTTGGTATAGAAGAATCTATTAAAACTGTTGTTTTCAAATTTTTAAGGACTGTATGTGACAGTGTTGAGCATGCTAATGCTCTGATCTGATAGAGTTTAGATACTGAATACTCAATGATATTCTGAAGGTGGTATTTGTAACTCAAAAAGTTGTCATCTGTTTTATTACCAATCATTTGATCAATAAACATTAGTCCTACAATGTTTGCTTATGATTTCTTTTTCACTGAATTGCACAGGTAGCTAAAAAGGATAGATTTTTACAACTGAATGAAAGTGGTGGGATGTAGACTTCTTTGTGTTCCTGCTATTTTGCCTTCCCCCTAGTGTTACTTATTTTGAAAATGATTTTGCAAAAGAAGTAGTTACCATCTTGTTACTGTTTAGGGTTGGAAGAGGAAAGATCCAGTTAGCATTCATGCCTCTACTTTCATCCATTTGCTTCTTTTTTCTTTCCTTGGCCACTCTAAAATTGTTTGAATGTCACATGCCCCAAGGAACGCAACTCTAGATTGATCTAAAGCATAATTTTCTTTTCCTATATCCAAAGTGATTCAAATTGAAACATTAAAGAAACAGAAGTTCAGGTAGAATAATGGATAAAGTGCTGGATTTGGAGTCAGGAAGATCTGAGTTTAAATCCTACCTTAGATATTTACTGTCCATGTGATCTTGGGTAAGTCATTCAAGGTTTCTCAGCTTTGTTTTCTCATCTATAAAACTGGGACAATAATATGATAAATTTCATAGACTTACTGTGAGGAGGAAATGAGATAATGCCTGGAAAGCATTTGTAAAACTAAAAATACTATGTAAATTTTATCATCATTATCTTGCTTTAAATAAACTATTTATATATTATATTATTTTATTTTACTATTTTTATAATTATATTATATAATAATACATATTATATACAAATTAAAAATTATATTTATAGATAGATAGATATAGAGATATATAATATAGCCAGATAATTAATAGCTGGCAAACTCGTCTCTCTCTCTGTGTCTCTTTTTCTGTGTGTGTGTGTGTGTGTGTGTGTGTGTGTGTGTGTGTGTGTGAAAGGGGAGAAGATGAAAGAGATCATTCATGCTATATGAAGTACAACTCTATTAAATCTTAGATAAGTTGATGCTAGGATAGTGGTGGGTTTCAAGTTCACTGACCCCTTCTACTTACGTGAAGTGAAAAAGGGCTACCAGAAGAGAGGAAGTCCACATTCCAGTACACAAACTGAACTTCTACTATGTATCCTACTGATTTCTCCCCAGGAACCATTTTACTTTTTTACCCCAAAAATATAACTCCTTTTTCAAGAACATAAAGGTAACACACTCTAGGTATTTAAAAGGTTTACCATTCTCATTCTGCAGTGACTTCACTTCATTATGAGTTATGTACATTATGAGTTAGTACAACCTTTTATACCTTCTGATAGTTACTACAAGGGAGATCATTCTTCCAAAAACTAGTAAGTTATAAGAATTTATTTATATATATATATATATATATGAATATATTTATAAAATAAGAATTTTACAATTAAGCTCATGGATTACCTTTCCCATTTGTGATAGGATAACAACTGAAAACAAATCAACACACACACACACACACACACACACACACATACATATTTAAAAAACCCAAAACAACCCTGAGAGTGAGCTGGCATCTGAGAACGCAGAAATTGAATGTATCTTGAAGAGAAAAATCAGACCAAGGCCTCAAGAACTTAATGAGCTAATGAAATGAAAATTTTAGAATTATTTTTGACAATTGGGAGACATCAAATCTCAGGATTTTCTGCTCATTTTTCTACCAGTATGTCACCACTGCTACAAAAACAAAAGAGAGACTCACAATTGCAATGATATCTAAGCAATACAAAAATATCAATTTAACTGGTAATATTCTCAATACTTTATATTTGTCCAGTGACAAAGGAAAAATATAACTAGAATATGTGGACTGTATCCCTGCTTACATTCTTACTATAAATGAAACCAGAAGACATCAAGAAGCTGAAGTTAATTGGAAGGACAGTTTGCAGGTTCACTTTAGAGAGACAAACAAACAAAAGACAAAAACAAAAAAAATTGCAGTGAAGTTCATCATGCATGCAGGGACAACAGAAATAGTTTTCCAAGACATTAGAATCATCCTTATTTGTGATGTTCATGAAAAGAATAAGGAAAAAAAAACATGAAGGAAATAATGGCAGTGCTCCTACCAATACCTTTTATGAAGAATAACTAAGTATAAAAAAAATTCTAAGTTAAATGGGAATAGATCTGCCAAACTTACAACATATATTTTACATGGGTAGGTGTTCATAGATAGGGGCTCAGGAGGATGAGGCAAAAAAATCACTACATTTTAACCGTCAAATCATATGCCTTTAAATGGACAAAAACTCATCACTCAAAAATCTGACACCCACATTATCAAACATATTTTTTTTCAAGAGCAGTTTAGAAAAGTTCTGATTGGTATAACTGCAATTGACAATATATGTTATACAAAAAGTGATTCCTTTTACAATCATTCCTCTTCAGGATATACTCTAGATTTTTTCTACTGCAAACCAAGGACACTTAGCTCCCTCCTCCTTTTTGTGTAATCTTCTAACCATTAAACTAAAGGCTTCAAGAGAGCAAAGAGCAATGACTATCTTTCTTTCTACTTGCATTTATATTCCTAATGGAGTACAGTACCTGGCATATAGCAAGTTATAGTAATAAATGCTAGTTGAATAAGTATTTGAAGTCAGATCATCAGCTGAAGAACAAGGGTCAAAAAGAACAAACAACGAATTTAAAAATGATAAAGGGATCACAGATTGAGATCTGAGAACAACCTTTGAGACCCTTTGCAGCTCTGTAACTGTACAAATGAGGCAACTGATGCCAAGCATGACGAAATAACTTGTCCAAGGTAACTAAGGTGATAAGTGACATAGCTATAATTTGAACTTATCTGTCAGATTCCAAGCTTTCCACTCTTTTAGGCACCACACTACCTCTAACGTCAATACTTGTAATTTATTTTTCTTCTAAATTTGCATTTTCATAAGCAAATTTCAACTAATCAGTTTTTGACAATTTTATTAAAAAATTCATGGAATTTAATTTTGTTGTAAACAAGATTGAGGTTTTTTCTTTGTTTTTTCATTGTTTTATGTAGAGACTTAATTGTTTTATCTTATGTTATGACAGGTATTTTGGAATCATAGTCCAAGAGAAGGAACTACAACTATATGTACTTCTATATATAACATTTTGTAAGAATGTAATACAAACATATGAAAAAGTGCTAAACCAAACTGTTCTCCCTACCCCTGCTCTTGGCTATGAACTGTAACACTATGAAATTGATGATCTTTAAAAGATATTTCCTATCATTACATTTTTTTCTATTTCTAATACTTAGAAATGTATTTTAAAACATTTATATTGACAGATATTTTATGAGTGAAATGAAATAAATGTGCATCTTATGATTTTAACAATTACTGAAGGGAAAAAGAAATAGTGGCAGATGGTTATTTTATAGGCAGACTACAATTTTTGCAAATTTGCATGTTTTTTTGCAGCACAAGTTGCATTGTCTTTAAATCACCTTTACTATTTTACTATTTAATGACAATTTACTTATACAGTTAGTCTCTTGATTCTGTCTCTCTACCACACTACTGTGCTTCCTTTACTCAAGAAAAGGCACTAAATAATAATTAGATAAAATCAATGCTTCAATTCATTTAGGATTTCAAAATCATAGACATTTAACTCTAAATTGGAATTTTCTGATTATATAATTCAGTTTGTAAAAGAGGAAATTGTTTTCCAGAGAGAAGCATCTTTCTCTAAGCCTCATCACTGGTTATTGGACAATCTGTGGTGGAATATAAACTCTAATGAATTGTATTCCAGGAAATTTTCTCCTATATCACAAACCGTAGAGAAAAATTCCTCTATCCTGATCATTGAAAAGGAGATGAAAAAACAATCATTGCAATTACATACAACTGGAAAGTTTTTGCATGAGCAAAATTAATGCAACTAGAATAAGAAAGTGCCTGAGATAAAAAAAACAAAATCTAGGTCTCAGATATTTCTCATAAGATTCTGAAATTTAAGGTCTATAGAAAACAAAAATAGATATGACTGAGAGCCAGTCCTTCATAGATAAGTGATCAAAAAAGAGCAGTTTTCAAAAGAAGAAATGCAAACTTTTCAAGCATCTTATGTAAAAATGGGACAAATCCCTAATTAGAAAAAATGGCAATCCAAATATATTTTGGCTAACAGATGGTAAACTGGAAAAAATTTAAAAAGTAGTCAACATCGAAGAAGTCATGAAGACGGGACTCACTAACAGATTTTGGGATGAAGCTGAGAATTGGTCCAATTATTCTAGAAAGTAATTTTGAAATACACAAAAAGAATGGCTAAAATGTTGAAATTCATTTTTCCAGAGATTCCACTCTTAGGTATGTGTCTCAAGGGGGATAATATCAGCACAAAGGACCACATACACCTAAATATTGATAACTGAACTTAACTGTAGTACTTATGCAAAAATTGTAGAAATATAGAAAAAAAATCTTTTAAGAAATGATACAAAAGAAGGCAAGCATAACCAGCAATTATGCATAAGAACAATGTAAATGAAAAATATTTACAACACCAAAATAACCAATTCTGTGAAATTATAAATGACCAAGGTTTACCCCAGTCAAAAAGATATCTAAAAAGACATCTGTCTTTACTTCTTAATAGAAATGAATATGACAGGTAAAGAAAATGGAATATAACATTCATTTTTGTATATTAGTTTTGACAAATTTTCATTATTTTTCTTCTTTATAATACAGAGTGATTGTATTGTATTATAAAGAAGTGCAGTGAGTTTCATTAAGCAGGCAGGGTCAATAGGAAGCAAAGTTTCCAGGACATGAGGCATCTTCACTTGCAATGTTTCTGTTTTGTTTTGAGTTTTGTTTTTTGTATTTTTTTTTTCTGGGTTGGGATGGGAAAAGAAATACGATGGGGAATGAAGATGATATAAAAAATATATATGTCAACAAAACATATTTTTAAAGTATCAAACACCCTTACTCAAGTAATTATAAATGCAGATAAACTTATAAAAATAAGGTTATAGTCATATAGCACTTTAGAAAAATTTCAAACAGTAATTGATGTACTGAATATAATGAGCCTTTAGTCAATGTCAACAGGCACCAAATAGACATTGTGCTGGGCAATGGAGATACAGATAATAATGAAACAATTCCTAACTCCATCAAGCTTTTGTGATATTAGATGATAATCAATTATCTTCAAAATTAATACTTACTATGTGAGAAATCAGTAGCTACTTCAGTTAATTAGCCAAATTTCTTAAAAATGTCACTAGTCATTCAGCAGATAGATAAATTGACATCATTATGTTAGATTGCCTAGATTGGTGAATTGAATTAGTTTGTTGAAGGTAATTGTCTTTTTTGAGCATGATATCAATAAAACCCCACAAAAACAAAAAAGTCTCATACATTTAATTTACATATGCACAAATTCATTAAGTCTTTGAGTCAGTGTTTCAGTGGGGCCCTTAAAGATCATTCAGTCAATGTTGTACATGTCTAAGTGCTAAAAGGGGATGAAGAAAAATGAAAAATCACCTCAAAGAGTTTGCATCCTTTTTATCTGCTCTGTTATATCACAACTGAACATTATTAATCCTTCCTAGTGAAAGGCAGTCTGGTTCACCTCCTAGACTCTGTTCTGAGGTCCTAAAGTACTTACAGAACTTTACTACTTTGTTCCTATTCAAAAGATTTGATTTACAAATACAATATAATGCTTTTATGAGCAGCCTACATTCAAAGCATTGTGTTTGAGATTCCATTTTGTTCTAAACGATTATTTTTAAAGGCAGACTGATGCATTTTTTTCACTTCATGAATGTGCTCAATATTTGCATAATGTGTCCTCTCAAAAGATGAGAAAATGAATGAGGAATAAATTGTGACTTCCTTGAATAATGACTCCACCTTTAAAGATGGATCACACGTAGTCTTGCTTGACTGCATCCAATATATCAATATTTATTAAGCAGACAGAAAGTCAATTGGACCATAACTTGCTTTGTGTTAGATAGGGAAAAAAAACAGAAAAGGATATAAGAAGGTTATTAAAAAGAACCCCAAACTCTTTCCAAAGTTCATACCACCAATATATATTAATCCTGTTTTCCCAAATCTTAACAGAATTTAACGAGTGATCACTTAGAGAATCCTATACTATAAGTTATTATGAAATGGATAAATCTAATCAGAATATTTTGATAAGTGATTTTAAAAGGGGTTTCAGCCTCTAGATGAGTAGATTAGTTAATTAACAGTGCTGCATATCATGCAACAATGAGGATATTACTAGGTAGTGGCTTTTCCGTGTAACTAAAGCGTGTTACTAGAAGTTCATTACTCTTAAGATCTATTAATAATGCTTTGATTAAAAATATATCAACCTACACCATCACTTCACCAACTTCTTCCTTCTTTAATTGTTTATTCTAGGACTCGATAGACTAATAGCAAAACATAATAGTACAATGATTTGTTTTAAAGTGATTTGACCCATAAAGTAACCAACAGCAAAGATCCAGTTTTTATATAGAGAGCCCATACCACAGTCTCACATTCACATATATTGCTTATATTGCCTTAGAATTGTTTCCTAATTATTCACACAAAGTAAATCATAAACTCTACAACCGGGGAATATGTCTTTATCATCATTGTCATCAACAGAATAAGTTTAACAACAGTTTCTAGAATGAATTCATGAAGATTAAGGTTTTAAGAGTATTCACCAAATGTAACTGGTAAGCAGAGCTGAAGTGCTAGTATCATGGCTTCAGCAAAGCTTTCCTTAGTAGCCATTACACTGGCCACATAGAGAATACTTTAGAAAAAATACACATGGAGTAAAAATGAGTAAACTTGAAATTTTTGAACTGAAAAACAGCTACAAGTACTAACCCTTCCATGATAACCAATGAAGCATCCTCATATTTTTTCTTATCCAAACATATAATAATTACTCTTCAGAGGATCTTAGAATTAGAGTTGGAAGGGATCTTGGACATTGTCTAACCTAACCCTTTAATTTTATAAATGAGATAAATGAAGACTATAAGATCACTGAAACAGAAATCTTATGAGGCACAGCTTCCAGGAAGTTGTCTTATATTGATTTCAAACTATATATAATTAATCTTAGTATAACTAACATGAATGCTACAGCTTGTTAACCCAGAAGTAGCCTCATGGATAATTCTAATGACATACAAAAATATTGAAAAAGATAATTGGTCATTCACATATTTAAATAATGAATAACAAGTGAGTAGTGTTAAGTGAAAAAACGGTATCCATAAAATAATAAGTGAATCAGAAGAAGTCCTCTAGAATGATGGGTAGATCTATGGAGAATTTATGGAAAGAAAAGGACAAGAATGAAATGGGAATGTAAGCATGGGTTAAAATATGAGTTCAGAAGGAAATACATTCTTATGTAATCATATCAAGTATTTAAAGTTTTGAAAGTATAACAAAATGCTTCTAACCATTACTGGAACTAACTTAACAGACAGGAGAAGGTGGGCCTATTCATGATATTGAATACTGGGATGAGAGACTGATATGCCAAAAGATCAAGTATAAGAGAGCAATCAACTGTCAATATCAGAAAAACCTTGGGTAACGACTAAAATAATTAGTAGTATTAAAAATAAACAATTATTTAAAAGTAATAATAAATATAGCAAACATTTATGTAGTAGTTACCTCATGCCAGGAAAAGTGCTAACTTCTTTACAGTTATATCATTAGTAACAGTTATATCATTAGTAATTAGTATTCATAGCAACTCTGGGAGTTGGCTGCTATCATTACCCCCATTTTACAGATGAAAAAGCTGACATACATACAGTGGTTTGCCCAGGGTGACACAGTGTCTGAGATCAGATTTGATCTCAGGTCTTACTTGAGGTTCAGCTCTATCCATTGTGCCACCTGGCTTCCACATGACACATATAGGTTATGTATATATTTACCAATCTTAAAGTAGGTAAAATCAAAATATCACTTGACATCAATAGTCTACGGATATGTTTAGCTATTTATAAATGTTTTCAAATTAAAAACTTCATCGGAACTCTAAAAATTTTTGCTGATAGATAGGTGATGAAACTACAAAATTTAAGATAATTTTTAAACTTCAAATTTAATTATCACTAATTAGATTAAACACATAGTTATTGACCAAGAAATTACAGATTATAGAAAGAATGATCATTTTCAAGTATGAGGAATGCAAATATCATGTTGAGAGGTATGATAGTGAATAGAAAGACTACTTGAGAGTCAGTAGAAACTGTATTCAATTCTGGCACCTGACATACACCAACAATGTGACCTTGGGAAAGACACTAGTGGGAGAACAAGTTCTGATCGATGTCAGCAAGAAGTGTTAACCCTCCCTTCATCACGTGTTCTCTATTTTAATGAAACCACAGGTTTTGACCGCAGCAATCATAGTAAAAATAATCCCAAAAATAATACTAAAATTCTTCAAGACAAAGCTTTACCCTTTTGGGGGAAGAAGCAAGACAAACAAAACAAAACAAAACAAGCCCTATGTTATTTATTTTCAGTGATTCTAAAAACAAACATTTTGCCAAAACAAGCAAACATTTCTCAATTTTCAGGTAAGAAAAGGGAAAATAAAGAGAGTGAGAGTAATACATGGCAGATAAAGTATGATGAACTTTTATTGGAGAGATGCAATTTATAGATTTTGCATGAAAAGTGATTTTGATAAAATAAATATGAAATATTAAATATGAATTTGAGGTAACTGAAAATCGTGTTACAAGGAGATGATGGCAATAAAGCAAATTTGCTATAATCCTGTTGTCATGTACACCATATAAAAAGACTATATTAAAAACTCTAAGGATGATGAATCAACGCCAATGGAGAAATTGGAATAGAGGTATTTTAAAAGGATAGAATTGTATCGAAAAGAATGATAATCTCTTAGGGTTCTTTTTAAGGTTTGTGCTCCTCAATACCTGTAAAGGAGAACTACTTTATGTTTTCTAACTGTTATGTTTTCTAACTGTTTTCAACTGTCTTATTTATATTCATTTATATAATTTGTTTTTTAAGATGTAATAGCTTTGGATACATGGAACTTAGTTGTAAGGTATTATTTGTAACAAGCAATGGAAGTTAGTGTTTTAAACTAAGGTAGTTTGTATCAGAGACCATGAGGCATTTGATCTTTTGCAGTATTGGTTGCTAAGGGACCATTTGGTAAAGAGATAAAACTAAGAGAAGAGAAAATTCCTCCTTTATGATTGGAAAAGGACAATCAAGAAGTTTCATTATGGTATATATAGAGGTGTTATGTGCCTGTAGTCCCTGTAATCTCACTCTTTCTATTTGAAGCAGCTTTTAATATTCAGAGAGTTCATAAGGTGTCCTGGGAAAATAAACTAAGGTTTTTCCCACATTAAGTAGGGAATAGTTATAAAGAAGACTTAAAATGGTTACTAGGAATTGATTTTCAGGATAGAATCTTCAACTAAAAGTGAAATCTGCATCAATCTATCTATCTATCTATCTATATCCAAATATCTATATCTATACACACATTTGATTATATTGATATTAAATCCACAGGTAGCATGAGTATGAAAAATAGCACTGAGTTAAAGGAATTATGTTCAATACCCAACTAAATACTGATTGTGTTTTATTGGGCACATCAATTAATCTCTCAATGTATCAGTTTTCTTATCTTCAAAATGATGGAGCTGAATCAAATTAAGTCCAAAGATCCTTCAAAGTACATGATTTCTTCTATTACCTTACACTATTACCTTAGTACTGGGCAAAGGTGTAGGTAGAAATAACAGTTATTAAGGCAAATGATAACAGATCATTTTCATTTGATGCTCTAAATTTTACAAAGTCTCACAGCAGTCCAGTGAAAGAATTGTTATCCCTGTTTTACAGATGAGGTTACTAATGCTCAGACTTTTAAGGACTTGCCCTTGATACATACAAACAGTGTCAGAGGGGAAATTTGAACCCTGTTCTTTCAGACTCCAGGCCTAGTACTATAGTAGCACCATAACTATAACTATAACTCATCATTTCTCTAAAGAGCCATCCAAGAAAAACAAATTGACCTTGTAGCTATGATAGTTCTGTTAAAAGATGCTGCCAAGAAGGTGGGCTACATATTGATTAGGTTTAGTAGAGGACAACTAAGAAGTCACGTTGTTGAAATACACTCTAGACTTGGCCAAAAAGAAGAAATAGATGACAAATTTGGCAAACAGGTAACATATTTGGTGCTTAAAAAGAAGTAATAGTGTGATTTTTTTTTTATTCTTTTTTTTTCTATCAGGAAAACTTTGCTTTCTTACCTTCGTATCCCAACACCTCTCCTTCATTCAGAGAATTAAAAAGTAATTTAAAAATGAAAATCTTTTACAAATGTATATGGTCTAGGAAAACAGATTGCTGCAATGACCATATCCATATAGATACATATACATACATGCATGCATGCATACATATATACATTTATATACACATATTATGCATGTATATGTATATGAATATATATTTTTTCTTTGTTTTATTCTAATTGTTACCAGTTTGGTAACATGACTAGTCCAGCTTTGATTTCTTCCTTTACAAAATGCCTGTTCAAATTCCTTAGCTTTTTATCATTTGGGAAACTGCTAAAATCTTAAACCTCTCCATGTCAACCAAATACTTTTTGCATATTAAAAGTATTATCTTTCTTTCCCCTCAATGTGAATGACTTTCATTTTTGGAACTATTTTACGGATTCGGTTTGTTTTGTAGATTATTCTTTGTTTTTCAATAAAAAGACAAATGTTTGTCAGAATCTTATGTCCAAAAACAGAAAAGACTGTAGAACACTGAGACCTCTGTTCTAAGGTATTTCCTACGTAAGGTAATACAGAAAGTACTAGGAAGATAGTCCCTCAGCCTTCCAAATTATTTCCACAAATCTCTAAATTCTGCCATCATTATATGATTCCTTTGAGTTGAAGACTTGCTCCTATTAAAATGTGGGAGTAAGGGGAGGTTGGGAAGCAGGGATGAGAAAGACATAAGTCCAGAGAGAAGGGTTAGGGAGATGTACCATAATGAAGCAGATAGAGAACCTTGAAAGCAACCTAAGTTTAATGAGATAAGGAAAAAAGAAACAGAAAGCTGAATACAGAAGAGTTGGAAAAATAAAAATCTATTTACTTTGAAAATATATCTAGCAATGATCTTTGCTTAATGAACTTTGGGTAGGGTTTGGAATATATGCAGACATTTAAATCATCATATGTAAATTTAAAAGTTCACAATTTATCAAATGCAAAAACATTGAACTGTGTTCAATCAACATATACAAAGGAAGGCTTAGAGTCTCACTTATGCAAAAAAAAAAAGACAAAGGCAAAATAAAAAATATTTCTTAACATAAAGCACTTTTAATTTTTCTAAATGTATTCAAATTAATGGTAGATATGTTATTTATGATGTATATATGATACCTATGTTTCAAAAATGAAGAAAGTAAAATAATCAAGTTTTTCCACTGAGCCATCATAGCACTGACAGACATAGAGAGAAAGCTGAAACAATACTATAGATTTGGGAGGGAGGCTGGTGATTAGTTCATTTAACTTATGCATTTTACACAACAGGCTAATTTGGTCTTTAAAGCATACTGGCACCAACGACAGTATCATAGGATGACCATATTATGAGAGCATCGAATCAGTCTCATAGATTTAGAGTTTAGAAATACAAGAGGGCACAGAATATAATCTAAGTTACAGATGATGAAGCTGAGCCACAGAGATGTTGAATGACTTGCCACAGGTCTCTCAACTAATAATTGCTTGAGATTTGCTATAACCATCTCCCTTTTCAGATTCTGAATTCTTTGATGTCAGAACAGCTTTTGTCTTTCTCTATCCCTGGGGTTTAGTAGAGTACTTGGTACAAAATAGATACTTAATAAATATTATGAGTATAACTTGTCAAAAAAAGGAAAAGTAGAGTTTTCTCATTGGTTTTTGTGTTAATGAAGAAACAGGAACAAAACAAATGGCCATTGATTTGGGAAAGACGGAACTAGTTTTGTTGTATATGTTTAAAGGAATATTAAAATAAGAGAAATGATAATTATGGAGACTTCAGAGACAGATGAAGACCTATAAAATGATTCACAGTGAAGTAAGCAGAAGTAGAACAAAATATACAACCATCACAACTATAAAAAGGAAAACAATATTGAAATATTGAAGCGTTATGATCAATGCATTAATCAGTCATAAGTACACAGTACTGACAGGGATGCATGACTTCGCAGAGAAGGGTTGAATGATTCGCAGAGAAAGGCAGACATTATTCTGGTATACCTATTGTGCTGATTTATTTTGCCTAAGAATACTTACTTGTTACAAGGTAATGTTCTATTTGGAGGCAAAAATAGTTATATGGAAGTAAGAGTAATATAAAACCACTGATTACCCCTCTCTTTCTTTCTTACACATATATTCACTGCGATTTATTATTAGTAACAGAAAATGCAGAACTAAATTTAGATCTCCTGACTGCTAGTCTATTGTTTTTTTAACAATATTCAGGAAATGAATGAAGAGTTACAAAGGCTTTGTCATCAGTCATAGAAAACATTTGTTGGGCAGGGTTTGCGGTTTCCAAAGTGGTTATATTTCTGTGAAATAGGACTTCAACTACTCCTACTTTTCTATTTTTTATCTTACTCATAGCCCAGTATTTTCCCTCTTTTCTTCCCATTAAAAGCTTTTCCCTGAACTTTTTGTTTTATCCCAGACTGGACTAGTTTTCTTTGAGACATAATAGTCTCAAATACGCATTGCACTAATTTCCAAAATCCACCAGTGAGACTTCTTTCAATATGATGGAGACGTCCTCACCAAACTCAGCCCCACTTGATTAAAATATCAAGAGATGTGCAAATTAAGGTGACAAAAGAACAACAGGGAAAAAAGAGAAATGGGGGGAAATCAAAGAAACTCTAACTGAACAATAAAGACAATAAAAATGTAAGTAAATAAAAAAGAAGTCTAATAATATAAAAACTCGTTCAGGTCAAAGGAATGGGAGAAGAAATCTTCAGCATAAAATAGAATAATAATGCAATAACTACAGTAGTAATCACATAAAGAAGAATTAAAATAATAACAGAGAAGTCCAGACTTGGTGCGAGGTTTTATAAAAGAATTAAAGGACAGTTAATTAAAGTAAGTTTAGTTAAGGAGAATTTAAAAAGGGACTTGATGGTTTAGAACTGAAGACAAAAAATGCCAATAAAAAATAGACTCTATTAAAAAAATGGAGGAGAAACAACTAAAAAGGTGAATATACAACAAGAAGTATAAGAATGAAATTTTAAAAATAGAAGAAAAAATGAAGTCTATATAAAGCAAAGCAAATTACCTTGGATATAGAATGCGTAAGTCAATTGAGAAGTCATTAATGACACAGAAAAAAAAACATGAAACAAAAAAAAACCCCATAAACGCTGCAATTTAAGACATCTATGAAATGTTAGATCATCCACTAAGGAATAAAGAGCCAACAAGCAACAAATCAGGACAAAAATCAAAGAGAAGACCATAAAATGACAACTGAAAGGGTTCTGTGAGATCATTTAATCAAACTCCAGAATTTGACAGATTGAAGCCCAGAGAGAGTGTGGCTTCCAAAGGACATATAAAGAACAAGGAGCATATCTTGGATTAACACCTAGCTTCTTAGGCTCCAAATCAAGTTATTTCCTGATTATTAGTCTGTAGTTACAAAGAAATTTAATTTGATAACCAGAGCTCCAATTAAAGAATCTGTCAAATACCCAAATCTGGAAATGACCAAATATTAAAATAAAAAAATAAAACATTTATTCTGTCACTGTTTCATATGCAAGTTTAATCAATGCAAGATCGCTGCTGCACTAAAGAGTCAGAAATAAGCCCGAAAGTGTTTCAGTCAGCAAACACTTGATCTTGACGTCATAGGGTAAAACAAATGGTAGTAACAGTCTGGAATACATAACCATGAGCAATCCTACAGAAGATAACAGAAAACTCTGAGCATCATCCCTTTACCAAATAATTAAAAAAGCTTTTGAGAATTTGATGAGAGATTCATTTAAACCAGATAATCTCAAGAGCATTTGTAAATTACCCTGTGCAGAAAATAGATAGATACAAAAATAACTAATCTACTGGAATGTTTATTATGATCTATTCTCATGGGCTATGACAATGCAATCACCATATTTGGAATCTTCCACCTTTTTACTAAATAAAGAATAATCCACTGGAATTTAAAAGAATGAAGTTGTAAAATGTAAAGGAAGCTGACAAAATAAACAAGGAAGAAAGCTGCATCAGAAGCACAGATCTATAATACATGAATGGCTATAGGACACATATATGCATGTACATACATTTTTATTAATTTAGGAAAGAGATTATATATCTACAGATATATTATTAAAAGGAGAGCAAGAAATTAACACATAATTTTAAAAAAAGAAATAAACGATAATAGTCTCCACACAAGAATAAATGTAAAAAAATGATAACCAAACACTGAAATAGAACACTTTTGCTTTGATAAATGAAATGAAGATCTAAAAATAGAGACTGGAAAACATCCAAGTTCACAACTTTCATGGTTGGTTGGTTCTTGCCTTTCATTCTCAAAGAGCACCAAAATGAATCGGTATACTGGGGTGATGGTACAGTGTGTCCATCTGTGGCTGATCAGACTAACGTGCCTCAGGAAGACCCCACCACAGCTCAAGCATAATAGTCCATAAGAACCTTTGGAATTGTGCTACTTTGCACAGAATAGTCCTAAAAGATGGATACATGTTATCTCAATATTTATTACCGAATGAAACATAATCTATCATTTAACCTTTGTATTGCTATGTTTTTGTAAACTTATAGTTGAATTAGAAAGTAATCTAATTCTACTTTCAGCTTTAAACTAATGTCTACACAATGCTCTTCTGTAATGCTAATTGATGCATTGGTAACTTCATAATCTTGAAGGTTATTTCAGTAGAATATAAGGTCTGGCATTTTCTACCATTCTGTAAAAGATTTCTGAGTCTGGTAGTAGTAATAAATCCATCTTGTTCTTGATTAGCAATCTATCTAAAAATAATGAAGCATATGAACCATAGGTTGTTCACTACATGGTGAATTCTTTGGTCATAGAAGCTGGTAAAGCAAAGAAAAATACAAAATAACCAAAGTCATATAGTTCTCTTATGGGGCTGGAGTGTTTGCCATTGTCAAGGAGAATGTATTATTCAGAGTTCAGACCATATAAGGATTCCCTAAAAATCAGACAGCCTTTTAGATCAGAGGTTCTTTATTTTGTGCATGCGTGCGTGTGTATGTGTGTGTGTGTGTGTGTGTGTGTGTGTGTGTGTGTGTGTGATGGACTCCTCAGTCACCCCATGGACATCAGCAGACTGGTGAAGCTTGTGGACCCTTTCTCAGAATGATGTTTTTAAATGCATTCGAATAAAAAGGTAAGTTATTAAATAACTGTTATTAAATGTGTAGTTTTTCTACATCACAGAATACAGATTAAGAATCTCTGCTCTAGGTGATGTTTGGTCCACCACACCTCATTAATTCTGACCTCATGGAGACCCTCAGATCTTTTAAGATGTGACTCAAGCATCATCTTCTGAATGAGGTTTTTCTCAGTTTCTTCCAACTAGTGCCTTCCCTGCAAAATTAAATTCTATTTGATTATTTTGTATTTATAAATAATATAGATAATATACATATATATATATATATATAATCACTAGTATTAGAATTTGAACTCCTTGGAATTATGAATTGATACATTATTTATCTTTATATAAAAGAATAAGTATCAACCCTTATATTTATTTTACATTTTGACAAAATATACGAGGGAAGTTCTAAAAATGCTAAGGTCCTCCAGATGCTTCAGCTTACAAGTAACATTTTGTAGATTCCATAAATCTCAAGACACTGTAGAGTCTCCCAAATGCAATCTGCAATCTAACCACCCTCAAAGAAAAATAAAACAAGGCAATAGAAGACTCCCACACCAGTTCAGACAACTGGTCCATAAGTACATATATCTTAACCATTCCTTCAAATATGGACAATGAATTGAATAGGATGAAGAAAACAGGCAGGATTGCATCTGAGAAATTGTGTGATGGTTTGGTTTTAAATGCTCCAGGGTATATCAGTAAGCAGCCCAATCTACACAGCAGGGGCCTACTACAACAGGTTCCTGGATTTGCATTACTAGAAAGAAAGCAACTTTCAAAGGGTTAACAATCACTTTAATCAGCCACAGGTATCATAGAAAATCAAAATTAAAATTTCAGAGAAATCAAAACTAAATCATCAGACCATTTCCACACTGCATGATTATTACATACATATACATGTCTGACTATCACATACATATACAGTTACCAGAGAGGGAAGCATCAACTTCTAGGTTTCAGCTTGGGATAGAGGGAGCTCCTTAATGGCTTCCCAAAGTTTCTCTGGCCATAGAAACACTTCCAGTCAGTAAGCCCCAAAGTAAAATATTTAGAGTATACACATTTTAGAGCCAGAAGGCATAACTCTCTGACCCAGTGCTTCAGTAGAAAAACTAAAAAGTACTTGGGACCCTCCTATAAAACAGTTCCCCTAATCAAGCTTCCCACAATGGGCAGACCCATCACTGGGTGAGAAAGATCCTCCCCAACCACATTATTCAATCAGAGGTATTTTTAGTAAAATAAAAATACCAAAAGGTCCTAATTTGACTGTCATTACACAAGCTTATTATGAGAATCAAAATCCAAATTTTAAACACCAAAAGTATTGCACTGTTGTAAAACTGCAAGTTATGGAACACCATGGTCTTTGGAGAATCAAAATCAGAGGTCACTCAAAGGACAATAGAAGGATGTACTATAGCTTTGAGTACGGTCCAACATATTACTAATAAACAGTTGTTCGGAAGCAATCATTTAAAAAATATATTACCAAAGAAATAGAGAAGACAGTGATTTAATCATGTTACAAATAGTAAAAATAGGACATGGACATCCTGAATTTTGTTACATAATAACAAAAAATCTAGAAAGAATACACCACCATGTTGTATGTACTCCCTATGGAAGGTGTATGGGAAGGCATGCATATTTTGAAAAAATAATGTATGGGTTACGATTGGAGTCATAGGTAAATTGAAATGCCAGCCATTGTGCAGGATTCCCATATTAATTCTTCTGCCACATCTCAAAAATTTTTTTCCAATCATTTGTTTTCTGTTTCCCCCATACATTTCCAGTATGGGGGAAAAAGAGAAAAGAAAAGACCCTATAATAAATATGCATAGGCATGCTGTAAAAAGTTATGTCTCATTCTACATATTGGGTCTATCACCTCACCACCATGAGGTAAACAAGGTTCTTCATCACTGGGATTCTGGAATTGTGGTTTTGGGAATTATCTCAAGGCTTTAAAAGTTATTTTTTTCTTATTGGGAAGTTGTTCTCCTGGTCCTCCTGACTTCAATTTTATCAGTTAAAAATATTTCCAGGTTTCTCAGAAATTCTCCCTTTTTTCTCATTAAAAAATAATTACAATAGCTTTAAATTTCCATAATGTTTTTAGCTGTTTCCAAATCAATAGGAACCATATTTTCTAGTTATGTGCCAACATAAAAAGATCTACAATAAATACTTTTGTAAGTATAGATCCTTTTCCCTCTTTCTTTGATGTCTTTGTAGCTTAGTAACACTTTGGGAATGATTCCAAATTGCTTTCTAGACAGTTCATGCAATTCCCATTTCTACCAATAGTGCATTGTTTTCAGGTCATCACCAAAAAAGGGGCTAGAGAAAATAGCAGAAGATAAAATAACCAACATTTATTACTCAAAATTAAAACACGTTTGCACACACAAAACATCTAAAGTAAGACAGGGAACAATTAACTGGGGGGAAATCTTTGTAACTCCATTTTCCTACCTATCTTTTGGGGACTTTTCTCAGAATCCAATCCAAATACAACTAAGTTCAAAGCTTGGTTAATGTTCCTTCAGCTTTGATATTTCTTGGATCCCTTCCCTGCTATACCCAAGGACCAAGGTAAAGCCCTATTTTTGGACAGCACTTCTCTCCTGTGTTCTAGCCCTCAAGTCTTTAATTCTTCATTTTCTGATACTCAGCAGAAGGGTTTAGGCTAATGGGAGATAACTTACCAAACTTACTTTCAAACCTTTTTTTCTTGGGGGAAGAAAGGTGGTTGGGAGAGAGACTATTTGAACTTGCTTTCTATGAGTGTTAAGGTATAGATAGGCATAGGGGTGGGGAACCTGCAGCCTTGAGACTACATATGGCCTTCTAGGTCTTCAGGTGTAGCCTTTTTACACTGAGTCCAAGTTTTACAGAACAAATTCTTTTATTTGTTTGGGATTTGTTCTGGGAAATTTAGGTTGAATGAAAGGGCTACATTTGAGGACCTAGGTGGTCACATGTGACCTTGAGGTCACAGATTCTCCACTGCTGGTATAGGGGCACAGACTTGCCAATGAAAAATTAATATACAAAACAAACAATAGATAAACTTGATCTATAAATTTATTTGCTCAAAATAGACATCTATCACAGTGAAGCAGTATGTTATACTAAATAGAGAGATAGTACTAGTATATAGACAACATAAGTTCAGTTTCTGCCTCTAAATTGTATTTATGTGAATGTTATCAAGTTGCTCAAGCTCCTAGGGCCCTAGGCAATCCTCTAATATTTCAAGTTGGAGATAACGTCCTACTATACACTGGTAGAGGGCACCATCTTTGATGAAATGTTTACCTCAAGGAAGTCATTTGTTGTTTTCATTCAGGAATGTCCAACTCTTCATGACTCCATGAACCATAGCATACTAATTCTGTCTTTGAGTATTTTTTGCCATAATACTGGAGTGGTTTTCCATTTCCTTCTCTGGGGGATTAAGGCAAATAGAAGTTAAGGGACTCACTGAGGATTGCATAGCTAATAAATGTCTGAAGCCAGATTGGAACTCAGGTCTTCCTGACTTCAGGCTCAGCATTCTGCCCACTGAGCTGCCTAACTACCTCCAGTGAAATCACAGGTCTATGCAAAATGAAATAGAACACATTGAATTGTTTAACTTAACATGGATAACTTTCTCAAATAATTTCAATTTTATTTATATTTGAATAATATTGTACACTTTCAAAAACACACTCTTCAAAAAAAAAGTTACTATGAGAATAGAGAAGATCTGGGTACATATTTAGAGTAAGATAAAAGAGCAAAAAAGGCCATTCCTTTTTTTCATATGTCAATAATATTTTTAACGTTCAATTAAAAAAAGCTTATTTATTTTTAGTTTTCAAATTCATTTCCACAAGATTTTGAGTTGCAAATTTTGTCCCTATCTCTCTCTTCCCACCACGCCAAAACACTGTGCATTCTGATTGGCCCTTTCCCCAAACTGCCCTTCTTTCTATCAGTTCTTCCCTTCCTTTATATCCATCTTCTCTCTTTTCTTGTAGGGCAAGGATAGTTTTCTATAACCCATTACCAGTATGTCTTATTTCCCAGTTTCATGCAAAGACAATGCTCAACGCTTTTCCTAAAACTGTGATTTCCAAGTTCTCTCCCTTACGCCCTCTCCAATGCTCCCATTTGAGAAGGCAAGCAATACAATGTAGGCTATACATGGGTAGCTATGCAAAAGACTTCCATAATAGTCCTGTTGTGAAATACTAATTATATTTACCTCCATCTTATCTTGCCCCCCATTTATTCTAGTCTCTCTTTTGACCTTGCCCCTCCCCTAAAGTGTTTAATCTTAATTACTCCCTCCTTCCATTTACCCTCCCTTCTGTCATCTCCCCACCCAACTCATCTTCTTCTCCCCTACTTTCCAATCATGTAAGATAGATTTTCATATCAAATTGAGTATACATGTTATTCCCTCCTTAAGCCAACTGTGATGAGAGTAAACTTCACTTTTTCCC
Organism: Potorous gilbertii; assembly: GCA_028658325.1. Lineage (NCBI taxonomy): Eukaryota > Metazoa > Chordata > Mammalia > Diprotodontia > Potoroidae > Potorous > Potorous gilbertii. Next base: position 429,484,349 of record CM053771.1, read on the forward strand.
TCTCATGTCCCTCCTTTACCTCCATTTAAAAAGCTTTTTCTTGCCTCTTTTATGTGAGATAATTTGCTCTATTCCATTTCTCCCTTTCTCCTCCCAAAATATTCCTCTCACCCCCTAATTTTATTTTTTAAATATTATCCCTGTAGAGTCAAGATGGAGGAGTAAAAAGAACATACACTAGCTCTTACCTCACAGCCCATAAAATACCTGTAAAGAAGAACTCTCAACAAATTCTAGAGTAGCAGAAGCCACGGAAAAATGAAGTGGAGAAGATTTCTATCCCAGAGTGACCTGAAAAACGAACAAGAAAGGTCTGGTGGGCACCGGACCCAGAGCAGAGCCCAGCCTTGCCTTAGCCACATGGTACCAAGGGGAGCAGATCCAAGCAGGCTTCAGGGACAGAATCTCCAGCAGCAGCGCAGATCCCTCAACCCACAGGCACCAAAGGTCAGTGAGAGGGCCTTTTTGGCTAGCTGGGAAGGGAGTAGTGTGTCCCCATAGTTCAGGCCTCCTCAGGTGGTAGCAGTAGAGGCAGTAGTGGACAGGGCTCCCAAAGCAGGCAGTAGCCCGCATCAATTGTTGAAGTTCTCATGGTAAACACCTTGAGAGAACTGAGCCCTGTGTGGTGGCCCTGGCTCTTCGTGAGCAGCTGATCTTAATCTCACACTGAATAGCAGCCCTGCCCCTGCCTAAAACCCCTGAGGGTTTGGAGCAGTTCATCTGAATCTCAGCCTCCACTGCTGGCTTGGCAGAACTGGAGGCCAGGTGGCTGTGGAGAGGAAACTCAGAAGTGAAGTAACTGGTTGGGAAAATGACCAAAAAAAGGGGAAAAAATGAGACCATAGAAGGTTGCTTTCTTGGGGAACAGGTCTCTCCCCCCATCCTTTAGGATGAGGAAGAACAAGACATACTGTCAGAGGAAGTCAAGGCCTCTGTCTCCACGGCCTCCAATGGAACTTAAATTGGCCTCAGACAATAGAAGACCTTAAAAAACAAGTTAGCAGTTTACTAAAGGAGAAGCAAAAAAATGCTGAGGAAAATAACAGTTTTAAAAAGAGGTTAAATCAATTGGAAAAAGGGGTCCAAAAAGTCAATGAGGAGAAAGAGGTTTTAAAAAGCAGAATTAGCCAAATAGAGGAGAAGGTTCAAAAGCTCCCTCAACAAAATAATTCATTGAAGGAGAAAATTGAGTTCAGGGAAATGAAGCACTATGAGTTAAACCAAGCAGTTAGTAAACAAAACCAAAAAATTTGAAAAAATACAATATAATGTGAAACAACTCATTGGAAAAACAACTGACTGGAATAATAGATCCAGAAAAAACAATTTAAAAATTATGGAACAAGTTAAAAATTATTACCTGAAAGCCATGATCAAAAAAAGAGCCTAGACATTATCTTCCACGAAATTATCAAGGAAAACTGCCTTGGTATTCTAGAATCAGAAGGCAAAATAAATATTTAAAGACTCCCCCGATCACTTCCTGAAAGAAACCTGAACAGAGAAACTCTCAGGAATATTTTGGCCAAATTTCAGAGTTCCCAGATCAAGGAGAAAATACTGCAAGCATCTAGAAAGAAACAATTTGAGTACTGTGGAAATATAATCAGGATAACACAGTATCTGGCAGCTTCAAAATTAAGGGTTCAAAGGGTTTGGAATGGGATATTTCAGAGATCAAGGGAACTGGGATTGAAACCAAGCATCACCTACCCAGGAAATCTGAGTATAATACTTCAAGGGAATAAATGGTTATTCAATGATATAGAGGACTTTCAATCATTCATATTGAGGAAAAGACCAGATATGTTTAGAAAATTTGACTTTTCAAGACAAGAATCAAGAGAAGCATGAAAAGGTAAGCAGAAAGAAAAATCATAAAAGACTCTCTAAAGTTGAACTACTAACATTACTACATGGAAAGAAAATATTTATAACTCTTGAATTTTTTCTCAGTATTTGGGTAGATGGAGAGATTGTACATAAACACATACACACATATATTACATATATATATATATATATATATATAGAGAGAGAGAGAGAGAGAGAGAGAGAGAGAGAAAGGGTGTACAGGGTGTGTTGAATCAGAAGAGATGATATCCACACAAAAAAATAAAATAAAATAGAAATTAAAGGGTGAAGGAGGAAAATACCAGGAAGAGAAAGGGAGGCAGGCTATAACTCATAAAAGAGATAAAAAAATAACTTGTTCAATGGAAAAGAAAAGGGAGAAGGGGATAGGGGACAAATTAAGCTACTCTCTCCATATGTGGCTGACGGAGGGAATAACATACTCACTAAATTTGATATGAAAATTTATACCACACCACAGGAAGGTAGGAGAGGAGGTGACAAGTGGGGTGAGGGGAATGTTAAAAGAGAAGGCAAATGAGAGAAGAAAGTAACTAGAAATAAACACTTTCAAGAAGGGACAAGGTCAATTGTGGGGGAAAAATAAGGGGGGATCGAGTAGAATAGAGTATTATATTGACTCAGTCTATCCATGAGCAACTGATGTTTTTCCACTTACTTAGATCTAACATTATTTATGTGAAAAGTATTTTGTAATTTTGTTCATGTAGTCCCTATATTTGTTTTGGCAGGTAGACTCCCAAATATTTTATAGTGGCTATCCTAGTTTTAAATGAGATTTCTCTTTCTACCTCTTGCTGCTGGGCTTTGTTAGTAATATATAGAAATACAGAAGATTTGTGTGGGTTTATTTTGAAACCTGCAACTTTGCCAAAGTTGTTTAGTATTTCAAGCACTTTTTTACTTGAATCTCTAGGATTCTCCAAGTATATCATCATATCATCTTCAAAGAGTGACAATTTAATTTCTTCTTTGCCTATTTTAATTCCTTCAATTTCTTTTTCTTCTCTTATTTTTACAGCTAACATTTCTAGTACGATACTGAATAATAGTAGAGATAATGGACATCTTCGTTTCACCCCTGATCTTTTTGGAAATATATCTAGCTTATCTCCATTGCATATAATGCTTGCTGAAGGTTTTAGGTAGATACTGCTTACTATTTTATTGAAAGTTTCATTTATTCCTACACTCTCCAGTGTTTAGTAGGAATGGATGTTGTATTTTGTCAAAAGCTTTTTCTGCGTCTAATGAGATAATCAAGGAGTTTCTGTTAGTTTTGTTGTTGATGTGGTCAATAATGCTAATAGTTTTCCTAATATTGAACCAACCCTGCATTCCTGGTACAAATCCTACCTGATCATAATGTATATTCACGAGAAAAGTTGCTGTACTCTTTTTACTAAAATCTTATTTAAAATTTTTGCATCTACTTTCATTAGAGAAATTGGTCTGTAATTTTCTTCTCTGTTTTGACTCTTCCTGGTTTAGGTATCAAAACCATATTTGTATCATAAAAAGAATTTGGGAGGACTCCTTCCCCAATTTTCCCAAAGAAGTCTATATAGTATTATAATTAACTGTTCTTTAAATGATTGCTAGAATTCACTTGTAAATCCATCTGGCCCTGGAGATCTTTTTCCTAGGGAGAGTTCATTGTTGTTCAATTTCTTTGTCTGAGACGCAGTTATTTAAGTATTCAACTTCCTCTTCTCTTCTCCATTCTAATTTTTAAAGAAATATTTTCTTCAGTGAGCTTTTGAACCTCCTTTACCATTTGGCTAATTCTGCTTTTTATAGCATTCTTCTCCTCATTGGCTTTTTCGGACCCCTTTTGCCAATTGAGTTAGCCTAGTTTTCAAGGTGTTATTTCCTTCAGCATATTTTTGGGCATCCTTTAGCAAGCTGTTGACTCACTTCTCATGATTTTCTTGCATCACTCTCATTTCTCCTTGCAATTTTTCCTCCATCTCTCTTACTTGATTTTCAAAATCCTTTCTGAGCTCTTCTATGCCTCGAGACCATTGCATATTTTTTTGGAGGCTTTGTATATAAAAGTCTTGAGTTTTAAGTCTTCTGATCATATGCCCCATTCTTCCTCATCCAAAAGAATAGAAGAAAATATCAGTTCAGCAAGAAAGTAATCTTCTATAGTCTCATTTTCCCCCTTTTTTGGGCATTTTCCCAGCCAGTTAATTGACTTTTGAGTGTTTTGTCAAGAGGAGGGTATACTCAAGTGACCTTTAGATTCTCATTTCCTCCAAGGTGACACAATGAAGAAAGACGAGTTTACTCCACTCTTGGCCTTCACGCTAGTCTGGGGGCATCCACAAGCTTTTCTATCTAGGATCTGCCAGTAGGATTCTCTCTATAGAGCTTCCTCCAGCTGTACCATCCAGTGCTCCTCCTTACCCCAAGACCACCATTCGGAACTGAGATCTAGATCTTCTGCTTGATTCCCCCAGGGTATTTAGCCTGAGGGCTCCAAAAACGGACTGCTGCTATCCTGGAGTCAGAGCATCCCCCCTTGATTTTCAGTTTTGTCCACTACAAATTCTATTTTTAAGGAGTTGTTTCTTTCAGTCAATTTTTGTGCTTCCATTAACAAGCTGTTGACTCTTTCTTTATACTTCTCTTGCCTAACTCCCATTTCTTTTCCCAATTTTTTCTACTTCTTTAACATGATTAAAAGAAAAAATTGAGTTCTTTCATGAGGACTTTTTGGTCTTGAGACCAATTCATATTCCCCTTTGAGGTTTTACATGTACACATTTTAACATTGTTGTACTCTTCTGAATGGTTAGGTTTTTTGTGCTCATTTTTTTTTAAACTGAGCTCTGCTTCTGGGGTACAGGAAGCCCTCCACTAAGCTTCTAGCACTGGAGGTCCTAGAATCTGGTCACTTGCTTTATTTATTTTATTTTTTAATTAATAAATTTATTTAAATTTTTACATTCATTTTCACAAGATTTTGGGTTCCAAAATTTTCTCCCCATTTGTCCCCTCCCCCCTCTCCAATACACTGGAC
>CM053771.1:429489751-429505487 GCA_028658325.1 Potorous gilbertii
TTCCATAAATGTAAGAACTTGTTATCTAATCCTTAACCTTTTAGACAGACAGGATAAGTTATCTGAGGGGAAATTGCTATCCTGCTATGAGTCTATATTTAATGTTTTGTTATTTATTATGCAGGTGGATAAAATGATAGTCTTTAATAACTAAGTTTTGGAATGTTAATTGATTTCTGTTCACTCAGTGAAATAATCTTTGAGCAAATTCTGGTAATACATGAGATAAGATTTAATATATGTATGCATGTACATCACATAAATATATATATGTATATATTTTAGATAGCAATACATATTTACTATGTGTGTGAGCCTACACACACACCCACAGACACATACAGACACACACACACACACACACACCTACACACAATCATCATCCTATTACAACAAGATTTTCCTGGGGTTCGGATTTGGAACTGAGAAGGACTTCAGAGGTCAGTAAGTCTAATCTCCTAATTTTACAGATAAGAAAACAAAGAATAAGATGGTTAAATAACGGGCCAAAGTCTCATTGCCAGGTATTGTCCAAAGCAGAATTACAACCCAGGTTTTCCTGATTCCATTTCCAGTACTTGATCCCCTACACTACATGACTTTCCATTAAAACTCTGCAGGTTTTCTTTTCTCCTACTATGTGTTTCTTTTAGAAGAAAAAAAAAACATTGTTATACATAATTTAGAAATTATGAGTTTTTGGTTGGGTGGCAGATATTAAAAACTTTGATTCTAATATTTGTGTGTGTCAATGTTACATCTGACTAGTTGTGTTCAACAATTTTGTTTGTAGTAATATTCCAGTAACAGAAAACTCATCTGTTGAATTATCAAGATTATCTTGGGGATTATATATGTAATTGAGTGATTTTTCTTCTATTATATCATCTGTATGGCTTATCATGGCCTCCATGTATCTGGCAGACATTAAATTTTCGCAACCAGTAGTGATATGCTATATGTTTTCCAGCATCCATTGTCTACTCTGCATAGATCATTAACTAAAAGCTTATTAAGGATAACTTTCCATTATTGTCTGGTGATGATTCCTAGATCCTCAACTGCCATAATAAACCCTTCTATTTATGTAAATAAATACACATCTCAAGTATAGCTTTGATGCTGTTTGATTACATACTGTTGCTTGAATTCAGGCAGACGCCTGCCTATGGAGTGTCTTTTGATTTCACTCAGATTTTTGTCTTATAGGCTCTATTCATAAAAGTACTTTCATTTAGATACACCAAAGCAATAGTATAAACTTACTGCTTTGTGAAGTCTGTTCTGAAAGTGTTTCTGTTAATGTTTAGTTTATTCAATGTAAGTTCAGAGAATATTATGAATACTACTCACGATTATTTTTAACTTTATCTTCCATAATAATCTTTCAAATACTTTACAATTTCTATTATAAACCCTCTAATGCTTCCCTTCCTCCCATCTAAGCATCTGTAGTTGTTTAAATGGATCCTTTGGCCCCATTGTCATCTATGTTTCTTCCCCAATGGAGTTGCTCTCTTTAGCTTGTGCTCAGCTTGACAATGTTCCACCTGATAATAAGTTCTTGGTACAGATGTATTATGGCAAAAGCAGAAGACTATTATCTATAGGAGTATTATTGCCTACTTTATTTGGACATTATTTCTACTGATATAACTTAATATGAGTCTATACATCCTTCAAACTTCACTTCAAATTTGCCACTTCAAATTAGACTCTTCTAGAATTCCTTGTTCTTTTCATGCTCACTGCTTTCTAGCTATTTTGTCACCCTGAGAGATGCATATAATCACTGCTTTGGAAATTTAAAAAAAAATTAGTCAAATAAAGAATTTTATACTTTTAATTTCTTCTTCTTACATTCAGTCTACTGTTCCAGGCTGCAATGCCTTTTTGATGTCAAATATGTTATTTCATATATTACCTCATTAGTCAAGCCTAAATTTAATATGCAGGTCACTCATGTTTCTATGTAAATCAATGTATAAAAATGTTAAAGACATAAAGTTCTGCAGAATATCACTGGTAAATTCTCTTCAACTTGACAACCACTCATTAATCATTGGGTCTTGTCAACTAGTTTGAACCATACAACTACTACTATATAATATGTATATTTCAATACTGTTCCCAAGGAGACCAAGAGGTCCTTTAATATGTCTATCATATGATTCTTTTCTGCTAATCTATAAAAAGTGTGTGTGTATGCACATATATATGTATGCATATACTCATATGTATGTATATATGTACATATCTTGAAATAGTTAGGTTGTTCTTAATTAACATGCTGTATCTTAGTGATAACCGCACTCTGTTTATGTGCTCATAAAATGTTTTGTTATTTTATTCTAGATTTTATTCAGTATTCAAGTTCCCCATAATTCCCCCCCACCAACTTCTTATATTTCTCTTTCTACATGCATAATCCCATAACCATATTCCTGAAAACAATATTCATATACCTTGGGTGATAATTTTATGATATAATACATTAAATGTTGATTAAAGACAACAGCATCATGAATATAAATGGAATCTAAAAATATGAAACTCAACTTCAAGAAACCTAATAAAAAAGTGCGGTAAGAGATGCTAGAAGCATTAAAGAAAACATGCATTTATAAAACAAGGAATGAGACATACTCATTTCTTTCTTATGACTCAGGATTGGCAAAATGTTAAAAAGATATAAAGTGGGATTAATAAGATTCTAGGCAAATAGAACATTTCAGTTGATAAATTGAAGTTTTATGATAGAATTGGCACACACCAAAAGAGATCAGACCTTTCATAAATGTTTATATAGACATGAGTAGTGTTTTATTTCTTTGGTATCAAACTATGTACACAACTAAGATGAATTTAGAAGGGTCATTTCTGACAACTTAAATTATTATTATGCCTTTTGAACCAAAAATGTTCATTAAATTTAAATCATGGATAATATGTGCAACTATACTAAAATAGAAGAGGATGATGTCTCCCCTCAGGCCTATAAAAAAGCAGTACGCATGTGGGTATTCAGTAAATATTTTTATAATAAAAATGATTGGAAATAAAATAAAAAGAAAACTTTACAAAAGAAGAGTTACTTTTAAAAATAAACTTCCAAAATAAAATATGACATAGAAATATCCATTTCCAAATTTAGAAAATAAAATTCATTTAAAAGCAATTAATTTAATTAGAGTAAAAAAAAAAATGGAACTCAGAGACTTTCTGGTTGAAACTATGTACAGATTAGGAAGAGAAAAGTGGGAGAAGGGAACTGACTTGTCACGGACACCCAGATAATTAGTAACAGAGCCACAGTTCACACACATATCTAGGAATCTACTTTTATTCCTTTTCTATCATATTTCACTGCATTATGATTCCATTTTATTCAATTAAAGTATTTTATTAAGTGGCTAACCATGTTTGGAGAACTACTTCAGAATAAAAAATAGTATTCTAAAGTTGCATCATTAGAAAGAGAGGGAAGTACCTTACACAATTATATATCCTATGGAAGAACTCTTAAGCAAGTAAAATAGAGAAATGACTATAGGAGGTAAAAATTGAACAGCTTTTGCTTGAACAGAGCTACTGCAGTTAGGGAAAAAATAAAACATTTATTGAAAAATTTTCTCAGAAAATATCTATGATAAAGCTTATTTCACAAGATCCTAGGGAACTAATATATAGATATAAATCTGTGTATACATAATAAGAGCATTTATACAGCACTTTCAAAGTTACATATGATTTTATATACATGATCACATTTGATTTTTCACAACAACCCTTGTGAGGAAGGTCTAATGTTATTGTCATTTTACATATGAAGAAACTGAGGTTTCAAAAGGGTAGGTGAAATGCCCAAGGTGAATAGGTAGTTCTTAGAAGAAGAAATGCTATCAAGAACAACATGAAAGAATGCTCTAAACAACTAGTAATAAGAGAAATATCTGGTACATAATAGGCACAATAAATGTTTGCTTAATCAATGAAATGTAAATTAATATAACTTATTTTTTCTCACATCCAAAAGTTTGGCTAAAATGATAGAAAAGGTAAATGAATCCATCATGAATTCTTAGGGAGCACCTATTTCCCTGTATGTGTGGTTACAAAAAGTTTGTGTTTTATTCTATATAATGAAAGAGGCATTGGAAACTTAGGAACCTTAATTTGCTGTGGTGAAGCTATGAAAATGTTGACCCTACAGCACTACTAATGAAATATACTTGAAAGATATCAAGTACAGAGGGAAGATTTAATGTACACAAATATAAAACTGCAATTTTTGTAGAATCAATAACCAGAAATAAAGTGGATATCCAGTGACTGGTAGATGACTGAACCAATTGTAGTAAATGGTTGAATCAAATATTATTAGGCTATATAAACAATAAAGAATTCAGGGAAAATTGAAAACATTTCTATAAGATGATGTAAAATGAGGTGAGCTGAACAAGGAGAACATTGTACACAACTACCACAATAATATCTATTAAAACGCTGAAGGATGTCAGAATTTTAATCAATGGAGTGACCAGTCAAGACTTCAGAGGACTCTCCGTGAAGTATCTTCCTCTTCTCAACAGGCAGGCGGGGGCTACAGCTGATAAATATGGCAAACTTTATCAGACATACTTAAAGTGCTGACTTAATTAGCTTAATTGAGTGTATTTGTTCAAATGAGAATTATATTGCATGTGGGGTTGAGACTGGCAAACCAGTGTGACGTGAAATATTTACCCCAAAATGAGGAGCAGTAAAGCATTTTAAAGGTATAAAAAATGACCATTGAAGACCCTTTTACCCAGAAGTGAAAACATCAATGTTTACACCTACAACAGGTATCTGCCCTAAAAGTGAGTTTGAACATAAACTTGGTATTTTCTGCTGCATAGCCATGACTTAAATGAAAATGCATGCTAAGTTATTATGAGAGCATCTGGATGTGTTTTTAAAGAAAGAACAATATGAAATATGAAAAGAACAGAATGCAGTCTATGGCACTCTATGAAAGCTAAATATATTTGAAATTTTTGTGTAGAAATTGGCTTTATAGTAAAGTAATACTGTTAACAATTTGAATAAAGTTTAACAGAACTTCCTAAGTTGGATTTCTAAGTTGACTCAAAAAGTACAAATGAGAAGTACATGTAAGAAATTTATAGTTACATGAATCATGAGACAAAGATAGAGAGACAAAGACAGAAATGGACACAAAAACAGAGACAGACAGGCAGCAAGAGGTACAGGGGAGAAAGGGAAAGGTGCTTAAAAGCACCCTGATACAAACTGAAGATAAGCAAAAATTCTCCATCTTTTGGAAATAGGATTACCATGTGGAATGAAAACTTCTTATCACCATAGCTACTAAATCAGCTCTGCTGACCTCAACAAGTCAGCTTTACACAAATCATTAGGATCAACCACATTCCAACTAGACTGTTAAGAAAAACACAACTGACCCAACTGGCAAACTTCTTTGCACTTAGCAACTTTTGTCACTTAACAGAAGCCTCAGTTTGCTTGTTAACTTGACTGATGAGTTAGTTAGATAATTAGAAACATTTCCTAACACCACTAACTTTGTGATTTATTCCTTTATTGCCCTTAATCATTCTGTTTGTTCAAATGAATGAGCAATCCTAACTTGTTTGGCCTTTACTCCAGCAACAGATGTGCCGTTAAAATAGTTGACAATTTTGATAAAAGAAAAAGATGTCTATTGGCACAGACCAGTTTCTCTTGGCACTAATATTATTCCATGAAAGATTTTAATTTAGAGATCATGATTCTCAACTAACTCTTATTCTGTTTCTAAGACTGGATAAAAACACAACATGCTATAATGTCCTCTCCATAGTTTCTATCAAGGATTTAACTGCTGATGACAAATACATACTCATTAATTACAATGAGATGTATGTATAGCCTTGCAATAGACATGAAGTTTTGTGAAACATTAACTAAAAATTGTCCTACTATATTGCCACGATAAGAGTTAAGCTAATGAAACTGAGTATACACTATTCTGTAAAAGAGACATTCTTTTTTTCTGACTAGCTTCCACAAAACTAGACTTTAGTATTTTAAGCCTCTTCTTCTGTAGTTCTAGTTAGGGGCCACAGAAACCCAGAGAGGTTAAGTGATTTGCCTAATAAGGTAAAAAAGGATAGTTAACGAAAGAGCCAGGATTCAAACTTCTATCCCACCTAGATTAGAATTCAATGTTCCTTCCTTTGCATTACATTCCTGTTGTCAGGTTCTCAACATATTATATGAGAGTTAAATGGATTAGACATTTTATTTCATTTCCAAAATCAGGACAAATTAAGATTAGGAGTCAAAGTTAGAAAATATATACATAAAGACCAATGAGAGGGAAATGAATTAATCTCTTACTACACATTTTCAGTGCCAGTTCAGAATTTTTTTAAAAGAAATACCTTTTGTTGAATAGCTGAACAAGTTGGGGTATACAAATGAAAAGGAATACTATTGTGCTATAAGAAACAATCAACAGGCAGATTTCAGAAAAACTTGGAAAGACATATGAAATAAGAAAATATTGTATACAGTAACAACACTATGCCATGATTAACTATGATTCACTTGACTCTTCTTAACAATAAAATGATGCAAGACAATTCCAAAAGACTCTTGAATGGTATCCATATCTAGAGAAAGAATTATGGGGTCTGGATGCAGATCAAATCATATCATTTTCTCTTTTTTATTTATTGCTTTTTTCTTTCTCATGATTTTTATTCTTTTTGCTCTGATTTTTTCACAACATGACTAATGTGGAAATATGTTTAACATGATTGCACATGTATAAACCTTTCATATTACTTGCTCTCTTTAGGAGGAGAAAGGTAAAAAAGGGAAAAATTGGAACTCAAAATATTATAAAAACTGAATGTTGAAAACTATCATCTTTGAATGTAATTGGGAAAAAATGAAATACTTTTAAAAATCAAAAATACTAAAAACAAGAAAGAATAAACATCAAAAAGAAAAAAGGAAAGGGTGACTTTATCACCAACAAAGATAAAATTAAAGCAATTGTTACATCTAAAACAAGAAATATCTTTAGCAAAATCCAACTTTTATTTAATACGTAAAGAAGCTCATTCTACTGTGCTCACATGAGAGGAAATGGGAAGAAGCATTTATTTGGAGTATTATGGGACAGGCATTGTGCCTTACAAATATCATTCCATTTCATCCCCTCAACAGTCATATGAAATATCTATTACTATCATTTCCCTCTTACAGCTGAGGAAACTGAATCAGGCAGAGTTTATGTGACTTTGCCATGGTTACATAGCTTCTGAGTAGCTGAGGTAAGATTTGAATTAAAGGCCTCCTGACTCCATTTCCAAGGTTTTACTCGCTACAGCTTCCTTGGTGCCTTTAATAGCCATGATTAGTCAACACCTGAATACAAGAAAAGAAGCCACAGATAAAAGGAATTTAATGAACTCAGACATTCCTTTTGATTATTTTTGTGAGCCTCTTTTGAAGATTTGTGGTAATACCAGGAGAACCTCACAGGAAAAATTTAGCTGATTGCAGATAGTTGATCATTCCAAGTAATTCAGGGTTCATTAAGTATTCAATTCATTGCATAATTCAACAATTTTGTTAGCTTTAATTTTATCACATGCTAGTATCAGGTAGAGAGACTGACAATAACTATTGATCCACAAGTCCATTTTCTTGTTTATATAGTTTTCATGAGAATCATCTATGGAAACCAGTAATCAATATTGATGAGGATATGATAAGAGAACAGTCCCTAGCCATATTCCTGAGATCATTTGTTTACAATTACACAGTTGGCTGAAGTATGTAAAGAATCCAAGATTTGATGCTGAATTGGTAGTTTATGAAGTTATTAAATGGAAGCAGGCACTACTGACTCTTCAGGTACTTTATGAGAATGCCCATGACTAGTGGTGGGAAATTTTAATAAGGCACAAAGACAGGTGATAAAAAGTTGGGAGGAATTTTAAAAGGAAAATTCTTTGCTCAGCCTTTTGCTTTGATTAATGAGGCAAAACTTAGGAAAAAGAGAAATAAAACTTAATTAAAACATGTCAGGGTAGCAACACATTGAAGACCTAATCACTAGAAATCAGCAAAGATTTCAAGATGGAAACTTTTGTAACATGATAAAGACAAATTTGGATATGTCCAGATAAGCAAAAGGGGATGGAGCCATCATATCTCATTTTCTCTAATGCCTAAACATTGTGTTTATCAGGTAGGAACAAACAATACATGTAGAAGTGTGGCACAAATATCAGGTAATACAAAAGCAGCAGACCTGCTGAATGCTTCCCCAGCAAAGATTCCCTTTCAACTTTGATTTCCAAGCAGGACTCAGAATAATGGGTCACTGAGTCAGCATAAATTTCAATAGGGTACAGAGCCAGATTCAGTGATGTTGAGATGGATAGAATATGTCTTAAGTAACCATGGATCAGAGTTGGGAGTACTTGGCAGCGTGTATCCAATGGAGGTAGAAGCGTACTGTAGGAAAAGAGCAAAATTTTGGGGTCTTATTTTATAAAGATTTTATTTGGAAGCTGACCAACTCCTATTTGTGCCACCTTGGAGTCAGTCCATTAACATATCCAAATCATCTAAAAATTAGCAGTACCTGGAGATGCATATAGTAGGGATGATCAAGCTATAATATACTCTAAAAGTAGAAATGTACAGAAGTGGTGTAACAAACACCGTCAGACAAATTATAAGACTAAGAAAAAAAAGTGATGGCCCTGTCACAAAACCTGGAGCTGAGAATAACTGATAGACTGCTTGGTTGGTTGTTGTCCTTTTTCTAAGAGGACCAAAATGACATTACCTTGAAAAAGTGACGTTTCAGTGTGTCTGACTGCGACTGATCAGAACAATATGAGTTCAGAATGCTCTACCGCAGGTTGGGATGGATCCTCCAAATTTGCACATCCTATGGTTACTTTGTGCTGTCTAAACTCTGCATTGCTCATAGAGCACAGCACCATTTCTGATATGGGTTCGCCATGCTGAGCTGTCCTGTTCCAGTGTCTCCCATGTTGCACAGTCAAATCTATAGTTCTTGAGGGAGACCTTGAGAGTGTCCTTGTATCACTTCTTCAAACCACCATGTGAATTTCCTGCTCCATGTAAGTTCTCCATAAAATAGTCTTTTGGGCAAGTGTACATTTTGCATTGTAAAACGTGGCCAGTCCATCAGAGTTGCACTCTCTGAAGCACAGTTTCAATGCTTGGCAGTTCAGCTAGAGCAAGGACTTCATTGTCTGATACCTTATCCTTCCAGGTGATGCTCAGAATCTTCCTAAAACAGTTCAAATGTAAGTGATTCAGTTTCCTGGCATGGCTCTGGTAGACTGCCCATGTTTCACAAGCATTTAACTATGAGGTCAGCACAATGGCTCTGTAGACCTTCAGTTTGGTAGTCAGTCTAAGACCTCTTCTCTCTCAAATTTTTCTTCGGAGCCTCTCAAATACTGAGCTAGCTTTGGCAATGTGTGCATCAACCTCATTGGTGATGTGTACATCCCTGGAAAGTACACTACCAAGGTAAGTGAACTTATCCACAGCATTCAAAACTTCTCCATTTCTTGTAATTGAATGATATAGTGGTGGCTGATGGAGCACCTGTGTTTTCTTGGTGCTAATTATTAGGTCAAAATTTGCACAGATAGCACAGAATTGATCCATACTTTGTTACATCTCAGCTTCAGAGGCTGCATTGAGGGCACAGTCATCTGCAAACAGAAAATCATAAACCAACATTCCCTCCCTTTTGGTCTTGGCTTGTAGCCTTTTCAAATCGAAGAACTTAACATCAGTATGATAATTGACCTTGATACCATGTTCATCCTCATTAAAAGCATTTAACAACACAACTGAAAACATAATTCTAAAAAGCATGAGAGCAAGCATACAGCCCTGTTTCATTCCCTTGGTGACTGGGAAGGCACAAGAACCCTGTTCATTATCCAAAACGTGGGCAAACATGCCATCATGAAACTGACATACAATACTGATGAACTTCTCCAAGTCAGTCAAATTTTGACATAATTTTCCATAAGCCTTCACAACTGACAGTGTCCAAAGTCTTGGGCATATCTGCAAATGTTGCGTACAGACCTCTGTTCTGCTCCTGGCATTTCTCCTGGAATTGTTGGGCAGCAAACACCACATCGACTGTTCCTCAGCCCTTTCTGAAGCCACACTGGCTCTCAGGTATATGGCCATTTTGAAAGTGAATGACAAGCCTGTTACAGAGGACTCTAGCAAGAATTTTGCCAACAGTTACTAAGAGGGAGATCCCTCTGTGATGGACATAGAACAATGTATTCCCTTTACTTTCATAGAGATGGACAATGGAGGCATCCTTGAACTCCTGGGGGATAACTTCCTCTTGCCATATGACTTGAAAAATTTCAGTTAGTTTTTGTATGAGCAATTGTCTCCCTATCTTGTAAATCTCAGCTGGAATAGAATCAGCACCTGGTGCTTTGCCACATGAAAGGAGCCTAATAGCCCTCAAAACCTCTTCTTCAGTTGGAAACTGAGCTAAGGAGGGATGGACTTCAACCTGAGATAAATGGTCAATGGCCTCAGCATTGATTGACGATGGTCTGTTGAGAACACTATGGAAGTGTTCAGCCCATCTCTCTAGGATCATGCCCTTATCACTAATCAATGTGGCTCCATCAACACTGAGTAGTTGTGATGCGCCATAGTGTGTTGGTCCATAGGGAATCATAGAAGCAATTAGGATTGTTACTGTCGTCATAAAACTGAATTTCATCTGCCTTCTTACTGAGCCAGGAATCCTGCATCTTTCTGAGCTTTGCTTGTACTTTGCTTTTGATGGAATTAAATGCTGCCTTCTTTGAGGTGGATGAAGTATCCTGTTGGTATATCCCATGGAGTTCTCATTTTTCCTTTAGCAGCTTCTGAAATTCCCCATCATTTTCATCAAATCAGTCTTGGTATTTACGAGTGTTCTGATCCAGATGAGCAAATGCAATACTATACACCAGATCTCTGAAAACTACGCACTCCTCTTCTCCTCCACTATTGCCAACTGATAGACTATTCATTAGTTAAGAAACAAAATGAAGAAAACACTAGAAAATTGCCCATTATGTTATATGGACTCATTATGGTGATATTTTAAGATGGCATGGATAAGTGTATCACAGAAAGAGCTGTTATGAATAGATTGAAATTTGTATTCTTGAAAGGAATACCTGCCTTTATTAGATCATAGATCCACTGGAATGTTTTAATAATTGTTGATATCCATATATTAATCATTCTAAAAACTGTTGGCAGAGTTGGTTCAATATAGAAGTATAAATTATAATGAACAAAATCACCTCTAAATTATCCTCTATCCTTGAGCCCGTTTCCCTCTTGACTATCCTTTTGCTGGCTAATCACTCTTATCCAAACACTCAGCATAGATTTACTCCCACCACCTACCACTTCCCTTACTATTGACTTACTATTGAATGGAGATGAAGGAAACCACAAACTTGCTTCCCTACATTTGTGTGTATTTTCAAATCTGAAATGGGTCCTTAATGGAACATGTCAAATCTTCAACTCCTTTCTAATTCCCCACTATCTGACTACCTATGAACATAGTTCTAAATATTATCTCTTTTCTTTAAGTCTCAAATAGTAACACCCCATAACCCCAACATTTTAGCTAAGAGTCTTGTCTTATACTTCACTAAAAAATGTTGTGCCTATTTTTGAAAGATTCTCTTTCTTCCTTCTCAATCATCTTATGTCACTGAAACCTCTTTCCACACTATCTTCCTTAACTCTTGTCTCAGATGAAAGAAGGCCCTACCCCTTGTTAATCCATTCACCTGATGTTTTAATCTATCCTCAGCTGTCTTCACCAAGAGATGGCACCCATTAGCATCCCCATTCTTTTATTAATCTTCATTACTGAAACCCACATCTTCTAACTCCAAGCTTGTGATCTTTATGTTACACTGCCTCTTAATCAAGAATTATTAACCTATCTGGGGAAGTTCTTCTTACAAAATTATTTTTGATAACTGTATTTCAATGTAATTGTTTTTATAATTCTATATATTTTTATTTTATGCATGTATAAACATAATTCTGAGGAATTCATATGCTTCAACAAAGGAATTTTTCACACACACAAATACACACAATTTTCAAATGCCCTGCTCTAATAATCAAAATATGTTACAACATCCATAGTATATATACTACATTTGTCTTATGAAAAGCAGTAGAAGAAGATACATTTACTAATAGCTGAGTAAGGTCTGTGAAATTAATGAAATTCAAATAAGTACAAGTTTATCACAACCAAACGTGGTTTGTTTTTCCATTAAAAGTTGGGATTTATTTAAATGAAAAACAACTTTTAAACTTTCCAGAAGTTTCATACAACTAAAATAGAATACTACAGCCACCACAAAGTTCTATTTGAGTGCGTTATCATGGTCACTTTGGGTTTTTGAAGGCTTTGAGAACAGAGTACAAGTTATGGCATTTCTACAATGTTCAAAAGGGCTGCTGATAGGGTTCCAGCAGTAAGTGAGCTTTCTGAGGACCAAGGAAGTTTAGTACAGAGACACTCATTACCAGTAGGCTGGCTATTTGGTAATGAATTTTCTTGCTGGAGACCCAGGAAACCAAGAAAAAGACAAAATGCCCTCAGTCCTGTATGGTCCCTTTTGACTACTTCAGTCATAGTAGCAGATTTGGAAAGACAAGGAGGAAGTGGGTTCTAAGAATCCCAAAGATTTTCGAACAAATATAAACTTCAAAATGGCTACTGTTATTCTACATTTCAGATCCTAATTGAGAGACCTAATACGTAGACACTTTTCTTAATGTCAAGGACAACATGAGCACTACTTTAGGATTCTATTGTCACTTTCCCAGATGTATTTATAGAAAAGATTTTTTTAGAGAAGCCACTAAGGAAAATGAAGATAAGAAAAGAAGTCTGGTAAGATCAGAAGTAGAGAATATCAATACTAAATTGTCATGGCTTGAAGGAATTGATTCCAAATGCATAAGGAAAAATCTCTGACCTTATCCATACCAGAAAAGTGTCCAAGAAACTACTATGTACAAATATATAGATATATACACATACATATTAACCTATATCAGTATATAAATGCGTTCATATGTGTGTATGTATTTGTGTATATGTATAAGTATATAGAGATATACACATACATATACAAAGCTATAAACATACATATACGTGTGTGTGTATATAAATTTGATCTTCACAATGAACCCATGGAGTATTATTCCAATTTACAGACGAAGCAATTGAGGCAGAGAGGTTGAATAAGTGACCAACATGGATATGAATTCAGCTTTTCCTGACTCCAGGTCTAGCACTCTTCCACTATACCACCTAAAGCATTATTTGAACCCAGATTTTTCTGCCTCTTAAACCAGCTCTTTCTCTCTTTCCACTACACCATACCACCTCTCATGCCAGTAACTATCTCTGTTTATATACTGGACATTAAAACAAAAAAAACAAACAATGAGTAGACAAGTTTAAATAGGACAAGGAAATAAAGGTGTATTTCTTTAAAGAACTTGCAAAATTATTCCTAGTTAAATCCAAACTTCTCTCTGAAAAAAGTTCCATCTTTTTAACATTAATATGCTACTGGTATTACTGTTTGGCTCTAAGTCTTGGAAAACACAAGTTATAGGAGAATTAGTAATACATGTCATGTTAACATCCATGGACATATAATAAATGTCATGTTAACATCCATGGACATGTGAATGGCATGAGCAGCCCATAACTAGAAAAGGATGTAGGTAGAGTAATACAATACAAAAGCAAAAAAATAAAAAGACATTCTTGTTAGAAAACGAGAATAAGTGCTAAGAAGTGATCAGCTTGAATGCTTCACTGGAATCCTCATGATGTGAGGAGAAAGTAACGAAGGAAACTAGTATACTGAGGGAACTAAGACCAGCTTATAGAAACACATGAATGAGAGTTACACAAGATGAGTATGTACGGATAACATCCAAATGTAATGAGTTCAGAGATCTGACCACATCCAAATCAATGAGGTCAAAGATCTTGGGAGTATTTTCATTACTAAGTATTTTTCCAGATAATTTGCTACCAAAGAAATGATATGAATTTAAGTAACAGTGTTCTAAGTTGACATTTCACTGAATAACATCAACACTAAAAATATTTTGGCTCCTGCTCTAGTGAGAACTTCTGAATTTTCAGAAAGCACGTTTATTTCAGATGTTAAATAGCAGCCTTCACTTCTTCTTGTAGGCAATGCAAGTTCCTGCTGATAGAGCAACGAAAGAAGTAGGAAGAAAAGAATAAAAAAGAATCTGAACATCATTTCCTTCTTTCTTTTGATCTTTTCCTATTTTAGTTTTTTTCCTAAAAAAAAGTGATATGCCTATTTATGTTGGGCACACAGCACAGGCATTCACTGCATGCCTTAAGTTGATACTTTGAAATGCAGTATAATGGAATGGCATCATGGAGAAGGACATAAAAGGCTATATAATCAAATTTGTAGATGAATAGGATTTCTCTGTAAAATGTTCTAAGTGGTCACTGAGTCTCAGCTTTTAAAACTTTGAAGAAGAGATTCTTACTATCCTATTTGGTAGTCCAGTTCACTTTTATTCAACTTTAATTCCTGAAGAAAGCTACCATTTCTCACCTAAAACTACTCTTCTCTTGGCTAAAAATTCCCAGATTCTTCAACCAATGCTCATATGGCACGAATACTTTCAAATCCCTTAACCATTACCATCACTCTTTGGATGAAATCTAGCTTGTTAATTTTTGCTTTTTTTTTGCACTTGTAATTTAACTGCCGTAGGAGGCTCTGGTAATAAATTTCCTCCATCAAGATCAGTTGTCACTTCAATAAGTCAAGTCAACAAATATTTTTAAGCATCCGATGAGCCAGACATTGTGTTAAATTCTGGAATTGTAAGGAAAATCAAAATAATGCAATTTCTGCTCATAAGAATTTTACAATCTGTGAGCAACTATATGTGAAGAAGATATATACTAGGTAAGTTAGAAATATATGGAAATCATCTCCAAGGGCAAATTAAAGAAGACATGGAAAGGCTTGCACTAAAAGGTGAATTTTTAGCTTGAAAGTGGAAGGAAACCAGGAAATAAAGAAAAAGGACACAATTCCTGTCATGGGAGGTAGCAAGTAAAATGCCTAAATTTTCAGATAGTTTTCAGACAAAGAAATAAAAGGTATCGATAGTCATGTTTAAAATATTCTTAGTCCAGCTTCTGGGATAAGAACTCACTGTTCGACAAAAATTGCTGGGACAACTGGTTAACTGTGTGGCGAAAATTAGGCATAGACCCATGCCTAACACCGTACACAAGAATACAGTCTAGATTGGGTACATGATTTAGGTATAAAGATTGATACCATGAATAAACTGGAGAAGCAAGGAATAGTGTATTTATCAGATTTATGGAGAGGAGAAGAATTTTTTTCTAAAGAAACAATAGAATGCATTTTGAAATGCAAGATGGATAATTTTGACTAAATTAAACTGAAAAGTTTTTGCACAACCAAACTCAATGCATCCAAAATTCGAAGGGATGTAGTAAATTGGGAAAAAATTTTTACGGCTAAGCTTGGGGACAAAGGCC
>CM053771.1:429505987-429539122 GCA_028658325.1 Potorous gilbertii
ATAAAATCTTAATTTTAAGGAAGTGATTGTAGAACATTTATAAATAAATAAAATAAAAATTTTAAAAAATAAAATAAAATATTCTTAGTTTCTAAAGATTAGAGCAAATTAAAACAACTCTGAAGTACAACTTCAGATGTATTAGATTGACTTGTATGACAAAAGAGGAAAATGACAAATGTTGAAGGGGATATGGAAAAACTGGGATGCTAATGCACTGTTGGTACAGTTGTGAACTGATCCAACCATTCTGGAGAGCACTCTGGAACTATGACGAAAGAACTATAAAACTGTGCATACCGTATACCACATTATTACATAATGCAGCAACACCACTGCTAGCTGGTCTATATCCCAGAGACTTCAGAAAATGAGGAAAAGTATCTATTTGTACAAAAATATTTATTACAGCTCTTTTGATGGTGGCTCACAATTAGAAATTGAGAAGATGTCCATTAACTGGGAAATGGCTGAACAAGTTTTGTTATACAACTGTAATGAAATATTACTGTGTCATAGAAAATGGGAAGCAGGACTATTAAAAAAAAAGCTAGACTTACATGAACTTATGCAAAGCAAAGTGAGCAGTACCAGGAGGATGCTGTACAATAATAACAATACTGTACGATGAATTGTAAATGGCTTAGCTATTCTCAGCAATACACGGATCCAAGACAATCCCAGAGGACTTGTGATAAAACATGCTACTGCTTCTTGAGAAAGAACTGATGCTTTCTGAATACAGACTGAAGCATGCTATTTTTCACTTTCATTTTTTAAAAATCCAAACCTTCTTGTACAAAATGACTAATATGGAAATGTTTTACATGATTTCATAGATTTAAACCACATCAGATTGCTTGCCATCTTAGAGAGGGAGGGAGTGATAGAATTTGGAACTCAAAACATTTTTTAGAAGAAATTTTAAAATTGCTTTAACATGTCATTGGGGAAATTTTTTTTTTAAAAGAAAGTGCTTGAAGTTGGGAGATGGAATATCACAGTACACACTAGTGGACAACTTTTAATCTTACACAGTCTGGAGAGCTGGCTGGTTAAATGACTTACTTGCTCATTTACATGGCCAGTTTATCTCAGAAAAAGAACTTGAATCTAGGTCCTCGTGAGCCTGAGGCCACCTCTCTAACCAGTATACCTATGGCCTTGCTTATCAATATTATATCTAAAATATAGACTCAATAAGTGGTACATGTAAAAAATGTCTAGAGGTAGAGGGCGTCAGTTCAATTCTAACTGCACTCTTTACTGTCTTGTTACTTTGGACAAATTACTATACTTTTCCAGGAGTTACTTTATCTGTAAAATGACATGTTGATTTTAGATGATCTCTATAGTCATTTTCACTTTTTCAACCTTATAATCTTAAGAAGTTTGATGAAAAGAAATTTAAATGTTTGCTTTTATTAGACACAATGTCGCCATCCGTACAAAGTCATATTCATAATGTACTACACCATTCTTTTATGTTCATTCTCAATTAGGTGTTCTAATTCCATCTTTTCTATATGTCTTTTTAAAATCTAGGTGTGAATACAAATTCTCTGGACATTAGTGTCAGTCTCTCTAAAAGAAAAAATCCTGCTTTCTCACTTATCTGAATAACCAGTGTTTATGTCATCTGTATTCTTTTCTTGAGAACTCCTCATCTTCCTGCCACCATCTTCTCTCCTAAAATCTTAGGTGAAAGGAGTATATTAATGCTTTCTCTGAATCATATCAAATCTACTCTCCCAAAATCTCAGTTGTGTTAACACACATTCAGTATTTCCTGTCATACCTCAGTTGTAAAAGATCGGCCATGTGCCAATAATTGGAAAATTCCTAAAAAGAGCTTGGCAATTCCCTCTTTGGGAGAATGAGGAGTCCAAATAATGATTCTACAAGTACAAAATAAGAGGCCATCCTCACAACGGAGCTTGTCAGAGGACCAAAATTCAAGGTATTGACACAAATGAAAAAATGGGCTATATAGTTATGGTAATGTCAGGCCAGAGATTAATACTGGATCAGAAAGGTAAGTATGGAACAAATTAGAGTTGGTCTATTGTTCTATTTGGTCTATCCAAATTCTGCTATTACATGAAGGATTCCAATCTATTCTGTGTTGATATACTGGCATGGTTGGTCACATTTGTCAACCCAATTTCAACTGTATCATGAAGTGAAACTGTGATTTTTTGTAATTTTCTTCTGAAACCTGTTATTTATCTCTTTTTCATTGGGCCTTCTATAGTCATTGTTTGCTCAGATAGCATTTCTGTTCATTTTCCATTAATCTTAACTGAAATAGTTTCCATAATGTTTTCTCCTCCAAGGTCATGGGAAGAATAAGCAAATATGAGAAGAAATCATGAAAATTCACTATGAAGATAATTTACTTATGATTTCTTTAATTTTCTATTTTATGTTAATCATCATTAATGCTGAGTCTGAATTATTAGGCAAATCCTTTTTATTCCAAATGTTAACTGAAATAATTATAGAAGTGTCTTTTCAAAGTACTAATACCATTCAGAGGTTTGCCACTGATTCACAATTAAATAGAACGGGTAGGGTCCTGGATAAGATGAGACCATGAAATGTTCAAAATATTAATTACCACATAGATACCTTGAGCAAATATCTAAAGGGGTATAAGATGAAACAATGTTAAAGGAAACCAAACCCCTCCATCTAATCCAATATAATATTAGAATGGGGCACAACACAGGAAGACACTCAGAAAGAGGATATTCCAGGGAAGAAAAAAAAGCCAGGACAATCTCTGATTAACATGTCCAGAAACTTGGAGGTACCAGAGTATCTCAGGACATCAGACCTCTGATGGAGAGGGTGGTAAGGAACTACACTGACTTCTGGTAATTACAGGCTGAAACCTGAGAGCTGACAGTTTTGGCATGAGGAGGAAGAAGCATACTCTAAGACAACAGCGTGTAGAAATAGAACAAGGCAAGAAATTCCCCTCAGCCAAGTAGAAGACAAAGCTAGCTCAGTGACTGGAGTTGTGCTGAAGTCTCAGAAGAGGTCAAGAAGAAAATTGTGATACCATCCTTCCAATTTTGACCTGTTAAAAACTGTGGAAGGATGGAGCCAACTCTCTCTGTGTAAATAAAAAAACGGAGATAGAGAAAGCCTTTCCTGGTCCCAGCTATCAAAGCCAGATTTGCAGCAGCAGGGACATCCAAACTATAGAGATGGCAGGACTAAACTCAGCTTGCCCACATGATTCAAGAAAATGTAAAGAAATAGAACTTTCTATTACCAGAAAACTTCAAGTGAAAAACTAAAGCTGGAGATGAAAGTAAATAAAAGACTGGAGACAATGAAGTAATGGTAATAGCTAGAAGATGCCTAAGAGGGAAGCCAGGAAATGAGAACAGCTACAAAACAGGTAGAAATGGAGCTTTGAGAAAAGAATGACTTGAATACAAGAGTGTTCAAATAGGCTGAACACCAAGAATTCCTTGAGGAAATGACGCAAACACAAACTGCTAAATTAGAAATAAAATTAGAACTTAGGAAGAAAAATGGATGAAGAATAATTTCTAAAAAGGGGTTGAAAAACTTATTCTAGTAACAGAATCCTCAAAAGACAGAATGGATTAAAGAGAACTTAATTAATACGTGAGTCAACAAAAATATTAGAAAAAAATAGAAAAAAAGAAAATTAGGAAAATATGTCATTCAAGGAAATATGATTTAAAAATTTTTGGACTGCCTAAAAATCATGATTCAACCAAAATGTTCATAATAAATTTCAAACAATCATAAAACCTATTTGGTCCAGCTCCATTAAATGAAAGGGGAAAGTAAGACAATGGTTACACTGGTCAGATCCTGAAAGAAAGCTGAAAATGAAAACAGTTAAGAATTAATAGTCAACATCTAGAGCTCCCAGGGCAAAGAAAAATGCTACAGACAAGAAAAAAAAATAAGGAGCTACAAAATTCAGAACCACAGAAAACTATACTGCAATTATTAAAAGGAAAGAAAGCAAGAGAATCAGATATTCCAGAAGGCATAAGAAAATGACTCACAATAAAAAAAAAATAACAACCTGAAATGCTGAGTAAAATCCTCCACAGGGGAAAAAAAATCCCTTAAGGATTTTTACTGGCATAACAGACTTGTAAGCATTCTCCAAGAAAAGAGTCAAAATTGAATAAATGCTTTGCAATGTAAACCAATGTAAACAAAAGAGATAAAATTCATCTAGAAATGTAAATGCATTTGAAGTAGAGGAACTAAATTATTATGAAGTGCTTACATTATAGGAGAAGAAAAGACAAATGTCACTACAAAACTATAGGATATTCAAAGATCACAAAGGGAATAAAGAAACATGGAAATATTTTTGTATTTTATTCATCTTTAGAATAAAGAAAATGGTATTAGAAGGATTTGAGGAAGAAAATTATGCTAAAGGCAGGATTTACTATTTCTCTTAATTGACACATGTGAGTAGAAGAGAATTTAAATATGGATAAGGGGTGGAGAAAGGGGCATCTAATAAAGTTCAGACATTTGAAGTGAACAAAGGCTGAATACACATAAATAAACGTAATGTAAAAATAAATTAAAATCAAGAGGGAAATGGGTGAGGACAAGGAGTGAGGACAGTAGGATTGAACTTAGCGGGGTAGATCATGGAGTGAAGACATAAGAAAAACCAACCTGATCATTGAAGATATAAATGGGGAAATAAAATAGAGAAATAGAGTTCTGGACTAGATGAAGATAGGAGGTCAGAAAAATGGGATTATAATCCTTTAATTATTTGGTAATAATGAGAGTCATGTTCCTTTTATTTCATCATCTTTTTAAAGAATGGGATATGAAAGGGAAAGGAAAGGCAATATGAATGTGGGAAAACACAATTGATAGTCATAGTGAGAAATGTGAATGGAAGGAAAATGGAAGAGGATAGCAGAATTTAAAAAAATATTTAAAATATTAAAAAATTCACCTAAGGTTAAAAAGTGGGAATGGAGCAGAATTTCTTATAATTCTAGTGAATTTTTCAAAAAAACAGGGTTATCAGTAAATAATTTCAATAAGAAGAGTAAAAATTAACATGGTCAAAATAATCAAGGTAATGTTAATATATGTAATTATAATATAAATAATACAATAATTTCAACACTATATATCGATGCATTTATGTGTGTATATATATGTATACGTACACATATTTATATACACATGCCTATAGCATCCAAATAATTAAAGAAAATGCTAAATAATTAATAAACACATGGCAATTGAAGTCTACGGGATACATTGTCCCCAACCCACACTCACACACACACACACACACACACACACACACACACTAATAAAAAATAAACAACAAAGTTTAAAGAACTGAAAATCATTTGGAAAAATATAGACATGTAATACTCTGGTAGCTAGTGAATAGAAATTGAAAGAAATATAGAAATATGTACATATTTGCTATTTTATGAAAAAATATTGCAAATCAATTTACAAATAAAGGGGTATACCAAACTACAAGACAATTTCTTCACAGAAGTTGATAAAATAGGATGTTGGATTTTTTTAAATTGATCTGAATGACCTAATGTCAAAAATATCAAGGGAAATGATAAGGAAAAGGTAAGAAGGAAGAAGGCACAAGAGTATGACATCTCAGACTATCCTACAAATCTAAAATCATCTGAACTCTTTCGCACTGTCTAAATCAGGGGACTTGAACCTGAGACTTCAAGGCCACATGTGGCCCTCTAGGTCCTTAAGTGGGGGCCACACTTAAGGACCTAGATAGAGGACCACAGGTAGCCTCAAGGCCACAGGTTCCTCTCCCCTTCTCTAAGGAATAGCAAAAATCATCATCATAAGGTACATAATAGCTCAAAGCAATTAAATAGAAGAACAGAGCTCAATAAACTAAACTACACCAAGAACTTACCAACTGAGAAAAACTACTGTGAAATTTTAAAAGTCTGGAAAAAAATAATTTTAAATAAAAACTCAAATTACACATCACAATAAGCTACAAATGGATATTTGACTTAAATATTAAAAAATCATTTCATAAACAAATTAGAGGAGAAGGGAAAGAAATGTCTTTCAGAACTATGGACAGGACAGGAGTTCTTGAAAAATCAGGTGACAGAGAATATCACAGGAAATGACATGGATGATCTTGATTATATAAAATTTAATATTTTCATACAAACAAAATGAAATACAGTTAAAATTTGAAAATAAATTAACTGGGAAAAATATTTGCAGCAAGTTTCACCAATAGAGGTCTTGTGTCAAAAATACATAGGGAACTGATACAAATACATAAAAGCCATTCCCCAAAAGATGAAATGATATGAACAAGTAATACTAAAAAGAATAAATGTAAGTGTTAAAGAATTGTTTAAATCATTAATAAGAGAAATATAAAGTAAAAGTTTTGAGGGTTTTTTTACATACATTGAATTAATTAAAATAAAATAAAGGAAAATGCCATTATGAATTGGCACAACCATTCTGTAAACAATTCTTAACTATGCTCAATAAGTGACTAAATTGACTTCCAGGAGCCAAGATGCCTGAATAAGCAGTAATTTGCTCTCACCTTCATTTAGTGACTTGAAAAACCCAGAAAATATCCCAGGAAAAATCCTGGGAAAGTGGAACCTGCAGAAAGATGAAGTGCAGGCTTTTAGCTTGGGAGGCTAGCAGGATTAAAGGGAAAAGTCCTCTTGCTGTGGCTGAAGGGAACCAGTACAGAATGGAGAGCATCCCAACAAGCCATCACCAAGCCCCACCTCAGCAAACCAACAGGACATCCTTAGCCCCAGGCTGGTAGAGCAGGCAAATGCAAACACAAGGTATATACCAACTACCACCATCAGCTCCAGCTCAGCACCAGGCAAATTTCCATAACACTACAATCTCCAGTTGCCATCACCTGAGGCCCCACACATAAAACCAGTAACCAGACTCCTATCAACCACCCCAAGAAACCAGGGACAGTGGCCCCTGTGCCCCAAAAGCAGAAATCAACTTTAAAAGTCAGAAAAAAGTCAAACAAAATGAGCAAAAAGCAACAAAGCAAAACAATGACCATAGAGAAGTATTCTGATGACAAGGAAGATAAAAACACAAATTCAGGAGATGACAACTTTATCAATATACTTACATCTGAAACCTCAAAGGGGAATATGAACTAATCTCAAGCCCAAAAAGCCTTATTGAAAGAACTCAAGAAGAATTTTAAAAGCCAAATAAGAGAGACAGAAGAAAAATTGAACAATTACCTTAAAAATACAATTGACAAAATAGGGGGAAAGCACACTGAAGAAAACAATTTGTTAAGAATTAGAATTGTGCAAAGGGAAGCTAATGACTCTATGAGACATCAAGAATCAGTCAAACAAAATCAAAAGAATGAAAAATAGAGGAAAATGTAAAAGAGCTCATGGAAAAAAACAGCTAATCTGGAAAATAGATCCAGGAGAGAAAATTTAAGAATTATTAGTCTACCTGAAAGTCATGATAAAAAATAAAAGAGCCCGGACAGCTTCCTTCTAGAAATTATCCAGGAACGCTGCTCTGACATCATGTGATGCCCAGAGGGTAAAAGAGTCATTGAAAGAATATACCAATCACTTCCTGAAAGAGATCCCAAATTGAAAATATCAAGGAATATTGTTTCCATAATCCAAAGTTTTCAAGTCATGGAGAAAATACTGTCAACAGCCAGAAAGAAACAATTCAAACATCATGGAATCACAACCAGGATTACACAGGACCTTACACCTTCTGCATTAAAAGATTGGGGTTTGAAATATGATATTCTGTAAGGCAAAGGAGCTTGTATTACAGCCAAGGATCCACAACTCAGCAAAACTGAGAATAATCTTTCAGGGGAGGAGATGGACATTCAACAAAATAGGGGACTTTCAAACCTTCCTGATGAAAAGATCAGAGCTCAATGGAAAATTTGATCTTCAAATACAAGACTCAAGAGAGGCATAAAAAGATAAACAGGAAATGGGAAAAAACGTGTTATTCAATAAGGACAAATTGTTTACATCCCTACAAAGAAAGGTGATAGTTACAACTCTTGAAAATTGTATCTGTATTATGGCATTTAAAATGGATATACATAGACAGAAGAGATGGGTTTAAGTTAGCTCTGATGTGACAATAAAAACCTAATTAAATGGAGAAAGAGGATTTTAATGGGAGAAGAGGAAAGGAAGAGGCTGAAAAGGACAAATTATATCACATGGGAAGGGGCACAAAGATATATTACAGTAGAGGGAAAGAAGGGAGGAAGATAAGCATTATTTGAACCTTATTGTCATCAGATTTGGCTGGAGGAAGAAATAATATACTCATATATCTAACTTGCCCTATAAGCAGTAGAAGGGTAAAGGAGAAAGAATAGAGAGGGGGGTGGATAGAAGAGAAGGAAGAAGTAGTAAAAGTAAAGGGAAAAAAGGGAGGGGGCTGGTAGAGGTGCAGGCAAATTGAGGGAGGTGACAGTCAAAAGCAAAACTCTAGTGAGAAGAGAAAGGGAGAAAGTAGAAAGAAAAGCCTAAATGGGGAGGGGGACAGGATGGAGAAAAAGACACAGATAGTAATCATGAATGTGAATGGAATGAACTCTCCCACAAAACAGAAGTGAACAGCAGAATGAATTAAAAAACATAATCCTACAATTTGCTTCTTCTATATTTTTTTTTACAAGATAACACTGGGTAAAGGTAAAAGAGCTGGAATAGAATATATTATGCTTTAGTTGTAGTAAAAAAAAAATAAAGCAGGGATAGCAATCCTGGTCTCAGACAAAGCAAAAGCAAAAACAGATATCATTAAAAGACATAAGAAAAGAAACTACATCCTGCTAAAAGGAACCATAGACAATGAAGTAACATAATTATTAAACATGTATGCACCAAATGATATAGTATCCAAGTTCTTAGAAGAAAAGTTAAGGAAGTTACAGGAAGAAATAGTAAGCAGAATTATACTAGTGGGAGAACTTCAACATCGCCCCTCTCTCAGAACTAGAAAAATATAACCACAAAATAAACAGCAAAGAAGTTAAGGAGGTGAATAAAATTTTAGAAAACTTAGATAAGGTAGACTTTTTGAGAAAACTGAGTGGGGATAGAAAGGAATATATCCTTGTCTCAGTGATACATGGCACATACAAAAAAGTGACTACCTGCTAGGGCATAAAAACCTTACAATTCAATGCAGAAAGACAGAAATATTGAAATATTGAATGTATCCTTTTCAGATCATGATTCAATAAAAATTACATGTCATAAAGGATTATGGAAAGATAGACTAAAAATTAATTGGAAACTAAATAATCTAACCCTAAAGAATGAGTGGGTCAAAGAATCAAAAACTTCATCCAAGAAAATGATAATGATGAGATAACATACCAAAAGTTATGGGATGAAGACAAAGCAGTTCTTAGGGGAAGTTTTCTACCTCTAAACGCTTACATAAGTAAAATAGAAAAAGAGGATCAATCAAATGAGAATGCTGTGTAAAAAAGCTAGAAAAATAACAAACTATAAATGCCCAATTAAACAACAAATTAAAAACTCTAAAACCCAAAAGCAAGATTAATTAAGTGAAGAAAATTTAAATTAAGAAAACTATTGGACTAATAGTAAAACTAAGAGCAGGTTTTATACAAAAAGACAATAAAATAGATAAACCTTTTGTTAATTTGATTTAAAAAAAAGAAGAAAACCAAATTACCAGATGAAAAATGAAAAATGGAATTTACCATTATGAAGAAGAAATTAAAACAATAATTAGGAAGTATTTTGCCTAATGATGCCAACAAATTTGACAATCTCAGTGAGATGGATAAATGTTAACTAAAATATAAATTGTCCAGATTATCAGAAAAGGAAATAAAATACTTAAATATCTCTGTCTCAGAAAAAGAAACTGAATGAGTGATCTATGTACTCCCTAGGAAGAGATCTCCAGGATCAGATGAATTTACAATCAAATTCTACCAAACATTTAAAGAATAATTAATTCCAATATTAGGTAGACTATTTGAGAAATAGGCAGAAAGGAGTCCTACCAAATTCTTTTTATTATACAGATATGATACTGATTGTATATTCGCCCTTCGTTGGGGAAGAGCATGCCATCAGGGAAATAATGACATGACTTGCACTTGACTTTGTTTTGAGTGAGGGAGGGCTGTGCAGGTCACCAGCCCCACTTCTCCTCCAGAGCCATCTGAATCGAGTGACCAGATGTTCATCAGGATGAATAGAGATGACCTAGGATGAGGCAGTTGGGGTTAAGTGACTTGCCCAAGGTCACACAGCTAGTGAGTGTCAAGTGTCTGAGATGAGTTAGATTTGAACTCAGGTCCTCCTGACTCCTGTAGTGGTGCTCTATCCACTGCACCACCTAGGTGCCCGATGGTACTGATAACTGAACCAGGATGAGACAAAACAGAGAAGAGAAATTATAGAGGAATATCTTTAATAAATATAAAAGCAAAAATTTTAAATAAAATATTAGCTAAAAGATTACAGCAACTTATCATGAAAATAATATACTCTCACCCAGGAGGATTCATGCTAAGAATGCAGGGCTGGTTCAATATAAGGAAAACTATCAACATAATTGGTCATATCAACAACAAAACTATTAGAAACCAACTATTATTTCAATAGATGCAGAAGCATTTGACAAAATATATCATACATTCCTATTAAAAATACTAGAGAGCACAGAAATAAAGGAAGTCTTCCTCAAGATGATAAGTAATATCTCCCTAAAACCATCAGCAAACATTTTATATATGTATATATATATATATATATATATATATATATATATATATATATATATATATATATATAATGAGGATAAAGTAGAAGCATTTCCAATAAGATCAGAGGTGAAATATGGATGTTCATTACCACCACTGTTATTCAATATAGTACTAGAAACACTAGTTTTAGCAATAAGAGAAGAAAAAATTGAAGGAACTAAAATAGGCAAAGAACAAACAAAGCTATCACACTTTGCAAATGAGAGGATGGTATACTTACAAAATCCAAGAGAATCAAGTAAAAAACTACTTGAAATAACAAACAACTTTAGCAAAGTTGAAAGATATAACATATCATCAGCATTTCTATATATTACTAACAAAGTCCAACAGCAAGAGAGAAAGAGCATTTCTTTTTAAAGTTACTATAGACATTATAAAATATTTGGGAATCTACCTGTCAAAACAAATCCAGGAACTATATGAACACAATTAGAAAATACTTTTTACACAAATAAAGACATCTAAATAATTGGAAAAACATCAAGTACTCACAGGGAAGCCAAGCTAATATAATAAAAATGACAATTCTACCTAAATTAAGAAAAAAGTGACTAAATTATGCCCACTCTTCAATTCAGTGAAACTAATAGAATGCAAATATTCCATTGCATAGAAAACAGATAGAAAGGATGTATAGTCAAATATCATCAACAGCAGCACTTTTTGCAGCAAAGAACTGGAAATAAAGTAAACTTAAGCTTTAATGATGAAGAAAATATAGCATATAAACCTAATGAATTATTATTTTTCTGTAAGAAATGATGAAAGGCAAACTTCAAAAGATCCTTATGAACCGACATGGTGTGAAATGAGCAAGATCAGGGGAAATAATTTTTACTTTAACTACAAAAAAGCAAAAGGAAACAAAGATGAATGAATTAAGAACTTAGATTAATGCACCGATGAGGTTTAGGTGTAGAAACCAGATGACTGAGCATGTTTTCCGCCTTGTTGCAAAGATGTGAGGAATGAAAATTGCAGAATCAAATGATGAATTTCATTTGGGCATAGAAGTATTTCAGGAGATCAGTGAGTAATAATAGTGATGCTTTAAAAAAAGAAAAAAAAGAATATCAAAGAAACATTTAAAAAGTACAAAGAAGATAGTAGAAGTTCATAACAGGACACAGACAAGCAAGATGTTAATATTTTATATAAAGATTTACAGTTCCATACCAATGATATTTTCTTTTTTGCATGTATATAATCTTTGTATATTTGTCAAGTTTATATATCTTTTAAATCAAGTTAAAAATAAATTCAAATGAACCTCTATATTTAAGACTAAATTTCAATGTGGAATTAACTGACTGAAAAAGAAGGTTTATATATATATATATGTGTATATATATATATATATATAATATATATTATATATTATGTGTAATATATATTATATATATAATATATATATATATATCTTATATTCCTAGGACTCCTCTACTTACAGAAAGCTTTCCATTTATCCGTTTGCTACTTTCAAATTTCTCATCAAAATAAAGACTTTTTACTAGACAATTTGAGCTTCAGATGGGGTTGGAAATAGAAACTTTGACTTTTTGCATCCATGAAGTCTATTTTTTATGAGATTTTTTTTATTTTTATTTTCAGGGCCCTGGTATAGCACCAAACAATTTCAATAGCTGGAGAGTTTTAAGGGTTTCTTTTGAAGTACTGACAATCAATATGATCACTAATAATTTTCTCTCAACCCACTTGAATATAACATTCTTTTTTATGCTAAGGCCTAATTTGTCCTTTCTATTTTCAGTGCTCTCAGTTTTTAATAGTGAAAAATCTTAAAGTATCATTTATCAAATCTTGAACTACGTTAGAGTTAGAGAAAGAAAATCCTTGAGAGGAATCAAGTTTTAAAAAAAATAAATCTAATGAATAAAGAGAAATTTAGAAAAGTATAAAGAGTACTTCACTGAGATATAAGAGACTTGATTTCTAGTTTCGGGTCTATCACTATGTCCCTTTAGGAGAGATGCTTCTCTATTCAACATCCATCAAACAGGGGGATCAGACTAGAGCTTATCTTTAAGGTTCCTTTCAGGTCTATATTACATAATTATTACAGGTCTGTATTACATTATATTACACTAATTATTACACTACATTACATTATTATAAATAACTTAAATACTGGGATGGGTTAAAAAAATAATTCTGGAAACTCCTTTCATTTGAGTTCAAATGTAGCCTCACCCTGAAGTGAGGATATAAACTGCTTACGACCCTTCTCCAAGCTCATGGATTTAATTCTGATATCTAATACTGACATATTAATGTTCAACATTAAAGAAATCATACATAAATTCACATTGTACCATTTTATGTAATGGAATCACATTATTTCATCTGCCTAATCAAATAAAAAGCCATGCAATATTTTCCAAGGAAAATGATCATAACTTCTCTGAAGAATACTCTTGGGAACTGATTTATGTTCTTTATCTCAGTGTTCACTTCATGAGTAATTCTGGGTAAATGAAGACTTATAATCATTTAAAATATGTGTTCTGCTCCTTGTCCAAGTTTCCATTTTAAAGCCTGCAAGTGATTTTTTTCAGTATTTGCATAAAACATCCTTAATATAAAAATACTATGAATTATGAATTAATCTCTTTTTAAAATGAAAGAGCTGAAGTCTTACCATTGACCATTCACTAGTATAATTGCTAGTAATTAAATATTATTTCCTTTAATACCTTTTTAAAGTTGGCATTGAATTCTATATCCTCATCTGGATGAGTAATGCATACTCAGAAGAGATTTTCTTTTCCCCATTAGGGTGAAAATATATAATCTTTTTTAATGTGACTGTGATATAGTTTCATTATTCTAATAGATTAGTATATAGACTGGTATGTTCATTTTATCGTTTTAACATAGGCACTCTTTCAATGAGTCTGAACAGTAGATATATCTTAAACCAGTAAATAATTACCTCTTACTCCTCCATGTTAAATAAATAAAGTTGAACAGACAATCAAGCAAATAGATAGAAATACGTAGATGGATCTACCATTTTTTAAAACTGCCAAGCAGACACTAGTTGTAACATTTTGTTAGCAATACATGTTGTCAATTCCATGAAGACAGTTATGCAAGGTTCACCCAGGGCTGTTGCAAAATAGACTAAATGATCAATTAATCAGCATACATTTCTGAATGATAAATATACATTAAGCAAAATATTTCTTTTCTCAAGATTGTAATAGTTCAGTACCTCTTTTAGTGGTATCGTAAAATAGAATTCCCCAAAAGAATTTGGCCATTTTGACAAAAATAATATATTCAATTTAAAGAACGTTTATTGTTCCTTCATTATGTGCAAAGCATCATCTGTCATATACCTTACAATTTAGTTGAAGAGATGAAACACACATTAATTTAACATGTTACCTAAATGGATGCATAATAGGGAGAAGTACAAGAACATACTTTGTTATCAGAGAGTGATAACAGGTCCAGTGATTCAAAGGAAACATCATGAAGAAGGTGGAATGTGATTTGGGGCTTGAAGGATAGATGGAATATTGACTGCTAGAGAGGCAGAAGGAAATTCTAAGAATTAGGAACCAGTAAACCTAATGAAATGTGAATAACTAAAGGAATTAATATCATAGTTAAAACACTTGGTAGCAGAGTGAGTAGGGAGTTGGACTTGGAATCAGAAAGATCTAAATTTCAGTGCTCCCTGAGACACTTATTAGCTTTGTTCAGTTTGTTGTGAAAATCAGATCACAAGATGCAAAGTACATTTTTAAAAAATAAAGAAACAGTATATTAATGTTTATTATAATTATTTTAGATACCTCAACAATTCTCTATATTAATTTATGTGTGTACTCTCTCCAGTGGTGGAAATTTTTAGATCACTCACAACTTTTCACTATGTGTAAGGCTTCTCCATCCCCCCTTCCCTACAAACTTGCAAAAGAGAATGTACCCAATCTGCTCATCACCTTCAGTTCTCTTGACATTATATGGGTAATAATGGAAACCTAAGGCTGCACTTCAGTTCTTTTTCACTCTTCTTTCTTGTCAGGTATACCTATATTTCTCGTCAAATATTTCTTTAGCAATGTATTTTATGTAACTTCTCAAATACAACTTTTCATTAGTAATAAGCTGCCTCACATGTCATCCATCGACCTTTAAGTTTTAATTATTCAGAGGCTAGTATCCTATGACTTGCAGCCAAACTGAAACACCTATATAATATTGATACTAAAATTACACGCTGAGTAATAATGGGTGGGGGAGAGATGAATGTCCCAGAGAATATAATGAAAAATATTTCTTCCCTCATAGCAGAAAGGAAGAGGACTCTTGGACAGAATACTGTATATATTTCAATTATTCAATGCTTTAGCTCAGTGATTTTTGTCACAAGAGATGTTTCAATTTGCCGTGAATGACTTCAGTGTAAAGAGGAAGGATGTGTATATGTATGTGTGTAAATGTACATATGTGTAGGTTTGCATATATAATCATATGTATACTATATGTAAGTATAAATGTTTTTATAAAGACTCATAGGTTCGTGAAGAGCATTGCATTGTTTTTCAAAGAATATCAATTTAGTTGTTCTCTTTCTTCTGTTTACAGAAGATTATTACAGAAGATTAAGAAGATTATAATACAGATTATTTTATTTTCTCAGTTGTCCAAGGTATATGTATTTATGGAGTGCTTCTATGTATTAACCATTCAATCATAGATAATACGGTGAGTAACATAGATTCTTTATTTGCTTGGTTTGCCTTGTGTGCAGAGGTAGGTCAAAGTCTTTTGAAAGACTGTAGATCTAAAGCATCTCAGGTTTTATGCAATTAGTAAGATGTTATTCACAGAATAAAGCAGAAAACTTCTTTTTAATTTGGATTTTATGCTGGTTATACTCCATGATAACGACTAATGTATTTGGTATTAGTGAGCCTTCCTTGATATTAATGATGATTAGAGCTAAATAACAAGTCTCAAAGAATGAAATTGACAATATTTAACATAAAGAATAAAAAGGTTTCATGTGAAGCATGGACGTCATCCCTGAGTTAACTATCTCCGTAAAGTCAGACCATCAACTTGTCAGAGCAAAGAACAAATTTTCTAATATTTACAAGAAGAAAAAAGAGTAATAAGAAAAAAAAGTTATGCCATGCAATTAAGAAGATTTAGTCCTGAATTATATTAGGGAGCTGTCTGATGTTTTTAAAAATGGACAGTGAACAACGCAAATGAAATATGCATTTTAATTGTTATAATTTCACCCAGAAATTAAATAAATATAAATTATTTGCTATGAGTATATCAAAAGCTCCCAGTTAGCTAGCAAACATTTGACTTACTCTCTGAATGGAGAGAAATAACTGTCAAGTTAAACAAAAGATTAGAATATAAACTTTTATTTAAAATCTTGTGAAGGATGATGGACAATTGTGAGCAACATTGACTCATAAAGAAATTTAAAATAATGGAAGGGAAAAGTAATCTAAACGAAGCTTAGTGAGATATCCAATTTATGCAAAGTCATCACAAAAATACTAAAGAAAACAAACTAAATGTAGACTACAAATAGAAGTGTAAAAAATTGTGAAAACTATAACAATATTTTTTCTATCAAATATAATTAAACCATAATGAATTTAAGTGTGGACTTTGATTCTAACACCACAGTCCCTAAGCTTTGAGGGGATATAAGAAGACATTAAAAAGAACAAATGTGAAAATGAGTCCTGGATTCAAGTACATACACACATATACATACATAGTAATACTCACAGATATAGTATATGTGGATATACCTGCATACATGTGCAGATACAACTATACTATACATAAATATAGGTGCATATGCATGTATTTAGGTCCCTAGGTATGTGAGTATATATGTATGCATGTATGTAAGTAAACTGCCAAGGCACTGACTGACCAATTAGTAAAGTTATGTGCATTCAGCACTCAAATGCAAGGACAGAGGTTTTTCACATACAGTACATTGTGGGACTTTTGAGGAACACTTTGCAAGAGAACAAGGAGAGAAAGGAGAGGTGGTCGCTGTCCCATGACAACAATGTGATCATGTGTCTGTAACTTTTGTAGTTTTGTGTGTGTGATGTATATATAAACACATAGTCATAGACACACATGTAAGTATATGCACATAAGTATAATATATGAGGGTAAAAGATATTTAGATATTGATCCATATCAACACATAGATAATCTCTACTTGAGGTGAAACAGTTTTGAGTATGTAAGGGCACTGAGAGACCAATTTACAAGTAATTTAAAGATACTGACAGCATAGGGAAAAAAGCTCAGACATTTCTGAGTCTACAAAAAAGGTGACCAAGAAAACATCAACAACTACTGAGCTACATGTCTATAAAGAAAATAAATGCCTATATAGCCAATCTTTATGACAAATCATCTATATACAAATCTAAGGCATCATTTATGAGGGAATTAGGAGCCATGAACAAACTTTTGAAAATTATATTTAGGATTGGCTAGGTGGCTCAGTAGATAAAGCATGGGCTCTGGAATCAAGAGGTTCAAATCTGTCCTCAAACAAATACTAGCCATATGACCCTAAGCAAGTCACTTAACCCTGATTGCCTCAAAAAAATTGTATTTAACAATGGACAACATCTTCACCATTTCACAATTGACTGCAATATGTACAGAATATAAGATTCCCTAGTACTTACTGTTTATTGATTAGGAAAAAATAACTTGGGAGAACAGAACCCTGCCTTATGGGCTATTTTTCTACAAGATGTCTCCCATTCCTATTTCAGGATAATTAAAGATTGCACATAAGATGTGACAAGAGAAATAATTACCATTCAGTAAATCTATGATAATAAATATTAGGCATGGCATAAAACATGAAGACATATGCTGACTAACACTATTATCTACTGTGATAGAGAACATATTCAGCAGAGCTCAGATGAAAGATGAAAAAGGACAGTTCAGTGGATGATGTGATCTACTAGCCGCTACTACTCATAGATGATACTGTACTGATTCATCAAGTACCAAGAAATTATAGACTCCCAAAGGAGATCTGTGATCACTCAATGGAATTAGGCTTGTCCACCTACAGAGAAAAAGGTCTAATAGGTGAAAAATATCTATTGCCAGATTTTTACATGAATCTGAATGAACACTGAGCAAAATACTATTGAGTTCATCCAATATCCTAACATAGATTGAAAATCAACTGGGACCAGAATTGAAAAGTAGGAGAGCAGACTCAATTGCTTTTGGAAAACTTCAAGGAACTTCTGCTAACCTCAAGCTTCTGGTAACAGGAAAGGCCCACCTTTTCAAAACAATCATTTTACCAGTGTTGTTGTATTGCAGAGAAACCTTAAGCACCTTAAGCACTGTTTCAAAGTATCGAAATATGATTATTACAGAGGCACCAGAAAGGCTAAAATTGAGCTTCATGGACTATAATACAAAACCAACCTGGAACTCCCAAGAATAGAAGAATTAAAGGAAGTGAAAGAACTGTGTAACACAGAGAAGAGTTGGTCGCATGGAAAGATAGAAGGAAAAAGAGTTGTATGGAGTATTGTACTCGCACTGTCTTGATGTTGAAAGCCTTCAAAGTAGTGGTTGGATACC
Source organism: Potorous gilbertii (assembly GCA_028658325.1). Taxonomy (NCBI): domain Eukaryota; kingdom Metazoa; phylum Chordata; class Mammalia; order Diprotodontia; family Potoroidae; genus Potorous; species Potorous gilbertii. The sequence continues at coordinate 429,524,517 of CM053771.1, forward strand.
TGTGGTGAATTTTGTAGAGGACATTGACAGCAGTTGCACAAGATTGGCAGGAATGCATGAATTGCAGTCTCTGTCATTGGGGAAGGGAGTCTTCAATGAGCTCAAAAAATGCATTTCTGATTTAGATTACTTATCAGGAAGCTATAAAACATTTGTACCTAATGTTTCATCTTTCAAAGAATCTTCTATGATTCTGATACGTCCCTTGATGGGAGAGAGCCATATTAAATTCCACCAAATAGACATAGATATAGATAGATACAGAAATACCTATACATTCACATATATGTACATATATATATAGTGTATATTATGTACATGTGTATATATTATACATGTATATATATTTCCACCAAATACATATATGTGCATATATATTTAATAATTAGAGTGATCTTTTACTGTGAATATAAAGATGCAATCTATATTAGAATATTACTAGTGAAACCCTGCTTGTTCCTTTACCAAACTTTCCATGCAAGAATCCCTTTTAGGAATGCAGATTATTCATAAATATTTTATGGATATAGAAATATAAGTATATGGTTAGAAGTTACTAATGGTTTCTCAGATGCTTATCTTTTGGTACTGAAAACAAAAATTCAGAATTTTTTCAGGTCTTTGGTATTACCCCTACTTTCAAATATCTTGATTATTTCCCTCCTCTTTGTCCTCAAATCTGTGTTGGCTGTATCATTTATTTTCCCTGTGTTCATGTAGTCTATTTATTCTATTCTTTCTATGGTTTTCTTTAGTGAATTATCTACTTACACACGTTGCACACTTGAGCCTATAATGTTAGAAAGTATCATTGTTTTTTATGCATTTAACAATAAGATTTTGCCTTTTGATTTCCTATTCTATTTAGATGCCAGGCAATAAAAAGCTTTCTTTGAGCATCAAAATCATTGCCAATAATATGAGTTCCAATTTATACACTATACATTTTAATCGATTTCCTCAGAACCATTTTAAATACTCTAGCTGGCTGAATTATCCCTGCCTCCATCTTACAGATGAAAAAACTGAGGTTCAGAAAGGTTATTTCACTGGCTTCTGGACACAGAACTAATAAATTAAGCAAGGACTACAACCTAGTTCTTGGTTTCAAGATCAATGTTGATAGCATAACTTTTGATGGATGAAAAGACAAATTCAGTCTTCATCTCAAAGGTAACATAATGAATTGACAATACTTTTAAGATTGCTTTACATTTCTGTCTTTTTGTTAATCAAAACTACTCATTTCATTTTGGTCAAGGTTAAAAACTGTAATTACATATTCCCCAAGCAGATTTTCGCATCATATGTGTCTCTTTGGCTTTGTTTCAGCTTTTCTCAAGGTTTTACTTGAAGATAAACATCTGGACCATAGCAGTTCAAATGCACTGAAAAAGTGCTGTGGGATGTAATTGTTTTCAAGGATGGGTAATAACCAATTTTCGTCCTACTTTTAGAAGAAGGACTTATTGACTACAGGGTTAAATTTTGCATTAATGAGGATAGTTAAGGAAACTCTAGTTCTATATTTGAAGATATTGAGAAATATGAATTTTTCTTAATAGTATTTTCATAAAAGTTGTATATCCAGTACTCTGCTTGTTGAACCTTATTTGACACAATTTTAACTGATGGGGGCTTTATAACTGAAGTAGTTAGGGTGAAATTTAAGAATATGATTGGGACAAGGGATATGAAAATCACTGTGAGAAAAGTGAATTTCAGAGAAGGACAAATAAAAACCCTGAGAGACAAGAGATTTTGGCTCAATTTATTAATCAGGCTAGCTGGTGAACAATCAATTAATGATCAGTAGTTTCTCTTGGTAGCAAAAGATGCCAAGAGAGACCCTGAAATGTCTTAAATCCACTGGGAAAGGAAACTTCTCTAAGGAGTGAAAAACCAACCCTGACTGGTGGACATTTAATGAGGATAAGGGCTAAAAGTCTTCACTTCTTCCTGCTGAGAATGTAACTTGATCATGACTCAGCAGCCTCCATCAAACTGGGCAGGGGAAGCCACTTCCATCCAGACCTCTCTGGCTTGTTTTCTCCTTCATGAGCTGAGTTGCCATCAATTCTAAAGGAGGGAACCAAGGACAAGGAGCTCCTCCTCCAGGCAAAGGCTAGATCAGGCTGAATTCTATTCATACTCAACAGAAATTAGTTCTCCCATTTGGGTGGGATTCTGCCCAACTAAAGAGCATGGGTTTTGAGGGCCCATCAGTGACTGACTGATTTTTTCAGAAGCAGGTTTTTAACAAAAATAGAAGGCAAAGAAGGGATCACAAGTTAGTAATTAGTTGTTAATAATATAATGTTAATTTCTCCCAAGGAGAACAATATGGTCAAAATTATCTCAAAACAGTAGAAGAATCTAAGAAGCTTAGATACTTAGATAAAGCATTATGCTTTATCCCTGCTACCCTCTCTTCCATAACCTTTATTTCATCCTAAATGGATTACTTCCCATTCTATGTACACCAAAATGTATCTCAAGTTTTCTCACCTTCGTCCAAACTGTCTCCCTTTCTTTCTTTTTACAGTACCTTTTGAAATTCCTAGCCTTCTACAAGGCTCAGCACAGAAATTACCACTGCAGTAAGCACTTCCTGATCTCTCCGTGTTCTCCCAGGAGTTCTGTACTTATTTGTGTAATTTCTCCCAAAGAATAAGCTTACTGAGAGTATTTTTTTGTCTTTGTAGTATCAAGACTTATAATGTCTAGCACACTGTAGATACTAACATGTGCTTATTGAATTGAATTCTCCTGGGGAAAAATGTTTTGTTTTAAGATCCTTGCTATGACTTCCTTTCTATTTCCTCCATGCCTCTCCAGTTGTGACAGATCTCAGAAAATGCAAAAATTTAGACAACTGACTGTAATATCTTCCCATTTCATGTCTTGTAATACATTGTCTAGATCTTTCCTTTACTTCTATCCCATTTTTTTTCTTTAAATCACATTGATCTGTGCATGTTTCCTCTCTTTCTAGTAGACTATAATCTCTTTGAAAGCATGAGATATACTATTTTTCAGCATTGCACTGCCAAAATTTAAGAGAGAATATTATCTGTATTAAGTGATACCTGAATGTAGACTGACACAACTAGACTGAATCAAAGTGACAATAGTGCAAATCAGAATAATCTTCTCCTTTTCCTTCTTCTTTAATAAAATGATCTTATTTCACTTTATTCTAAAATTATAGGCATGTATTATGAAACCATACCAGTAAAAACTAAATTCTTAAGGAAATTGTTTCTAGGACTCTTTGTATGAAACTCAGTTTTTAAAAATACAATATATTTCTTTTCTCTTTCCTCCTCTTTGACCTGCCTCGAAATAAAATTTAATTACCCATTATATTTAGCACTTAGAACCATTGTCTTTCCCATTTTTCTCCAAGACTTAGGTAATAGCTTCCAAACTGGTCTCTCTAACTTCTAGTCTTAAGTCAAGAAGACCTGCCCTTAGACATTTACTAGCTGTTTGATCCTAAGCAAGTTGCTTAAACTTGTTTGCCTCAGTTTCCTCATCTGTAAAATAAGCCAGAGAAGGAAATAGCAAACCACTTCAGGATCTTTGCCTAGATAATTCCAGATGAGGTCACAAAGAGTCAGCCATGATGGAAACAAATGAATATTAAGACTGATGATTTCAGAATCCTGAAGACACCAGACAAATTGAGAAATCCAGATGACAAAATAATGAAAGCACTTATTATCTTAATTTCATTCTAAAGATTGAAGATATTTACATCCTTATCTTGGAATATCATATCATGTACTTCAAGGGAAACGTTCTTAACTAAAGCTACATAGATTCCTAACTCTATGCATTAATTGGGAGGTAGCAGGCAACAGGGGGAGTAAGGTTGGATTTTTCACCAGAATCCCATAGTCCTGGGGTTGAAATCCTCAGACTGCTACTTACTTGTATTCACTTTTAAAAGTCACTACCACTTTTTACTTCAATTTCAATTTTTCCTTCAATTTCTTCATCTGTGTCATGAAAATAATGAACCAGTTGAGTTTTAACATCTTTTCAAGATATATATTGTGTGTATATGCAATACTTATATATTGTATGTACATATATGGGGGGAGAGAGACAGAGATGGGGGGAAGAGACAGATAGAGAGAGAGACAGAGAGAGAGAAAAGAGCGAGAGAGAGACAGAGAGAGGGATAGGGAGAGACAGACAGAGACAGAGAGGCAGAGACAGAGAGAGATGAGAGATATTATCTAAATTGTCTTGGTATTTTGAAGACTCATGAGTCTGTCACACAGGTATGGGGAATGAATTTGCCATATACTAAAATGTGGGAGTGGTGGTGGTTGTGTGTGTGTGTGTGTGTGAGCACATGCGTGCGCGTGTGTGTATCCATCCCTCATGACAACCTTAGGAAGTAGATGCTGTCATTATCACCATTTTACTATTGAAAAACATGAGGCACACAGAAGTTAAATGGCTTGTCTAGAACCACATAGCTAGCAATTGCCTGAGGCTGGATTTGAATTCAAGTCAACCCAGTGGTCTATTCACTGTGCCACTTACCTACCTGTCTCAGAAAAATATAGAGCTAGGCTATCTCTCACTATTTGTCCTCAATGAATTGATGACTTCTTTACACTTCTGCCATGGTCAATAGGCATCCTTGATTGTGCCATCTGTAGGACAAGATCAGACTTTACCATTTCCAATCCCAGAAATCTCCTCTCATCTTGATACCCAGGTGAAAATAAAAAAGCTAGAAAGGTAAGGATCTGATAGGGATCATCAAAATATAGTCAACAAAGAACTAAATTAAAGCCTAAAGACCTGAATTTTAATCTCATTTCAGAAACTAATGGCTGTATAAGCTTTGAAACATCATTTTATCTCAGTGAATCCCTGTTTACTCTCTTATGAAATAGAAAAGGCTTAGAAAATCTCAAAGTTTCTCAGGCTGATGATTTTATTTTTTTCTTTATTATATGTGTGTATATACACACATGTATATACACACATATATGTATATACACACATATATAGGAATTAAAGAATGGTGACAATAGTGATGTATTCAATATTGTTTGTAATAATGCTAATTGTTCATACAGCCATGGAATTTTAGAGATGGAAGAGAGGAGTGGTTAGCATAGTATTGACACATTTAGGACAGACTCAGAAATTATCCAATCCAACTCCTCTGTTTGACAAATGAAGACAGCCAAGGTGGAACAGTTAGCCAGAGACTAGGTCTGTTAACTCCACACAGAGGACTCTCTATTCCACTCAGTGCATCAGGTTTAACATTAACTCTCCTGTCAGCAACTTGACAGAATTGACTTGGTTTTGCCCTAAACATTCAAGTGAGTGATTAACGCAATATTTTCTATTTTTAAATCTTCTTTTAAAAGGATTTAACTTAATATGAATTGGTACAATTTGTTTGCTTTCAGAACACTCTTTCAGAGTTGTTCTACTGTCCTTTTTCTATGAGAACTTAAATAACTTACCCACAGCCTTAGCCAGCATTTCTAAGTTCCAACACCAGAGGAAAGCAAGAGGAACTTCAAATAAGACTATCTAAACTTCACTACATTTTCTTTTTCAGCTTTATCATTCTGATTTAAAAAATACACACATCACTTGGGCTTCCAGGCATATATGTACAATAAGATTAAAGAAATTAGATGAAATCCAATTAGCATTTAGATTTGGCTCTTTCTCTTCTCATTCTCTATCCATTTTTATTTTTACTAGGTTGATGTTACAAATCTGATGATTCTAAAATTTCCTAATTTTGCTCACTATTTCTGTATCTAGTGAATTTGGACAGCTACAATTCAGCTAACTAAGTTGTGACTAAAGTCCAGCTGTGCAAATAAGATAGAAGGAATTCATATCTTTTCAAATTCACATTCCCCATTTCATATGTATTGGCATACCTCTTAGTCTTTGGCCTCTCCCAAACTGGGAGTAGGAGAGAAAATGTGGAAAATAAAATGATGCACATCTGGTCATCAAGTGATTAGATATCATGGGGTTTTCATGGACACAAAGAAAGGTGTTCATGGAACATTAGTACCATGGGAATTAATCTACCAAAACACATTACATGACAAGCTCTGTGGGCACTAGGAATACAGATATCCTTAGGAAGAGTAGGAATTGAAAGATGAGAGAAAGGAAGATCATCCAGATTAGTCTAATTCTGTACTGGGACTTTTCTTGATGATAATGCCCTGCTCCACTGGGGAGGACAAGTAGGAAGGAGTGACAGAATGAATACAGTCATACTCAACCTAGTTAAGGAATATTCATGCTAGTAAACAGTAAGAGAGCAAGAGTAGGTATTGCTGCCAGAGAAAGAACTGTGAGCAAAACAGGGATGGCAACCAGAATTGGTTTGCATTTTCAATATATCCCAGTCTATTTTTGGAAAACTATAATTTGTAAAGCAATTTTGTCTTGCATTAATCCAGTGTCTGTTTCTCTGCATCCTATATCCACTGTTCTAGGTCCTTCATTCTTAGACCAATTGGAAAAAAAAATAAGATCTTCTAACCACAAATGCCTAAAATCAACTGTTATGCTACCCCTAAGTCTGTCTTGATTAAAAAAAATGCTGAACCAAACACTACCAATGACAGTTTTCTCCAATGGATGCCTATAAGACTCATCTCTGAATCACCAGATGACTAAGATTATAGGACTGTATATTTATAGCTGGAAGGGACCTTTGGGTTCTTGAGGTTTAACTAGCTTATTTTATAGAAAAGGAAACTGAGGAACACCCAGAAAAGTTCAGCGATTTGCCTGAGGTCATGTAGGTAACACAGTAATGAAATCTGGGATTGCCTGTTAGGTCTGGGCAATCATTCAATCAGCCAAAAAGCGTTTATCAGGAATTTACTATATGCCAAGCCCCAGACTAAATTCTTGCAATATGATGAAAAGCAAACATAATTCCTATACTAATAGAGTTCATACATTCTAATAAGAGAAAAAGCATGTAAATCATAAAGACATATGAGATATACAGACTGCCTTATCTCAGAAAGAAGGCATTAGCAGTCAGGGGAGGGGCAGAAAAGGCTTCCTGCAGAAACTAGGATCTTTTCTGAGTCTCAAAAGAAGATATAAAAGCCAGGAGAATGAAGTGAAGAGGTAAGCATCACTGGCCAAAAAGCATAGAGTCAGGATGGTGAGTATTTGACGCAAGAAAGAGTAAGGAAGTCAGAGCTATGGTATCTTAGTGAATGCAACAAGGAATAGAGTAAGAAGATGGAAAAGAAAGAAAAGGACAAAGCCACAAAAGGTTCTAATTGCCAATTTATTACATTTGTTCCTGGAGGTAAAAGAGAGTCAAATTTTAAGAGGAGGGAGGCAGCTTGGTCAGATCCGAACTTTAGGGGAATCATTTTAGCAGTTAAATAGAGGGTAGACTGGAGTATAGAGAGACTTAAATCAGTGAAATGAAGTAGAAAACTATTATAATAGTCCATGAGATATGGAGAGCCTAGACGAGGTTGGTGGTTAAGTAAATGAAGAAGCGAAAACATATACAGAAAGCATCATGAAGATAGAAAATATAAAGATTAGAAACATATTAGATATTCAGATTTGTGTACTGAGAGTGACTGAAAAGGAAAAAAATGAAGATTTTGAGCATGAATGAAGAGTGGCCATAGCCTTGACAATAATATAAATGTTTAGAAGAGAAGAAAGACAGAATTCTATTTCAAAAGTTTTGAGTTAGAGATGCCTGTTAGACATTTAGTTTGAGATATCCAAAAAGGAGTTAATGGAAGATGAGCTCAGAAGAGAGGTTAGGGCTGGGTATTTGGATCTTGGAATCACCTTCACGGAGATGATGGTTTAGGAAGTGATGTGATCACAAAATGAAAAACAGCAGAGATGTGATGGTTACTGGGTAGGACCTGAATAAAGAGTCATCAAAAGAGTCTGAGAAGCAGTGGTTAGACAAGTTAAAAAACAAAACAAAACACCAGGTGAGATTAATATCATGAGAAGTTAGAGAGGAGAGAGATTATGTAGGAGAAGAGGGTGGTCTACAGTGTCAAAGATGGAAGAGAGGTGAAAAAGAATAAGGAATGAAAAGGTACAGCATAGCTTCTATGATAAATGAGATTGTGATTTGATCGAAGAGGTGTGAATGGATTATCTTGCTGCAGTGCTGAAGCTCTAGTAGAGATTATAAAATGTACATTTCAGGTGGACCCAATCAGCATGATTTTCTGATTTTCTCTAGTCCCTTTTCTGGAGCACTTGATTAGAAGCAAAGGCTTTGGATGACAGAATGTACCCAAACTCGGGATTTGGGGAAGGTACAATTGCCAGTAGAACAAGGAAATGAGATTTTAAAGCATAGATCTCAGTATAGAGCTGAAATGAATTACTAAGAAGAATGAGATAGATTAGGGAGCCTGCAGGGAAAATGGCCTGGAATATAAATATGTAGTATTGAGTGAGGTGGGGAAGGAAGTCAGCATCAAGATGAAGTATTGAATAAGGGGTCATAAGGCATCACCTAGTGCTTCCTGAGAGGGAGAGCCAGCAAGACTTGTATTTGTATTGGCTTTTATCTAATAGAGTCAAACTGCTTCTGTGACTTTTGGGTGTAGAAAGAATAAAGAGAAGAGACAGTCATGAATGAGAAGGTAAACTTAAAGATTACTATACAAGCATCTGGAAGACTCAAGAACCTGGGAGATATAGGGTCAAGAGTGACCTGGGAGACAGAGCATAGGCAAGAGGAACAAAGGATGACTGGCAATCAAAATAGCCTACATGCTGATGGGTTTTAAAGGAATGAGGCAGCTGGTAAGTAAGAGCTGACTAGCTCTACCTTCTCTCCATTCTCCTTTATGATTAACATCCCTTCTGGGAAATGGACTTAACTCTTACTTTTTACTTCTATTTTTCTAAATGTATTTTAATAATTAGCTTTATTCCCTTATCACATTTTAATTATATTGTCAATGAAAGCAGTTTGCCATATTCCAATTTAATCAAGAATTTTTTTTTTAAATCATACTACCGGAGTTTTTTCTTTTTTTGTCTCTGAAGGATATGTCAAGATATCCTCCAGTCTTACATATCACAGAATACCTCCCCTCCTGCTCTTGAATTTAAAGAGATCAATTAACCTAGCCCTGTGTAATACTAGTCAGATTATACTCTCAATAGGGTTACAGCAGTCACATTTGTTTTTAAAGGTTTAAGTTTTCAATGGAATGTCAAACTGGTCTAGATATTATCTGCCCTCAAATATTGGTAGGTTACCTAAAATGATATTTTTTTTATTCTATCCCTTCTTTAATACTCCTCTTATATCCCCAAAAAAGCTTAAGTAAAATTCTACTTTGTTGTCCTTAGCATTTAGTAACAGCTTCAGATCATTCTGAGATGGCCTCTGAGATCTCATACACCTCCAAAAGCCTGTGAGTATGACATTATTCTAAAATGACAGTTATTTCTTTGTTTTTTCCTCTATTATATGCTCTTGCTTCATTATATATATATATATATATATATATATATATATATATTTACAAAAATCTTAGTTGTTGATGAATTCCCTGTGAAGTCATATTAGTCTCTGTAGGTAGAGCACATTTGCTTTTTCCTCATGGGTCTTATTATATCAAATTTAAAATTTTCAAGAAGAATAGAATTAGTACTTGATGGGTAACATCATAAAAATTCATCCAACTTACAAAACATTGACAATTTTAACAAAAAAATATATCTCCTCCTCAGTATATATTTGTTTACAGATCGTTAATTACATGACAGAGAGACTAGAGAGCAGAGAGAAAAAAAACTGGTAATCTGAAAAATACCCAGAAATAATAGACATTCCTCTAAACATCATATGAGTCAATGAGGAAAGGAGAGAATCACCAAAATATGATTTATTTGCAACCTTTTAGTAGCACATTTTTGTATGAAATTTACTCAAATATTTCTTTGCTCTAAATATTTTCCATACTATGCTATTCAAGTCCATGCACACATATACACAGAATTTCAGCTACTCATAAGTAGGAGACAGACAGAAAGAAAGGGAGAGAGAGAAAGAGAGAGAGAGAGAGAGAGAGAGAGAAAGGGAAAGAGAGACAATAATGCTTTTTGTAACTTTCTCACAATCAAAACACTGCTAGGTATTAGTTTGGGGCATCTAGGTGGCAAAATGGATAGAGTGATGCATCTGGAGTCAAGAAGACATATCTTCCCTGAGATCAAATATGACCTCAGACACTTATTAGCTGTGTGACCTGGGCGAGTCATTTAAGTCTGTTTGCCTCAATTTCCTCATTTATAAAATGACCTTGAGAAAGAAATGACAAACTACTCCAGTATTTCTGTCAAGAAAAACCCAAATAGGTTCATGGAGAAGCAGATATGACTAAAAACAGCAACACTAACAGTTATGTGGTACTGCTTTCATTTAAAATGTGTGTGCATTACGCATGCACATGTATACACATGCATGCATGCGCACACACACACACACACACACACACACACACACACACACACGGCTGTTGTCCTTCATTCTCTAAGGCATCCAAAATGACATCACTATACTAGAGTCAAGTTTCAATGCATCCAACTGTGACTGATCAGACCAACAGGAGCTCAGAATGCTCTACTACAGGTTGGGCACAAATAATCCATGTGAATATTTGGGGTGGATACTCTAAATTTGTCTTTCCTTTGAACTGTTTCAATTCTGCTTTGCTCATAGAGCACAGCACCTTCTCTGATGTGCCAGTGTCTCCCATGTCACAAAATCAATTGCAAAATTCTTAACAGAGACCTTGAGAGTGTCTTTGTACCCTTCTTCTGACCACGATGTGAACATTTGCCCTGTGTGAATTCTCCATAAAACAGTCTTTATGGTAAATGTGAGTTTTGCATTTGAACAACATGGCCAGCCCATTGGAATTGTGCTCTCTGAAGCAGGGTGAATGCTTGGCAAATTAGTTTGAATAAGGACCTCAGTGTTTGATACCTTATTCCACCAGGTGATCTTCAGAATCTAAGAAAATTCACATGGAAGCGATTCAGTTTCCTGTCATGGCACTGGTATACTGTCCAGTTTTCCCAAGCATACAATGATGAGGTCAACACAATGGCTCTGTAGACCTTCAGTTTGGTAGTCAGTCTAATACCTCTTCTCTCCCATACTTCCTTTGAAGCTTCTCAAACAATGGACTAGTTCTGGCAATGCATGCGTCAACATAATTATCAATATGTACATCCCTGGAAAGTGTACCACCAAGGTAAGTGAATTAATCCACAGCATTCAAAACTTCTCCATTTGCTGTAACCAATGATTTCACATGCGGATGGTGTGGTGGAGGCGGATGAAGCACCTGTACTTTTCTTGGTATTAATTGTTAGGTCAAAATTAGCATAAGCAGCAGAGAATGGATTCATACTTTGCTTCATCTCAGTTTCAGAGGTTGCATTGAATGCACAATCATCCCCCAAAAGAAAATTATGCACCAACACTCCCTCCACTTTGGTCTTGGCTTGTAGTCTTTTCAAGTTGACGAATTTACCATCAGTGATGTAGCTGACCTTGATTTCCTCATTGAAAGCATTTGACAACATGGCTAAAAAACATCATGCTAAAAAGCATGGGAGCAAGCACATAGCCTTGTTTCACTCAATCAATACTGAGGCCATTAACCATTTACTTCCGGTTGAGGTCAGCCTCTCTCTAGCTGAAGCTCCAATTGAAGAAAGGTTTTGAATGCCATTAGGATCCTTTAATTTGGCAAAGCACCTGGTGCTGATTCTGTTTCAGCTGAGATTTACAAGGTAGGTGATCCATTGTTCACACAAAAGCCAAATGAAAATGTCCAGATTATATGACAAAAAGAGGTTGTTAGCCAGGAATTCAAGGATGCCTCCACTGTCCATCTCTATGAAGGTAAAGGAAATAAATTGTCCTGTGACAGTCACAGGGGAGTCTCTCTCTTAGTTATTGCTGGCAAGATTCTTTCCAGAGTCCTCCTTAATAGGCTGATCCTTCACCTGGAAGATGGTCATCTATCTGAGAGCCAGTGTGGCTTCAGAAAGATCTGAGGAGCAGTTGATATGGCATTTGCTGCCTGACAACTTCAGGAGAAATGTCAGGAGCAGAGCAGGCAGACCTCTTTGTACACAAAGTTTGTAGATCTGACCAAGGCCTATGATACTGTTAGTCATGAGGGCTTATGGAAAATTATGTCAAAATTTACTTGCCCAGAGAAGTTCAGCAGCATTGTCCATCAATTTCATGACGGCATGCTAGCCGGGGTTCAAGATAACAGACAATGCTCTCGTGCCTTCCTAATCACCAATATATACATATACACATATGTATGTGTGTATGCAAATTTATCTTTCTGAGGTAGTTTTCATTTCCTGGCAGTCATATCCTTTCATTACCACTACATAAACCTAAATGAAGAGCTTAAAAATTAATTAAAATTTTCTTACTTCAAGAACCTGCTATAGGTGTTCCCTACTCCAATATCAATCATGATGCAGCAAGCCTTCTTAGAGAGGCTTTACTGCTTGTGATGATCAGTCTTTGGATGAGCCTCTCCTACATAGCCAGGCTGGTCCTCAGAGGTCTGTCCATTACTGCACCCATCAAGAACTTAAAGTATTTTTAGCCTTCTAGGATCTTCTAGGCTTATGTGGGCAAAGCTTTCAAGAACTAAGGATCAACTACCTATTTTAATGACATAACCTTTTGAATAGAAATGAAAACTACTCCATTTAAAATGTATGCCATGATTCACAGTTATAGGTATGCTACTGTAGCAATGTGCATTCTAATCATCCCAGGATTATAGGATCACCTATTTATGGAGAGAACGAAAAATATTAAGAGCCCTTTCCTCCTAAAGCATTGTGTCAGGCCTTTACAGACCCAAACCCCAGTAACTTTTGACCTCTGATTCAATCCTACTGTTTCTTAAACAGTTTTTTTACATTGTTCACATGTAGTGTATGAATAATGGCTCTTTATCTTTTTTTCAATTTGATGGCATTTTATTTTTTCCAACTAGTTTTCAACATTCACTTTTTGTAAAATTTTGAGTTCCAAAGTTTTCTTCCTCCCCTCTTCTCCAGACAACAGGCAAGCTGATAGAGGCTATAAATCTACAATCATGAGGGACTGTCTTTTTGTTTGCAGCTTAGCAACATGATTTGTTCAGTGTTTTCAGTTGTGTTCTGACCCCATTTGGGATTTGGTTGGAAAAGATACTGGAGTGGTTTTTCATTTCCTTCTCCAGTTTATTTTATAGATAAGGAAAAGGAGGCAAATGAGGTTAAGTGACTTGCCCAGCTAGTAAGTATTTGAGACTAGATTTGAATTCGGGTCTTCTTAAATCAAGGGCCAGTGCTTATTCACTCCACTGTGCCACCTCGCTCTCCCTTGGCAGCACTGGAAGAGCTTATATTTATTGCCTATTGCCTACATGATGTTATTGCTAACGTCTTTCCTCTGGGATTACCTCTGATTTTCTCCATAGGTACATAGCTGTTTGAATTTTCTCTCTCACTCGTAGTAAAATTCCTTGACGTCAGGGACTGGTAGTTTTTTAGGGTTTTGGTTTGTTTCTGTTTTGTTTTGGTTTTTTTGTTTTACTTTTTGGCTCTAGTGCTTAATACAATGCCTGGAACATAGTAGATGCTTAGTAAATGTATACTGAACATTCCCCAAATACATTGTACTTTTAAAAAATTATTTCAATTAAAAAAGTTCATTTGGAGGTAACCTATAATAGTGGAAGGGGCACAGGCTCTCTAGACTCTAGAGGACCTAGGTTCCAGTCCCATCTATGACACTAGCTATGTGACCTTGGGCAAGTCCCTTCCCTACCTCAGTTTCCTCCTCTGTAAAATGGGAGAGGTGTGAACTAGATGGCCTGTGAGGTCCCTTCCAGCTCTGATGTTCCCTGTTCTAAGGTTCCTCCCAGTTTTAATGTTCTTTGGTGTTATGCAGTTATAACAAAGTAAGAACTTAGCACACATATTCCCAATCTACCAAAATGCATAAAGAAAAGTATGGATACAAGAATTTAATGGAGACAAAGACACGATGAAGTCATCCATCTCCAGTTAGGATGAGCTTTTCTTTAGTTTTACCATTGCATCTCAATTAACAAAGTATTTCATTTAAAAAAAAAATTCCTTGGCTTTCTGAAGGTCGCCCTGTTCAAAAACTTTGCCCAAATCTTCAGTCAGTTCTTTCTGCTTAACTCTAAGGTTTCTGCCTCACTGTGAGCTTCAGTGGGCTTCTCATTGACCTTCATGATTTCTCCAAGAAATTCCAGGTTTGTGTTAATGTCTCTGCCTTCCGATATCTCCAGCCCTTAAGATTCAGCAGATACAAGTTGAGGCTCAGTCAGGCCAGCAGGGTCTTGTAGACCTCATTCACTAGCATGGAAGGCTGTTCTGAGATGCCCCTTTCAGTCTATCATTTCTTTTTTTTTTTTTTTTTTTTTTAAATAAATTTATTTAACTTTTTACATTCATTTTCACAAGATTTTGGGTTCCAAAATTTTCTCCCCATTAGTCCC
>CM053771.1:429539622-429568286 GCA_028658325.1 Potorous gilbertii
GTATCTATTTCAGATATTTGGGATACAGAGGCTTTGACTCCTATGTCTTTACCTGATGGCAAGCAGATCTCTTCGTCGTCAGAGAGGAATGGTGCAATCATCTGGTCACCAAGAAAATAACCTTCTATGGTCTTAGTTTTTTCCCTTTTCTGGGCATTTTCCCAGCCAGTTACTTGACTTCTGAGAGTCCTCTCCACCCCCTGGCCCAGATCCACCCAGCTAGTGCTTGGGGTCTGAGATTCAAAGGCTCCCAGCCAGTTACTTGACTTCTGAGAGTCCTCTCCACCCCAGCCTAGATCTGCCCAGCAGTGCTTGGGTTCTGGGATTCAAGTGTTGCTCCCCAGCCTCAGGGCTTTTGGCAGCAGGCCTGACTGCTCTTCAATGGGAGCTTATCTGCTGGTGCTCAGGTGGGGGTAGGGCCGCCTCTCAGGCTCAGTTCCCTCAGGGGGTTTATGCAGAGACCTTTTGTAATGGAGCTGCTGTGGAGCTCCTCCCTGCTCTGGGACCCTCTGGCCGAGCTGCCTCTGCCTCTGCCGCAGTGGCGGCCTCCCGAGGAGGTCTGAGTCCCACAGATACCCTGCTCCCCTCTCAGGCCGTCTCTCTCACTGACCTGTGTGTCTGTGGGTGGAGGGACCTTCGAGGCCGCCAGAGATTACGGACCCTGAAGCCTGCTTGGGTCTGCTCACTCCTCTCAGTGTGGTGAGGCCAGGGCAGGGGGAGGGGAGGGCTCTGCTCCCGTCTGGGGCTCGATGGACCCCTGGGGTCGATTTTTCAGGGCTCTCTGCAACGGAAATCTCCTTCACTGTGTTTCTGTGTGGCTTCCACTGTTCCAGAATTTGTCAGGAGTTCTTTTTACAGGAAATCCATCGGCTGTGGGTTCAGAGCTAGCAAATGTGAGTCTTTCTACTCCGCCATCTTGGCTCCACCCCCTGGTCACTGGCTTTATGCACCAGAGTCTCTGGGGTTGGTAGCTTACACATTGAACTATGGTGTCCTAGTCACCACTGTTGTGCCTTTGCCTCCAAGATTGGCAGTTTACATGCTGTGCTAGGGCTAGAGACCTCATAACTGGTCTATTGTGCCACTGGCCCTCTGATGCAGGACTGCTTGGCCTCAGTTGCTGATCTGGATTGTGAAAAAAACACTTCTGCTTCCTTACCCAAGTGAGACAGACCTTTACTGAAGTCCTTCTAAGTTATTTTGAGCTGGGAGAAAACTGGGGAGAGCTCAGGCAACTTCCTCGTTTCTCCTCACCATGTTTACCCCATAACAGCTTTATATTTAACAGATAACAATTGTGGTATTTTCCTATCATTATTTAGCCAAGGAAATTCCCCATTAAACTGTGACTTTTTCAAGCAGTTCCATGGCATACATAACTAAATAGTCAATAGTCTACTTACAACTTTGAAGTTACTACTAAGTATGCATTTTTTATGACCTATGTTCAGTACTAAAAATCAATTATGAAGAGGTTATCATGTCTTTTTATTTATTTTTCCCAAATTTATTTGGTTTCAGTTTTCAAAATTCACTTCCATAAGTTTTAATTTTGTCCCCCTCCCTCCTCAAGAGAGCATGGCTCTATACATGTATTTCATTAAACACATTTTCACCTTAATCATATTCCATAAAATTATAGCAAATGGGAGAAAGCATAAGAAACATATAACATAATGAAAGAGAAAATAGTCTGCTTAATTCTGCATTCTGACTCCATAGTTCTTTCTCTGGATGTGGATGGAATTTTGCATCATGAGTCCTTTGGAAATGTTTTAGGTCCTTGCATTGCTGAGAAGGGCTAAGTCCATCAAAATGAGTCCTCATGCACTGTGGCTGTTACTATGTATAATGTTTTCCTGGTTCTTTTCATTTCACTCAGCAACAGTTCATTTAAGTCTTTCCAGGTTTTTCTGAAGTCAGCCTGTTAATCATTTCTTACAGCACAATAATGTTCCATTACATTCATATACCACAACTTGTTCAGTGATTCCCAACAGATGGGCATACCCTCAATTTCCAGGTCTTGGCCACCATAAAAAGAGCTGATATAAATAATTTTATACATGCAGGTCCTTTTTCAATTTTTTATGATCTCTTTGGTTACAGCTCTTGAAACAGTATTGCTGGATCAAAAGGTATGCAAATTTTTATAACCCTTTGGGCATAGTTCCAAACTGCAGGATGGTTGGATCAGTTCATACCTCCACCAAAAATGAGTTAGTGTGCAAAGAGTCCCACACTTCCAACATTTCTCATCTTCCTGATTTGTCATGTTAGCCAGTCTGATAGGTTTGATGTGATACCTCAGAGTTGTTTTGATTTGTATCTCTCTAATCAGTAGTGATTTGAAGCATTTTTATATGACTATAGATAGCTTTAATTTCTTCCTCTGAAATCTGTCTGTTCATATCCTTTGACCATTTATCAGTTGGAGAATGACTTGTATTCTTGTAAATTTGACTCAGTTCTCTCTATATTTTACATTTTAGAAATGAGGTCTTTATCACAGACACTAGATGTAAAAATTCTCTCCCAGTTTTCTGGTTCCCTCCTAATCTTGGTTGTATTGGCTTTTTTGTGTAAAAACTTTCTAATTTAATGTAATCAAAATTATCCATTTTGCATTTCATAATATTCTCTATCTCTTGTTTGGTCATAAATTCTCCATTCTCCATATAGCTGACAAATAAACTATTCTTTGCTCCCCAATTTATTCATAGTATCAGCTTTTATACCTAGATAGTGTATCCATTTAGACTTTATTCTGCTATACAGTGTCAGGTGTTGGTCTATGCCCAGTTTCCACCACAGTATTTTCTAGTTTTCCCAGCAGTTTTTGTCACAAGTTACCATTTCTAATGATAATTTAGTGGCAAAACTATTTTTACGTTAGCATAATTTTAAATACGCTGGACGACAACATATGTGAATCCTATTCATTACATGTGTTGACCTCGGAAAGTTTTCCTTCATTGTCACTTTTTTAGTGCTCAGAAATCATCTTCTTTTTAAAAGATTAACTCAGCTGAAAAATCAACAGACAGGGAACCAAGATACGAGAGTAAGAAGTAAGTAGCTCTCATCCTTGTTTATTGTCCTCTGAAAGCCCAGAAAATATTGCCAAAAGAAAAATCCTGGAATAGCTGAGCCAGCAGAAAGATGGGGTGCAGCAATCTTGTAGCTTAGGAATCTTGGGAGATTAACCGAAAGGCCCCCCTTTCTGGGGGAGGAAGAGAAATACAGGATAGGAGGTGACTGAGCAATGCAGTAGCAAGTCCACCTCAATAAACCAGGTAGAGATCCTGAGCCCCTGGGTGGTGGAGCAGACAAGCATGAACACCAGGACCCCTGAGTGCCTCAGGACAGGTAACAGAAACACTAAACACAATCTCAGAAAAAGACCACACACCCTAGCATTCTCTAGCAACCCAATCTTCTAGTACTTCATCCCAGCTCCAGAAGGCATAGCTTCAGGCTGGCAGACATCCTCCAGCAGCCAAATCTTTGAGGGCTTTAAAGAAGCCCCAGTGAATAGGAGTTCTTCAGCGGCAAGACTCCCCACCCTCACTCCAAGAGCTTTAGTGTTGCTGACCCCAACTCAGCACAAGGTAAGCTGCCAGACCCTTATAGATTCCAGCTGCCAGTATCTGGGGCCCCAGCCCACAAAATTAGTGACCAGGTCCCAGGCTCCCTGCATAAGAAGCTTTGCTAAGTGCCCCTGTACATCAAGAGAGATCAAATTTAAAAACCAGGAAATAGGTAAACACCCTGAGCAAAAAGCAGAAACACACAATGACCACTAGATTCTTATTATGGAGACAAGGAAGGCAGAGGGCACAAATTCAGAAAAGGACGACACTGTCAATATACCTACATCCAAAACCTCAAAGGGGAATATGACCTGATATCAAGCCCCAAAAGCTTTCTTGTAAGAGTTCAAGAAGGATTTTAAAGGTCAAATAAGAGGGGTAGAAGAAAAACTTTGAAAAGAAATAAGAGTTATGCAAGAGAGAGTCATCAGCTTGGAAAAGGAAGAACAAAAACTAACTGGAGAAAAGTCCTTAAAAAATAAAATTGGTCAAATGGAAAAAATTACACTGAAGAAAACAAATCCTTAAAATGTAGAATTGGTCAAATACAAAAGGAGGGAGAAAAATTCACTGAAGAGAAGGACTCCTTAAAAAGCAAAATCCGTAAAATGGAAAAGGTGGAACAAAATCTATTACAAGAAAACAATTCATTAAAAAGTGGATTTGGGCAAGTAGAAGCTAATGACTCTGTGACTTATCAAGAATCAGTCAAACAGAGATAAAAGAATGGAAAAAATAGAAGACAATATAAAATACTTCATTGGTAAAACAACTGATCCAAGAGAGACAATTTTAAAATTATTGGTTTACCTGAAAATCATGATAAAAAGAAAGCCTGGACAGCATCTTTCAGGCAATCATCAAGGAAAACTGCCCAGAGGTTCTATAACCAGAAGGTAAAATACTCATCAAAAGAATCCACTGATTGCCTCTTGAAAATGTGAAGGAATATTGTAGCCAAATTCCAAAATTACAAGGTCAAAGAGCAAATACTACAAGCAACCAGAGAGAAACAATTTAAATACCATGGAACGACAGTCAGGATTATGCTGGATTGTGTGAAACTGAGCATATTCTTTCAGGGAGGAAATGGATATTCAAGAAAATAGGGGAATTCCAAACTTTCCTAATGAAAAGAGCTCAACAGAAAATTTGATCTTCAAATACAAGACTCAAGAGAGGCATTAAAAAGTAAACAGGAAAGAAAAAAAAACAGCATGTTATTAATTTACATTCCTAGAAGGGAAAATTATACTTGCAACTCTTGAGAACTGAATCTTTATTACATTTAAAAAATGTATACATAGACAAAGGGTGAAAGTATAAGTTGACATTGATGTAATGATTAAAAATCAAAGTGGTGAAAAGGGATTGTACTTGGAGAAAAGGAGTCTACGAGGCAGACAAGGGTAAATTACAAAATATGAAAAAGCACAAATACCTATTACAGTAGCGAGAAAGAAGGAAGGAAGATGAGCATTGCTTGAACCTTACTTTCATCAGATTTAGCTCTGAAAAGGAATAACATAGTGTATTAGGTAGCGAAATCTAGCTTACCATACAGGAATCAGGAGATGAAAGAGGAAAGAAAAGGGAGGAGGTAGACAGAAGGGAGGCAAGAAGTAGTAAGCAGAAGAAAAGGAAGGGCACTGATAGAAGGGAGGGCTGATTAGGAAGATGGTGGTCAAAAGCAAAAAGCTAGTGAAGAGGGAAAGGGAGAAAGGAGGGAGAAAAGCATAACTGGAAGAGGGGGAATAGGATGGAGAGAAAGACACAGTAATCATAACTGTGAATGTGAATGGGATGAATTGTCCCATAAAATGGAAGCAGCAGAGTGGACTAAGAACCATAATTCTATAATATGATCTTTATAAGAAATCCCTTTTAAGCAGAGGGATACACACAGAATAAAACTAAAAGATTGAAGTAGAGTATATTAGGCATCAGCTGAAGTTTAAAAAAAAATCAGGGGTAGCTGTCCTAAAGTCAGATGTAATTAAAAGAGATAAGAAAGCAACCTATATCTTATGAAAAAGTGCCGTAGGCAATGAAGCAATATCATTGTTAAACATATATGCAACAAATAGTATAGCATTCAAATTCTTACAGAAGTTAAAGGAGTTACAGGAAGAATAGCAAAACTGTACTAGTGGAGTACTAGTGTACTTTCCCCTCTCAGAACTAGATAAATTTGATCACAAAATAAACAAGAAATAAGTTAAGGAGATGAATAAAATTTTAGAAAAGTTAGATATGGTAGACCTATGGAGAAAACTGAACTGAGATAGAAAGGAATAAACATTTTTCTCGGCAGTATATGACACCTACATAAAAATCGACCATGTAGTATGGCAAAAAAAAGCTCACAATTGAAAGCAGAAAGACAGAAATACTAAATTCATCTTTTTCATATCATGATGCAATAAAAATTACATGTAATAAGGGACCATGGAAAGTAGACTAAAAATTCATTGGAAACTAATATAATCCTAAAGAATGAGTAGAAGTAATCATAGAAGCATATCATAACTTCATCCAAAAGAATGATGACAATGAGACAACATATCAAAACTTATGGGATGAAGCCAAAGCAGTTCTTAACGGAAATTTTACATCTTTAAATGCTTTCATGAATAAAATAGAGAAAGAAAAGATCAACGAATTGGGTTGGCAACCAGAAAAGCCAGAAAAAGAACAAATTAAAATCACCAATTAAATTCCAAATTAGAAATTCTGAAAATGATAGGAGAAATTAGAAAAATGAAATTAAGAAAACTATTGAAGTAATGAATAAAACTAAGAGCTGTTTTTATGAAAAAAAAATAAAGTGGATAAACCTTTGGTTACTTTGATTTTAAAGAAAATAAGAAAACCAAATTACCAGCATAAAAAATGAAAAAGGTGAATAAAACACCAATGAAGAGGAAATCTAAACAACAATTAGTAGCTATTTTGCCCAACTATATGGCAAAAAATTTGACAATCTTAGTGAAATGAATGAATATTTACAAAAATATAAATTGTTCAGAATAATGAAAGAGGGAAAAATGCTTAAATCTCCCCATTTCAGAAAAAGAAAGTGAACAATCTATAAATGAACTCCTTAAGAAAAAAATCTCCTTGGTCAAATGGATTTACAAGTGAATTCTATGAAACATTTAAAGAACAATTAATTACAATACTGTATAAGCTATGTGGGAAAATAGGCAAAGGAGTCCAATCAAATTCTTTTTATGATACGAATATGGTACTGATACCTAAACCAGGAAAAGTCAAAACAGATAAAGAAAATTAAACACCAATATCCCTAATGACTATAGATACAGAAATTTTAAAGAGATTACAGCAACTTTCTAGAGGATAATACACTATGATCAGGTAGGATTTATACAAGGAATGCAAGGCTAATTCAATATTAGAAAAACTATCAGGATAATTGACCACATCATCAATAAAAACTAACAGAAATCATATGATTATCTCAAGAGGTGAAGAAAAAGCATTTGACAAAATATAACATGCATTCCAATTAAAAACACTAGTGAGTAAAAGAATAAATGGAGTCTTCCTTAAAGTGAAAAATAGCATATATATAAAACCATCAGCAAGCATTATATGTAACAGGGATAAGCTAGAAGAATTATCAATGAGATCAGGGGTGAAATAAGGATGTCCATTATCACTACTGATATTCTATATTGTATTAGAAATGTTACCTTTAGCAATAATAAAAGACAAAGAAATTGAAGAATCAGAATAGGCAAAGAAGAAACAAATACATCACTCTGCAGATGATAGGATAATGTTCTTAGATAATCAAGTTAAAAACTACTTGAAACAAGAAACAACTTGAGGAAAGTTGCAGGATATAAAATAAATTCATATATATATATACATATATGTGTGTGTTTGTGTGTGTATGTGTGTGTGTATGTATATATATATATATATATATATATATATATATATATATAATCACCATTTCTGTATATTATTAACAAAGCCCAACAGCAAGGGAAAGAAAAATTTCATTTAAAGTCACTGCAGATATTATAAAATATTTGGAAGTCTATCTGCCAAAACATACTGAAAAACTCTATGAACACAACTACAAAACACTTTTCACACAAACAAAATCAGATCTAAATAATTGGAAAAATTATCAGTTGCTCATGAATAGGTTATGATAATATAATAAAAATGACAATTCTTCCTAAATTAAATTACTTACTTGGTGCCATACCAATCAAACTACCATAAAATTATTTTGTAGAGCTAGAAAAGAACAACAAAATTCTTCTGGAAGAATATCAAGAGAATTAATGAAAAGAAAAGCAGAGGAAGGTGACCTAGCTGTACCAGATCTTCAGTTGTATTATAAAGCAGTAATTAGCAAAATTACTTGGTATTGGCTAAGAAAAAGAATGATGGATCAGTGGAAAAGGTTAGGTACACAAGACATAACAGTCAATGACGTTAGTAATCTCCTATTGCATCAATCCAAAGACGATGATAAGAACTTCTATGATAAGAACTCACTATTTAACAAAAACTGTTGGGAAAATAGGAAAATATATTATGGAAGAAACTAGGCATAGACCAACATCATACCTTATAACAAGAGAAAGAACTTTGGAGTCTGAATACAGATGGAAAGATTCTATTTACTCTCCTTTTCTTTAGTTGTTTTTTTTATTGTTTCTTTTTATGGTTCTTCTCATGGGTTCTAATTTTCTTTACATCATGACTAATGTGAAAATATTTTTAATATGAATGTATAAGTAGAGATAATATCATATTGCATATTATTTGGGGAAGGGGGTACATGAGGAAGGGAGAGAAAATTTAAAATTCAAAATCTTATGGAAGTGAATATTGAAAACTAAAAATACATTAATTACAAGAGAAGCAACAGCCATCTATATTCTATAATTGATCATAATTGAACTCAGTACCTTGGTGATTTTTTATCCTCATTTTTCCTCCTTAAGGGGTAATAACTAGAAGAATCCCTTTCTTTTGTTAGACAGATGTAGAAAAACAAAAGTACTTTCTTTTATCATGAAATGTAAGCACCAGTATTAAACATTTTTAAACTGGGATGCTAATTACAGATGTTATTCAAAGCTGAAATTCCTGTTTTGAAGATCTGAATAATCATTTAGTGTTTCACCTTTCTTTGAATATATAACGAATTTCTAAGGGCTTGTTCCTTAGCATAGGAGTAAGTGTCAAGAGATTTTTCATTTCTATGGAAATTGTTAAACTAAAGCAAGGATTTCTTTCCCGGAGTTTGCTATCAAGTTCTGAACTGTATCCTAAACATATTTTCTCAAAGATGTATATTAAAAATATGTAAAAAGGAAATGTTGCCAATTTGGGGGTTGGAAGGGACTTTGAAAGTTTATTCAATATCATTTATTTATGAAATGTCTTTTTCCCCTCAGTAAACAATGGTTAGGAAGTATTTCTAATGCTATCTTTACTTAGTGCACTTCCTCTCTTCCTTAATCACTTCTTTGCAATCTGTCTTCTGATCTTATTATTCAATTAAGTGAAATTCTTATCTCCAAAGTTATTAATGATCTCATAGTTGCTGAAATAGATTTATTTTTTCCTAATTCTCATCTTATGGATCTCTCTATAGCATTTGACACTGAGGACCACTCTTTCTTCCTGTATACTATATCTATCCCCTGTTTCCATGACTCAATTTTTCCCTTTTTTCCCTTATAGTTATCTGACATCTCCATCTCAGTCTCTTTTGCCAATTAGCACTCAGAATACATACCCAAACTATGGGCTTATTCCAAAGTTCTCTCCTTGATTTTCTTCTCTTTCAATGCTCTCTCAACGGGTGACCTCAGCAGCTCCCATGGGTTTAAGTATCATCTCTATGCAAATCTATTTAAACAACTATATAAAAATGATCTGTTATATCCTAGTCTCATTTTCCTGACTTAGAATCAAGAATCACCAACAGTCAGTTAGCAATTTCCAACAATGTTTTATAAACATATCATATTTAAAATGTACAAAACAGAACTATCTTGCCCTACCTAAACCTCCCATCAATTGATTTTGTCTGTCGTTATTGAGTGTCCCACCATGATCCAATTCAATAGATTCCCAATCTCCTCACTTTCCCTTTACAGTATTTAATTAGTTATCAAATATCATACTCTCTTTCTCCACAAAATCTCTGGTAACCCTTTCTCCAAATCTACACAATCTATCTATTTCTCTTCTATGGCATTAAAAAGTCTTTCAAATGTTCTCCCTGTCAAAAATTTTTCTAGTTCCACCATCCTAAACACAGATGCTAAAGTGATTTTCCTTAAATAAAAATCTGCTTCCTTAAGCCCCTATCTACTCTATAAAATCTAGTAAGTGCAGATCTCCAGTGCTCAATGTGAACTTCTCTGTTTGTCTCTTAAGCCCTTCATCAACTGTCCTCAGAGTACCCTTTCAACAACATTATAGATTACTCCCTTTTCTAAATGATACTCCATCACCCATCTCCATGTCTTTGCACTGGCCATCCCCAATGAGTAAACAGCATTCCTTCTACAACATCTTGAAGAATTCCTTACTTTCTGCAAGACCAAGATCAAGCTTGACCTTTCTCAAGATGCCTTTTCCAATCCTTATAGCTACTAGTGCACTCCCTTCCAAACCAGCTTTGTTTATTTTTTATTATGTGTATGTATGGTGCCAGTACAGATAGAATTTAAGCACCTAGAAAATGAATGTAATTTCATTTTTGTCCTTGTGCCCCAGTGCCTGGAAAATACTAAGTGCTCAATGTATGGATAATGATTATCAAAGTGTTTTGAGAGGTTCATTTCATTAGGAAACTTGTAATTCTATAAGTTATTCAATCATAATAAATTATCTTCCAAAAGGCATTTTCTTGCTCTTGAATTGATAAAGACATTATCAACATCCTATTCCAATTCTGTGATAAAAGAACTCACAATTAGGCTCTTCCTTGAGGAATTTTCCTAATCATTTACATCATGGCAAATGTAAGTCATCCATATATTACCAGTGGCATTTCCAATTGAATTTGTTACAGACTGCTGGATTGTGAAGTTTCATACTCACCATTACTGAAACTGATCACAAAGATTCCAAAAAGAGCTTTTAGGGTTGTTCTACAAAGATTTCATTTTGCTGCATCACTCGTTGGATTCTATAGATACTCTCTACTGTCCTTTCAACCTCTAAGCATTTGTGATTTTGTGCATTTGTGTTACATATGTGTATGTATATTTGTACATTTTCTGATATTGATTATTTCTTTTTGAAATACACTAGAATCTGTTAACAATAGGAACTTGGTAATATCCTGTCAAATCATTTTCTCTTTTCAAAGAAAAATACACCGCGCCTTTGCACATTTCCTTCAGATCAACAACAAAATCCAACGCATTAAGCAACAATTATTCTCTGCCACTTGTCGTCAAATTAAGTGGGTTTACTTCTGTCCTCACTAGTGTCCTCACCGAACAAGATCTTGTACTACCAGATACCACAAAATCTTTCCAACTATATCTTATTCTACTCCCGGCTGTCAATTGTATATGCCCAAACCAAACATCTTCTAACCTTTATCAATGTGCCTTTGCACATATTTTTACCCATACCTGGAATGTTTTCTGTTCTCTTTACCTAAGGAATTCATAATCCTCATTTTTTCCAGAAAGGTTTATCAGTCGAATGGGTTAGCAGAGACACTAATCATCCAAGTTTTATTGGATACCCTGTGGTTGTGGAGTAAAGGCACTGCCATTCAGCATCCACCTGCTACACTCTCAATTTGAGTCAGCTAGTCAACATTGTGTACAATAAAGCTTGGAGATCCATATATGCATGTATATAGTATATACACCAAACATGTAGATGAACTTCAAAAATCCAAGGCTATAGATTTCATTTTCTTTACAAGCAAAATCTTTATGGATTTTTTTAAAGTATTAGATTAAAATATTTAATTCTTTTTGTTCCTTAAATCATCTTACTCACAGAAAAATATGTATTGTATGTATACATATTTAAAATAAGTATGTATATATGTATATAGGTACATATACATATATATAGCATATATACATATATAAAACAAATATTTATTGCAAAAACCTTTTACTTCTGTATTTATCTCTACCCTACCCTACTAAACTATGAGTTCATTTGATCCATCTATCTTTAAAATAAAAACAACCTGAGTGTCTATATGTTTTGATATAGCCTCAGAGTATTGAAAGCTTTGACTGGGTCAAGATTAGACACCAATGGATCTTGAAATTCTTGCATTTTCTTCTTTCTTACAGTAAGCCCATGATCCTCAAACACCATCTGCTAAGTATCCATAGGTGACTGACACATTATCAATATGAATTACCAGTTCCCAGAATCACAGTGCAGCTACAGGTAGTAAAACAGTAAGTTCTTCCAATATTGGAAAGAAAGCTAAAAACATCAAAATGTCTGCCTAGACTGGTTTTTAGCTGATCAAAGCATTTAACACTAAGAGACTCTTTGTAGACCCTCTAGATTGGTAAACAATCACACTCTCACCACAGTATTCTTCAGTTTTATTTTAAAGCAAGACTTCTAAGTCATTTAAAACTTCAATAGGTGACCCACAAGAACTCTAAGAAAGATCTTGTCAGTGAAAGAGAAGAGTGTGATGGCTTAAAAGTTATCTAACATTTAAAACAAGGAACCTGTTGGAGTTCATTGAGGATACAATTACACTTGGACAAAAGAACAAGACAATGAATGACAGACATATACCTGGGTCTTCTCACTATTTTATGCCCATTTTCTCTGACCCTGTCCTACTACTGTATCACAGTTAATTCTATGATGTACTTAGAGAAAGGCAAGTATGGCTTCTACCCTGCCACCCCAAATAAATAAAGAGAATCCGTCAACTTCCCCTAAGTGAATTGTTCCTACTTACTTTTGTTGTTTTATTATGTATATCAAATGATTTAATCTGTCTGCTACACAATTTAAAATCCGTTTGTATAATTTCCTCCTCGAAACCTCAAGGCTTTCATTGACTTGGCATTATTTTTTGATGCCTTCCAGAGCTCTTAGTGGCCATGCAAGTAAGACTGTTGAAATTGTTTCTTCTGGAAAGAACTATGGAGACGGAAAGCAGAATGAAGCACACTACTTTTCCCTTTGTTGTGTTTAGTTTTTCTCATGCTTTCTCCAATTTATTTTTCTATGCAACATGACTAATATGAAAATGTGTTTTGTAGGAATGTGTATATAGAACCCATATAAGATTGCATGCTGTCTTGAGGAGGGAAGGAAGGAGGAGGAGAAAATTTGGAACTTATGGAAGTGTTTGTTGAATACTGAAAACAAATAAATTAATAAATTTTTGGGGAAAAGAAAGAAAAATATATCTTGCTAGCACCTAACTTATCAATACACACATGCATGCATACATACATACACACACATGCACACACACACACAAACACACACACTCCTTTCTCCTGCATGCAGTTTGCTGGCTTATTGTCCTCTTTGAAAATCCCAGAAGTCAGGCATCCTTAAACATGGTTCCAGGACCATAGATGGAAGGGATCTCAGAAGTCAGCTAACCCAACCCCCTCATTTCACAGACGAGAAAAATATGGCCCATGACGACTGAGCAGTCACATCAGCAGCAAAGGGTAAGGGGGGGATTTGATCTGAAGTTCTCTGGCTCCAAAATTTGTGTTCTTGTCACTGCTGTACCACTCAGTCTTTTATGACTATCTCAATAAAAGCATCTAACTGAGTAAATAATAATATGCCAAAGAAGTGATCTCTGATAAGAAAATGAAGCTACGAGCCATAATTAAGGACTGAATCTGACGCTCAAAACAATAGGTCATTACTCTTTCCCATATTTAGCTTGATCTAGCATGAAAAATATAAAAGGAACAAATCCTTCCCCAGCTACCTCAGAAAATACGGATCTTATCTGCCTGAATTAAAAGGAAAACACACCTACTTAGTCCTCCATTTAAAATTATATTTTCTAAGCTTCATGGAATCTTTTATCAAAATGTATCATAGAAGAGTATGAGTTCTGCTGAGGAAAGGTGCAAGTATATAACTGTGGTAAATATAATCTGTTTAAAACCATGGTAATGGATTGGATGAGAGTATGTTGTGCCAGTTTCATATAGGGTGAGGTCATTACATTTAATGAAGTAACTCAGCAAAATTCAGCACCAATTTCTCTTAAAATGAATATCTTTAGTTGTTGAATTGGAGCAAGAAAAGTTGAGATAGAAGAGAAACAGAAAGGAGAAAGAGAGAGAGGGAGACAGAGAGAGAGAGAGAGAGAGAGAAGAAGGAAGGAATGAAAAATCACAAAGAAGAAATATAATGGACAACAAAATACTGATTTTGACCCTTAAGGAAGATTAAGTGATACTGCAATTAAAGGTATTTGTTAATATGTACTTGATAAACAGGGTTCAAAAATATGTCTTACTGAAGAATGAATTATCTTTTAAGGGAGAAAATATGTCTGAGAATAAGTATGAAAAACTCAGATTTTTGACTTTATGAATAAGGCATAATGGATAAACAAAACATTCACCACACAGCCATTACTCTGAAAAATCAAAATGATTAGGTGTACTGTGGATCACAGATTACTGCACTTTAATTTTTAAATGAGCTTAGACATCTGTGAAATTTAAACCCCAGGGCCAACAATTTGTGTGACACTATGTTAAAAAGGGAACAGAGCTTTGACATGCAAATTTCAGCTTTATGTTGCCTCAGACCAGGTAACCTTGCAAACAACCTTCACATACATAGCAGCCCGCGAAGCTCTGACTGATGTCTCCCATATGGATCCATTCTTCCTCTCCCCTTTCCAATCAAGTTGACAGCAATTCTCAGTTCATTTTCAAAACGGACTGATAAAAGCTATGCTGGGCCTATACCTGTTATTAACCTCCCTTGTACTATTATTACTCATATTTTCTCCTTTGAGATAAGCAGCTACAATGCAGGAGCTGATCTTTGCATATGGTGGGCTATTACACAAAAAAGGAGATTGCAAATGTCAACCTATTACTGGGTCATTAAAGTCAGGTCATGATATTTCAGAATTTGATGTTTTTAACCTTTGCAGGAGTTAACCCATACACAACACACTTTTTTAAAAGAGTTTATTTATCCTTGGATACAGTGGATGCATGTCCCAACAATACTGTCCTGAAAGATGAGGTTCTGTATTCTTGGCATGGCTCATTAACAATATTTATGGGATCACTTCCTCAACTTGCTTCAGCTCTTCATCTACTTTACAGGAATCTTTAACTTTGGATCAAAGAAATGTTCAGATATTTCAGGTGGCTGCTGGTAGAAACAGGGTAGGGAACAGAATTATATAATCTTTTTTTATACTAACTCACCTTCCCACTGAAAACTTCTTTTTTTCACAAAGATAAAATGCCATGCATGCAAAGATGATATGCGTTGAAGTATCAATGTGCATGCAAAGATGTCATCTTCCTTCATTTATTTTTTCTTTTGCTCAAAGTCAAAATTGATCCCTGTTATAAAATTCAATGAACTCCATTTCACTTTGTGAATGTTTTAGTAGGTGCCACTAACATGGTAATTTTGGAAGGTAAGGAAATCTATTTTGAAATAATTTAAATATAAAAGTTCTACAAACAACTGGAATAATGCTGTCATCATTCTAGACACATACTGTGTGGCTAATATATCCAGTGAATGATGGGATGCTAAACAACACACACACTCATTACAGATAAAGTATATCAGAAGAGAATTCTTCCCTTTCTTTCCTTTTCAAATGGGAAGGGGAGTTTCTTTATCTAGTCTTCACAGTTTTAACTGTAATGACATAATAAATATTGTACACATCTCGTTAAAGGCAAGATACTTAACCATGGGATTAGAGGAATAGGGACACTTGATTCTAAAATATGTTCACCTTAACTACAGGAAAAGGATTATAAATATATTTTTAGATGTGACTAGTGTTTTAATTTGTTCAATTATATTTACTTTTTACAAGTGAAAGCTTTTACATTGAAGAAGATATAAGACAAAAAGAAAGGACAATAATGAAACATTTAAAGATGAATAGAAGAGAGCAGAAGGAATTTCAGAAGGGAACATACACTATTAAGGCCATATTATTATCATTGTGTTATATATATATATATACATAAATACATACAAACATACACATAGTATATATATATATATATATATGTATGTATATATATATATACACATATACATACACATTCAAATATGCATATATGGGTATACATATATATGATTATGCAATAAATGGCCAAACTTTCATAAACAACCCTCTTTTTATGTTCTCTGTATAACAAAATGTTCATGTTTGTTGATGTTGTGCAAGTTTATAATGAAACAAAAAAATACAAGCTTATCATTTAGTTGATGAATACAAGAGAAAAAATATCTATCCCTGCTTAATTAAAATGATGTGCTCCCAAGAATGATCACAGTATGCATCCCTATTCATTTAGCCTTGAAAGAAAATACAAGTAGGGTACATTCAAAGAACCAATAATGGTATCTCGGGAGTTTGCACCAATCTTCCCAAATTGTCTCCAATGATCATACATGGTGTATTTAACTATTGTCATATTATTAGTTAAATGACCAGTGATCGTTATCAGCCTTGCAGGAAACAGTTCTATGGTAATCAAATTCATTGCAAATATTTACATAATTGATCATGCATAATATATAAAATGCTTAAAGTGCAACTTGTTTAGCTGACACATTAATGGAAGACGATCTTTTACTTCCAGTTCTACTTTCTTTCCTGCATAGCTATATCTACTGTCCCTTGTGTATGCTAGTGGTTTATTTCAATGACAGGTGCACTGAGATTCATATGAACCTTAAATAATATTTGGACACTTAAAAAAAACTGAAGAACCTGATAATACTATTTCCTGACATAAAGAGGGAAATCTATGTGCAGGCTGAATTCTTCAGTACTTGGGATCATCTTAAATATATGTAGTCTCAAGTTCCTCATCGATATATTTACATAAAAAACAGACTCCAGAGATTGTTATCTTCACTCTCTTATTCAGCAAATGAGTGAATTAAAGGCCAGACATGTTGAGGGATTTACCCAAGATCACACAGCTAGAAACTGGATCAAGTCTAGGTCTGACACTCAGTACAATGCACTTCACACTGCACCATGTTGTCTTTTATTAATCTGCATCTGATGTATTACATTAATTACAGATGTAATTAATAATGACAATTCATTTAGCTTTATGATATATTAAGTTATTTTTTTCACAAGAATTTTACGAGATAGTCAGTGGATGCCCTAATATTTCCATTTAATGGAAGGGAAAACTGAGGCTTCAGTTAAGAAGTTGCCTAAGTTAAATTGAACCTTAAAGACATTGAGTGAGATATCCCTATCAGCTAATATAATAGTAAGATTCAAAGTGAAGTTTTCCAGACTCATTCTCCAAAAATCACAGGATAACTGAAAAAACATTTTTTTAATCATTCATTATGTGCTGAAAACTATGGATACAAATACAAGTAATCAAGAACATCTTTGACTTCAAGAAGCTTCCTTTATTTTTTTAGAGTGTTTCCCTATCTCACCTCACCTAGACCAGTGACCAGTCATGGGCTAATTAAGTATTTATTGGCATAGAAAAGCTAAAACGTCTTTTTTCTGTACCCAGTCTGCCCCTTCTTGGTGGCCTTCTGACCCAAGGGTTTACGATAATTGTGGTAGACCCAATCTGCTTGACAAAACTGATGAGTTTAAGTAGTACCTCAGCTTCTGTCTCTCCCAGGAATGGGAATTACAGGTGTGTACCACAATACTCAACTATTAATTTTTTAAACTAAATTATATTGATTTCTCTTATTCTTACATGCCCTGAGTTTCCCGTTGGCCCTTTCAGAGAGTCATCTCACAAAATATTTTTTAAAAGAAAAAAGAGGTGGATTGGCAAAATAATATTTCACAAAAAATCTGAAAATATATGTAGGGATCCTTATCTATAGACCTTCCATTCATGTTTGCACATCACAGAAAGTGTCTATCTTCTTAGAGTTCTTCTTTGGGGCCATGAAAACTTTACGTTCTAACAGAGGAAGACTACACATATGAGAGACTGGTGACCAGAAAGGAATGTCAAAATGTCGATGTTGATTTCATTACTATTCTTAGAGTTAGAACTGGAATGGAGTGGACAGAAATGGAGTGAGACATGTGAGTTGGCATGAAAAACATGAAGAATCTCAGGGATTGACTAATCCAATCCTCTTATTTTACAGATTAGGGAATTTGGAAACACAGGGACCTTAAGGGTCTTGTTTAAGATACTGAGCAACGGAACCAAGGTTCTCAGATTCAGAATCAGAACTCTTTTCTATATAATATGCTGCCTCTCACTTTGAGAACTCCTCCTGATAAATCAAGAGAAAGTTCATATGAAAATAATGTAGATTTTAATTATAATTAAGACAATATTACTTTTTTCTCTAGTGTTTCAGCACCAATGCTGATAAGATGAATTTCTACGAGTGTTAATCTATTTTCCAGTACTTCATATCCAGAGTACTGACTCACGGCATCAGTTACTTGAAACTAACCATTAAAAGGAAAACAGAAAATTCTCAATGCTGTAGGAGTTAGGAGTCAAATACACTCATTTGATACGTTCATTAAGAGGTTTACTGTCATTCTATAATCCCAGGCATAGCTCCATTCATAGTCAATCACACAACAGGGGCAATGTTTTTAGGAAAAAGAAAGTCTTAAGTTAGCATCTGTTAACAGTCAATCTAATTTTATGGCAAAGGCTTTGTGTACTTCTTTATTTAACTTCTACGTTTTCAATAGTTTTAGCAACAAGATTTATATTTAGACTTATAAGTGTTCATTTCTCTACTTTATCATCATAATAATGTGCTGTCCATTTACTACACCACAAAATGAGCATTGAACAAGATTTGAAATTCTTTATCCATGAGAACTGATGAATTTTCAATCATACTATCATACTCTTAGGTTTATTTCCCCTTGTGGGAGCGTCTTTAAACTAAACATGTTTGTACAAAGAAAAGGAAAGTACAGTCCCTCCTCTCATGTAACTCTTAAGGAAACAACATGCAAAAACCCATGTACAGGGAAGACACATGGGATAAACAGGAGAAAATCAGCATGGGAAAGCACTAGCATCATGAACATTTTGATTTCATTTCAGCTTTACAAAAATATTGGGGGAGTATCGCATTAGACACTTTGTCTCAGGGCTTGAAATGGACTAGAGATGATCTGTACCTGTAGACAAGTTGGTTACATAACGATCTATGGAAAACGAATCATCAGCAGCACTTTTGCTACCTCACCTCTAAAATGGGGATATGATCTAAAGTAACTTTCTCAAAGAATCATAACTAAGGTAGATGAATGAATTTTTTGCCTTAGAATGTTGAATTTAGGGCACAAAAAACACTTTTGATATGATCATTTCCTTCCCTTCCCACCCCAGACAGACCTAGGCTATGTCAGTACCAGCAGTCCCAATGAGCCAGTGTCTTTCCTCCCCTGCCAAGCTCTTCTTCCTGGAGCCAAAATATACTACATACCAACTTCTA
The DNA here is from genome assembly GCA_028658325.1 of Potorous gilbertii. Taxonomy (NCBI): domain Eukaryota; kingdom Metazoa; phylum Chordata; class Mammalia; order Diprotodontia; family Potoroidae; genus Potorous; species Potorous gilbertii. The sequence continues at coordinate 429,558,912 of CM053771.1, forward strand.
CATTCTTTAGACACTTTTTGGAGTCACATTTTCAGATGAGTAGAAAACAAAGGGTAGGAATCGCTTTTTCCCTACCAGCTAGATACTTGTGAGCAGTGGCTACCAGCTACTAGTGGATGTCTAAGGATTACCTCTTTTCTTCTTAGGGCATATACCAGGTGAGCCTTTCCTCTTATGCTCTATGTGAAAATATTGCTGGTTACATCTCTGCTCCACTGGGTTAGTAAGGCTCAAATGAGTTAATGTATGTAAAATACTTTGTAAAAAAATCTTATGTGCTATATAAATGTCACTTTTGACTTTTAGTACACAGAAGAACATTTGGGCTCATCAGGAGGAAGTCAAAAGGCCCCCTTTATGGGTAGGGAACCACAGATGATTTTGATACATCTCCCCCCATAAATATGATATTTTGGTAGACAAAGTTTAAAAAATATCCTAAAGGTTAGATACTTTGTAGCATAGGTTATTGTTCAAAGCATACTACAGATTCCTTAAATTCTCAGTAGCCTCCATTCAGATCCACCTTTCTTTTTAAATGTGTCATTGGACTAATGAATTCTCATGGGGCAGCTAGGTTGTGCAGAGGACAGTACTGTCCTAGAATCCGAAAGACTCATCTTTTTGAGTTAAAATCTGACCTCAGACACTTACTAAATGTGTGACCCTGAGCAAGACGCTTAACCCAATTTCCTCAGTTACCTTATCTGTAAAATGATCTGGAGAAGGAAATGGGAAACCATTCTAGTATCTGCAAAAAACCACAAATGGAGAAGAGTCAGACCCAACTGGAAATGACCGAACATATAAAAAGTTAACTTACACTTCCAAACTTTTTGTCAATGTGTGCATGTCATTCTATCTTTTAATCTGCTCCTTCTCTCTGCCTCTCAAAGATATTCATTCAGTCTCTTATTAGTCTAGTCATCAGACCCCTATCCACGAACCTTTTCCCAGATTACACTTAGACTCTAAATATTCCATTCTCATGATTTTCCCTCACTCTGTCTACAGTATTTCCTTTAATTCTTATTTGTTCAAAATTTAAAGAGCTTTTCTTTGCTTAATACAAGTTCTGCTTGAGATTTGAGTTAGTTTTATCCTGCTGCCTGTCTCTGTGCTCTTCTTCCATCCATGCTACTTATTTGTTTGCCCAATAACCTAACATAAATGATTGGGAATGCAATCATTTCATTTGCATGGTGTTCTAGCAATTCATTTATGCTTCTTCATTGGAATCCAACAAGATTCCTAGGGTATGGGCAAACCAGAGATTTTGATCCATATTTTCTTGATGATGAGACTGAGGTCCAGAGATGTAATTTGTGCATACTCAACTCATGCAGAAAATTAAGGGTAGAACACAGCTAGAACCTGGCTTTGTTTTCCATTTTCATTTCAGGAAATCTTCCCATCCTAACTCCTAAGTCCTGGAGAGAAAGCACAATCTAGGTCTAAATTAGGGCCAAAAGCAGATAAGCATATACTTAATGCTTCTTTAAAATGAAAGCTTATGGGGATTCTACTTGTGTGTGTTTCATGATTCTACTACATGACATTCATGTGCCATCATCTTTCTCTTCAAAAGTATAAATTTTAACTCTTTCTGGTACATAGCACTTGGTAACATACAGATGTACACTGCAAAATAAGACTATTCTCCCTTGTTCATGGGAAATGTATGTTCCAAAGAAGTTGACAAGTACCGAACATGTCATAAAATATACATAAAGGCATTACCCATCCATCATGAATCTTAGGAAAATGTTATGCGTGTGCATATAAATATATATGTATATAAACATATGTATGCATATTTCCATATACATAGATATGTATATCTATGTATATATATATATGTGTGTGTGTGTGTATATATATATATGTAATAGATCACTTGTATTCCAAACCTGGTTTAAATGAAAAACCAAACAAGTATATGAATTTTGTTTTATTTCTCCAAAATATGTCACTTTTGGCAAAACATTATAGACACACTTACACTGGCACTGTGCTCTGTGCAATTCTATTGTCACAATATCCTGAAACATAGGTCACATATTTGTCTTCTATCATGAAAGTCACAGGGAGCAAAATTTTAAATTGTTTCTGTGGGTATATGGGTTACTATACTTTACAGCAAATGACAGATTAGTTCAAAGTTCCCTGGAAAGACCTTAAACATCAAGTATTTGTTTGCAAGATAAAAGAATTGTTTTAAAGCACATGCTTGAGTATGCAAACTGTTGTGGGAGATAATCATATATAGCTCTGTTTTGTTGGAGGAAAAGCAACATAAAATAAGGTTTAGAGCAAGACTATAAATTGTTCTTCATCATGTATTAAATGTAGGTCTCAATTATCTTCTTAAATGCTTTAGATTTTCTTTGAAACAAATATGTTTTGATTGTTATTTATTATTTCCAGGATAACAAAGATAATCCCATTACATGGTAACCCAATTATTTATAATGAAAAAAAATTCCATCCAAAAGTAGTGAGATAAGAGGCATTCTTTTGCCATTTTTGTATATCTCTTTAATGTCCGGCTTAATAGAGCATAGCTAGATTTTCACATTTTCTTCTGAATTCAGTATGTTGCAACATATTGTTTTAGTTAAAGTATATGAAGGAAATCCAGCCTCATACATATATGTAGTTGAAAATAGGACATTATTTTATTAGCAAAAAAGTCACTGTTATTATAAAAATATATTTTATTTCACAAACCTCTTGAGTCTTAGGAACACCAAAGGTCTATGAATCACACTTTGAGAACTGTTATATAGTAGATAACATACTGTATTTGGAATTAGGAAGACTTAACTTCAAACCTTACCCTGGACACTGGCTGTATCAACAACAACAAAAAAAATGTAATATCTCTTAACCTCAGGTTCTGAAATGGTAATTTAAATGGGAATATCTTTCCCATTCATTAATTGGCCCATGTGACCTGCTGGGGTCACATGGAAGTCTGAGTTACATGCAAACTGTGGTGGGAGGAGTTTGTTGGAAAAGGAAGGTTGGAATAGGAAGAGATGGAGCTAGAGCAGAGCTGAGAGGAAATTGGTCAGAGTCTAGTCAGAGCAAGAAAGGATGCAGGCAAGCAGGCAGCTGGCTAGCATGAGTGACAGAGCTTGTTTGTGATTTTGTTCAAGAAAGCCTGCTTGTAATTTATTTAACGGAGCTGGTTTGTGGGAAGCCTGGCAGGGGGAAGGCTTGGGGCTGATGTTGTTCCCTGCATTGTTATTGTGTGCGAGCATTCACCTTTCCTTGCTGAAGAAGACCAGGCATCAGAGAAATGATGACATGACTTGCACTTGACTTTGTTTTGAGTGAGGTTGGGCTGTGTAGGTCACCAGCCTCACTTCTCCAGAGCCATCTGAATCCAGTGACCAGATATTCATCAGGATGACTGGAGATGCCCCAGGATGAGGCAATTGAGGTTAAGTGACTTGCCCAAGGTCACACAGCTAGTGAGTGTCAAGTGTGTGAGGTGAGATTTGAACTCAGGTCCTCCTGACTCCTGCACTGGTGCTCTATCCTCTGTACCACCCGGCTGCCCCTTGTTATTGTGTATAGATTTTTGTTACTATGATGGATTTGGCTTTCTGGTGTCCAAATAAATGTTTTGGTTCTGTCTTCCATCTGGAGAGTCTGTTGTATTCCATGATTCAGAATTGCTCCAGGATATTCATGGCCACCATAGGTGCCGTGAATATTGCATTGGCATTACAGGTTCTTAATCTGTAAGATGGGAATAAAATTACTTAAAACATCTTCTCACAGTTACGATCAGATACAAATGGCCTAATTTGTAGACTTTAAAGCAATACATAAAAACCAGATATTATTATCATTAGGCATGGAAACAAGGTCTCTACATAGAGAATTTAAGCTATTGTATTAAATAAATTTATTGATACATTTACAATTTTTCTAGATGCTATTGCCTCCCGCAGGACAGGTAGAGTATGTCCCCTTTCTTTTAATTCATTGTTCCTTATGTCTGGATTACAGATGCCTCAGAGATTCTTTTCTAGGACCACCAAAGTCCCAAAGGTTCATAGGAAATTCAGGTGGATGAGTAAATGAATTTTTCCTATTGTTCCAATACTTTACTCACTCTGAGTAGGTTTGAAGCTGCTCCAGGATATGTTGTAATTACCCTGAATATAATCGTTGGAGGAGAAAATGGGAAACTATTTGAGTATCTTTGCCAAAAAAATCCCAAATGGGGTCACAAAGATTTGGACCTGACTGAAATGATCAAACCATCACCACAAGAAAGAATAACCCAACAATCAAAATACCTTCCCTCCCTTTGGGGGGACCTGTAAAATACAAGCAAAAGTCAAGATGACTTTAGGAGACTCTGGGGACCTGTATTTGTTTCTAGCCATACAACAAAAGTCATTGAAATCTCCTTATGAGGACACACCTTCATTATTATGGACTTTATGCTATTTCATATGTTCACCAGAATCTATCAATGGTTTTCTTCATGCAGAAATTGGAGTAAGCAATTAAGGGAGGCAACAGTGAGTATTCTGTGATCTAGCAAGCCTGAATGAAGACTCATGCAGAAAGAGATAGATCTTTCATATAACGACACATCAACAAAGGCAATGACAGGAACAAGGCAATCATGCATGCATGATCTGATAAGGTATTGAAAGCTCTGTGGCAAAGTATGCATTTGAATAAGAATGAAAGGATAAATCCAGCATCAGCAAAAATGAATTTAGAAGCCGAATATAGGACGGACAAAGGAAAGTGAGTCTGGGTTACTAGCAATAGAAGTCAAAATAAATTTTTGAAAATAATTTCTGTGGTGCTGGTGCTGGTGGTGGTACTAATAGTAGTAGCAATGTTTACATTTCACAAAGAGAAAACAAGGAAGAAGTGATCAAATTTAATTTGACCCAAAAATCAAGTAACCTTGACATCCTAAAAATAAACATTTTCCCAAGTTTGTTTTAATATGTAATTAAAATCTTTCCCAAACTATGATCAAATTTTGTGAAATAAAATACCATGAAATCATATTTCACATCTGAATCTTCCATTAAAGAGCAGATTGTTTTTTAACAAGAGAGCATTCATGCCTTTTCTAAAGGTTCTTTTTGTCAGTGACAAATTTTGTTATACAAAAATATCATCTCATCTTAATCTTCAGTTTTGTCATTAGACATCTGGTCATTGATGTTTTGAGTTTCATGTTCATTACTAAAATTAAAATGATTTGTGCCTGTATTTTTTTCAAGTTAACTTTGACAAGTTTTAATCTAGTTTAAGGGCCTTAGACAGGACTTTATCTGATGTTATTGCTTCATCTAAATATTTTTTAACTCTGAAAATGCAGAATTCCCTTCGAATTGAGAGTAACTGATTTTGCACAGTAACCAGAACTTATTTGCTTAGTGTTTAAAGTTGATGATGCTGACATTGTACCAACAATGAGAGACTAGCTATAGATTAAGCATACAATTATTACAAGCTGTTCATATCTTCTCAGATAATTAGGATTATACTCTTTGAAACGTTTTGTTCTTATTTGTGATTATATATATAATACAAATAAAGGCTATAGAATATAATACATAACCTATTATTTGACAACCACATATAAATGTTTTACACATATGTGTATATATGATATTCATGATTGTATGTTGCTGTTAGATCTGTAATTTGGAGCTTAATAATTAGATCGAAAACTTTCTACATGCATATGTATTTGTAGGGGAAAAAGATACAGGATCCATCCCATTGTATCTTCTTTCTTTTAGGTAAAGGAAATAGTCGTGTGTGTGTGGTGTGTGTGTGTGTGTGTGTGTGTGTGTGTGTGTGTGTGTGTAGGACTTTGTAGCATTCCTCAAATTTACAAGCAACAGCTGACTCTTCTTTTTGTTCCATAAAAATGTCCGGTTCAGTTTGCCCAAAATTTAACTAATAAAAAAGCTATACTTAATGAGAACAGGTAATGCTAATGTCAGACGAAATTACCCTTGACAATATTCCATTTCATGACTCTATGAAATAGTGTCAAGTACTTTCACTCTCTATTGCTATTACAATAGTAGAACAGGCTTCCAATCTCACCTTCCCTTATTAGTCTGAAATGTCCAGGATCAACAGAGAGCATTCTAATATATTTTCTTAGGTTATTGAAGGAGTCACAATTCTACCATCTAAAATAATATGTGACCCCGGAAAAATCAATCATGTTGCAGAGATCCAAAAAGAAATAAATGATACAATTGCAACACTTTCAGGGTCCATATTAATTTTATCAGGAAAAAAGGGTCTTTTACCATGTCGAACATATGCAATAATGTGGAAAAAGGGCATGACTTAAAGCCACAATTCATAAACCCCAAATCTATAAATTATGGCCAAATAAAATATATATGCTCAAATAAAAACTTGACATTTGCAAATGAATCCATAATAAATTAATTTAAATAGCATATATTCAGTGTTTTAACATTGTTATTAGAAAACGCTATAGGCAATTAGTTATGGCCAGTCTACCTAGAAAGATGGCAAAGTAGAACATTGTTTCAATTGACTTCACTACAGTCTTAGGGATTTTATCTTTTATTTTTTCACTCTAGTATGCAGATCAATGAAAATAGAAACATAATTTGACTTTTAAGGGATAAAAATCTCACAGACCATTAGGTTTCAGAAAGATGGTTTTCAACTGCACTCACAGAGCCTTGATAGCTTTTTACAATAATTCCTCCTTGCAGCAACAGTATCAATTTCTCCAGTGTCCTCCAGCAATACAGTGGTTGGAGAACCATTTTTTACATAACATATGATGCAACTGGGAACATAAGGCCATTTAACAAATCACTTATTTTAAAGACATCATTCTAATCATCTAGTTTATTAATATCAATGACAGTACAAATAGCATTAAAATAGTGTTTGAAGCTTACCAAATACTTTCCTTAGGATAACCTTGTGAAGTACAAAGTATAAGTATTTTATAAGTATACCCATTTTGCAGAAGAAGATATTGAGCCACAGACAGATAAAAGCAAGGTTAATATTCATCTAGCTTCTAAACGTGTGTCAGGTCTCAAATGCAGGTCTTCTGAGCCTGGGTCTAGTGCTCTTTTTCTTATACTATATTGTCAAATAATTTTATTCTACAATATAAGTATTTTAACTTAGTTTTTAAAGTAAACAAAGCAACTTAAATCAAATACTTCCAACTGAGCCAAGGCAAATATTGTCATTATTCAGCTTCCTTCTCAGAAAGCAAAATAAAATTACATATTTAATTTTGAAATTAGCAGTAAAGTTTAATAAATATTTAAAGATTATAGAGTTCTATTCAAAATAAAATATAAATGAATGAGGAATTTGAGGACTTTTATTTTAAACAACCAAGTTACTATGTTCTTGTAAAACTGACCAAAAAATTATCTATATAACCACAGTAAGAAATAAATGGAAATAAAATTATATTACTCCTTAATTACATATATTTTATCCAGAGATATATGCACTTTATATAAAAAACACCGATTTGGACCTTATGAGATCTAGCAACAGGACGATGCATTTGGAAGTTTTGCATATACTTTGTCAATTGCCTCAATGATACCAGAGAGCTCATACATGTATGGAATGTTTAGCAGTGTATACCACAGGCAGCTAGATGGTGCAGTGGATAGAACACTGGGTTTGGAGTCAAGAAGATTCATCTTCCTGATGATCTGACCTCAGACATCTACTGGCCATGTGGTGCTGGGCAAATCACTCAACCCTGTTTGCCTCAGTTTCCTCATCAGTTAAGTGAGCTAGAGAAGGAAATGGTAAACCATTCCAGTATCTTTACCAAAAGAAACCCAAATAGGGTAACAAAGAGTTGGACTTAATTGAACAAAAAAACAAAGGCAGTAAGGCATGAAGAAGCCACTCTACTCTCTATATGCTGGGTCTGCAGCGCCCTCCCACATTCAATGATTCCATGCTCTCTGTCAGAATAGCTAGTTTTCAAGAATTATGCATCTGATTCTCTCTGGCAGTTCTGTCATTCCACCCTACATACTCCCAGTAGATAATCTGCTGTGTCCTGACTAAGGAAAAGGGCTTTCTGGCTAATGGTTCAAAGCAGGGTGGTCACTGATCCTCTAATTTTCTGTCTGTGCTGTCAAGGATGGAAAATTATTTGGTTTTAATATCTCCTTACAAAGACTAGGGGAGCTACCATTGTCCTGACTGTGAGATGAGAGATCTGAAACTCACAGAAGTTGTGATCTACTCAACCTCAAATGATAGGTAAGGGTCTGAAGTAGGATTTAAAACTAGCTCTCCTACATTACAAGATTTTCCCTCATTACCCTTTATTCCACTGACTCTCAATAGCAACAGTAGCAATAAAGGCCTTATGTCATACATTATATATCATTTCTCATCACAATATTTTGAAGTATACTTAGATTTTGTAGTATGCTCACATAACTGGCTTTTATAATGATATAGTAATTGTTGCTATCATTTAATATATTCTAGATAAATGATCAATTTTTGGGGCAGTACTTTGGAGATGACAGAAACTTTACAATTTTAGGGAATAAACAGGTATGCCTCAGAGATGTAACTTTATATTATGATTTTCACTTAAAACCTAGCACAATTTAGGTATTCTGGGGAAATAGAATTCAATAGAAAGATTCTTTAATTATTTAAAGGGCTGGTTGTGGAAGACAGCTTCTACTTGGCGTAGAAAGCAAAACTGAGAAGAGTGATTGAAAGTTACAGACACCAATTTAGGCTTAAACTAAATGTTGGAGTAGGAAGATGCCTAAAAGTTGGAGATATCTGAAAAGAGAAATGCTTTCTTGGAAGGCAGTAGGAGCCTTGCTCATCAGATGTCTTCAAGAAAAACCTGGTTAATCACTAGGGTTAGATATTAGAACAGGGATTGTTTATCAAGTATGGCAAAACTACACGGATACTGGGTTCTGCCCCAGTTTTGAGATTCTGGGATTCTATCCATGTATATTTGTTAATTACCTAATGTGGGCGGGGCCATGATGGCGGAGTAGAAAGACTCACCTATGCTAGGTCCTAACCCACAGCCCATGGATTTCCTCTATAAAGAACTCTCAACAAGTTCTGGAACAGTGGAAGCCGCACAGCAACACAGCGAAGGAGATTTATGTTCCAGAGAGCCCTGAAAAACCAACCCCAAAGTAACTGGCTGGGAGCATTTGAATCTCAGACCTCAAGCACTAGCTGGGCAGACCTAGGCCAGGGGTGGAGAGGATTCTCAGAAGTCAAGTAACGTGCTGGGAAAATGCCTAGAAAAGGGAAAAAAACTAAGACCATAGAAGGTTATCTTCTTGA
>CM053771.1:429568786-429671286 GCA_028658325.1 Potorous gilbertii
TCCTTCACTGTGTTGCTGCGAGGCCTCCACTGCTCCAGAATTTGTCAGGAGTTCTTTTTGCAGGAAATCTATGGGCTGTGGGTTCGGACCTAGCATAGGTGAGTCTTTCTACTCTGCCATCTTGGCTCCGCCCCCCTCAGTCTATCATTTCTAGCTGAAGTTATCAGGATGGATCAGGCACTGGAGCTACTGGTACCTGAAGCTTCAGATTCTGGACATCCACTATGAAGGACTGGCCACAGTTCATGAGGTGAAAGGAGGCTGGGTGGTTGTAGCACTCAACAGAAGAGCCTATCTCCACCTGAGGGCACCCCCTACTCCCAGCAGCTCCAGCAGCTAGATGCACTGCTGGGAGACGGATACTGAAACTGCCTCTCTCCATCTCTGCTGCTGCCCGACCTCCCCAAGGTACACCAGGCCCCTCATAGATCCAGGGCTGCTCCTTGCCATATGGAGCATCTGCCCCTGTCACCCTCCATCTTTTTTTTTCTTAACACAAAGAAAAACACCTGTCATATGCCATCATAAACAAAACCAATCAGACTTCCATTTATGTTGTAACAGTTTATATTCCTTCTACTACCAATCAGATGGAGATATTTTGTAAAATTAATAACATCAGATGACCAAAACCAGCCATAGAAAAGAATGTATCATTTTAACAAACTGCACACATTTCATAGAGAACAGTTTCTTTGGAGGGACAAGTATCAGACAAGTTGATGTTTATACATAACTGAAATAGTAGCAAGTAGCTACTGGAAACACTGGGAGGGGTCCAGCACTATTCTCTGTGAACCTTCTCAGTTCTTATGAAGATCCCAGTCTATAAGAGGTTCAGTACCTTTGAAGAACTATCCTATGCCACAATGCCATTAAATATACAGTTGCTCCTTGGGCATCCAGTAGGCATCTTAGGCAGTAAAAAGTAAATGTGAATTCTGCCTACAGCGTACAGTAATGAGCATTGTCCTTTCAACTTAACATTCACTGACAGCTGTCAGATTTCATAGCAGTTACATGGTTTACAGTGAAGTTTCTTGCATATGAGACTTTGTTCTTGTTTTTGTGTGCCAATATCAAAAAATGAAAGTTTGACTCCTTAAATCCATCATAAAATAAACTATCATGAATCTAGACATAAAGAGGAAAAGGGAAAACGGAAAATTAAAAGAGATAAATTATAAATAATGGTAACAGTAACTAGCATTTGTAGAAAACTTTAGAAGGTTTTGTTTAACAAATTCTCTTATAAGGTAAGTGTTATAATAATTCCCATTTTATGGGTGAGCAAAATTAAGCTAGCACAGGTTAAATGACTTGCTAAAGAGCCCAAAGCTATTAATTTTAAGAAATTAGATTTAAACTAAGTTTTTCCTGACTCCCAGTCCTGCACTCTATTAATTGTACAACCTACTTACCTCTAGCAGTGTCAAAAAGAGAAAAAAAACCCAAAAGATGGCTTAATTTGCCATGGCTCATGAAATAAACATTCTGGAGTCTTATTTGTACAATATAGACATGGTAGGTGCAATTAACACAACTGATTTTAGTTCATAATTGAAAAGAAACATGCCAGGATGTTATCACTTTCAAAAGGTGTCCCTGGGGGAATATTTGTTCTAATGATGTGACCTTTGCTCTAAGTGTTCTTGGAGATCTTTTTTGGGTAATCTGCAGTCCAGTCTATAGGCCACATTTGGAAATCGGCTTATTGCTTAATAGTCACATCTCATTTGCATAATAAATGTTTAGAATGTTAACCATGTTCAACATGTCTCTTTTCCTAGAGGAAGAAAGGTACCCTGGTGGTAATTAGTAATTTACTCTTTCAAAGCTCTTGGGCTGTGTTTGTATTATAGTCAATGATGAACATTAACTATAGGCTATTGCTGTGAAAGAGGTCTAATTGCTAACAGTGGCATGGCGGATCATAGCGGATAAGTTTCTAGGGAATAAGGGGAAAAGAAAAAATAATCTGTCAATTGTTATATGATTGCCTATCCCTCAATTCAGAGGGTATTATCTTTCCTGTGGAGAATTTTGCCTTGCTCAAAAAATACAGAAGCATTTTAGGGGAAATAGGGTGTCACTGTGTTAGTATAAAGATACATGGAGACATTCCCATGCAGAGAGTGGCCCGGGGGCTATTAAATTAAATGGAGAGTTCTAAGGACTAGGGAGAAGCACATGGAAATAAAGGAAGAAAAAGGAAATTCATTTTCCTTTCATATCCAATTTTTTTTAATGGGAATAACTGCAATCCTTGGCCATCTGTTCTTGGACACAGTTGATTTATCTCAACAAACTTACTATGTACCTACTATATTCAAGAGAGAGCTCACTGACCCTGGCAGTAACTCGTCTCTATCCCCTTCTCATTTCTATTGTTGGAGAGGAGGCAGAAATAGATATGGGACCACTGGCACAATATGATATTCCAACCCTCTCCCCAGAGCACAAAAATTAGATGGAACATCTGTTCACAGAGAAACTTTGTTGGTTTTCTTCCTTTAAAAATAGGTCACAATTTAACCGTAATTGGTGGTTGAAGTCAAGCTTTCATTATCTCCCAGTTTGGGTGTGTAGACAAAAAAAGACATGTTATTTGTTTTAGTGGAAGCTAGGTGGCATCATGGATAGGTCTTCAGCTTTGGAGTCAGGCAACAAGTTCCAAGGATGCCTCAAAAACTTCTTGTGTTTCCCTGCCCAAATCACTTGACCTCCCATAGTTTCTATTTACTTCTTCATCCATAAAAGACAGAAATTGGTACCTTTCTCACAAAGTTATAAAAATCAAATAATATGAATAAAAAAAGTCTTAAAAGCTTATTATAACTGACGAATGCTGGATCTCTAACAGTAGTAAGGTATACATACATATGTGCTCTCACTCAAACACTCACTCTTTATGACAGTTTTGTGCACTTCACAACAACAGAAAGTTCACTAATTACCCTAGTTTTTTGAACTTCTTTTTTTCAGTCTTTTAGAATTAGCTGTCATTCTCATCTTGACTCTGCCCTTCGGAAGCTGGTATTTCAGATTCTTCTCTTAGGATTTGACACATATTTATTCAAATGAAATTCTGATTCATACTCTCCAACACTCTAGGAAAACTTTTTTTTCATGTTTATTTTGGTGCATTTCTATTAAGTCATTTATAAAAACATATTGAACATATATTTAGTAAGAACTTTAGAAACATGGCACGGCAGGGTAATATTGGTAATAATTTTAAAAGGCTTTAAGATTTACAAAATATTGTACATTATCTCCTTTGATCTTCCACACGGTCCAAGAAACGTCAGACTTTAAGACCTTCCTCAGACCATGGGTCAGTTTCCCCAGAAAAAGACTGATCCAAGATTCTGGAAAACCTGTTGCCTCTAGCCACTACAACCAAAGATGAGACAAGGACGATCCCATTGTAACATAAAGTATACCAGGTTTTCCATCTGTCCTGAAGCTGAATTCCCTTGTATGTTTCTCTCAATAACAAGGTGTATTTCTTGAAATAAATGTGTTTCATTTTTCAATCTGTAGTGACAGTTTAGTACATTGGTTAGGAGAGGATAAGCACTTAATAAATGCTTTTCCATTAGATACTACTCATTGTATAAATCCCCTGTAGATAAATATCCAGTTTGTGAAGCTAAGTCGGGAACTCAAACCATGATATAACTATACCAGAAGAATGGTATAGGCAACAGATCTTTGAAATTGGTCTTGCATCCAGTGGCCCACCATCTCTGCTTCTTGCTCACCAGTACTCTTTAGATTCACTAACTTCATTTTCATTCTTACAATAATAAAACTAGTTACACACATATTCTAGGCCAGGGAACTAAAGAGAAAAGTGACCAAACTCCTTCTGAATAGAGATTCTGTTCGAAAAAGAATTTTCTCCATCTGGTCTTCTATATTCAACTCAGTTCCTTTTCAATATCCTGGCCAGTGTTGTTGGTCAGTAGTTTTTCTAAAATTTTTCTAAAATTAAATTTTATTTTTTTTAATTAACAACAATAATTTCAGATCTTCCATCCCCCACTACTGGGGAAGACAAAGAAAAAAAGTCAAGAGGCATTTAGTGAGCACTACTGTGTGCTATGCACTATGCTGAGGAATAGAGATAAAGAGAAGGTAAAATATGGTTCCTTCTTTCAAGGATTTCATAGTCTAAGGGGGAGATAAAGCATGCAAATAACTGTGCACAAGCAAGATAGACAAAAGATAAATAGGGAATAACCACAGGGGAAAGCAACAGTATTAAGGGAGATCAAGAACGTCTACTTGTAGAAAGTGGGATTTTAGCTGGGACTTAATGGAAGCCAAAGCAGCCAGGAAACAGAGATGGAAAAGGAGAGAATGCCAGGAATGGGAAGCAATCAGTGAAATTATCTATTGATATAATGATATACTTAGAGAATTCTAGAGAACCAAATAAAAAACTATTTGAAATTATTAACAACTTCAGTTAAATCACAGGATGCACAATAAATCCACATAAATCATGAGCATTTGTGTATATTACCAACAAAGCCCTGTAGCAAGAGATAAAAAAAGCAACTCAATTTAAAATAACTGTAGACAATTTACATATGTGGGAATCTACCTGCCAAGACAAACTCAGGAACTATATGAAAACAATTACAAATCTCTTTTCAAACAAAAAAAGTCACATCTAAACAATCAGAAAAATAGCAATTACTCATGGGTAGGCTGAATTAATATAATAAAAACAACAATTCTTTCTAAATTATTTTATTTATTCAGTGCCATACCAACCAAACTACCAAAAATTATTTTATAGAAGAAAATAACAACAAAACGCATCTGGAAGAACAAAAGGATGATGGCTTAGCTGTACCAGATGAAAATTGTATTATAAAATGACAGTCATCTAGACTTAGCCCTTCACAACAATGCAAGTACCTAAAACATTCCCAAAGGACTCTTGAGGCAAAAAGCCATCCACATCAAGAGAAAGAACTATGAAATTGGAACGTAGAATGAAGCAGACTGTTTTCTCTTCTGCTATGTTTTGTTTTGTTTTGTTTTTTTCTCATGGACTCTCCCATTCATTTTAATTCTATGCAACATGACTAACATGAAAATGTGTTTAATAATAATGTATGTGTAAAACCTATATAAGATTCCATGCTTTCTTGTGGAGGGAGGGGGAGGAAATTTAAGATTTATGGAAGTGATTGTTAAAAAATGAAAACAAATAAATTAATTTAAAAAATAAAATGACAATCATCAAAATAATTTGGTTCTGATTAAAAAATAGCGTCATGGATCAGTGGAATAGATTAGGTAAATAAGATAGTACTAAATGACTATAGTAATCTATTTGATAAAAACAAAGATTCTGGTTTCTGGGATAAAACCTCAACATTTTTCGAAAACTGCTGGAAAACAAGTATGGCAGAAACTAAGGTATAGACCAACATCTCATACTGTATACAAAGACAAGGTTAAAATGGACACATGATTTAGACATAAATGATGCTATAAGCATAATATTGCTATGAGCAAGTTAGGAGAGCATAGAATAATTTACCTATTAGATTGATAAAGAAAAGAATTTATGACCAAGCAAAACACAGCAGCATTATGAAATGCAAAATAAATAACTTTGATTATATTAAATAAAAAAAGGTTTTACACAAACAAAACCAATCAATGAAACCAAGATTAGAAGGAAAACAAAGCTGGGAAGCAATTTTTATAGTAAATGTCTCTGATAAAGGTCTCATTTCTTAAATATATAAAGAACTGAGTCCAATTTATAAGAACAGAAGTCTTCCCTTGATGGATATATGGTCAAAGGATATGAACAGGCAGTTTTCAGAGAAGAAGTCAAATCTATCTATAGTCATATGAAAAAATGCTCTAAATTTCAATTGATCAGAGAAATGCAAATTAAAACTCTGCTAAAATTTCTTCTTATACAAGTTTGCCTGACTCCCTGCCATGTGTCTTCCCTCTTCTGATTATCTCCAATGTATCCTGTATATACACATATATATGTATATATACATATATACACACACATATGTACACATACACATATATTGTATATAGTAGTTTGCAACTTGTCTCTCCCATTAGCCTGTGAGGTCCTTGAATGCAGGGAAAGTCTCTTGCCTTTCTGAACATCCCCGATTCTCAGCAATGTATTTATCATATAACAGACACTTAAAACATGCTTACTGAATGCCTAACTAACCTACCATCAAGGAATTTACAATCTAATGGGTGAGACAATATGAAAAGGTGTGGATGCTGGGGAGCAATTTGGACCAGAAAATTATAGGATGAGTGGAAAAAAATAATAACAAATAGAAAAATCTTCTGGGAAAGACAATAGAGTGAAGGAGCACTCACAACTCCTCTGGCAAGAACGATAAAAAAAGATTGTATCAAGTAAAAAGTAAGTTATAGTAAGTGCATTTTTAGAGCATAGGTCTGCACAGACACAAACAAAAACTTGTATGCACTAGGAAAGGGGATCTATCTACAAAAGCTCAAGAGTACAATGTACAGAAGCTTTTGAGTGTCCAGACAAGAGACAAGCAGGGAAACCTGGATCCTAAATTTGTGTACATCAGGGACAAAAATAAAGGTTCAAAAACCAGAGACACACAAGTGAAGCTTGGGAACTAAAGCTCCACCATTACTCCAAATTAAGTTTGGGAGCCTACAATGTTCAGATCAGGAGGACAAAGGTCAGATTTAGCCTAGATCAGATGAGTAAGCACACTAAAAGCTTGAGTGCCTGAGGCACTCATGAAATACATAGCACTCAAAAGAAAAAAGGAAGTAGTGACACAACCCCAGATAATCAGAGACCAGGACCAGAAGGGGCCCTACCACTCCCTCTAGAAGTACACAGAATCAGACCTTGATACAAAGTCCCAATTAAGAAAGTAAAAGTGTAAAAATGAGTAAACAGAATATCACATGAACAATAAATAATATTTTGGAGTCAGCAATATCCAAGTGAGAAAGGTAGAAAATAATAATGGAACAACAGCTGCAATTAAAGCCATATATATATATGTGTGTGTGTGTGTGTGTGTGTGTGTGTGTGTGTGTGTGTGTATGTGTATATGTACCTATCTATCTATCTATATATATGTGTGTGTATATATATATATATATATATATATATATATATATACATATATATGATTTTTGTTTTAAGGTCTCAGACTTCAGAAGAAATGCCGCAAGGCTTTAGAAATAATTTTATAAATAAAATGAAAGACTTGCAGGAATGATTTAGAAAGACAAAAAAGCACAGCACAGCAGTTATTTATGCTCAAATACAGACTCACTCAAAATTGGAACTGATAATAAATAAATAAATTACAATGACAAAAAAGAAAATAAATTCCTAAAACAAAACCAAAAAAATGAAAAAGTCAGAGAAAATCTGAAGTATCTCCTGTGAAAAACAAATGATCTATAAAACAATTTGTATAGAGATAATCTCAAAATCATTGAGTTACTTGAAAAAGAATCCTAGTTACTGTCTTTCAAGAAATTATTAATGAAAATTGTCCAAACCTATTAAAAGAAGAAGATAAAATGGAGATTAAAAAGTAGCTACCAAAAGAGCTTCCAGAGAGCTTCCAGGTGCATCATAGCCCAAATCAGGAAGTCCCTGGTTTGGGGAGGAGCATGTGGGCAAAGAAAACTACAAATAGGGAGAAATAAAGAAATCAAGCAGAGAGGACCTACAAGCTGGATCATGTAAGACTTGCCAACAACCACAATAAAAGAGAAATGAATTTGGAATATAATATTCCCAAAGGCAAAAGAAAAAGACTTAGAACCAAAAATAATGTACCTGGCAAAATAGAATAAAATCTCATGAGGGATAATACGGACCTTTAATGAAATGGAAGACTTGAAATAATTCCTGAAGAACAAATCAGAGTTGTAGATATGTTGAGATGAAAATGCAAGTATTTGCAATGTAGAATTTTTTTTAAAGTACACAAAGGGCTGCCCATCAATTGGGGAATGACTGAACAAATTATGGTATAATATCATTGTACCAAAAAAACTACAAAAGTGGTGGTTTCAGAGTTCTTTCTCTGGAAAGACTAGTATGAAACTATATAATAGGAGTATAAGTAGAAAATAAATTTATACAATAACCTCAATATTGAGAAAAAGCAATTTTGATAACAAGTCTGATTGGTGTAATATTTTTTAAAATTATTTTGTTTTCAGTGTTCTACAATCACTTCTATGTATCTTAGATTTTTTTTCCTTTCCCTTCTGCTCCTTCCCCCTACCTTCCCACTTCCTCCCTGAGATGGCATACAATTTTATGTAGATTCTCCACATACATTCCTATTAAATACATTGGCACCTTAGTCATGTTGCATAGAATTAAAATGAAGGAGAAATCATAAAACAAAGCAAAACACAACACAAAAGAAAATGATCTGCTTCATTCTGAGATCCAACTCCATAGTTCTTTCTCTGGATTGGAAGGCATTTTGCCTCAAAAGACCTATAGGAATTTTTTAAGTCCTTGCATTGCAATGAAGTATTAAATCTACCAGAAAAATTCCTCACATGTTGTGGTTGTTGCTGTGTACCAAGTTCTCCTGGTTCTGGCTCCTTTCACTCATCATCAGTTCATGTAAGTTTTTCCAGGCCTCTCTGAAGTCTTCCTGTTCATCATTTCTTATAGCACAATAGTATTCCATTATATTCATGTATTACAATTTATTCAGTGGGCATTTCCTTGATTTTCAGTTTTTGGTCACCACAAAGAGAGCTCCTATAAACATTTTTGTGCATGTGAGACCCTTTCCCATTTTTATGATGTCTTGGGGATACAGTCCTAGAAGTAGTATTGCTGTGTCAAAAGGTATGCACATTTTTGTAGCCCTTTGTGCATAGATCCGAATTGCTGTCCAGAATGGTTAGATCAGTTCACAGATCCACCAACAATCAGTGTTCCAATTCTCCCACATCTTATCCAACATTTATCATCTTCCTGTTTTGTCATGTTGGCTAATCTGATGGGTGTGATGTGATAACTCAGAGTTGTTTTGATTTGCATCTCTCTAACCAATAGTGATTTAAAGCATTTTTTCATATGACTATAGATAGCTTTCATTTCTTCTTCTGAAAACTGCCTGTTCATATCTTTTGACCATTTATCAATTGGGGAATGACTTGTATTCTTATACATTTGACTCAGCTCGCTATATATTTGAGAAATGTGGCATTTATCACAGACACTAGTTGCAAAAATTCTGTCCCAGTTTTCTGCTTCCCTCCTAATATCGGTTGCATTGGGTTAGTTTGTGCAAAAACTTTTAAATTTAATGTAATCAAAATTATCCATTTTGCACTTCATAATGTTTTCTATTTCTTGCTGTCAAAAATTTTTCCATTCTCCATAAATCTGACAAATACAATATTCCGTGCTCCACTAATATGTTTATAGTATGAATCTTTATACCTAGATCATGTACTCATTTGGACTTTATTCTTGTCTCCACTGTCAGGGATTGGTCTATTCCCAGTTTCCTTCACACTGTTATCCAGTTTTCCCAGCAATTTTTGTCAAACAGTGAGTTCTTATCCCAGAAGCTGGGGTCCTTGTGTTTATCAAACAATAGATTGCTAAATTCATTGACTACTGTGTCATGAGTACCTAACCTATCCTACTTGATCAGTGTAATATTAACCCAATTACAATTCCAGTGAGCCCATAATGAAGTAAACAATTGTTAGAGACGAACTTGACACACAAAAATATATCAAGAAAATTTATTAACATGAAGTTTAGAGGAGAGAAGTCCTTCTATGTTCATTCCTTTGAATGAATGGGCAATTTCCAGCATGACTACCAGAACACTACAACATGTTTTGATTAATGGAAGCTTCTTATAGTATTCCAAATTTTGGATATCCCACACCATTATCCTCTGGCCATATGACTTCAGGTTCTCCTCTCTGATAGGCTTTCCCTCAAATAACTCATCAGGCCTGCACAGAAGTTTCTGATCTTTACCTGACCATACTATGTCACAATCCTGATCACCCAAAACTGTAGAAACAGAACTTTCTTGTTTTCCACAAACTCACCTTTTTTCTCTTTATTAAAGTTTTTGTTTCCACACCTAAATCCAATCAATACTTCCTCACTTTCTTTCCCGTATGAATTCTTCCCTTCATCTATCTCCCCTTTATATGAATATAGGAAGGGAGCAAAGTTGACCAACATATTGACAAATTACAGTGGGGCAAACCCCTTTCATAAGTACAGATACAGAGACTCAGAAGAAAAAGGCAAATCAACTCATTGTCCTTTTAGAAGTTCCATCTTATACAGCGATCTGGGGAGGAACATTTTTTGATGGAATTTTCCGGTCTGAATGTCCATTCAAGCTGTCTTCAACACAGCATCTCAGCATCTTCTTACCCCTTTATCATCTTGTAGACATTCAGATGTCCACTCTCCTACAAAACTCATCTCAATACAATTTTAGATTACCATTTTCAAACTTTACACTCTTATCACTCTTCCAAAATCAAAACTGGAACTTTGTCCAATTTTCATGTTTAAGAAACTCACATTAGAACCCAGTTTTTATATTTTATATTAATTCACTATTCATTTCCCCCATTAGGAGGATGACATTTCACTAAGGAATTAATAACAGGCTCCAGGACATACATACATACATACATACATACATACATATATATATAATAATCATCTTTAACACAGTACATATCATAAAACAATTCCAACTTTTGGTCAGGTGATGCTTGTTTTAAAGCATCACATTATAGACTACAAACCATTCTTCTTTAAACATTAACAAACAAAAGCAATAACTATGTCACAGGCCTTCAATCTAACTGTTCCTATGCTATTGCTAAGAATTAAAGGACCCTAACTTATTGCTGGTGACCTAAAATTCCAAGCCTAATAGCTTAATTTTTGGAAGTAACCTTAGATGTTCCCTTAGCAACAATCTATTATTTAATAGATCTGATATTATACTTACAAAACTTTTATTATAGGAAATTGCCACTAAGAGTAGGGACATTTTAGGAAAATAACATGTCCCTAACTTCATATCAATTGCAGGCAAGAGTACATGGCCAACTGGAAATTAGCCAGGCTTAAAGTCTGCCAGGTGTCCATGGGAAAATGGAATCAGGAGAATCCTATCTCAACTTAGGTTGAACACTTGTTCTCCCAGTCTTCCCATGAGATCACCCCTTTGCAGTTCATACCAGCGTCTCACAGCCTTACCAGCAACATGGATCAGACTGCCTTTCTTACTATTCACACCTGGAGTTAGACTCAGAAGAACAGCCAGTTAATAGTCCTACATAAAATCTGAAAATAACCAGCTTCAATAAGCAGTATCAGAAATGACTATACTTTTGCATTAGTGGGGAACATCTTAAAAAAAAGTATGTCTTAAGTAGCGTCCATGCCTTTCTATACATGCTCTAGTTTGTGATTACATAACAATCACCATAATTACTTTTTATTACATAATTACATAATTATTACATAACAATCATAAGTTATTGCTCTGATGGATTTACATCTGCTTCCCAAGCTTCTCTATCCCTTTCTAACCATGCTCAGTCTAAAAGAATGTTATACATAGAAGTTTGAACACTAATCTCAACTTATTTTCATCAAATGAATTAAAATTAAAACAGAAATAGTTAACTTTTCCATAAATGCAAAATATTACCAGAGGTTACCCTGCCTCTAAGAAACTTAGACTGAAATTCTTTTCCCCAAACTGAAAATGTCTCTGATTTAGACTCAGTAATTTGATTCAGTCAGTTGTATTTACCCAGTTGGTCTTTTTAACATTTAAAGACCTTGTTCCAAGTCAGGACCTTTGTCCCTTACCCCAAAAGAATTTTTAGTCCCATTTGTCTAAAAGAATTCTGGAAAACCTCACCTTGAAACTCCTTGGATTTCCCTACTTGAACTGGCTCCCTTGAGGTTCATAAAATTCCCTATCACTATACTGAAATCTCTGTTCTACTTCCCATCCTTAAAATTATCAATCTAATGCTGCAGGTTACTTGGAAACCCCCATCAATACCATCCCTGGGACCTCTAGACCACCTTGGGCCACCTCCAGACTTCTTCCTCAGTCCCTCTGTAGATAAGATACATCTTGTCTTAGCATTAAAAATGCTCAGATTCTATAAAAGTCTACCCAGTATTGTGAAATCTCAATAAACTTTGACCTTAGTTAGCAGAAAGAAGGCTTGGGTTGAATTCATTTGAGCAGAACTCAGCAGGTCACGATTTTTGGGTTCCAAGCACCCCTTAAACTCAACAATTTCATACAATTACAGATAATTTTAAATCCTAGTCTTGTTCTATGGAACAATGATTCAACATCATGTTTATACTTTGATTTCCTTTATCTAATTGTTCCCATAACATTCAGAAAGAATGTTCTATTTCAGGGATTTTGTCTTTTACAAGACTATACCAGAGTACCCATTTACCTAATTAACTGAAAACAGCAAGATTCCACTACTTTGATTGTGCGTACACCTTAAACTATCTGCTTTAATTATAGAAACATGCCATGGAAATGAAAATCAAGGACCTAATTAGATATCAGCTCCACTTTATAGTCAGATCCAGAAATAGTCAAGTGGGAAAACATTCCTTTTCAGAGGAACACAATAGGGAAACTGAGCCAGATGGATTCCATCCCAGGCTGTAGACAAGACTGTCCCCTGAGCCAGACTTCTGCCTATAACAGCCACATTCCTATCTATGTAATTAGTAATGGTCTCAGAGGCCTTTGCATCAGATGGCAGGTTTCACTAATCAAAAATTTTACTAGGACTTATATTCTAAGTTTTAATTTGTCCTAAAAAACAATCACTAGAGATCATTTATCACCAAAACAACCACCTCATTTAGGAACTCCACATATAAAAAGTTTATTCTTTACATAGACACTACAGCTTTAACAAATCACGTTCACCCAAGTCTGAAGCATCATTGCTTTCTAGAAGTCTCAGATGCCATAGCGACTTGGGTGAAGTTTTTCAGACTTTTCCAGCCTTAGAGATCTAGGGTAGGGCTGGCACCCCTCTTTTCCTTCTACAATAGAAAAGAGTTAACATATTTCCTCTGAGAAGCTCTGAGTTCAGATTTGATCTTAAGAAGTCCTTCTGTAATGATGACTGGACTTCGAAGGTGAATGAGTAGACCACCATGAGCTGTTTTAAAATTTATCATAAAGCTTCCTGGAGCCATAAAACTGCAGGTCTCCTTTATCTTGTCCCTTATCTTCCAATAAAAGCCTTATATAACAAATTAGCTTACAAATATAAATTTGATAGGCCTTCCAAAAATCATGCAAAAGATTTTACAAAACATTTCTTCATACAACATATATTTTCTTCTCTTAAAAAGTTTATATTTTATTACAAAACCCTCTTGAACCTAATTGACAAACATTACAAGAGATCTAAAACCAAGGCCTTGGAACATTTACCAAGCTTCCTTTCACAAACCTACTTTTGTAAATGCTTGATTTATAGCAAAAACAATTTTAGTTAAAACGTCCTTCTTAATAGCACAAATAAATTTTAAGGATGCATACTTAATGCATCCTTAGATGGAACAGACTTGAAAATCACGCCCATAAATAAAAATATGCATGTATATATATATACATATCATACACATTTTCAAGGATTCTCATTTTCTCAATAGGAATTCTACAACACAGAAAGGCTTACACAGAATTCATAACAGCTTCTTAACCAATTCATCATTAATTTAACAATGCAATTCTTAATGTAACAACATTTAGAAAAATTACTTATCCAACAATCTTATTACATACAGCTCATCAGATCTGCACAGAAGTTTCTGACCTTTACCTGACCCTACTAGGTCACAATTCTTATTACCCAAAACTGTGGAAACAGAATTTCCTTGTTTCCCCCACTATCTACCCTTGACAGAGAGGTAACAGTCTCAGTGTAAAGAATAAGACATCATTTTCAAACATGGTCAATGTGTGAATTTGCTTTGCTTTGGTATTCTTATTTTCTTAAAGGTTTTTTTTTCTTTTCTTTTTCCAATGGAGGAGAAACTCTAAAGTGGAAAGTGGGTCAGCATTATTGTTACCAAAAAAATGAAAAGAAAGTCATTAAAGAATTTAAGGGGAAATGGACAGAAGAACCAAAAAAAATATACATACAGGATTGCTTTGAAAGTAGTATGCTAAATGTATTAGATGCATTTTTAAAATTACACATATTTAAAAGCAAGTTATGTATAGTAGGGATTTTTGTTTCACATATCATCAACATTTCTGCTCTTTGCATATATAAATTCTTATTTGCAAGTGCAAAATAAAGAAAATTTTTTAAATAAAGAAATTGATTTAAAAAATTTAATTTTTTTTTAAATAGGATTAAGAATCAGAGCACCTCAATTCAATTCCTGACTAGGTCATGAACTAGATGTTTTGTGATTTTGACAAATTGTTTATCCTCTCCAGGTCTCCTTTTCCACATCTATAAAATTAGTGTATTAGGCTAGAGGGAATTATAGGCAGACATAGAGAAGAGGTGTCAAATTCATGTCTTCAAACTCTTATCAAACTCAAACTCCTCTCAAAAATATTCTTAATAAAGACCTATCAAGTCTAAATTTTAATACTTCTGATGAAAAGGAAATATTTTTTCTTGGAAAAAATACTTCTGAGGAAAAGAAAATTTTCCAATCTACTTTTCAATTACTCTGTCAAAACACTTTTAATCAGAAGAAAATGTAAATTTGCATTTCGGTAAGTTCCACCCTCTTTTCTTAGATCTATCCATGATATCAAGAACAATATTTGTAATACTTCTTCCACATGAAATACTTCAAACTCTTACAAGCTAACATCGTCCCAATTTGCTCTAAGCTAATAATAGAAATAATAAACCTTTCACGTGTGGTAGCTCATTTAATACTCAAGATAATGCTGTTAAATGCATGTGGAGGCTTAGAGAGAGTTAAGTGAATTTTCCAATCACACAGATTTCAAACTCAGATCTTCCTGACTCCAAATGCAGCAATCTTTCCACAAGGCCACCTATATTCATCCCTACTTGTTAACAATCCTTACTTGTTCAACCACTCCTTCTATTGTTATAGAAAGTTTCACAGATCCTTTATCACTCTGGTTACCCTTTCCTAGATACTCTCCACTTTTCCTTCCTAAAAAAATGTCATACCTAAAAATATTTACAATACTCTTGATGTGATGTGAAAAGGGCAGAATAAAATAAACTACTATCTCCTTCATTCTAGTAAATATGCTTAAATTATATGTTGAAACAATATCAAGGATATGTGATTTTGTAAATCATCCAAATGACTGATTGCAAGCTGGATAAAATTAGGCAAATCTTCCTAAGAGTAATCTAGTATGACTTGGTAACTTGTCTATAGTTAATAGAGCAAAAGAGTGGCAAAGGTAGGATTTCAATTCAGATTTTCCTGACTCTAAGATCAGTAAGCACTGCCTCTACTATGTCACACTAACTTCTATGCTTCTATCGGAGCAACCTAAAAGCACATTAGATTTTGTTTTGCTTTTGTTTTCATGGCACACATTTGGCTTATTATCTGTTTTCAACCCACAGAAACACCCAAGTACTCTTCATATGAAATAGTGTCTAGATATACTTCCCCAATCTTATACTTGTGTGGTAGATTTTTGGACAATTATATAGGACTTTACATTTAGCTCTATTAATTTACAATGAGGTAGACAAGTGGAGAGAGAGCTAATCTTCCTGAGTCCAAATCTAGCTTCAGATACTTACTAGCTTTGTGACCCTGGGTAAGTCAATTAACACTGTTTGCCTCAGTTTCTTCATCTGTAAAATGAACTGGAGAAGGAAATGGAAAACCACTTCAGTATCTTGCCAAGAAGGCACCAAAATGGGTTCACAGAGAATTGGATACTACTCAAAAGACTGAACAACATAAAATGAAAAAAATGTACTCACAGGCATTTTTAAACAGTCACAAATTGAGATCAAGCCTAAAGAAATTCAGGACAGGTTGTTTTAGCTGTGTCAAACTTGACTAGAAACAAGGGCCATTAAAACATAAACAAGAATTCTGTGAGTTGCACATTGACTTAGAAAACCACATGTTACCATCATCTATGTTCTATTATACTTTTATTTTTTCCAATATTTCTTAATTATATTTTAATTTAGCTCAATTCACTTGGGAGAGTTGCAGACGGTATGTCAAAGTTTGAGAATTTTGACTTAGTAATAGATATAGTGCCATACTTGAAGTTAGGAAATCTCATTTCAAATACTGTCACAGAAACTTTCTGAATGTGATTTTAGGCAAATTAATTGATCTCTCAGAACTTATTTCATCTTCTGCAAAATGAGAGTTAGCATTTGTACTACATATTTCATTGGGTCACTGTGAGGAAAGGCTTTGCCACTCCTAAAATATCATATGTGCTATCTCTATTATCATTAACATTTTGTTGTATAAATCTGTAAATATTTCAAAGTCAGAAGATCTTCTTAGGAATACAAAGAATCTTGGAACTAGAATTTAACCTACATTGCTGGACATGCGAGTTTTACATTTATATTCTTTCCACATGTACTATGATTTCGGACCATATCTGTAATGCACAAATACTTAGCACATTAACTGAATGCTTTTTGACATCTCCTAGTAGTGATCAAGAAAAGTTTAACTGGAACTAGAATTTCACTTTGGATGACTTTCTCTAAAAATAATCCTTCAGGTTCATTTCAAACATAAGAAGAGAAGATTCTTTAAAGTGAACCACAGAACAAGAAGCAAAAGAAAAATATGCTACAGGCAATTTGAAGGAAATATTTGAAAACTGGGATAGAACAAAACAGGAAAATGCAAGTTCATTAAACTGGAAAATCAAATTCTGAACACATCCGCTCAGAGACTGATAAATATTAGGGATGGTCTGCTGGCAAGGTTTTTGAGGCAGATATTGTGGTCATTTAAAATCAATTAGATGTTGTCTTGAGTAAAGCTGGCACTAATACACGAAAAAGAAAACCTTCATGGGTTGAATGGACTTTTGACTTTTCCTCTATTTCCTTAGCTATTATAGCTTTGATAGTTACAGCTTTCGAGTTAAGAGTATGTTACTTGCCAAGATGAAATCTTTTCAGGAGCTAGGAAATAAACTACAAGAAACTTCTATACTGAAAATCATCAGACACAATTCTTGCCTGGAGATTTTTAACATGAACAAATTTTTACAAGCTATTCTACTATGTTTAGATGAAACCAGAGAAGAGAAACCCGAGAGCTACATTTTATTTTACTTGTGATCACTTCAAAACTCCTTTATAAATTATTCTTACTTGAAATGAAAAATTTGCAAGGCATTCATTCAAATGGATGTAGTCATTGCCCTCCCTCATCAGACATAGTATCTTCTAAGAGATAAAGCACTGGCCAATTTGATAAAGACCTTAATCAAAGCTTCATGTATTCAATGTACTCAGTCATTTAACCTTTTCTCATCTCTACAAGGCTACAGCTAGATGCTTTTTCTTTCATACAGCTTAGGAAGTGAAATTGGTGACTCAGTACAGTGAATTTATAAGAGGACATGGAAAAGAGTTACTTGGGATAGATATGCATGGTTTATGCTTTGTATATATGGAGATAATATACATATAAATGACCTGTTGGACCATTTTTCTAAAAAAAAATGAGGTAATAGTCATGTCATACTCTAGTGTTATGAGATTACATTAAGAAAATTAAAGATTAATTTTGCAAAGCAGTTATTACTTGGATAAATTTTTGCTTTCTACAGAAATGCATGTGATTCTTCAAAGGGATGCTTGCCACAGATGTTAGACTACAAGGTAAAATTCCTTGACTAACTAGAAGTCGATCAAAGTTTTCAATACAGAATGTCTGAGGCCACTGAACTTTAATTTCCTGAAATATCATTTCCAGAACCTTGTTATTTCTTAATAATCCAATTTACCCTCAGAACATATTTTGGGATGAGTTCTGTACAAGCAGGATTAACTGATCTGAATTTATTATTAGAGTTCATATTAAATGCTCTATCCTAAAGTGAATTATCAACCATGACAAATGACCTCATTGCCTGAAACAAAGCCAAGAAGTAATGTTCATAAAGGAAATGCTGATTTATATAATTATATTTTTAAAGTTTATATTTCAACACAAAAAGGAAAATCAACCATAAACTTATAATTTGGACAAACTTAGTAAAATTTCTAACTTTGAACCATCTGATATAAGACATGGAAAAACAATTACAACTGAAAAACATATACTGTTTCCTATATTATCTAGGCATAAAATAGAAGACACAAGGAAACTATAAATGAAGATCTATTGAGGTTTTATTTTGAATTGTTTACTTAAGTGAATTATATTTCAAAACCAATCATTTCTGTCTACTTGCTGTGGGACTTTACATTCTGAGACTAGTTTCTTGGTGACTCTTTTGTATGAGATATTTAAGAAAAAAAATAAAACATTCTTTCAGGATGTTTTAGTTGTCCAGTGTTTCTGCATGTGATAGATGGCAGACTCTCACTCAGATCAGTTGTAGCAAGGTCAAATACACATGGGACCTTTAAATATCTTTGTAAGATAAAAATCTCTGTAGGAGCATATTGACTTAGAAAACCACATATTAACATTGTGTTTTATTGTATTTTATTTATTTTAGTATTTCCCATTTATATTTTTTCTGGTGAGTATTGTGGGTCTTCTGGAAACATGGGAAGCACATTTGACAACTTTGGACCAGATCACCCAGAATTTTAAGTGAGATGTTTTGTCTTAATGAAAAGTCTTCTTTGAGACCCTAGAATATCTTCAAGGTCTTGAATGTGAAATCAATTGCAAAACACTCAGTGGAACAACAGATGAGGTTACATGGAGATACTGCTAAATTTTTATATAGATTTAATAGTCTTTTAAGCATGATGTGCCAAAAATATTCTACAAGCTTAAGTAAAGATACTCATTTCTTAGGTTGATTTTGAGCCTTTTGTCTTTAGTTCTCCTTTCCCCTGAACATTTTTTCTACAATTTATCTTATTTATTTATATGCCTATAATATTCACTTCTCACTCTTCTATTCTTTCTTTCCACAGAGCATAAGCATAAACCTCCCTTTGAGGGAGGTTTTCCATTTTGTATACCTCGTGCCCTGAACAAATGAATTGGAAAAAAAATCATGTCTTAGCTGGAGATACATAGAAGAAAACAATGAGATGCATCCTAATCTCAAGGAGCTCAAACTCTAATTGGTGAGATGATACATTGTTGCTGTTATTGTTGTGTTTATCCTTCATTCTCAAAGAGGACTATGACATCAAGACGATGACATGACTTGCAGTTGACTTTGAGCTGAGGGAGGGAGGGCTGTGCAAGGTCACCAACCTCACTTTCTCCTCCAGAGCCATCTGGGTCCAATGCAGACAGACTGGAGGTGGCCCATGATGCAATGTGTAACCCTGGTCATTTTAGGCTAAGCTCTTATCTCATTCTCACTTTGAGTGAGATGCACCCATTCAATGAATAGACCTCTTTAAGTAGTTACTCAAAGGATGACCCCTTTTAATTAAAAAAATATTAAACTTGGTAAGGTTCCTGGGTTAAAGAGGAGGTAAAAGAGAAACAGTTACTATTTGGTATTTATATTCATTGTTCTAGGTGGGCATGGGACCTGATGCATATATAATAAGAGTGGTATAACAATGGAAAAAGCTAGAAAACCTAAAGATGAAGCAGGAAGAGTGCTTAGGATGCATCATAAGGTCAAACCAAAGTGACCAATGGTCTTCAGGGAATAGGAATAAGATAGATGGTGAGGCTAAGAAGGCTTCAGAATGCAATGGTT
This sequence comes from Potorous gilbertii, assembly GCA_028658325.1. Classification (NCBI taxonomy): domain Eukaryota; kingdom Metazoa; phylum Chordata; class Mammalia; order Diprotodontia; family Potoroidae; genus Potorous; species Potorous gilbertii. The sequence goes on from CM053771.1 coordinate 429,588,769, forward strand.
AAATATAAATCAGCTCCTGATAGTCCTCCAGATAACCAGAACACTTCATCTGGGGATGCCTAGCTTATTCAAAGTATATGAAGAGACAAAGATATGAACTCTTTTCATCTGGCAGGTCCATTGGGCTGGGCAATTCCAATCAAGAGAGGGGAAAAAAGAAAGCAAGGAAAGGGAAGGACACCCATGATGGAGATTTTTTGTTTGTTTGTGGCTGTTGTTTTTCCCCATACCTGAACAAGATTGGTTCTGGGCAGAATCTAGTGCCTTATAAATGTTTTTGGAATTAAATTGGACTTCATATACAAGTTAATTGAATAAGAGGAAACTCAATGCAAGTCTAAAAGTCTGCTAAAAGTGCAAGAATCTGGTGCCACTGCTCTTTCAAAATGAGTAACAACATAGAAAAGGTAGGATGAAGAGTGGAGAAAAAAAATCAACAGACCATGAAAAGTCCCCTATTACTATTTCTTTCTATTTCTCTGTGATAGAAAAATCAACTATGTCAAAGAAATAGGACAATAGGAAATTATTACCTTTCTTAATAGAGTTTAGACCTGGTTCTAAGAAAAGCAGAGGCATCATCAATATATAATAAATGAAAGAAAGATGAGTTATATAATTGAAGGATAATACCTAGCAAAATAATTTAAAAGAGTGGTTAGGACTATTGACCAGGTCTTTTTTTTAAGCATTAAGAAATAGGGGAAGATAAATTGAACAGAACAAGATGCTGACTTTTCTTTCTCTTTCAAATTAATTTATTTATTTTTACTTTTCAACATTCACTTCCATGTGACTTTGAGTTTTAAATTTTCTCCCCCTTCTTCCGTTTGCCTTTCCCCCCAAGAAAGCATGCAATCTGATATAGGCTCTACATATACATTCATATTAAACATATTTTTCACTTTTGTCATGTAGTAAAGAATATTAGAACCAATGGGAGGAACCACAAAAAAGAAGAAACAAAACGAAACAAAACAGACACAAAAAGAGAGAGCAAATCTTGTGCTTTGATCTGCATTCAGACTCTATAGTTCTTTCTCTGGATATGGATAGCCTTTTCCATCATGAGTCAAAGAAAACCTAGAGACTGTCAGTTTCTTGCTAATTATAATAAGTGAAAGAATATCAGAGATTATTTACATATCCTTTAGGGAGTGCTTCAAAAATAAATCACTCCTATTTTGAATATACTTGTTAATATATGGAGAGGAAAGAAACTTGCTTCAATTAGCATTTCTTTTCCTTTGTATCTATTATAAAGTAGCCATAGAAGCTCCTGCCCATTATTATATTTTCATGATAAAGAGTTTACTGTTCTTAGACAATGGGGCTTAGATGATTTTAGCTTATTAGTACAATGGGGAGGGATCAACATTTAGAGCAATTGGAACACAGGTTGTGGCTATGTAGTAGCAAGCACCCAGACACACCCAGGATGACCTGCTAGCGCCCGTTCTGTGATCTGCTTTATAAAGGAAAGCCAGCATCCAAGGGGTTAATGAGCCTTCTTTAATTAAATATATGTAAGTCATTCACTAGTTCAGGGGGAAGGTTAACTCCCCTAAATATGGAGAAAATACAAGCAGAGAAATTAGCACAAAGATCAACATACAAGGGTTCAACTATACAAACAAAATAATAGTCACCTACATATACCACCAGATTGGAGAGCATGAACAAGATCTGAGTAGGTGGAGGGGCTCATGGGGTGGTGCTCACCTAACAGCTACTTAGAGTCTCATCCAGGGAATCAAAAGGTCCTTCTTCTTGCAAATCCCCACAGCAAAATGCCAGCCTCCCAGAATATATAATAAATTATCTGCCCCTGATTGGCTCAGAGACAGTAGGCACTAAACCTAGATGACTCAGCACAGCTGTGAATTAGCAGGGTTCAAAGGAGATCAGTCCTTCTGATGCTTTCAATGAGCCTGGGAAACTGAACTCCAGAAAGAAAACAACAAAAAATCCCACGTTGCTTGGGCTACTAAAGACAAGAAAGATTTCTGAGTCTTCAAGCAGTCCACTTGTCCACTCCCCAACTCAAGCACAGAAAAAGAAGCAGGAAAATGCTAAGGGAGAGTGGGCTGGACTCTCCAGGACGTGGGGATGCCCCAGAAAGATCCAGGAACCCCAGTCAGTCAGTTGTTAAGTGAGGTCAATACAATGATCTCAGACTTGCTCCCCTTACTGCACCCTGGGCACATGAACCCCTACTCATGAAGCCTCCAGATGCTCCCCCACGGGAGGCCCTAAGTATCCTTGTCCAGCTGCTTACAGGATCAATATTGCTACCTAACCAGGCTTGATCTCATGCATCTGTCTTCTGTTGGACAGAGAGGGTCCAGATTCAGGATGTTGTCATGATAAACTTGTTGAAGCTCCTAGATCAATGACTGCCCACCCCTCACTCCTCCCCCAAAGTCTGGTGTCTCCTTTTCCCACATCTTGATTTTTCTGCCTCAACTCTCCGGATTGATCACCACCACAGGTTGGGCTACTAACATGTCCACATTTTATCCTATCAATAAGGTATTTATGAGTCCAGTCTCTATCAGAAAAGGCTGACCCCATGAGCTAGAGTTTCCTCTACCCATCTGGGAGAGTCACAGGATGACTGGGCACCAGTGCTTGGAAAGGAAGAAGAGATGGTGAACAAGATATTTCCCCCTATCCCTGGGCCTATCTGGAGCTCTCTGTCACTGTGAGAGACTAAAGAATCCAGGGTTTGCATCCAGTTACTCCCAATTGCCATCCCCACCAAAACCAAGCTATCTGGAGAAACAGGTTTAAGTTACAGTAAAATAAATAAAAAAAAGAAAAGAAAAATGAGTAAACCTATCCAATATGGCATCTAATATGTCTTCCAAAATGCAGACACGAAGACTTTGTCCCCAAAGAAGGCTCAAAGGGAATGTTGAATTTATGAAATTCCTCATCAGTGACTGACATTAGTATATACTTTTAAAAGAAATCTTTTTTTAGCCATCTTAGTTTTAAAGGACTATATTTGATATTTTAATTCATGGGTTGTTTTTTTTTCCAGTTTCCCTTCAATTAATTATTTTCTAAAAGAGCAAGAAAAGTCCTGACAATAAAGTGGTAATCTTAATTTTGAAACATGGACCAAGTTTGTTAAATTCTTATGTAGATTTCTATTTATGTTCTTATTTTCATAATTATACTCATATTAGTCATTCTGATTTACATTCTTGACTCTACAATGTCAGACTCTTATGGAGTCTAAGTTTTATCTAATTATAAAAACACAGCAGAAAATAGCATCAATTTCTATCACTATCATTTTCAAAAATATTTCCAAATACATTAGCTAACAACTTTGAACACTGTAAAAATTTCATAAAGCATCTATAAAATACAGAGTGCTAGACTATTTATCCCAGAGGCACTCAAGGTCCTACTAAGACACAACAGCCTCAAGGGAGTCAATGTGATTAGTAGAAAAAGCACTGGATTTGGAGTCAAGAAGACTTTGGTTCAAATCCAGACTTTCCTATTTACCACATTTGTGACCTTGGGCAAATCATAATTATAAAGTGATGGGTTGAGATTGAATGATTTCTAAGATCCTTTCCAGCTGTAACCTAAATACAAACTCCATGATGAATTGTCTTCAAGGAGTCAAGGTAAATTCAGAAAGTTTTAGTTCTTCGTGGTCATAAAGTTGTTGGGTTTTTTTGTTTTGGTTTGTTTTTGTATTTTTGTCTTTATATTCATAGTACTTGGTATAGTGACTTTGCTTAATAAAAGGTAGTGGATTAAGGAAACTGAATCACCAGAAGGCTGACCACCAAACAATGGCCTTTATTTTTTCATCTATGATAGCCCGTAAAATTGTTCAATAAGATACACAAATGCTGTGGTCTATGTCAATGGAAGACATATCCAAACCTAGGATATTCAAGGCTTAAAAAATACTGAAATGTTTATGTTTATTCGTATATAACACTACTCACATATTCATCCACCCTTAATTGTTTTATAAAATACTTGGGATTGCCAAGGACTTCTCTTAAAGACCTGGTAATCTATGTTAAAGGGTAAGAAACACATATATGTTTCCCTTGAATATTTGCTATATTTCAAAATATTTTAATCTTACTGTGAACATTACTTCTATCACTACAGATTGTACTACTTTAATAGCTAATGTCAGAGATGTTAAAGGCAACAGCAACGAAGTCCTTATCTAACTTATTGAGCTCCTCCAACTAAATTTATCTCTTCCTCCAAGTTATGCCTGTGACTCATATTGTCTATGTGACCCTGAGTGAGTCAGGTAACCTTTTAGTGTCCCTTAGCATCTCTATAAGTCTTAACTACAGAATAATTTTTGTCCTGCATTGGTAAATGAAGCTCCCTCAGGGAACTTTCTGTATCAGAGGGAAGGAACCTGTAGCCTTCTACGTCCTTGGGTGGAGTCTTTTGACTGAGTGTAGGCTTTACAGAACAAATCCTATTATAAAGAGAATTTGTTCTATGAAGTTTGGATTCTGTCAAAGGGCCACACTTGAGGATGTATGTGGCTTTCAGGCTGCACCCCTGCTCTATGTGGATAAAATGACAGAACCTAACTTGAAAAAAAAATAGCATCCACAACAGCAAAGCTGATATAGTTATTATACTCTACCCTGGCTGGACCTTATCTAGAAAACTACATTTAATTCTAGAGACTGGGTATTATAGGAAGAATCTATATAGAACATGTGCAGAGGAGGTAGAATATGATGGTGAGCTTATTAAAAATACTGTGCCAGAGGAATCATCTGAGGAAACAAAAAAACAAAAATAGAAATGTATTTAGCTTAGAGAAGAATGGGGAGATGGAGAATGTAATATTATAGTTTTTAAAAATCCAAAATATTTTACTGAGGAAGAAAGCCATTCATTTTACACTGTGGTGTAAAAATTCTGCCACTACTATTTATCAGTTGCATGATAAAGGATAAGTGACTTCTATTCGCTGAAGATTAGTTTCCTCATCTGAAAAATAAGGATTTAGACTAGATGATTTTTAAAGATCTATACTATCTGTGAATAGTATGATCTGTTAAGTCTGTAATTCCAAGTCATAAAGTACTTTAAATGTACTTCCGTTACTTGATCAGTACAGCAATCTAGTCAAATAGTATCATCATCCCATTTTCCAGATAAAGAAGCAAAGACAAATGAAGTAACTTTTCTAAAGTCATACAGAAAATATATACTAGAGCCAGTGAAACCTGGATGTTCTACCACCACTGCACTGGTGGTAGAAGTGGTTAAGCCACTTCCAAATGAATTGTGTTTGGAAGATTCTGATGGTTACCTGGCAAGATAAGGTACCATTCACTGAGGTCCTCTCTTGAGCTAAACTGCCAAGCATTCAAATTCTACTGCAGAAATTGCAACTTCATTGGGCTGGCCACATAGCTTGGATACCAAACCTACTACAAAAAAACGCTTTTATGGAGAACTTGTAAATGGCAAGCTCTCATGGAAGTCAGAAGCAGCAGTACAGTGACACTTTCAAGGTCTCTCTGAAGTACTTTAGTACCTATTGTCAGATATGAAAGACCCTGGAAAAGGATTGCCCAACATGGCATGCCCCCATTAAGGAAGGCTCAATGTTCTTTGAGCAAAGCAGAATGTGTAAGTGCACATTTAGAGACATCTCCATCCCAAATGCTCTAACAGACTTTTAGTAGAATCCTCCAACTTCATGCTGGACTGATCAGTCACAGTTGAACATACTGTATGTTGACCCCAACATCATGATGTCAATGGTCCTTTCCAAGTATGAAGGATGAACAGCAATAGAGGGAAACTCAAGCCTCCTTATACCAGACCAGTATCCTTGTATTCTATCCTTCAGTTCTATAGAAGAACTTTGTGAAATTTCTCAAAACAATAATACCACACTACAATACAGGAATTTTTTTTCTACCTCATTAACACCAAATTCTAAGCTTCTCTTTCTTAGATTGAACTAAAGATGTCATGGATATTAACGACCAAATGGAGAAAAATCACTGAAGAGAATTTTGAATAAATAGATAATGGTCTGAAATACTGACCACTAAAAAGAGAAAAGAATATTTAACCATATCAAATTGAATAACAATAAATCTGGTAACAACCTGTGTTCATTTTCTTCTTTTTCTTGAAAGATGACATTTAATCTTTTCAGAAAGACAATAGACTAGTGACATTTAATCAGCTACCTCTATCAGCTTTGGTCAATTCCTTATCTCTAAATTGGTATGATTTTCCTAGTTTGAGAATATGATGATCACACATGTCCATAATATTTCAGGTGGAGAGTCAGTTTAAGTCAAGGCATATTTGTTAAGCATCTACTTCACACACCACCAAGCTATGGGGTTACTGAAATAAAAATAAAATATTTGCCCTCAAGGAGCATGCATAATCCTTTTAGACAAATTTATAAAGCTCATATAGATATACTGATTGTATATTAATAGAATATAAGCACCGTGAGGGCAAGAACTTTTCACAAATGAAGGCATCCAGTCATACCCTGGCAAAGGCTCGTTTACATCAAATCACACCCACGCTTTGCTTGTGCTTCTCTAGTTCAATTACGTGTTATTGTGCGCTGTTATTTGTTAACGTGTAATATTCTGCTAAATTATGATAATCAGTATTTGCATGAACTTTAAAGATTGCAAAGCACTTTCCCCATAACAACCCTGTGGGCCAAGCATTATACCCATTTTACAGAGGAAGAAACTAAGGATGGTTAAGTAAAGGGCTCAGAGCTAAGAAATATGTAATCATGATTCCACTGACTCTTAAGACTACTCAAATGTCTATATATACCCCAATGCCCTTACTATTGGAGGGGTTTCATGAGGGTTTGGACTACGTCTTGAATGAATGCTATATCTCCCATTAGTGCCTAACACAGTATTTTGTACAAATGAGGCACTTCATAATAAAATAAAGTTTGTTGAAGTCCATCCAACATATAGCTTCCCAGATTTGCCATCTCATAGGGTCATAGATTCAGAGCTAGAAAGGATCTTAGAGGTCATCCAATCCAAATCCCTCATTTTAAAGAAAGCAAACTGAGAGACAGAAAGGTTAAGTGAATTGCTCAGGGTCACAGTAATGTCTGAGAGAGCATTTGAAGGGCATCGTCCTATCCACTATTGTCTGTCATGGCAGTGGGAGAGGACTGCTGATTACCGTAATTATCCTTCCAGAGTGCCTAGTGAGAAAAGTATTTTTCACTCCCTTCTAGAGGAGACTTGCCCCTTCTCAACTGCCTTCCATAAACACTCAGTGTGGGGAATGTCCTCTGTTTACCCTGCCTTCCTTCCTATGTTCCTGTGTCCTGCTTCTCTGCCTCCCCTTTCCCTATCAGCTCCGCCTACCATCTGCGATTACATATTAGACAGTTCATGGCTGTCTTCACAAAGAGCTTCATTCATACCACCCCACATTCCCAGCATCAGGCAACAGGGGCTAATATCCTCAGAAAATAGTGACGATGACTCTTAGATCACTTTTATGAATCACAGTTACTGCGTTTAAGTCAATAATCTTAAACAGTTTCAATGACTTTCCCTTATATTGTATAGGCAATACGACTTTGCCATGACTTTGCATGAGAATTACTTCACATAGAAATGTTTCATTCTGCTCATGGATCTTAAAAACTTTTAGCACAGGGTTCCATGAAAACTTGTTCAGGAAATCACTCAAATTGCTTAACTGTGAATGTCTTATTGTAGATTGAAAAATTAGAAGACCATGAGAAAATGAATAACGATACACAACCACTTGTCAAGCTTCTATAACGTCCAGTAGAGTGCCACAAGAAAAAAAAAATCTAAAATAGCATGCAAGTTAACATTTATTGTGGGAGGAAAGGGGGATATAAATTCATTCTCTTAATCAATGATCAAGTGTAAAGAGTTATTACCTATTTATTACCTTTCCCTAGGGAGCAAAAAATATTCAGCTTGGGATGTAAATGAATATAAAACACAAGTTTACATAAATAAATACGTTCAAGAAGTGAAAACCATAAATTCAGTCGTTGATGGACACAAGGAAAGTAGATAGGACAAAGACAAGTTAGCTATTGATTCACAATGAGAAAGTGTCCAAAACAAATTATAATGTATGTTCAGGCAATGTATAGAATAATTATGCCAAAGAGTAAGAGGTCATTAAGAGTCAGACAGGAGTGAAAAATGACAGAACAGAGAAATTAAGGAAGGGAAAGTGTCCATTTTGTCACATATATATGTATTTGTCACACACATATATATATATGTATATATATACATATATATATATATATATATATGTATATATATATATATATCCTGTATAACAGGATAGCATAGCTTACACAACTAATTACTAAAAAGACAAAAAAATACATCAATAAAACTTTTTTATGTCACAGAAGGAAACTTTTTAAAAGTGTGCTAGACTACACAAATAGAGAAATTTTGTTTGATCTTACTAAATGCTATATATGTGTGTATTATAACTGTATATCTTACAAAAAGGAAAGAAATCATGCTCAGGAAGTATGGTTCCTTTAAAACAAATCTTTCCTGTTTTTCTTTATATAATGAAGTATTTGTGTTTTTTTAATGATTGTTAAGTTCTCAAAAAAATATAGTAATATAAAAAAAGAAAAGACCATTTATAGGGAAAAAACATTCACGTGGCAGAAAAAAATAGAGAGACAAAGAAATGATTGTGTATATGACTCTAGACTTCTCAAAGATCTTAAGACAAAAATGACTGGTTTCGTGATTTGGTGGTTTTGCCAGCATTTAAGCATAAATAATACACCAGATCTCCTGTTTTTCTTATTTTAATTATACATTAGCTCACATTGATGCTTTGTATTAAACAACAATATCTCTTTACCTATGGAAATTAATTTTCTAGGACTAGCTCAAGGTTCATCTTTTCCATGAAGGCTTCCTTGATTATTCTGAACTAAATATGATCCCTGTGGGAATTCTGATTCCTGTATGATTAATCATATAACTTGTGTTGTAAGTTATTTGCTAATTTCAACGTCCTTGAGCACATGGATAGTTCTACTGCATCATATTATCCTATAACGACCATGATTCCTGGCAATATAAACATAATCACTACTTAATAAATGTTTGTAGAACTATGGTTTTTGTCCACTGGACTTTCTTTACATTTACTGAAGTTAAGATATTGGTCATAATCAAACTGTAGTTGACAGAAGCTTTAAAGATTGCAAAGCCAGATGATCTGGCTTAAGATCTTATCCTTAAAATTCTATCACTTGGCAAAACATGTAAACTCTCTAATCCTTGGTTATTTATTTTTGTTTTTGTTTCTGTTTGTCCTTACTGAGCAATTCTGAGGGTCAAATGTAAATGATTTTGTATTATTTTTCTCTTCTGCTTCATGGACATATAAATATTGTAAGATCTGTCCTACATGAAACTAAAGTCCCAAATGTCTTATTTAATGCTATCCTGAACCTAATGCTGGATGCTCATTACCATGTTGGCACAAGGTGGTAAAATTTTCAGTCACGAGAATTTCTAAAAATTGTCAAGCTGTCAAGGGGCTGTGATCTGTGACCATGGCATATAAAGGGGCAATTCACAATGAAAAAATTACAGATCCTTGAAGTATCAAAGGAACAGTAAAAGAGGAGTAGAAACTTCTCCTTCCTCTGTGCCTCTTCACAAAACACATTATCTCTGCCCAAGAGAAAATTTATTTCCAGGTCTGAGATAATCAGACCTCTATTCTATATTTGTTCTAACTCTTCCCATTTAATAGTGTCAACAAACTAGCTAATTAGCACTAATTGCATTACAAACACCTGCCTACCCATTAATAGCTCCTTAGGTCACTAAAGCATCCATCAGGAGATGGTATATTTCAGCTACCCTTGTTCTGGAAGGGACCACACAACCTACCCTAAAGAGGAACAATGCTTTAATATTAAATTAACTTTGTTACTCATTTTACCATCTGCAAAATGAAAAGAACGACACTCACAGAAACATACATTTCTTCAGGGATGAGCCTGCCTGGCTAAATAAAATATCCTGGAAAAGGAAAAACAGAAGTTTCTTTTAGAGTCAAGATGAGTTGTCTGAGATCTTCTTGGATAAAGAATTCAATTCCTTTCAATTTCACAAACATTTATTAAGCAGTTGTTAGATAAAGGGCACTTATCTAGGGAACTGAAGTGTAAAGACAAGAGCAAAACAGTCCCTGTCCTACCCCGAACTTATGATCTACTGTGGTGGTCAATAAGACATATACACAAGTAACCAAATATTAACAATATGTGCAATGATAGACACATACATACATATATACATGCATGCAAACATTCATACATATGGATATATGTAAATACATACATACAAATATAAGTACATACCTACACATAGATATATGTAGATAGATGACATAGATAGATACATACATACATAGATAGATACATAGACAGATAGATGGATGGGTATTTTTAAAACCCATTCTTTCATTCAAAGTAGTATAAATAATTTTCAGGATGGAAAAAAAAAATGTTGAAAACTGAGTAGGCCAGGAAAATCCTTGCATAAGAAACAAAACCTAATATGTGCTCTGGAAGGTACAGATGCAATAAAGAGATGGGGGAATACTTATTCAAAGTCACCAAGGCCAGAGATAGAATGCCAAATATTGGGGAAAGCTAATCAGTTAGTGTATCTCAAACACAAAGTTTATAAAGGGAGAGTACATAAAATAAGACTGGAAAGGCCGTTGAGAACTAGTCTGTGATATGTCTGAAACACCAGAGAGAAGAGTTCTATATAGTTCTATCTATATTCTACATTAAAAGAGGAGCCAATAACTGATTTTGGGTAGGGTTCAAATGTATATTTCAGAACTATAAATTCGACCTTTCGTGGAAGCTGACTTGGAAAGGAGATGAATCAGAGATAGCGAGATCAGTGAAAAGTCTAGTTTAACAGATTAAGTGGATTAACTCCTCTACTAGAGTTGAAGTAGTAGCAATGGAGAGAAGGTGATGGATGCAAAAAATGCTGCGGATTTATAACAAGGAAAATGATTGGAGGTGGGAATTAAAGGGAAGAAAAAAGTCAAGAATTGAAAAAAGGTTGTGAACTTGGTTGATTAAAAATTTACAGCGCCATTAACAGAAATGGGGAAGTTACGTAGGAGGAATGAACTTACCGATCACTTCTGTTTGGGACATGTGAATTTCAGATGTCTATAGAATACTCAGTAGAAAGTAATATGGGACTGGAGGTCAAAACAGAGCTCAGAGCTGGAAATATAGATTTGGGAGTCTTGCGTGGAAATGATCACTGAATCTGTGAGAATTGATGACATTATAAAAGAAAATATTAAAAGAAAAGAACATTCCAGGTAGAAATGGAGAGAATAAACATTTAGATGTCCAGAGGAGAATATCCCAGTGACTAAGAAGGGGTAGGCAGATCTGTAAGAGGAGATGTGAGGAGATGGACATGTCAAAGCAGCCAGGAGAAGAGAGATGCTGACTGTTAAAAGCTGCAGAGAACTCTAGATATGGACTGAGGAAAGTCCAATGGATTTAACAGGTGACAAATGATGGCAAAGGGCAAACAAGAAGTTCACAGAAAGAAAATAAAACCTTAGAAAACTTATATGAACTTACATAGAGGAGAAAAACAGAACTAGAAAAGAAATGCAGATCCAAAAACAATAGACAGGAATATATTTTTAAATCTAAACGCCAAATAGATGTAATTGCTAAACTTTGCCTTAGAGGAATAGTTGTTGTTCAAATGGATTTCTCTGCCTTCATTGATGAAGAATATTGCCCATGTCAGATATAATTGATAAACTGGTTGATTTTCCTGAAAGGCTTTATTTTCCCTTCCTTTTTTAAACTGTTCAAAATGATATCTCAGTAGGGAAGGGAGAATTGTACTCGGAAAAGAATATGATATAAAAATGATAAAGTATCAATGAACTTAAGATAAAAAGAGAAAGATCATAGGGAGTCTTGGAGAGAACAGTCTGAAGCAGCTGTAGGATTGTAAATTAGATTGCCAGAGACTTAGAGGTGAATAGGAGGTGGAAATGGGGGCAAATAGTGTAATGAACGCTTGTTTTAGGAAGTTAGTCGTGAAACAGGTGTGTAGGTTAACAGTGTAAAGGAATGACAGGGTCACAAGAAGGGTTATATTTTTAAGAATAGGAGAGATATGGATATGTTTCTAGGTGGTGGGAAAGGAAATGGTGAATACGGAGATTTTGAAAAGGAAGATGAAAATCTAATTCACGATGAATGCTCATCTTGTTTCCTCACAGTATGACACAGAAGTTCATTTCTGTTTACATTTGGAAATCACCTCAGATTAATTCATAACATTAGAACTGTCATCAAATATAGAATCTTCCTGTAGATTGAGTCAGTTTCAATAACTTTATTGAAATGGTCACATATCCATATTCTGTAAAGATTGTTTCTGTGTCTGAAGATTTATATAACTCCACATGAAGTGGATAGGTTTTATGCCATAGGGCAATTCTGTATTACTGTTCATTTCTGATTTAGCAGCATGTTATCAGTTATATTTTAAGATCATTTTTATTGTTCATTTCTCCAGAAATTATATGAGACTGTATTCTTTTTAAAAGAATGACAAATGTGCAAGTGAGAGAAGGTGATGGGGCATCAATTATAATATAAATGTACATAGTTATATATACACATATATACATATATGCACATACATATATACATACACATATAGTGCATACATATATATCAGACTGACACAGTATCAGCATTCACGAATGGAAATTCATGGATGAAGCAGAACCATCTCACTATGCCCTTTAATGGAAATTCTTGTTTTAGACGATATAATCTAAATCTCATAAAAGAGGACCTTAAAATGGTCAGAAAGTTATCAGATTTAATTTACCATGGATTTATAGCCTGGAATATATTTCAATATACTTTAGCACAAGCAAAGAGATTTTGGAAGCCAAGGTTTTCCACTGTGGTTGGGTTTATCTAAGCTTTTTTCTCCCCCTTAAATATTTCATAAACTGCAGGGTACAGCCTGCGCTAATCTAAACAGGCAGTATTAAATGTGTTATTGAAGCAGTTAGCCAAGTTCCACATTTTTCCCCTATCCAGGCAAAAGAATGAATGTCAGTGGATTTGAATGTTGTTATAGCTTTTGCTGTTCTTTCTGACGGAACTTGGAATATGCCCCCAATACCTTCTTAATAGACATGAAAGAGTTCTCAAAAAAAGTCACTTGAACTTAATTGAATATTTCCAACCTACCTAAATGTTAGCTGCTATTAGGATGGTTGCACTTAAATCATCAAAAAATAAATATTCCACTGTCTGAACACAAACTCTTATGATCCCATCATTGCCTATAGTTCACTTCTCCTAAAGTTATTCTTCATAAAGAATTGTATCTTGACATCAAATCCTGCTGTCTGTTAATGCTTTCCTTGTCCATTCTTTACCTCTATTTTGACTTCACTTTCTCTTTCTATCCTATAGTTAAACCAGTTCAATTCAACACTGTGTTCTCTTTTTGAAAACTTGCCCCCTTGCCCTATCATCATTCATACCTTGCCAAAACCCAACCCTGGGTTAGTTACTCCCACTGTTCATCACCTCCATTTCTACTCAAGTGTTGCTGAACAATTGGTCAGTCAACAAATATTTGCTATGTGCCCACTTAGAGGAAGCTAAACACAAAGGGATTTATTAAGTGTTTATTAAGTGCAAAACAAAAGTAGAGGAAACTCTCCAACCAAGCTGTTGTGTAGATGACAAATGTCTAATCTAACCTCCACGGAGCTCTCCTGGCAGCAAGACAATCCTTTTCCTTCTCCCTAATTGATTCCCATTGCCCACAGTGGCTGTTTCCAAATTTTTTTCTTCTCAAAATTCCAACAACACCCTTTCCTCATGCTCTAAGCTGAAGACTTTGTATTTTACTTTTCAGAGAAATTGAGTTGTTTCCCTCTGAACTCCTTGGTTCTCCCAATTAAATTTTTACTTTTTGATTCCAGAGTCACCCTGTCCCCTTTTGGTGGGAACTCACCCTGTTACCCTTTGATGTCCAACCCAACCATTGGAACAGGTTTCTTGATTATCTTCCTGTCACAGAAATGTTCAATTATCCCCTCTTTACTACCTTCTCTAGGAACTCTAATTAAATCAATACTACCAATGCTTTCAAAAAGGGCGTATCAATCCACGATCCTGTGACAGCTGGTTATGGGTTCTTTTCTCTCACAATACTATTTTATTTGGTGTTCTTATCAACTTCCATTGATTCAGTTATCGCTTTTGTACAATTGATTTACTCTACCTCTCTCACATTTTCACCAACCTATGGAATATCTCAGGGCAAGTGGGTGGCATGGTGACTAGAGTGCCTACAGTCAGGAAGATTCATCTTCCTGAGTTCAAATCTGGCTTCGGACACTAGATATGTGACCATGGGCAATTCACTTAACACTGCCTCAGTTTCCCTATCTATAAAATGAGCTAGAGAAGAAAGTGGCAAACCATTCCAGCTGAGAAAGCTGCAAATGGGGTCACAAAGAGTCAAATATGATTGAAACGATGGAATGAAAACAACATGGAATATTTTGACCTGTATGTCTCGTAAACATCTTAAACTCAACTTGTCCAAATCTGAACTCACTAACTCCTCCCTAAATCCCCTCATTTCCCTGATATTTTTCCTTCCAGGGAACCCATGATTGCAACTTAGGTGTTCTGCTAAACTCCTCACTCAATCTATCCCTGCCCCTAAGTCCAATCACTTGCCAAGTTCATTTCATTTTATCTTTTAACATCTCTTGTATAGGTCCCCTTCTTTCCTCTAATACTGGTCCCTCCTTGGTACAGACCTCCTCACATCATGCTTTGACTATTACAATGGTCTGTTGGTTGAACTCCCTTCCTCAAGTCTCTCCCTACTCCAGTACATCCTCCATTCTGTTAAAGTAATTTTACTAAAGTGTAGATTTAAGTGAGTACCACTCATTACCCCTATTCATTCAACCCAAGTGACTCCTTATTACCTCCAAGATCAAATATAAAATCCTCTGTTTGGTTTTTAAAGTCCATAATAATCTAGTACCTCCTTTTCTACCTTCCCAGTCTTGGTACACATTCTCTCCAATCCAGTTATATGTACTCCTTTCTATTCCCCTCACAGGACATTCCATCTGATGACATTGCGTATTTTCACATTCTTCCCCCATGCCTATAATTCTCTCTTCTTATCTCTGTTTCCTGACTTCTTTGATTCCCTTCAGGTACCAGCTAAAACCCCACCTTCTGTAAGAACTCCTTCCAGTCAATCAATAAACATTTATTAAGTACCTGCTATACATCAGGCACTGTGCTAAGTTCTGGGAATACAAAAGGAGCAAAGGGTAGTTCTTGCCATTATGGATCTTATAAAATAGTGGAGAAGACAACAAGCAGACAAATATGTACAAACAAGGTATGTACAGAGTAAATAGAATATAAATAAGAGAAATGAGACACTAAAATTAAGATGGTTTGGGATAGACTTCTTTTAGAAAATATGATTTCAGTTGAGTCTTGAAAGAAGCCAGATGATCCAGTAGATAGAGATGATGAGGGATTACCTTTTAGGCATTGAGGACAACCAACCAGAGAAAATGTCTAGAGCCAAGAGATGGGCATTTCAGTATGGCAAGAAGACCATTGTCATTATATTGAAGAATATCTAGCAGGAATAAGGTGCAAAAAACTGGAAAGGTAGGAAGGGGTGGGTTATGAAGGTTTTGAGTTTAAAGGTAGGCTTTGAACTTTATTTCGTTTGATTCTAGAGGCAATAGGGAGGCATTAGAATTTGAATCGTGTTGTGAAAGGGTCAGAACACTGCTTTAAGAAAGATCACTTTGACCCAGCAATATCATTTCTAGGTCTGTATCCCAAAAAGATCATACAAATTGGAAGAAGACCCTCCTGTACAAAACTATTGATAGCAGTTGTTTTTGTGGTGGCAAAGAATTGGAAACTGAGGGGATGTCCATCAGTTGGTGAATGGTTGAACAAGTGGTGGTGTGTGAATGTAATAGAATACTATTGTGCCATAAGAAGTGATGAACAGTTGAATTTCAGAAAAACCTGGAAGACTTATATGAATAATGCTGTGTGGGACGGCTCAGATCCCTACTTAAATTAATTACTTAGAGGCCTCTCAAAGTGATGACAGAAAGTTGATTTATTCGATTCTTGAGAACTTTACCAGTTTATCTGGAGCAGGAATAGCTGAAGACAAAGGAAAACCAGTGATGTCTTTGTCTCTCTCTCTCTCTCTCTCTCTCTCTCTCTCTCTCTCTCTCTCTCTCTCTCTCTATATATATATATATATATATATATATATATATATATATATATATATATATATACATATATATATACCCTAAAGCAAGTCCCTCTCTCCCCACTGACCATTATCATTCTCATTAGCTGAGAATATGATCTTGCATTCTATTCGTGAAATCTAACCAATCCCTTTTGAAATGAAGACATCGAAGAATTATGTAAGTTTTATCCAATCATTGAGACCCTAATGTACTACACAGATTTATATCCTTATATGGAATTATTCCACTCTAAAAATATTGTGACCTTGAGCCTCTCAATCTTACCTCACCCCTGGGAGAAGAATTAATTATAATCTGAGAAGTCTTCACTAAACCTATTCCACTTAACGCTGAGTGAAGTGAGCAGAACCAGGAGAACACTGTAGACAGTAACAGCCACATTGTATGAGCACTACTTTGATAGACTTATCTCTTCTTATAGATGCAATTATCTAAGACAGTTCCAAAAGACTCTTGATGGAAAATGCTATCCACATCTAGAAAGAGAACTATGGAATCTGAATACAGATAAAAGCATATTATCTTCTCTCTCTCCCTCCCTCTCTCTCTCTCTCTCTCTCTGTGTGTGTGTGTGTGTGTGTGTGTGTGTTTTTGTTTCTTCTCATGGTTTCTCTTATACTTCTTTACAACATGAATAATGTGAAAATCTACCTGTGCTCATTCTTCATTTTTGAAGACCATGACATCAGAGAAATGATGACATGACTTGCACTTGACTTTGTTTTAAGTGAGGGAGGGCTGTGCAAGGTCATCCAGATGGCTCAGGATCCAGTGACCCGATTATTCATCAGGATGACTGGAAAATGCCCAGGAGGCAATGGAAGATCTTGGCCTATTCAGGTACTCACTTAGAGGAAGGTAACACCCATTGAGCAAACAGGCCTTTTTAGAAGTAATCAGGGAATGGCCCCTTTAATGAACCAAAAAAAAAATGTCAATCAAGCTGAGAGGGAAAGAGCAACAGTTACTATTGATAATCACTATGGAGCCAGGAGGTTTACCAAAAAAGTCATTAAGTGGAGTTTGGGCAGGAACCTATTGTTGTGCAATGTATGGGCTTCAGAGTGCCCTGTGTTTAAAGTTTTGAGGAAGTAAGGGAGAGAGGAAGTAAGGGAGGGACAGAAGGAGGGAGGGAAGAAAGAAAGAAAGAAATCTGATATATAAACCCCAAGTTAACTGGGTGTCCTCTGGCCATCCAAATTTACCTTCCCCTGGAGAGGAGAAGGAAGAGGGGGACAGAAGGGAGCGAATGAGCTGAGTCTGGGTCTCCAACGAACACAGAAGGTGAAAATAGGTTTAATTATGAGCATATATGATGGGCCTATATTAATTTACATGCTATCTTAGGTGGGGGGGAGAGAAGGGGAGAAAATTTGGAATTCAAAATCTTATGGAAGTGAGTGTTGAAAAATAATTAAGAAAGTTTAAAAAAAGAAGAAGAAATTGGTAGAGAGTTGAGGGCAAAGTGGGGCTAGCCAGATTTCACACTAATGGAACCAGGGGCCTAGGAATAAGCACAGGTCTAGGGATAAGATCTGAGTCTAGAAGAGAGAAGTAACTGTGACTATACTTTAAGAGCTAAAAATAAGGTTCTATTTCTAGTCATCAGAATTCAAAATTCTACCCATCCTTAGTTGAACAAATGGTATTAAACAAATAAAATTAATAATTTGAAGATTAAAAAAAAGAAAAAATCACTTTAATGGCTGAATGTAGAATGTAGTAGAGCATAGAAAGACTTGAGGCAGGCACACCTATAAGCAGTTTATTTAATAGTCCAGGCACAAGGTGAGAGAGGCCTGCATCAGAGTAGAGGCAGCGTCAGAGGAGAGAAGGGGACCTACTCTGCAGATGTTTGTTGCAAGGATGATATCAACAAGGTTCCACAACAGACTGAATATGGTGGTGAGAGTCAGTGAGAACTTAAGAACAACAGATTGCAAACCTGAGTGACTAGAAGGATATTGGTGGCCTTTTGGGTAACTAGGAAGTTAAGAAGGAGTGAGGGTTCAGGAGGAAAGATAATGGGTTTGGTTTTGGACACTTCGAATTTAAAATGTCTACTGGATATCTAGCTTGAGAAGTCTTAAAGACATTTGGAGATTCAAGATTGGAAGGTCAACAGAGAGGTATGGCCAGTATACACAGATTTCAGAAAGTAGCATAGAAATGGTAATTAAATCTATGAGATTTGAAGATCAAGTAAAGTAGGATAGATGGAGAAGAAAAGAATGCCCAGTAGAGAAACTTATGGGACGCCCATGGTTAGAGGGCATGATTTGCACATATACCCATTAAAATAGTAGAACCAGGAAAGAGTGATGTTCTGAAAATCTAGAGAGAAGAGAGTCTTCGAGAAGAGGGTGAAAACAGCATCAAAGGCTACAGAGAGGAGGAGGAGAATGATTAAGGAAACACCACTGGATTCTTTGGAGAGAGCAATTTTCATGGAATAAGGGCAGAATCTGCATTGTAAGGAGTTAAGAGAATGATTGGAGAGAGTGGAAGCACCAGTTAAAATCATCGCTTTCAAAGAAGTTAGCCAGCTAGGATGGGCAGAAGAGATATGGAATGATAGTTATTAGGGATGAAAGGATCAAATGCAGGGATGTTTTGAAGATGGAGGAGATAAGGTCATGTTTGTAGGTAAGAAGCAATGTAGGAAAGTACCAGGCAGATACGAAGAGATTGATAGTGATAGAAAATAGATGATAGAAAGGACAATCTGTTGGAGATGACAGGATGGAATGGGTTCTCTAGGGTTAGCCCTGGTAAGAAGAAATGCCACCATATTAAATAAGATAATATTTTTAAAGCACTCAGAAAACTTTAAAGTGCTACATCAATATGACTTATTTTTGTGTTGTTATAGTACTTGATGCTTGTTGACTGATGGCTTGATTGCTTAAGGGAGGTATTTTTTGAAATTTTAAGAGAAATTTATCTGGTCTTTTTTATGCAATTCAGAATTATCCACATATTTCTAACCCTTTGGGAAAATTCTTTGTTTCCTAAAATTGAATTTTTTAAAAAATGTGTAAAAGAGGGATGGAAAAAAGGCAAATCCAAGCCTTACCCCCATATCTGATTATTTTATATTCCTAAAAGGCTACCAGTTGATTTGTTTTAGTATTTCCTTACTTTAGTTGGAAATTCATGTCAGAGAATACTTCTATTGTTACTAGGAAACCTATATCTATACATGCACACACACACACACACATTATGTGTGTATGTATATTTGTATACATATACATATATAAATATGTACTTATATACACATACATATATTATATATATATACATATATATGAAAAACATGCAGAAATCAAATGCCATTCATTTCCTTGTCTGAATCTCAATTTATAAAAACATCTTTAATTCATTATATATATATATATATATATATATATATATATATGTATATCCCAATGGTTTTATATTTATTTTTTAAAGGTATCTGATTAGTCTGACCACAGGTTTATTAATACTGATGGGCAAATTTTGCAACCTGTGATTTCCATTTAATTAGATAACACCTGATTTATCTAACTCGTTTTAAAATAAAATCATCCAGTTGTCTATATATAGATTTATGTCATCACTTCCTACTTTTTTTATTTTTTAGATCTCCTTTATACTTTGTGCCATTACTAATAATACACTAGCTAGGTGGAACTTTTTTTTAATTGAACAATTTTTATCTAAATAGCCTAAATTTTCATTAGTCAAAAACGAGTTGGCTATTTAAAAAAATTGAGAGCAAAATCATATTAATTAGAATGAGTTTTGTTTACACACTGCTCTATGTAAGGAATGACTCATGCACAACGCTGTGCAACAAAAAACACATAATGATATATAAGTTGGGGTCCTAGATCCTGTTTCAATTCAAAAACTGCAGAAGAGAGAAAGATGAATATTCTACAAAAAACAAAAAATGTGTTGTTGGTGACACTTTAAAATACCTCATTTCACAAGATGAATTTGTCTCTCCCTCTCTCCCTTCCCCTTTTGTTATTTAATGTTTTATGCTAAATATTCCACTAAGTTACAAATCCTTGCTTACCAGTGATAGCCACTGTTGGCTAAAATGAGGTTGCTGATACAGGAATTGAATAACATAGAGAGAGAAGAGAGGTATACCATTTGTTTGATTAATAAATAAAACCCTTTTATCCTCACTGACTCTGCTGGAATGACATTATTTCTTCCTGTGTTCTGAAATCTGCATAATACCAACAGTATATCAATGTTTAAAGCACTCACGTCATGTCAATTATAGTCTTTTTAAAATTAAATACATAGGAAATTTAATTTTGAAATCATCCATTATTGTTCTTTGGGTACAGAAGCTGATGAGGTACATTAATTCCTTGTCATTTTAATATCTAATTTTAATCACCTGCACCATGTCATTTTATCTAAAATATAGATAGGAGTTTAGAATACATAATAAATACATAACAGAAACATAAATGATGCATCATTCATTGTGCTGCTATCCTGGGTCATCTCCAGTCATCCTGAGGAATATCTGGTCATTGGATTCAGATGGGTCTGGAGGAGAAGTGAGGCTAGTGACCTGCACTGCCCATCCTCACTCAAAACAAAGTCAAGTGCAAGTAATGTCATCATTTCTCTGATGGCATGGTCTTCTTCGGCAACGCAGGATGAACACACCTAAACAAAGAATCGGAAACTGAGGGGATGTCCATCAATTGGGAAATGTCTGAACAAGTATATGACTATCATGGAATACTATTGTGTTGTAAGAAATAACAAAGGAGATGGTTTCAGCTAAATCTGATAAGATTTGTATGAACTGATACAAACTGAAACAAGCAAAACCAGCACAGTTCATAGATATTTTAAATATAATGAATTATGGAAAACTTAGTAACTCTGATCAACCCAATGACCATCCACAACTATAACGGCATCCACAATTTCATGATGAAACATGCTATATATCTCCAGATAATTAAGAATCAAGATATCAAGAATTGATAGACTCGTAGTATAACTTAGATCATATTTTCTTTTCTTGTTTCTTTTGTTTCTTCTTTTTTTTGACAGGATAAAGTGGGAGTTTGTTTTGCATGATTATACACACACATTCGTGTGTGTGTGTGTGTGTGTGTGTGTGTGTATTTGTAATGGATTTTATTTTTCTTGCCTTTTCCATACCAGGGGGAGGGGTGGAAGAAAGGAAAGAATTAAGAAGTAAAAATAAAATAAAACTGCTTTTTTTTAAATGAAAGCAATTCTTCGAGGAAATTATCATGTATAGTACTATATATTAGATGATAGACCATGGCATTAGGGCTGAAAAGTACCTTAGAGATTTAATCCAATCCCCTTACTTTGCTGATAAGGAACTAAGATCCAGAGAAACTTACTCACACTTGGAGAGGAAACTGCCAAATCAGACTCCAAATCCAACATTCTTTCTAATGTACCATACTGAGAACTATTTTGACAGGAGCAAGATACAACTTCTCTAGAGCAGCATACATTTAGCTACTTGAAAACATTTTTGCTAATACAGCATGATAACCATCATTAGTTTCCATTACTGCCTAATATCTTTTGTGAGACGAGCCTTTAAAAACAAATATTTATGTAGTGTGCTTTGCTTTGTTTCTCTCAAGTGTTATCAATAACATATGCTCTGTTCTGTTTGAAACATGGCAACAAGCAGATTCAATTTTATTTTAAAGAGTGCTTCAAGGATGTGACTTTTGCGTTAATAAATTACCAT
The DNA here is from genome assembly GCA_028658325.1 of Potorous gilbertii. Classification (NCBI taxonomy): domain Eukaryota; kingdom Metazoa; phylum Chordata; class Mammalia; order Diprotodontia; family Potoroidae; genus Potorous; species Potorous gilbertii. The sequence goes on from CM053771.1 coordinate 429,611,000, forward strand.
TTAGGGCACACATTTACCACTGAAAGAACTGTGAATGCAGAGTTTATGAAGGACACTGATATAACTTCAAATCTGAAGGTGTGAACAATTTCATTATGTTACTTTTGGCAAAATGCATTTCAAACTAACAACCCACACTAAGTGTATATACATATATTTACACACACATATATATACATATATATATATATATATATATGCATACACACACGTATATAGTTAAAACTGTGTATCAAAGACTATACGAGAATATAAATACATCAGGTCTTCACTTTAATTTCTAAAGACATGTAATTTCTTTCTTTTGGCAATGACCTAGACTTTTTATTGCTTTCTGATCACTGCTTTCTCAACTCACTGACCTTCCTTTAAGTTCTGCCATTTGAGGAGCATCTAAACCTGCCCACATGATAAATTTAACCAATCAACTACAATTGCTTTTCCTTGCCTCACCATAGTATCTGTGCAAACATGCCACACTTAATTACTTGGCTAACCTAAGGGAGTTGATGTCATGCCCTGAAGTACTATGAACATGAGATGTTTTTATACTGGTTCATATGACATTTCATTATAATTTGGCTACAGTTTTATCATCTTTCTCTTTATTAATAACAGTTGTTCAAAAATGATTTGTTTCCTCTCATCTCATTATATTCCCCAGATAAAAGATAAAAACAGTAGTCTTATGACCATCTCTGTTAAACAGGTGTGACTTTCAAAACTCTTGTATTTATTTAACCTATATGCAGGAAAGAAATTATAACAACAGCAACAAATAACTCTAAAGTCTTTATCGCCACTTTAAAAATGGAGAATTATCCAAATGTCAAAGAATGGTGTCCTGGGTTTGTCCTTTCCAAAAACAAAATCTCTCCTTAATTGACAAGTAAATGAACCTTTATTGTGGGTTAATAATCCAAATGTATAGATACCATCCAACCCCAGACTGGCATCATTGAGAAGAGTCTAATTTTTCATGGTTCAAATCCAGTTTACTTATACTAGATATAGTAACCATAAGTATAAGTACTCATACTTATCCTATAAAAGCTACTGAATTTATTCTATCTGGTGGTATGACTTATTTTCTCTTTATCATTTCTGTTTTCACATATTAAAAAAAATCACACAAACTTTGTTCTTTCACAAACATTTTCTACGTGGTTGCTCTCCTGGCACTCATGATCTCCAAAATCTCATCTTACAGCCAGATAGCCACTCTGCAACTCATGCCTCCTCAATCATCCCTGCCCCTGGGTCTCCTCCCTACCTCTGATTGGAGAGGAAAAAGAACGGACTTTGATGGCTCCTCTCTGGACCTCTATGTAAAGTACCCTGGTACTCCCACCTAATTGGACCATTTCATAGTTCCCTCATTTCTAGGCACGCCCACTTCAGCTTCTTTTTATGTGCTGTCTTCCATATTAGATTGTGAGCACCTTGACATCAGGAAGTGGATATCCCTAGGGCTTAGCACAATGCCTGGTACATAGTAGGATGCTTACTGACCACTGGTTCTTGACTTCATTTAGGAAAGAAAAACAAATTGGTACAAGGCTTAGGTAAGAGCCAAAAGGACAACATTTGTATAGGGCTTTAAGGTTTGCAAAGCAGTTAACAAATAATATCTATTTGATGTTCACAAAAATTCTGTGTGGTAGATGCTATTATTAACCCATTTTATTTGCTCAAACTCTTTTAACTGGTTTAATGACCACTAAAGAATTATGGAACAACAGTAGATTGGAGAAAATGTCACCATTTATACTATATCGTTAAACAAAATACAACAGAGGAGTATAGTTGAGTTGTTATGACACATTGCCAAGAACCATAATACGTCATTTCATTTTCTCTTGAAAAGTTCTCTTCCTCTCATGTAGTCATAGACGAACATTTTCAAAGCTTGAAGTAGAAAGAATAAAAGGTATAAAAAGTGAAAGAATTATTCTATTACTTGGCACCATCACAGAATATTTATTACATATTTCCATAACAGTGCCAGTTAGATATTTTGATGTCTTTGCTTACATCTCATATGTACTCACGCTTATTTTAATATGCTAGCTTTTACCTGAATGTGTTTAATATTTGAGGGCCACCATAGCTTTCATCTTAGCTGCTAAAATGTTACATGGGTAGACAAAAATTATATCACTTGTGAGATTTAAAATATGTGATTACCAGATTAATTTAAGGAGAGAGGCAGTAGATGAACTATTTTACTGAGAACTCCCTAAAGTGGAAATTTCCTCTACCAACGAACGTATGTTGGCAGCTTCTCTACATCTTATGGTCTTAGATGGTTGTCTGAAGTTCTAAATGACTAAACAAATCAGTGTGTGTGTGTCAGATGGAGAATTTTGGCAGAGCTAATGGTGACAATAACGATGGCCAAATAAAAATATCTTAGACTCTCTTAAATTCATGGCCCCTTTTCATCTCTACTTCTAGTCTCCTGAACTTCACTTTAAGAGACAATGTGGTAGAATAGTTGATGTACCATGCTTTGTGTTATATCATTTGTTTTCCCATTCCATTTCTGATACTTAGCTACACAATTGCTTAAGTCCTCTGAATCTGTTTCCCTTCAAAATAGGAATGATAAAAACTGTAGTATATACTTTACAATATAAGCTCAAATGAGAAAAAACAATGTAAAAGCTCTGCAAATTTCAAGATGGCATATAAAAGTAAGTTATTTTCATATTTTTATTCAAGGACTGACTCTAGTGTCACTTTTTACACAGTCTTTCTTTATCCAACAAATTGCTACTGTTTTATCCTTTTCAAATTACCTTGTACTTATTGAACTGTGTATGTGTGGTAACACCCAGCTCCAGTTCAATAGAACATAAACTCCTTAGACTGCTGTAGATGAGATATTGTTATACAGTGAAAAGCGTCAGATTTGGAGTCAGAGGAGCAGGTTCAAAACCTTCCTCTGATGCTTATTATCTAGTTGACCTTGAACAAGTCACTCACTCTCCTTGGGCTTCAGTTTCCTCCATTATAAAATTAGGAGAGTGGATTAGATTGTCTTTGAAGTCTCAGTTCCAGGTCCATGATCCCATAGAAATTCTGTTTTTCTTTTTCTTTTTCTTTTCTTCCCTCTGTGGTTTCCCCTTTCTCTGCTCCTGTCTTAGGGACTGATTAATGCATCTTTATGCCATCAAAGTCACATTCGTTGTAAAAAATCAAATCCCTCATATTTCTTCAATTTGTCCATGGCTGCCTATAGAGCAGAACGCTGATAATTTGAAAGTGTGGAAATAAAATTGGTGAAGTGTTGTTGGTTGCTAAGATTCCCAAAATATTCAACAGGAGCTTTAGCTAAGTCAATTCCTGTCTTTACTGAGGAAGGGAAATTCAACCACCTCAGAAGAGATAAACTTGTTCAGGTTGCGATTTTTCTAAGCTAAGTAATCACAACTCCTATCTTATTGACTGATGCCCTGATATTATTGACAATTGCCTTCCATTCACACTACTATTGACAACACCACAGACATCATGCCAAATATCTGAGTAATGGCATACTGAACTAGTGCTAAGTGTGAGGAAAATGGCTAATATGGTAAGATGGACCGCTTTGACTTTCCATCATATCCACAGTAAACATCTCATTGGGAAATTTCATCATCTTGCAAGATCCAATCAACTCTTGTTACTTTTATCTCATCAGTACCCTCTGCCCCTTTGATTGGAGGGTGTGGAGCTATAAACTCCAGTGGATTAAGGATAACAGAAGTGAAATGACTTGGCCAGAGTCACACAGCTAGTGAAAGTGTTGAGTCCAAATTTTAAGTCAGGTCTTCCTAACTCCAGACCCAATACTCCATCCGCTAAGCCACCTAGCTGCCTCATGTTACTGGCATCTAAATCAAATTTCCTCATCAGAAAAATCTGAGCAATAACACCTACTTCCCAAGGTGGTGAGATCACATTAGACAATATTTATAAAAGTCCTTTGTAATATCTTAAAGCTGTATTTAAATAAATGCTAGCTATTATTAACCTGCAATCAAATCCTGACTCTACTTTCAATTTATTTCCTCATTTTATTGTTAGGTAGCCTAACAATAGTGAACAGTAGTGATAAAGAGAAATTTTGAAAAAAAATTCTGAGCTAAGTAATTCATCAACATGTCACAAAACCTTAAGACATAGTGATAGGAAGCTTCCTCACTCTATCACCAAGATCAAATCTAAAATCTTTGTTTGGTGTATAAAGTCTATCACAACCTGGCCCCTTCCAACTTTTTTTCAATCTTCTTACTCACCTTTTACTTCTCACTTCTTTATCCCCTTCCATATACTCTATAATCCAATAACTCTGACATTCTGTTCCTTGTACATATCACTCCATCTTTTTACCCTGTACCTTTTCACTGGCTCTTGTCTCCAGTACTTAGGAGTTCTCCTAATAACCACCTTGTATTTTAAAGTTTGAAAGTATAAAACCACTTCCATTAGTTTTGTTCTTATTTTTGGTGAGTTCCCTTTGATGTATTAGCCTACTTATTTGTCCACATGACTTTCATTACAATTTTATTTGCTAGCATAAGAAAATCCTTTGGTATTTTAATTTGTATTTTATTAAATATGCAAATTAATTTGAAAATGATTCTTATTTTAGCAAAATTAATCTAAGTTATCCATGAACACTGAAAAGTTTCATTATTAAGGTATTTAAAAAATTTTAGTCAGCATAATGTTATAGCTGTACTTAGATCCTATATATTTCTGGTTAGATTAATACCCAAATTTTTTTTATTTTTTGCTATTATTATGAATGGCATTTTTAATTTTAATTTTTCTTATCTTTGCTAGCTTTTCAAATAAAATTGAAGGTTACTTTGTGAATTGATTATTTATCCCATGGCCATTACAGTTTGTTGATTTTGATGGTGTAACAGCAAGGGCCCCAACATACACAGGAGGGCCTGCCATACAGGTTCTTAGATCTACTTTTTTAAAAGGAAATCAACTTTTGAGGGGTCAACAATCTCTTTAATCAAGGACATATATCATTCACTTAGTTCAAGGGAAAAGTCAATACCCTCACCTTCAGAGAAAATACAGAGAAACAAAGATCACAGACAGGGCTTTCAAATGTCTGACCATAAGCAATACATATATCACAGATAAACAGTCACATCCAACTGTCTGACCATAAACACACATAATTACCAGAAAGAGAAGCACCATCATCTAGGTTTTCAAAGCCGGGGGGCTCCTTAGTGACTGCCCAGAGTCTCTCCTAGCCAAACAAACATTTCCAATGAGTAAGCCCAAAAACAATTCCTCACCTCAGAGCATATATACACTTTTCAGATCCAGAGGGCATCACAATCCTTAATAACCAGTGCCTCATTAGAAATTAACAAAAGGTGTGGGCTTTCCAACAAAAAAGAAAACTCAAATTTTAATTCCTACTTTATTTCTTCTGGTACTACTACTAATCTTTCTTTTATGAAGGTTTCTTTTTTTTTATTACAAATGAATTGACATATTACATTTTTCTTCACCTTTCTTTTCATTATTATATAATGACCTCCACTCACTCCCTCAGTTCTCTCCCAGGTCATCACTTCCACTATTCACTCTTTCTTCTTTTTCCTATCTTCATCTCTTGGTGAACCAGTTTTAATTCTATACTGTCCAGTTCTTGAGGCCTTGCCCCTGTTATTATATTGATTATTGCACCTTCCAAGGCTTTGACTTTAGCAATACCCACCATTCACTACTTTCACTCCTATGTATATGTTACCTAATATGAAGATGGAGAAAACTGCATGACTGTTTTGACTGGATCCATACAAATTCATTTTACACAAGCTCCACTGGGCATTCACTGTTGATAGGCAATCCTATTATACCTACCTTACCAATTTACTGCCCTACTCTCTACAAGTAATGGTAAAATTATTTTCAACCCTCCTCGAACTTTCCAAGCCTTCCCCCGTTCCTTACCCTTTTAGCTGATAACAGTGAATAATGTCTCACAGAAAAAACAATAAGGACATTTGCCATGACCTCCTCCCTTTTTTCCTCCATCTTCTTCATCTCATATCACTCAAATGCCTTTTGTAACTATCACCTTCTTTACAACCGTTTCATGTGAAAAGGTGACCTTACTCCTTCCTAAGGCTGACTCTTCTTGTTCATGTGAACAAGATTGGGGATGTGAATGATCACTGTACTTCCAGAGGAAGTACATTCCATCCTGTCTCCTCGAGGAGAAAAGAATGCCTCTTCTGTACTCCCTATTTTATCATTTAATTTAAATATCTCCCTATCCACTAGCTTTTCCTCCATAGCCTATAAGCATGCCCACATGTCCTCCATCTTGCAAAAAACAAACAAAAAAGGATCCTTTGATCCATCTAATCTTATCATCTTATATTTCTAGCTCCATGTGGCTAAATTCCTTGAAAAGGCAATTGTCCCTTCACACTCTCTATCCTCCTTCTTCTTAACTCCTTACCATTTGTCTTTCCACCTCATCATTTTACTGAACTCGTGTTCTCTAGGTTACTGATCTCTTTATTGCCGTATTCAGGGTTCTTTTCTCAGTCCTCATTCTCCTTGACCTCTCCACAGCATTAGATACTGTTGAACACACTCTTCTCCTTGATATTCTCTTTTCTCTAGGTTTTCAGGTTCTCCTCCTATTTCTAACCACTCCTCTATCTCTTTTGCTAGATGCTTATCCAAATCAAGTCCTCTCACCAAAGGTGTCACTCAGGACTCTGTCCCTGCACCTGTCCTCTTCTCTCTAGTAAGTACTTCATTTGGGAATCTCTTCAGCTCTCATGGTCATAATTACCACTGCTATGCTGATAAATTTCAATTCCACCTATCCTGTCCTAATGTCTCTGCTGACTCATATGCCTTTCATACATCTCTAACTGGATGTCTAGTAGACATTTTAAATTCAAACATGTTCAAAACCAAATTCATTATCTTTTCCCTAACTCCCCTACCCTACCCCACCCCACCCCCGACTCCACTTGTAACTTCCTTATTACTATAGAAGGCACCATTCTCTCAGTCCCCCAGGCTCAAAGTCTGTGTTACTTTCAACTGTTTCACTCTCCCATATCCAATCTTTGGTCGGGGCCTGTCAATTTCATCTTTGCAACATTCCTGGAGCTGTCTTGCAGCTCTTGTCTGACACTGTTACCACTGTGGTGCAGGACCTCTTCACCTCATGCCTGGACTACTCAATACCCTGATGGGAGAATCTACTACTACCTTTCCTGGCTTCCTGAAAGTCCCAACTAAAATCCTATCCTCTACAGGAAGCTTTTCCCACCCCCTCTTAATTCTAATGTCTTTCCTCTTTTAATTATTGGTTCTCTATCCTGTATATGGCTTGTTTGCACAGTTTTATTTGTTGTTTCCCCCAGAAGTTTGTGAGCTGCTTACAAGCATGGACAATCTTTTCTTCTTTTTGTATTTCCAGTACTTAGCACAATACTTAACACACAGTGGGAAAAAATATTAGCTACTATGGATTACTTTGATTTTTATATTGATTATAGGATTAGGCTCCTTTCTTTAAGAAGAGCTAGCACTAAACTAAACCAGGCTAACAGCTCGTCTATACATTACCTATAGATTTAGTGAATAGATTGAGAACACTTTTAGTAAGAGATAATTTAAAAAATAAAATAATCAGAAGATGAAAAGGCTTTTCAAAAGGCTAAATTTCCCTTTCTAGAAGAAAGCAAAGTTGACCAGAGGCCAAGTTCACCTTTCTGGTGACTGGAAAAAGGTTAACTGGAAGTTAATATTTTTTCTAATCTTAATAAATAAGTCACTTTTTTCTTGAGCTAATGTCTAAGTTGAATAATGACCCTACTAGAACAAAGTGGAGGATGAGGGTGGTGACTGCTAACCACTGACAAGTTCCTCTTCCCCAGTACAAATTCTGGTTACAAAAGATAACACCTGGAGGGAAAGATATCTGAAACTGGATTAAGAAAGTCTGGGAGAAGCTAATTTGTCAGGTGACCTGCTTGTCCAAATGAATTATGTTCAAAACAAGTTTCTGTCATATTTTTAGTCCTCTTTTTTTGGTTATAAAAACCATCTCTCTAAATCACTCTTAGTCTCTGACCACTCTGAAGCCAGGAGGGTCCAGAAGAGAGGAAGAACACAACCCTGTGAGTCTCTAACCTTTAAGGAGTCAGATGATCTGGTTTTAAAGGCAAATGCTGACTTTACAAATTAAATCTTGTATGGCTCATTGACTTTGTCCTCAGTTTTCTTTTTATTTCAGATAATCAATTTTAACAATAGTAGGTGCGTAATAAATGCTTATTGCCTGACTAATGCCCTTATTTGTCATTTTTATTTTTTCTAACTTGATTTTGATTTTATCAGGTATCAGTCATTACCGCTGCTCATGCTGTTACTGAATGTGCAGTCAATTATATATTGCACTCAATCTTAAATCTTACTATGTATTATTCTGCTAAATATGAGTTTTATTGGCAACTGATGAGTTTTCTTTCTTGATCATTTCTGTATCTATTTTCATTTATTTAAGAGAATTATCATTCACCTTTATCATTATAAGTTATAAGATATTGATACATTTCTTATAATTTCTTGTTCTTCATATTCAATGGAGAGAATGAGGTCTGAGAACTTAAGCAAATATTCAATTCTTTTATGGTAATCGTCATATGTTATAATGGAAAACATTTGGCCTTGAACTCAGGAGGTCTTGGAGTAAGTCCTGGGAATAGTAATATGACTTATGTAAGTATGAACTTCAATTTCCTCTTTTATAAAATTTATAATACCTTATGGAGAAGAATGCTAAGCAGTAGTTAGTAGAAAAAAGCTCTGTTTTTCTTTTTTGTTTGTTTTGTTTTTAACAGACTTTTATCTCTATATGAACAAGTGGTACAGTATAGGAAGTAAAAAATAAGTGCTATCATAGATTCACCAAGTATTAGTTACTATATACAAAGTTGTGTTAGGTACTGGATTGGAATTGCTTATTTTATTTTCTTTTATTTTTAAAGACATCCATCCCTGACCTCAAGCAACTTACAATGCACAAGGTGGGATACAACATGTACCACAGAGATGAAAATATAAAAGTTACTTTGGAAGAGAGAGAATTGTAACAGTATGGGTAAATGAGGCAACATTTCAAGTAGCAGTGGGCAGCTATGTGGAGCTCTGAAGAAAACTAAGTATTTTTAGAAGGGGACATGAGGAAGTCAAATATTTCAGGTATCTAGAATAATCCACGCAAAGTCACAGGGATGGAACATTACATGTCAAGTTCAGAGCAAAGTGTGTTGGCTGGTTTGACTGAAACGTATATAGCATAAAGGTGACCAACACGAAATAAATTTGGAAAAGTAGGTAGAAAACAAGGTAGAGGGCTCTGTTAATAGGTATATCATGTCAAGACATCAGGAGGTAACAATCGCACTATGCACTGCCCTAGTTTGACCCTACTTATAATATTGTATTCATTTCTGCTTGACATATTTTGGAAGGGGCATGAGCAAGTCAAATCAGATTAAGCTGACAATAGTGGTGGAGGCTTTGAAAATTAGGCCTTAAGAAATGTTCTTTCGAGAAATTGGGTATGAGAAGCATGAAGAAGTGATATTGGAAATGAGATGAATGAGTACTGTCTTCAGCAGTTTGAAGAGGAAATATTCTCAGAGGGTATATAAATGGGACCAAGAGATGAAAGGTTACAGGTAAACAAGGAAGAAATTTCTAGCAATTAGAATTCTCCAAAAGCAGAAGGAGTTGCTTTGGGCTGGAATGAATTATCCATGATTGCATATATTTAAACAAATGCTTATTGAAAACTTTGTGTCTGGTTATATCTGTATGCATATATATGTAAGCAAATATGGAGGAGACAGTGTAAGAAAGGATTCAGGCAAGGGTTGGACTAGATTGACTCTTTCAACTCTCTATAACTCTCTTATTCATTTCTATGTAAGCTAAACTATAAAACCTTACATAAATGATTAAGGAAAAAACAAGATCTCATACTATTTATCTGTAACCTAGAGCTCAAATGTGGGCATTTACATAAGATTCTACTCATTGATGGAGAGAAGGATCACTTGCCTGATGCTGTGTGACCGCAACAGGGGAGGGAGCTAGCAAAAGCTAGGGACAAGCAGGGTTACGGCTCCCCCTCTCACCCCTCCCCAACTTCCCCCAGGAAGAAGTCCCTGGAAGAAGAGAGGAATTCTGGCGAAAGGTTGTCATGTAGAAGAGTTGGCATCTGAGCATGGTTCAATTTCTACCCTTGCTACACTAGACTGGGGAACTTCCTCTTGAGCAAGATGTCTCTTTACTCCCTTCACTTTCTCCTCTTCCATTTCTGCCCACTCTATGCTCATTTCCTTCTCTCTCTACCTCTTTTCTCCTCTCTGAGATCATCTCATTCCCAGCTAGAAAATTCCTTTATTCTGTGTGTATGTTCTGGAATATTCTAATCTGTATAATTGCTCTGATTTCCATTTGCTATTCACTTGGATAAATAGTTTCATTTGCTATTCACTATTGTGATGATCTTTAGGTCACTAATATTTGGTGGAAAAAGTCAAACCTTTAGAAAGTGTTTGGGACACCCATTCCCCAGTAAGGGATAGTGGCTTGAACCTAAAAATTGTTTCCCCTAAATTAATATTTATATCCTGTTTCTTCTCTCTAAATGTAGCAGAATGGGTCAGTCTCAAGGCCTCAGTCTCCTGCTTCTTTCCCAAAAAGAATCAAAGTCTTGCCTGAGAAAAGATAGATGGGATTCCAAAGATGCCAATGCACTCCTCCTTCCAAGCCTCATTTAAATAATCCCAGGTAGACAAATACATAATTTGCAAAGGCAGTACACACCCACTATCTATCTACTTAACAACAAAGATGGCAGAAAAAAGGAATTTTACTTCTACCCTGGCAAACTCTAAAACAGTTATGTAGATAAAGAAATTCGTGTTCTTCAGTTCATTTCCAAAAATGGTTCACAATGAATTGCCGTACTTGGTTTATTAGATTTACTAATTCATGCTAAAAGCACTTGAATAAAGGCTTTTATTAATGTTGAAGGACTCATCAGTACAAGGAGGGAAATGAACTAGTCTTAAGAGCATATCAGACTTTATTCAACCCTATGGCTCCAATTTCTCTCTCTCTCTCTCCTCTCTCTCTCTCTCTCTCTCTCTCTCTCTCTCTCTCTCTCTCTCTCTCTCTTTCTCTCTCTCTTTCCCTCTCTCTCTTTTTGCTATGTGACTCAGGGTTCTCCATTTAAAGTTTCTTGGCCTCAGTTTCCTCATATATGAAGTGAAAGGGATTGAATTAAATGATTTCTAAGTTCCCTTCCAGTTCTCCAAGTCCAAGAGTTTCCTACAGTGACAAGTATGGGCTTCTATTCTCTACCTATCTTTATAGAAGACAGGGAATCACTTCCCCTAAATGCAAGAATTCTGTCAGACTTCCATATGAAGGGCATGATGAAGTAGAAATGTTCTCCCTTTATTCTTTATTGTTCTGGAAATGTGAATAGCACATTATCTGGAGTTGTTGGGTTTTGTTTTTTTTACTCTCTGTATATAATAAATTCCTTTTAACCAAGGCATTAACAACTTTAATGTTTTGTAGATATTCCACATTCCTAAATTATCTTTTCCCTCCATTTATCCATGTGCTTTTCTATTTCAGTAAAAACAAATCACATTAGTTGTCAGTGCTCAGTTGTATCCAGGGAGCTGTGGGCATTGTATTTGAAACAAGTGCTTGTGTTCTGAACATATTCTTAATTGCTTTCCCTACCAGGTCAGGGTTTGTTTATGTATTTATTTTTTTCCCTCTTGCCCCTGAGAATTGTTTTGAAATATATCTAACTTGAGGTTTATTCAAAATGCTCCATAGTACTAAGGCTGGCTAGAAGCTAAAATGACATAAGGTTGACAAAATCAGTTTTTCTTCTTTAGTAGGTAAAAAGCATGCCTTTTTCAAAATATTATCTTTTTACATTTTCTAGTTTTTCCCCTATCCTTCCATTTAATATCAATTCTTCCCACCCTACATAGTCACAATTATGAGGTATTCTGGGGTTATAGCCGGTAATATTAATTATATTTCATTCATTCATTCATACTACATAGATAACCAACTTAATGACTTGTTTCTCCATGTGACTTTAGAAGTATCTTCTGTCTGTGCAGCTGCATTATATATACATGTTATTTGTAAGTGAAGGAGGCTATGGCAAAGAATATTACACAATGCCAAAGGTATTTTCCCAACAGCTGACTATAAATTGTCCTGCTGAGAGAAGACCCCTCAAAATATTTTCCAAAATACATGTCTCCCCTTCTTTCCTTATGTTCTTAACCACATAGCCCAACTACTAAGACCAAGTTTATCCTTGATGTTAAATTAAATTCACTGTATCTCCAAAATAGGGTGGAGATGATTTTGGCTTCAGTTACAAGGGTGTAACTAGCGTCCTGATGATTTCCATGTGTTAAAACATGGGTGAAAGCTGCTTTTCAAGTCTAACATTATTATTAAGTCTAACATGCATGAGAACATAGTTCTCAGGTTGATGTAAGCTGTTAGGGTGATTAATCTTCATTTAAAAGCTACATTTCTATTTCTTTAAAATGCTGAAAAAGGTTCTAATACTTCACATTTTCAGCAAATTAAAACCGAAAAATATTAGTTTACAAAAAGTCTTTTCATCTTATTTAATTTTTACAGCAACTCAATGAGAAGATCAGATTTGAGTAAACTGATATTCAGTGCTACATTCTTTGCTAAGAATCTGAAAATATTGTTTCATGAAACTACTTTTCATTAAAGTAAGTAGGATGCAATATTGAGTTCATGAAGAATTTCACCATATATACACTGTCAAATCAAGACACAGGCAAAAAGTTACACTTATCCCAATCACCAAAAGTGCTACTTTTTAAAAGTGCATTCAGGGAGGATTGAAAATGGTCCCAAGTGATTCTTTGTAATCAAGGTAAAAGAGTATCGCATTTATAAATCCCAGTAAATAAATCATATTCTCCTCCTAAAAGAAAGACACTTTTAAGAAAATCAGGGAGGAACCAAAGAATTCATTGGAAAAACATTCCAAAGATTTTAACAACCAACTGAAACTGTAATAGGAGAATAACCATTTCTCTGGTCTAGGCTAAAGAGGTCATTTAATTTTTCACTTTTCTTTTTCAGTTTTTCAAGATTTTTTGATGAAGAATTTTTTTCCTTGACCATCTACATTTTAATTTTTCCAATTATTATTTTCCACTGTATTAATCTTTCTCTTCAAGCCATTTGTTACCTTCTGTTTGGATATTCAAGTGTATTAAATCAATCCCCAAGCCCACCAAATATTTAAAATATCTTCAATACATTACTGTTATCCATTAGTTTGCTTTTTTTTTATTGACCATTATTTTTTTTAGTAAGTGCTTCTGATGACATTTCTGGATGACTTTTCTGTATATTCTGTACATTAGCAAATGGAAAATAGAAATTGTAGGAAAAGATCAGGTTTTTCTGAGGATACAATCTTTACCTCCATTGCTATAAAGTGTTAATTCATTCTTCAAGTGTGTCCTAGAAACCCAATGACAAATAAACCTTTCTGAATTGTTAAAGGCAGAAGGCTTCACTATAACAGGGAAAATTAGATATGTATTTCAATTTAATTTAAATGTGTCTGTTATATATAGTGTGATTAAATAATGTAGGACATACACAAATGAAAAAGACATAGCTCTGATCGTCGTGAGATTTATTTGATACTTATCCTAGCAGGGCCTATGGCATATACATCCATCCAAAACAAAAGAGAATATTTGTATAAGAGAGGTACAAAGAACGTGCTATATGAGGTCCAAGTGGGGAAATGGTCATTTCTAATTGGGAGGTAGGATATAGGAAAGAGAAAACTTCATGGCAGAAAATAATATTTAAATTGATTCTTATAGTATGAGTAGGATTGCAACTGATTGTAACCAACTGCAATGAGCAGAAATGATAACTCTCTTCGGAATCCTGAGCATGTGGAAAGATGGAAACAAATAAGCCAAGGTGAGAAACATAGGACAAAGACAGTGGGATATTAGTAACACTACTTATGTTTATTGGCCCTCATCAGCTGAAAATACAAGTTAAAAGGAAATAGTTGTAAGGTCTTATATAAAACCATGGCTGATTCTAGCCCAGAATACAGAGGGCAATTCAAGTCACAGAAATAAGAAAGACAATACAGTGGCAGAAAATGTTTAGAGACAACTGGGTATTAATTGATTCTTGAAGATTCCGATGCTGAACATACTAAAAATACATACTAAAATTGATAATGAATAGAGAAGCCACATAATATTAGAACTAGAAGGGACCTTGTCTTAATAGAGAAGAAATTGAAGCTGAGGGTATACTGAAAAAATCATCTATTTAAATTGACTTAGGAATTAATAGGTACTTTCTGAACTAATAAAAGGGATAAACCATGTAATTATCATGTTTATGTAATTCTTTCAGTTATATATTTGAAATTATTTTCTTCTAAGGGGCTTAAATATTTCTTCACATCACTGGTTTGGAGTTTTATAATTTTGAGTGCATTAACTTCTCAGACACATGGATAACTATATGTAAATATAATTGGTATCCTTTGTAATCCCATGTTATGTACTGTAAAACATAATTTTGATAAAAAGGTCCATAGGTTTCCCAAAATTGGCAAGGGGGCCATGAAATAAAAAAGATTAACAATCCTTGCTGCAGTGCCTAGTTCAGCTTCTAGCATATAGTTGATACTAAATAAATATACATTGAATAACTTACTTGTCCTACCGTCTTACTTCCTTCATTATGATAACTTATGTCACAGAGCATTGTAGTATACTGGAAAAGTCCATTGGCTTGTGAATCAGAAGACTAGGGTTTTGTTGAAAGTTTTGCCACTAATTAACTGTGAAACCTTATATTTATTTATCCTCTCCAGATTTCAGTCTGCTCATGAGACATAAACGTACTTGAAGACAAATATGGTTTCTTCTTATATCTTCAACATAAACTGGACTATCCCCATTTTAAAATTATTATTTATTTGTTTTTAGTTTTCAACATTCATTTCCACAAGATTTTGAGTTCCAAATTTTCTCCCCATCTCTCCCCTCCCCCCACTCCTCAAAAATAAATGTTGATTAACCCTTCCCCCAATCTGCCCCTCCCTTCAATCATGCTCCTCCCTTCCCTTATTCCCATCTTCTCTCTTCTTGTAGGGCAAGATAGATTTGTATACCCCATTACCTGTATTTCTTATTTCCCAGTTGCATATAAAACAATTCTCAACATTCATTTCTAAATCTTTGAATTCCAAATTCTCTCCCTCCTTCTCTCCCTACTCATCCCCAACATGAAGGCAAGCAATTCAATATAGGCTATACATGTGTAGTTATGCAAAAGACTTCCATAATAGTCATGTAGTGAAAGACTAACTATATTTCCCTTCATCCTATCCTGTCCCCCATTTATTCTATTCTTTCTTTTATCCTTGTCCTTTCCTAAAAGTGTTTACTTCTAATTACTCCCTCTTCCTATTTGCCCTCTCTTCTGTCATCACCCCATATCCCACTTATCCCCTTATCTCCCACTTTCCTGTCATGTAAGACAGATTTTAATATCAGATTGTGTGTGCATGTTATTCCCTCCTTAAGCCAAATATGATGAGAGTAAGCTTCACTTTTTCCTTCTTACCTCCTCCCTTTTCCCCTCCACTGAAAAAGTTTTTTCTTGCCTCTTTTATGAGAGATAACTTTCCTGATTCCATTTCTCCATTTCTCCTCCTAATATATGGCTCTCTCACCCCTTAATTTTATGTTTTTAGATATCATCCCTTCCTATTTAACTCACCCTGTGCCCTCTATGTATATATATAAAATCCCTCCAACTATCCAAATACTGAGAAAAGTATCTTGAGTTACAAATATTATCTTTCCACGTAGGAATGTAAACCTTTCAGCTTTAGTAAGATCTTTATGATTTCTCTTCCCTGTTTACCTTTTCATGCTTCTCTTGATTCTTGTGTTTTAAAGTCAGATTTTCTATTCAGCTCTTTTCAGGTCTTTTCATCAAGGTTGCTAGAAAGTCCTCTATTTAATGGAATGACCATTTTTCCCCCTGAAATATTATACTCAGTTTTTCTAGGTAGGTTATTCTTGGTTTTAATCCTAGTTTCTTTGACTTCTGGAATATCATATTCCAAGTCATTTGATCCCTTAATGTAGAAGCGGCTAGATTTGTGTTATCCTGATTGTATTTCCACTATAATCAAATTGTTTCTTTCTGGATGCTTGCAATATTTTCTCTTTGACTTGGGAACTCTGGAATCTGACTACAATATTCCTGGGAGTTTTGGGGTTTTTTTTTGTATCTCTTTAAGGGCCTGATTGGTGGATTCTTTCAATATTTATTTTACCCTCTGGTTCTAGAATATAAGGGCATTTTTTCCTTGATAATTTCATGAAAGATAATGTCTAGGCTCTTTTCTTGATCAGGGCTTTCAGGTAGGCCCCCTTTATAGCTCAGTTGTTTTTCCAATGAGATTTTTTTACATTGTCTTCTATTTTTTCATTCTTTTGTTTTGTTTTGTAATTTCTTGATTTCTCATAAAGTCATTAGCTTCCATCTGCTCCATTCTAATTTTTAAAGAACTGTGTTCTTCAGTGGGCTTTTGAACCTCCTTTTCCATTTGACTAATTATGCTTTTTAAAGTATTTTTCTCTTCTTTGGCTTTTGGACCTCTTTTGTCATTTAGGTGAGTCAATTTTTAAAGGAGTTATTTTCTTCAGCATTTTTTTCGTCTCCTTTAGCAAGCTGTTGACTTTTTTTTTCATGACTTTCTTGCATTGTCTAATTTCTCTTCCCATGTTTTTCCTCCTCATCTCTTAATTGATTTTCAAAATCTCTTTTGATCACTTTCATGGTCTGAGACCATTGCAAATTTATTTTGGAGGTTTTGGATGAAGAACCTTAACTTTGATATCTTCCTCTAATGGTATGTTTTATTCTTATTTGAAAGGATGGAGGAAAATACCTATTCACCTTCTATAGTCTTATTTTTCCTCTTTTTTGGTCATTTTCCTAGTCAGCTATTTGATTTTTGAGTCCTTTATCAAATGAAGGCTATACTCTAGGAACCTATAAGTTCTCAGTTCCTCCAAGGTGGCACAATCAAGGGAGAGGAGTTACTCCTCTTCTGTCTTGTGCTCTGGTCTGGGAGCAACCACAAGCTTTTCTGCCCAGGAGCTGCAAGTGTGGTTCCCTCTCCACAACAGCCTCCAGCACCACCATGCCAGTGTTCTTCCTCACCCAGGGCTTCCACTCAGGGCTGAGATTCAAATCAACTGTTTGATTTCCCCAGGGTCTTTAGGCCTAAGGTTCCAAAACTGGACTCTCCAGCTGCCTGGGGAGGAGGCTAGGGCACGACCCTGTTCTAGGTGAAAGAGCTTTCTCGCTGACCTTTGAAGCTGTCTCAGGCATTTATGGGTTGACGAATCTGAGAAATGCAGCTCCTACTTGTGATTCCACACCCTGATGCCTGCCTGTTCCAGTCCTGGTGCTGCTGGGTCATGCAGGCAAGGCTGGGCTGCGCTCTGTGGGCTGCGCTTTGCTCTAAGCCTGGTGCAATAGACCTTTCCTATTGGCCTTTCAGACTACCTTGGGCTGATCTAGAATTTTTTTTACAGTCATTTTTACAGGTATTTTATTGGCTTTGGGGGGAGAGTTACAGCAAGTCAGACATTCCACTCCACCATCTTGGCTCTGCCCTATTCCCATTTTTTCAAAAGGACATTTGCTGCTGTTGTGGTGTTACTTGTTTATAGTTTAAAAAGCTGAGGATGAATAACCAGCAGTCAGGGAGATAGATTTAAAGAGTACTGTTCATAGTCACAAGGTGGTGGTACCTTAACAAGATCTCAATGTGTTGTAACTACATAATGATTAAATGTCTTAAATAAATGCTAGGGTCAATTTTGGGTCCTAGTCTGACTCTAGTCATGCCCACGGCTGTATGAAAACCAAAGTGACACACTATTTTGGTTGTTTTTTCGGGGGACTAGGAAATATTTTTGCCCTTTTGAGGTCTTCCACTCTCATGCTAATTTTATCTATTAAATAATAGATAAAATTATTTGAGTTGCTATCCATAAAATATATAACTACTAAGGCTAGTCATAAATTTGATAAAGGTTGAATGCATTTTTTAAAAATTTGCTAATTTGTTTCATCATAACTTGAATTTATATTTTATGGCACTCAAGTTTTTTCTGTCTAGTTACTCAGAAATATTCCAATAAGTGGAAAAAAGGAAACTGATGAATGATAGGATTTTATGATTAAAATGGCATTTCTTTTATTTGTGTTTTATCTTAATTAGAAAAAAAAACTTCAAAGATCTGAGATTTTATTGGTAATGGGAATCTCTTCACCAATGCACATCAAAATCCCTCTAACCATTAATAGACAAACTTGCAGATCTCTCTACTCATTAGTAGACAGCCTAGGGCTTTTATGCTCTCCCCATGACAAATTCCTTGCTCTCTTCTTTTTAAAATTATTATGAATACATTAGATTTATCTTTCTGAATATCTTGTATCTCCTTGGCAGAAGGTAAGGTATTGAGAAAAAATACTACTTTTGTGTGGCCTTAATATTTAAAATAGAACCTCATGAAGACTATGTACTTAGTGATTTTTAATTGAATTAAATTTGTAAGTTACTATAGATATATATTTTTTAATCATCACCTATTGATGAATCTCTGAGAACATAATTAGTCCGACCCTAGATAAGAGACATATCCTTCATAAGAAAGCATATATTTAAATGTTTGGCTTTTTTTTCCCCCATTTTGGCCTTTTGTTCCTCTAGCTACTTTTAATCAATCAATTAATCATTTATTAAGCACCTACTATATGTCATACTCTGGGGATACAAGGCAAAACTGAAATCATCTGTGCTCTGAATGAATTTGCATTCCATTCATGGAGACAGCACAGACACATATAAGCATATCAAAAATAAATATAGGAGCCAAAAATCTGTCAGAGAATTTTGAGACTATTAAAGCAGTTTAATGCGAAAATAAAATAAAATAAAATAAATATAGGTCTGAATTAGCAGAGAGTAATTGCTCAATGACAGTTTCCTAGGGGGCTAGAAACTTCCTCTTCCTTCCTAGAAAAAAATAAAAGTACTATCTTTGAAAGGATGGAGAGCTATCAAAATAAAAACCTAGTGTCACCTCCACAGGACACTGATACATCACTGAAGGTTGGAAATCTTACACAATGATAACAACCTTGCACTAGAGTGAGAGAAGCTAGGTCCAAATTCTACCCCTGACTGAACAAATCCCATTATCTCCTTGGGTCTCAGTTTCTTTTTCATCTGTAAGTGGTTTCTGACAACCCTTCCACCTCTAGATTAATGAACCTATTACCTTAGTGCTTATACTATGATGTTAAATCAACAGTTGAAAACATTGGAGTTTTTCAATGCTGTCTTAAATGTTCTTCTAATCAGATTCATTCATGAGGCTATTTTTGTGGGTTTTCACATAAAAACATGCATGTATATGTGCATATACATATAAGAATATACAGACATACATATACATATTTATACATATTGTATATTGTGTGTGTACATATACAACCCCTTTTGGTTGTGGGGTCCAAAATTAACCAGTCTTTTATATGATTGGGTTACACTGAAATTAACCATGGGATTCTGGTGTATTTGATAAGTTTTATTATCAGGACTGATTTTTAATAATTCCTTTTTCAACTTCAGATTGACTTGGAAATATTTGTATGAAAAGTAACCTCTCTCATCGTGAATGTCTGATAGGTTTCTTTGATGAACGTGATATGTTGATGTATTCAAGTTACTTTAAGGTCTTGTCAGATTGTCCTAACAATGAAATGGTACAAAATCAATGAGATGAAATAAAAGCAGTAATGTTTTTATTGGAAACAAAGAACCTGTTTAAAATGTGGAAAGATCTGAGCAATGACACTTTAAGCCATGGACAGTAAGAAAAAGAAAATTCCTTGTTGAAAATTGGTAAGGGTCTGATACAAGTCACATTGCCCTAACACATAACTAGCTTTATTTAATGTCTCTCACTTCTAACAACTATCTTTAACATAAGGACATAATCACTGTGGCTACAGCAATATCTTTTACAATTCAAATCAAACAAAATCCCACCCTGTTGGGGAGAAGGATAGCAGAAGTAGAGCTTAAGCAAAAGAGAGAAATGAATCAGATTTTCCCAGTTTTAGGCACGCATTGAAGCTATATTCATTCTAGAATTCATTAGCCCTCCAATGATATTTCAACAGAATGCATTGAAGCAATAACTTACCAAACAGTACCCCAGAATCTGAAGGAATTAACGTCATTCCACATTTAACTCAAGGCACTAGTAAATGTGCCTTTAACTCAAGATAGATTTTAGGCACCAGGAAAGTCTAATGTAAGGAGCAACATAAACTGACTCTTTAATGAATACTCGAATGATGTTTATGAGGGCAGGTGAGTTATGAGCCAACAAAATGTTGTAATTTGCTTTCTATAGAGCCTGTAATAGTTCTGTATTCATAGGAATAATTAATATATACAATCTGTGAGTCAGAACCATCTGTAATAATCACGGTCAACACAAGCTACTACACTTGGAGAAAAGATAAAGGCAGTACAACCCAATGCCAGGAAATGGGGGCAGGGGGATGTAGAGACATAGAGAGGGGTCCTACTGCTCACTGTGGGTGGTAGTAATGATGGCAGTGATAAGCACTAATAATTGCTTTAGCACTTTGCACTTTAGTTTAATGCTTTAGAATTTCAATATATATATATTCTCACAATAACCTTGCAAGTTAGGTAATACAAGTATTCTTATCTCCATTTTATAAAAATGAAGTCATTTGTCCTGAGAAACCCTCAGAGGGAATTGTCATAGGATTAAGATCCTGGAGAAACCTTAGTTATCCTATAACACCCCCTCGTATTTTATGAATGAGAGAAAATCAAGCTGTATTTTTTCAGGGTTGCACAGAAGCAAAGATGAAAGGAGAAGCTAGAGCTCTTGGCTTCAAATCTATTGCTTTTTCTCCAATGTTATGCTGTCTCTAAATTTCACAGATTAACAAAAGGATTTACACACCCAAACTGGTTTAATTTTTTCAGAACTAAAATTTAAATATGTTGCACATAAGGTACAACCAAGATAGGAAACAGCAGGAATTGAAAAAAAAAAAACCAAAACCTCACATTAACTCTTTGCCCACTGTCATCTGTAAAATAATAATGGCATACATAACCAATCTTTTCGACTATTAAGTATCACTTTACCTATGAAGAAAAACTAAGAATTGTGCTTCACAGAGAAAATAATACAAGTACCTAGAATCCAAATGTAAATGTAATTGCCATACAATGCATGAAAGTAGAGAATCATTGTGTCCAGAAGTCAAAACTTACCACTATTAATGACAGTAACTGATATTTATTTTTTAGATCAAACTTGGGATTGAATTAGCACTGGGAATGTTCATGAGAAACTCCTTATACAACTGCAGATCAGCCTCTTCTCTGAATCTTATGGCCCTAGAGAATTGCTTGGAGATATTAAGTGGTTAAGTGACTTGCCCAGAATCACAAAGTCAGTATGTGTTTAAGGCAGGACTTCACCTCACATCTTCCTGATTTGAGAGACAGCTTTGTAATCATCATTGTACCATATTCCCTCTTTCCCTAAAATCTATTCATTTTTTAATAGACCTCTGATTTTATCTTGCTAGGGAGTGCCCAGTCCCAATTCAGGAGAGTTAACTTTTCTGCAATTAATCATCTTTCACAGTTCCCACCCTTTGAGTGGCTTGTCCAAGGTCACATAGCCTCAGCAGTAGGATTTGAATCCAGGTTTTCTAAGACTGGCTTTCTATCCACTATGCCATGCTTCCTCTCATATAAAGTGGCATTTAGATGGAAATTTAAAGCTTGTAGCCCTTTGAAGACATCTCTGTTCCTTTCAACAATACAATGAGATGAATGCTTTCTCAGCTGAAACAACTGAGACTCAGAGAATTCAGTGACTTGCTCATGGTCATACAGCTCATTGAAGCTCAGATTTGTAACACAGATCTTCTTAAAACACTGCCAACATTTGGAACTTGGACTCCAGTGGTGGGATTTCAATCTTGTATTCCTACATGTCAGAATTGCATGATAGGTAAGTCAAAAGAATACACAGTTATTATCAAGTAGTGTGGTATTTGCATGTGATCTCTGTCTTCCTTTTCGGCAACTTTATGTAAAATAATTCATACCTAGCACATGCAAGCGTTAATACAAGCCAGGAGAGTGTGTGTGTATGTATGTGTGTGTGCGTGTGTGTGTGTGTGTGTGTGTGTGTGTGTGTGTGTGTGTGTGTTGTCTAGTGAGGGGATGCCACAGATTATTAACTTTCTGCTTGAAGGAAATCTCCCATCCACGGCTCCCTAAGTGTTAGCTTAGCAAACTATTTTGTTAGATCACAGCATTACTTCAGGGATGGATGGACAAGATTCGTGTTCCTGGAAAGGAATGTTTTCACCAGATAGTGATTGTCAACAAGGAAGATAAGGCGAGTTTTCTGACTGATCTTGAGATATAAACACTCAGCAGATCGTAAAATGACTTCTCTCTTCAGAAACATTCATTTTTTTTCCCTTTAGCTAGGTTGTCTATTTATATGCTCATGATTATTGTGAGGGAAGGAAAGTTTCACGATAGCTAACTGCTGGGGAAAAAAAAAGAATCCCATAGAAAAAACTATGTCACATAGATCCTTTACAATATGGTCTAAATAACTTATGTTTTGCAACGAGAGTGAACAGTGATGATCCGAGGAACCTATTTATTATTTAAACCAGCTGTCAAAACAATTTTTCACTCATTTTTTGGGGGACCAAGAAGCTGAAAGTGTTTTAAAGAAATCTCTTTCCTCACTTGCCCGTAACACTCTGAGGAACAAAAGAACAAGTCTGTTAGTGCTATGTCTAGAATGATCAGCTTTGCCTTCTTTCTACACATGACCTAACAATGTACAAGCTCCACCCACATTTAATTGTATTGTTTTGTTTATTTCTATGCCCAAATTAATTTACTTTACAATTACGCAGAAGCATATAGTCAAAAGGCATTGATGGTTCTTGTCTTTAAAGCTCTGTTTGACTGGGGTTAAATCCTGAAATAAGTTTAATAGCTGGAGACAGAGAACATTGATTCTATCTTCAATCTACTATGGTTTTTGAGGAATTGAATAAGCAGAAGATAAACCAGAGAATTTCAATAGGACTGATGACTTTTAATAGGTTTTCTAACCTTGTGGCTGTGAAATCTGACACAGTTGTTTAGAAATTGTTTCAATGCAAACACAAACTCTGAGGTGCTTATGTGGGAGATTTTTTATTTGAATTTTTCTTTGAAGTGGCACTGAACACACACAGAATGTAAACAGGAGACATATGATGCCCAACTGTGCAAGTGATGAACTCAAGGATGAAAAAGGACAACAAAGAATTCAAAAAAGGTTGACAACAGAAAAAATCCATGTAACAAAGGAGGGATATTCCACCAGCAATACTAGAGTTGTACTGGGAAAGTCCTTCTGGTCAAGGAGGTGGAGAATGTGTGTCTACCAGTATGGGTGAGCAGCCTGAACTTGACCAAGGAATGATGGTACTAAGGTCAAAAGAGCTTGTCTATGAAGGGCATTGTCAAGGGCATCACTGAACTCGGCACACATTTGATCTAAAAGTGTGACTACATACTGTGAGCTATTAAAATGTAACCTCAAAAACAAATCAATAAATGAAGACTGAAGGCATGAAGTTCATCAATGGTCCCAGTAAGGCATCAGAGGGCTGCTGGCTTGGCCCTTTTATAGACTATGCTGGCAGAGTGGGTGATATTTTGGGATTCCCCAGCAAACTACACACTCAGAAACTTAATGAGAAACCATCAGACTCAAGTCAAGGATTCAAAAACTGTCTTTTTTTGGTAGTATTTCATATAAAACATGAAATCAAACTTTTTTCTTTCAAAAAGTATTTTTGGATAGAAAAAATATATGCTCTATTTCCTTCAAAAAAAGAACAGGGACATTCAACAACATTTCAAGAGACCCCTATGCTCCAACCAGAGGTCATAGGGCAAGTATGTTAAGGCAAAGGCTCCTGGGCTTCTCTGCCTTGATGACCAGTGAGGCCTCGGTCAGTGAGAAAGCCTCTCCTTCACCACTTAGAGCCATCTTCCATGCCAAAATGGACTCTTTCACCCATGCTGATCAAGAGATCTGTGTCCACGACTCCTAGTACCATTTTGATGGCCGTGTTAACTTCACTCCATTTATGCCCCTAGTCAAACTTGAAGTCCAGAAGAAAGTTTCACCACAGGGCCAGTCTTGTGGTCAGTCCTCCACAGTTCAGCCACTCCTCCAAACATCCAGGACAGGGCCATGGTCATAGGGACATAGGCCATGGGGATGACTTCAGTGGGAATTTCCTTCACCAAGTGGTCACTGAGGGCTTTTGAATCCTTCTGGTTATCACTAATAAAGATGAAACATTTGACATAGCCTGCTACAAGCTTCTTCTGAGTCACCTTGGAGGAGACTGAGGTCAGCATCTACTTGATCAGCACCATCAATAGCACGATCAAGCTCTGGGTGGTAGTCCAGGTCACTTAGAGGTAAGCCATTCTGAAGTGGCCAGGTCTGAAAGGACACAGGAATACAGACAATGTTCAGGTTTTCTTGTTTTACTCTTTCAGCTATCCTTGGTACAGCATGGATTATGGGAGAAACGCTGTGGATCCCCAGCACTTGATTATTCTTCACGTGGTTCTCCATAGCTTCAGGCCAACCAGATGCTTGGCTTCCTCTTTCTTGGACTTGGTCAGGGCAGTGGGTGTGGGAAGGAGCAGCAGGAGCATGAGAGTGAGCACAGGAACTTAAATTTTTTAAAAAAAATAATCACAAAACTTTCAGATTGTTTGAGAGTTGTTTCAATAGAGTCAGGTGCCCTAAGATGTTTTTTCGGGGAAATTATTCCAATATAACATGTTAATTTTCCTCTTCAATGTATTTATACAATTTCTAAATAACTATCTCAGAGTCTGTAGCTTTAGGGAAAATGATAAAACCCATTTACAGTGAATAGTCCTACTGAAACTCTGTGATTTCTTCGTCATCTCAATGCAATACCAGTCAAAATCTCAATGAACTTTTTAAAATAACTGGACATAATCATGGGCAACAAGTAGCCCAAGCAGTAGAAAGAGCACTCAGCTTAGATCAGAAAGACCCATGTTCATGAGTTCAAATCTTACTAGCTGTGTGACCCTGGGCTAGTCACTTAACCCTGTTTGCCTCAGTTCCTCAACTGCAAAAAGAACTAGACAGGGAAGTGGCAAACCACTTCAGTATCTTTGCCAAGAAAATCCCAAAATGGGGGCACAAAGAATTGGACATGATGTTCAAGAACAATGACATATAATCATAATGGATTTCATATGGAAAAGCAAATAGGCAAGAATGCCAAGGGATATTCTAATGAAAAAAGCTGACAAAATGGTCATACTTTCTCAGATTTTGAAACAGATAAGGCGGTTTTCATCAAAATTCAATTCTATTCAATTCAACTAACATGTTTTTAGTACTTTTCACTAAGAAAATAATCATCTTTGTCCTCAAGGGGCTCAAATTTTATTGAAAGCAAGTAATAAATGCACAGAAAGTAAACATAAGTATCAAGGATACTTTCATTTCTCTTTGGGTTCAATCAGGTAATACACATATATTAAATACTTACTATAATCTGGGTACTGTGCCAAGCAATTGTGAAACAAAGACACAAATAAGACCTTTCCTAGAGTCAAAAGGAAGGTTATATTCAATAGGGACAGTCAACATGTACAATAAGTGAAATAACAAATATAGAGAGAATATATAGAAAACAAATTAAAGGTCACTTGATATAAGTAAGCATGAACAACTGGGGGATCAGGCAAATTTCAACATAGCAAGTAAAGTTTGAGCTGAGGTTCGATAAAAGGTAGGGATTCTAAGAAGTGGTTAAGAGGGAAATGAGGAGAGCCAGTGCAATGGCACAGAAGAAAATAGAAATTTCATATGAGGGATGGTAAGAAAATCAACTAATTTATTGTAAGGCTGGAAAAGTAAGTTGCAATTAGGTTGTGGAGGGCTTCAAAGGCCAAAGAAAGAATTTTGCATTTGATTCTAGAAGCAAAAGAAAGCCACTGGCCACTATTAAGCAGGAAAGTGTAATGGTTATACCTGTGGTTCAGGAAATCACTCTGGCAACTGAGTGGGTACTAGAGTGGAGAGACTTGAAGTAAGGATGTCAGTTAAAACACTACAGTGAGGGAACCAAGATGGCAGAGGGTAGGCAGCAACTTGACTCGACTCTACTAACATTTCCCTCCAAACAACTTAAAAATAATGCTTGACATCAAATTTTGGAGGGACAGAACCAATAAAAGGTCAGAGTGAAACATCGTTTCTAGACAAACACAACTTAGGAGGTTAGCAGGAGAAGTGTGTGACACCACAATCATGGCCTGGCATGGAGAATCAGCATAAGCAGTGGGTCTTTGTAGGCAATCACATCAACAGTGCTAGCAGCAGCAGCTTCAGGAAATCTGACCCCAGAGCAGTAAAGGGGTTGAAAAACTGGTCAGAAAGAGATGACAGGGGACCCTTTGCTGGCACCAGATATAGCTGGTGCTGATTGGCAACCCTATTGCCCATACACAATTCTGGGTCTCAATTCTAGGGTGAAAAAGATGCTTGTGGCAAGTCACAAGGGTGCAGGGGCCCTGGTCATAATTGTAAGGGGGATAGGAACACTAGAACTTGTGGCTGCAGGAGGGCAGAATACTTGGTCACAGTTCCATGGCCAAGATGAACAGTAGTAGCACTTACAGCTTCATGGGAGCAGGGGCCTTCCTAGGCAAAGACCAGAGCTGAGACCAAGAGATCAGTAACCACATCTCTGTACAGGTCAATCTCCCTTAGAAATACCCAAAACTTGCAGACCCCCAGAACTAGCTCCAAAAGAGTAGCACAAAGAAACCCTGAAGCTTGTGACAATGCCTCGTCACTCCCAGGTGAGAAAAGCCCAACCATAATATAAATTCAAGGTCAAGAAATACAGTGGAAAAATCAGAAAACAACAAGAGCAAAAAAGGATTTGACCACAAAAAGACCAAGATAAAAACTTTGAAGAAGGCAACAATTTGAAATAGTTACCACCAAAGCCTCAAAGGAAAAAAAAACTGCCATTGTGACATAAGCTTAACAAGAATTCCTGGGAGAGTTAAAGAAAGTGGTAAAAACAGTAGAGGAAAAATTGGGGGAAGTAATGACAGTAATGGAAGAAAATTATGAAAATTGAATTAGCAGCTTGGTAAAAGAAGCACACAACAATACTAAAGAAAACAATTTATTAAAAACAGAATTGGCTTAGTAAAGGAGGTATTCACTGAATAAAAGAACTTGAAAAGTAGAATTGGTCAAATGGACAAAAGGGTACAAAAATTTACTGAGGAAAATAATTCCTTAAAAAGAAGAATTTGGCCAAATGGGGAAAAAAAAGGTACCAAAATTTCCCTGAGAATAAATCTTTAAACATTACAATTGGGCAAGTAGAACCTAATGACTTTATAAGACATCAAGAAACAGCAAGACAAAGTTAAAAGAGGGGAAAATATAGTAAAAGAAAATGTGAAATTACTCACTGAAAAAACAATAGACCTGAAAAACAAATCAAAGAAAAGTAAATTAAGAGGTATTGGAGTACCTCAACGCCATGATCACAGAAAGAGTCTAGATATCATATTTCAAAATGTTTTCCAGGAAAACTGTCCCAATATCTTAGACTCAGAGAGGAAAATAGAAATTAAAAACTTCACAGATCACCTTCTGAAAGAGATCTCAAAATGAAATCCCAGGAATATTAGAATTAAATTCCAGAATATGCATATCAAGGAGAAAATAGTTCAAGGAGCCAAAAAGAAACAATTCAAATATAATGGAGCCACAGTCAGAATCATACAAGATTTGGTAGCTTTCACATTAAAGGAGAAGAGGACTCAAATGGCTGCTGTCCATTTTCAAAGAGTATCAAAATGACATCACAATGATAAAGTGAAGTTTCAGTATGTATGACTGACTGATCAGACCAATACAAGCTCAGAATTCTCTACCACAGTTTGGGCACAGATAATCTGTATGAATTTTGGGGGTGAATACTCCAAATTTGCGCATCCTATGTTTACTTTGTGCTGTCTCAATTCTACTTTGCTCATAGAACATAGCACCCTTTCTGATGTGGGCACGCCATGCTGAGTGGTCCTGCGCTAGTGTCTTCCATGTTGCACAGTGAAGTGATAGAAGGACACTCTCAAGGTCTCTCTCAAGAACTTTGAATTTGACTATGCATCATGGGAGGGCTCAAATATGATACCTCTGAAGGCAAAGGAACTAGTATTACAATCGAGAATAACTTACACAGAAAAACTGAGTATAATCCTTTGGTGGGGGGAAGGGGTAAATGGAAATTTAATGAAATAGATGATCTTAAAACATTCTTTATGAACAGACCAGGTGAACAGAAAATTTGACATTTAAACATAAGATTCAAGAAATAAACATGAAAGAGAAACCGTAAGAGACTCAATAAAGTTAAAGTATTTACATTATTATATGGGAAGATAATATCTGTAATTCCTAAGAACTTTATAATTATTAGGGTAATTAAAAGCAGTCTGAATAGAAAGATCACATGGTGTGAGTTGGTTTCGTTGTTGGTTTTGTTTAAAACAAATACACAAAAACACTATTACAAAAATCCAGTCAAATGGTGATGAGAGTCCGAAATTGATCAGTGGCTTTGTGAATGGAGAGAAGGAGATGGATTAGAAAGATCTTGTGAGGGTAAAATAGTATCCCTAGATCCCTACTCAGTTCTTATTTGATAGCCCTTGGCTTCCCTGACGGCTTAGTTTTTGGTCAGAAATATTCTAAATGTCTCTGGTCTCACACTTGGTTCTTTAGGTAGTTAAAATTTTGGTCTATGGTTCTGACATTAACTCAAATATTCTTGCTTCTGCTAGCCTTTTCCTTTCTAATAACCATGTACTCAACTACCCACTTCCTGCTCATCTTCTCATGACCCTCCTCTGATGGAAGAAGACTAGATTTATCATTCTTACTTAGCACTGCTATATGAAGAATATTAGATAATGCACCACAATGTGTCTTTATGTAGGGTAGGGTTTGGTAGGGTAGGGTAGGGCAGGATTGGGCAGAAGAGTTAAACTGAATAGGACAGGACACTATATAGAAAGAAGTCTGAGGGAACATAATAGCTATAGAAAGATTAACTTACTGTTACAACTTACTTTCACAATATCAATCGTTTGGTGTCTCTCTACACTTTTTCATATTGTATCAAGGCCACAGAAGAAAAGAGGACAAACACGAAGTCAATTACAAATGATTATAGATCATTTAGTCATAGATATAGAGTGGGAAGATTCTTATAGTACATCTAAGGAGAGCGCCTTCATTTTATAGATGAAGAAAGGAGGCACAGGCAGTTAGAGATCTTTCTACTTTTGATAAACCAAATTCTATTTCTAAAGTAAATAGGAAAAAGAAGGAAATGGCAATCTAGATCCCAATGGGGATTTTCCACACTTTTCTTCAAGCATTTCCTTTAAGTCATATTATGACACCTGCTGATTAACAATTATCCAAAAACCAATCAGAATTCACTATGTAATAAAAACACAGCTGAGATATCATTAAGATACATGCCTAGATTAGAACCTTTTCATGGTAGAGGAATACTGCATCAAATCACTTAACATCAAGTCAGGTAAAAAATAACCTATCTACCCAAAAATCTTTTGGGAAAGTGGGAAAGAATGGAATTTGTGCATTTCAATGAACCATCACCTTTCTGTTAATAAATACAAAAACTCATAACTCCATATTACTGTCATGCAAATGGGTATGTCTCTAAAATCTTTGAGACCATTTCTAAAATTCAGAATACCTAGCAACAGCTAAGAGTTAATGGGTTTAAGTGAATAATCTCATTTCCTGGGTCTACAATAGCTGCACCTGTCAAGTGATTTATGTGGAACAAGAGTAAAGGTTTCGTAAAACAAGATATATTTGTATTTTCTGTGGCCTTCAGTCACATTAACCTGATTTTCAGGGTCAGCTGCAGATATACTGTCTCTAATTCTGTAGCTGGAGATTGTGGAAAATGAGCAGTTGATAACTGTCAGCAGAGACCTTTGAGAGCAAAAGGAAAAGGGGATGGCAGAGTATGAGATGTATAGACAGTGTCATGAAAGCAATGAATATGGGCTTAGACAGACTTCAGAAGACAGTAGAAGATAGAAGGGCCTGGTGCTCTACAGGCCAAATGGAAGTGGGCTCAACAACTGTACAATGACAAAATCATGAATTTTATTAAGAAGAATTAGCCCCAGATTCAAATTGAAAGAGACATTTAAGAAGGAAATGTATTTTAATACGACTAGTGAATGTCTTGATAGATGAATTTGGCAAATAAATAAATAAACAATGATGCTAATTTGAAAACATCAACATCATTGTACCCTGGAAGGAGTAGGGAACATGAATTGTTTACCGTCTTTGTTTTGGTTACACAGAAGACACTTAAAGCATAATGTGAGTACAGGCTCAATCATTAGACCAGCAATGATGATTTTTTTTGAAGTCTCTGACATTAACACTGGCTACACAAACTTCAAGGGAAAGCATCAGGTCAGTAAAACTCCACAGAGGCTTCTGTTGACCATTCTAATAATGATGTACCATGTGGTATTGTTCATAAGGTCAAATGGCTTATAGGTAATGTGATGTATGCTCCAAAATGAATCGGGTATGGTGTGTTGACATTTACAAAAGGTTAATTTTAGTAATGAAAGCAGCTTTGGAAGCTCTCCAACAATTTAGCCATTTAAAGGACAATAAGAGCTAATTTGGTTATGGAAGAAAAGGTAATACTTAGTAGATCCTTGAAAATAAGTACAAAACATGCCTGAAAATTTCTTCTGAAGGCCTAGTTGCTATGAAATTACATGAGTAACAAGACGTGTTTTCCATTTGGCCCTCTCATATGAGTGCCCACTCAAAACAAGTTGTACAATAGAAAATATAAATATCTTGGAATCAGGATATTCAGTGTCAAACTGTAACTCTAATATGAATCTTTTATTACTAATCACATTCTTTCCAAGACTTAGTTTCCTCATCTATAAATGTGGATATAATAATTACTTGTACTGTTTTTACCATATTATTTTAAGAAATGTGTTTTGTTAAACTTAAGCATTTTTATTTGCAAGTTTAACACTTTATAGTGAAAAGTCTAAAAAAGGCTAAAAAATGACATGAAAGAGGGGAACAAGACATTTCTGCTTGTTAAGTATTCTTTCACAGTAGTGGACTTCAAGACTGTCTTGAAAAATCATGGTATGGGGAGAAAAATAGCTATTGAATGATGAATTGTGATGCAGGAAATGGGGGAGAGTTGGCAGGACAATATAATTATGTTTAGGAGGTAGGAAAAACAAGTCATGTTATTAAAGATTACTATGATATTTTATATATATGCATATATAACAACTATTTCAATTAACCCTCTGAATTTAAGATGAATGGATAAGGCATTATAAGTCCTCAAAATGAGACAGATCATAAAGTATAAGAATTACAGAAAAGCAAGAAATCTATATCAAGAAAGTTTCAACTATTTTTGATGCAAGCTAACCACTTAAAAAAATAAAGGTCCTTTTCTGTTGCCATAATAATTCATATTTTACTTTAAATTTAGAAATGTTAATACAAATAAACTAGAATAAATGATATGATCACAAATACAAAAAAAGTGATCTTCAATGAGTCTTTTTTTTTAAAGAGATTTGAGGACTTAGAATTTGTTAACATTTCTCTAGTATCATACAGAATGGCCAGAGGCTGCCCAGTTAACTTGGGGTTTACTGACTGCATTTCCTTCCTTCCTCCCTCCCTCCCTCCTTCCCTTCCTTCCCTCCTTCCCTTCCTCCCTCCTTAAACACAGTGCATTCTGAAGCCTTATAGATAAGACAACAATGGGTCCCTGCCAAAACTCCACTTAATGGCTGTTTTCTGGACCCTCCTGGCTTAGAGTGATTATCAATAGTAACTATTTCTCTTGCCCTCCCAGCTTGATTTATTATTTTTTTCTTTTTCTCATTAAAGGGGTCATTTCCTAACTGCTTCTTAAAGAGGCCTATTCACTGAATGAACGTTACCTTACTCTGAGTACCTGAAAAGGCCTTAGCCTAAAAAGATGAAGGTCTCCCATTGCATCCTGGGCCATCTCCAGTCATCCTGATGAATGTCTGCTCACTGGATCCAGATGACTCAGAAGGAGAAACTGAGGCTGGTGACCTTGTACAGCCCTCCCTCACTCAAAACCAAGTAAAGTTCAAGTCAGGTCATCATTTCTCTGATGTCATGGTTTTCTTTGAAAACAAAGGAGGAACACAACACAACAACAGGTTAGAGGTATCCTAAATGACTGAGAGGGCAGATAGGCAGCCCAGTTGGTGCAGTGCATAGAGTGTTAGGTCTGCAGTCAGGAAGACTCATCTTCCTGAGTTCAAATATGGCCTCAGACATTTGTTAGATGTGTGATCCTGGGCAAGTCACTTAATCCTGCCTGTCACAGTTACAGATCTGTTAAATGAGCTGGAGAAAGAAATGGCAAACCACATGTCTCTTTGCCAAGGCAACCCCAAATGAGGTCACACAGAGTCAGACACTACTGAAACAGCTGACATTATTCCCCTCTTTTACTCCAGCCTATGATGATCCAATCAGCTTTCTCAGATTCATTGTACTTTAGCAGAAAGGACAATAAGGTTGGATACATAGAATTAGACCACTGCTCTGCTAGTTATTATCTATGTAATCAGACAGTCAATAAATACATATCAATTGCCTTCTGGACCAGCATTGTGCTAAGCACTAAGGATACAAAAAAAAAAATAGACTGTCCTTATCAAGGAACTCACAATCGAATAGGGGAGGGGGGAACAACACACAAACAAGCTACAAATAAAATAAATGAGAAGTTATCAAAACAAAGAAATCACTGGAGTTAAGAGATATTGGGAAAGGCTTCTTATGAAAGATGGCATTTTAGCTAGGACTTGAAAGAAGCCAGGGAAGCTAGAGGTTGAGGTGAGAAGGGAGAACATTCTGTTCATACCAGTAGGCCAGCTAACGGCTGCAATCAGGATGGAGAATACCTTATTCAAGGACACCAAAGAAGCCAATATCACTGGATCTAAGAACACTGGCATGTATGTGAGACATAAGAAGAGTAGAAAGGTAGGTGGAAGGCAAGTTATGAAAGACTTTCCCAAGAAACTCAGGGAAAATCTTTGTTTTTTAATTTCTATGTTTATTTCCTTGTATGTATAAAGTAGAAATAATAAAACTTGTAATATGTAATTCACTGATCTATTGACCATAAAGAATATTTCTATTTGAATTATTTTAATTTGGTTTTACACGCAAATTTCCCTAATGAGATAAGAATGCACTAATAACCAACTGATTCATAAGTTGATCTCCTGGACAATTGCAGTTCTCACTGCAAATGAATAGACTGACATCTCAGTACCAATCATCTCTGTTGGAGTGAGCAAAATAAACCAGTTTTCCTAATCTTTCATCTCTTCATCCAACTCATCTCTTAAGTGCTATAGTGAATTCACTTTTAAATCTCTTGCTGTTTTCTCTGTTGCTAGAGGTAATTCTTCATGAAGTTGCTCCATAGTTCCCCGAGTGAGAGAAAGAGAAAGGTGTGCGTGTGTATGTGTGGGTGTGGGTGCAGACACATGCATACATGTGCACTAGCATGAACATATCTGTTCCCTTTCAGTTGTGTTGGGCATATAACTCCACAGCAAGACACAATGGTCAATGGGGAGGAAAAATATGATAGAAAACCCCTTTCCCATATTCCATTCTCCCCAGCCCTCTAAGAGAGATGTAATGCTTACAAACCACAAAAGTCATTGTCAACATTGACTTTTCATTGGCTATATATTGATTTTTACTCAGGGTTGAGACTGCCAGAGGCTGGTCAGTCTTTGCAAGACAATGCAAAATTCTTGCGCCAAACCAGTTAGAAAAAAATTTTTTTTTTACATTGGGGTAAAGTGATAATAGGGCTAGATTTGTCTTTGGACTTTATTAGCTATTGACCTCATTACTTCTGATACCTACCCCAGCTGTGACTTCAGCAAAACTTAAGAAGGGGAAAGGGACCAAATCCATGTAGAAAGAGAGACCACTCAATAATAGTCATTATCTAATTTCTTTCATACATCCCCAAGAGTGCCCCCTCATTGGCTATTTCTGATTTAGCATTTATGTATAAATTATCCACCATAATAATATAGAATTATTCATCTCAAAGAATCAACCTCAAAGACTATTACAGTTTAAGTAAAACAGAGCACACATATGTGCAAATGGGAGAGCATTCTCATTGACCTTCTCTCTGGAGGGTCTGACCTTTATTCTAGACTTACACTCTGGTGTGTTTTGATGATTTCCTACTGTAAGATTTGTTGTTTTGTTTTGTTTTGTTTTTGGCAGGGTATGAGGAATACTCATACAGCTCCTAGAATATGGCAGGCACTGTACTAAGCTTACATTTTACAAATGTCTCATTTGATCCTCCTAACAACTCTGTGATGTAGGTACCTTTAATGTCCCCATTGGACAGTTGAAGGTAATGAAGAGACTAAATTAGTTTTGCCCAGAGTCATACAGCTATCATCTGAGACTGAATTTGAACTCAGATTTTCCTGATTCTAGGTCCAGTGCTTTATCTACTGTTCCACATGGCTGAAATTAACAGTAGGAAGTGAAAAAGGAAGCTAAGGCCCCAAAACTATAGATTATGTTTAGCTTTTGGAAAAAGCTAGTAAGGATACAGAGATAGCTAGCTAGCTAGCTAAAGCATTTAGTAAGGGATTACTATGTGCCAGAGCCAAGTAGAGAACATGATAAACATGAAGATAGTTGTTCTGGGAATGTAAGGACAAGATACTGAAGGCTTTTGTTCAGAGTATTTTGCAATTGTAAAGGTCCTACCATCCAAAGATCCTTTAAGCACTAAATTATGTTCGAAGACATGCATAAAGCATAGGATCGAATGTGCTGGCACACTCCAGGGAAGCATCTAAGGGCCAATATCCTATGAAGCCAAAAGATTAAAAAGGGGGATTCATCACTTTATAAACATCATGCCATTTTTACAACATGTGAATAGAAAAACTATCTGTGGCATCTAAAGAAGGAAAGATGCCATGTTTTTTAGAGAACTGTATATTTCTAACAACCAAATTCTCAAGTGTGCTAGTGTGTAGCCATTTGTCTGTTCTAGTTACATTTTGTCTAAGAGTGCAGCATCAAAAATTATAATGCTTCACATATTTTGTGAATTATAATTGTACTCTATAGTAATTGACTACTTGATATCCATTCACTTGATTAGCTGTCCATTTAAGTCTTCTCCCATTTACTGCCTCACTAATCTACCATGAAGTGATAACCACCAATCAAAATACCAAATGCTATGAAGGTGAAAGGACTAAAGCATATTTTGTGTAATAGCTATGTTTTACATAAAACATTATGTTGGGGAATTTAGTTGAATCATTTCAGAACTGAAAATCAGGGTATGATAAAGGTCTCCAAAAATTACATTGCTAGTAAGCAAAGGTTACAGAATACATTTTGCTTCATTGCTATTAGGTCGATTGTTTCCATCACCATCTCCATGACTTACCAGACCAAAAATGCCTCTGTAGCCACCACCTCTGCTATCATCTCTCCCATAAATGTGAAGTCCTTGAGAAAAGAGCCTATCTCCCCTTTGTATTTGTATCGTCAGCACTTAAGCTCTCAATAAATGCTTTAGAATCATCCATTCATTCATCTATCCATTTATTATACTAAAGGAAATATATTACTTCCACCAGTCATTCTCTATAAAGTTATAGAATTTTGAAAAACCTTAGCCCAACTTGCTCATATGATAGAAAGGCACAATGACCTAATGTTTCAATATAATAATTATAATATTTATTATATATATAATATCATTAATTATATCTCAAAACTATATAGCATATCTCCTATTCTTTCCAATTCACCTTGCTTCCAAGATGCCTACCATGTGCTTAAAATTCACCTGATTCATTATATTTCCTTATTTTCATGTATTCACTGTATTTTTACTTTTCTCTAGTTATTTTATTTATGCCAGTCTCTCTTTTTCTTCATGAGATAATCATTTTTTAAGCTTGGGAACATGACCTAGATCTAAAAAGGACCTTAGAGGTTAAGAGGTTCAACCACTTTCTCTTCAGTGATATCTGGGAACTAAATTCTGGAGATAGAAAGTGGCTTGCCCAAGGTCACTCAGATAGTAAGTGGCAGAGCTGAGATGAAATCTTGAACTCTGTGTCCCCAAGTTCAAACCTACGTAACTTAAACTAGATGAAATCCCACAGCATTTGGTTGCATGTAGCATGGATGTTCTCCCTATCTCTAGCTCCAGGCCTGACAGTTATTCTGAGCTCTAGACTAACACTTCCAACTTCCAATGAGACATTTATCTACCTGGATGTCTTATCAACCCTCCTACTCCAGATGTCCAAAAAAGAACCTAATTTCACTCCAGGTCATTACTTCAGTCAACAACCATATTATTCACCAGGTTTTACAAGTTCAAAGCCTTTTTGTTATCTTTGGTTATGAGACAGTAAAGGAAAGGAAAAGTGAAATCACTGAACAAGTCCTAGTAATTACTGTTAAAGTCAGACCTGGGTTCTAGCCCTAGCTCAGTTTCTAAATAAACTGTGAGAGGTTGGGGGAATCACATCATCTCCTTGGCCTTCAGATTCATCTGTAAAATTAGGTCTTTTCTATTCCCAGTGTCAGAAACCAATACACTCTCTTATTATTAACCCCTTCAAAACTTGCAATAGTCTTCTAAGAGGTCTTTTTGCTTCTTGTTTCCCCTATAGTCAATCCATTCCTCACAGTTGTGCCAAACTAATCTTCCATTTACATGAAGATCTGTTAATGTCAAATTTCAGCTCAAAAGTTAAAAATGTCTGGCATTTGAGATACCCTATAAGCATCGCTAACTTGGTGTCATCTTATGCACCCTGCATTCCAGCTATCTGATCTACTCTCTATTCCCTAAAGGCAGATTCCTGTTTCTATCTCTTTACTAAAATTATACCCTAAGTCCCTGATGGCATTCCTCCCCATTTTTGTGTGTAACTTATCCCCTAAGGAACAACTCCAATGACATCTGCTCCATGAATTATTCTCTCAGATTTTTATATAGTGCTTTTTTACCTCTCAAATGTGCTTATTCAGTATTTTGTCCTATGGTTATGTGTTTTTGTCTTATACAGGAACTAGAAAGTGGTTTCCCAAGACTAGGGTCCATGTATTGCGTTAATTTTGTACGTAGTCTTGCATAATATACTTTTCATAACAGTAAAAAGGGTAAGTATATGTCTGCTGCACAAATGAATTAGAAGGCATGAGGACAAAGAAAAAGAAAGAAAAAAAAGAAATTTTGTTTTAAAGGGGATTGGTGATTTTATTTAGGATTTTATGGTTTTAGTTGCTAGGTGCATTGAGAGGTTGTGATTTTTCTAGAGTCATACAGTCAGTGTGTTGTGCCAGCAGAGAGCCCTGAATTCTAGTTTTCCTAACTCCAAGGCAGGTTCCATGGCAAGCTGCTTTTCTGGCTCATGGTTACAACTAAATAGAGCACAAATTAATACATTTGTTTAGAAAAGAAAGCCACCAAAACACACCTCTCTAGGGAAAGAATATTTTTCTTTTCTTCTTTTGACTGTGCATGCTTGGCACCTGGCATAGGAGTAGTGACTTGATAAATGCTTGGTGCATTGAACTGAACTGAAGGCACAATATTTTATAAGCACAGTATGGTAAGCATTCATTGTAACTGAATTTTTCGTTTAGTTTTCCACCTAAGTCATACCTTATAAAGTTAACAAAAAAGACCCAATTTAAAGTACTACTTACAAATAGGCAAAAGAATTTTGACTATGCAGTTAAACATCTGAATTTTATGAACACCTTTTTAGCAAAACTGAAGTATACAGGCCCCTCCTCATCTCTTCTCTGAACCTATGGTTATATGCAATCAAAATAAAACTTGTCAACAGTTGTGATAGCTATGTTGTTGCTGGCTCTCAATGTGGTGGTATTATCATAAAAGAGAAAAATAACCCCACAACTTTAGAGGTGGTACCACTGGATTCTCCTTACTGGATTTTGATAGATTCAGACTGAATCAACAGCTCTCCCAATATTGTTCATTCAGACTATTCTCTTATTTTAACCGATGAATCAGATCCATCAAAATGATAAAATCAGTTGCATTGCGTCAGACACAGTCTCAGAGCAGGCCAAAAATTAATATTGCTTAAGAAAATTCTAACTCTTTGAGGTTTTAATATTTACCCTATGAAATTAAAAAAATGCCAAATATAAAAGAAAATGATGAAAGCATCTCCTATGACATGTATATACTTCAAAAGAATGTGAAGAGTTACAGTGGAAACAGTAAAAACAGATATCTCCAATTTCAGACCATTAGGAAATCAATTTCAATAATTCATGAAAGAAAATAACCTTTATACAGATTTGGTAAACAGAGTTAATTCAATGTCAAGTATAGATTGAATATCTAAAACTGCAGTGGGGATAGTTGCTGTGGGTAAATGAAATCTGCATAACCACTAATGGAACAGTCCATGGTCTAGAACTGGCAACTAGAATGGCGGTTATGACACAGATACTCTGCTTCTTGTTCAGTCATTTAGGTCATTTCTGACTCTTCATGATGCCATTTAGGGTTTTCTTGGCAATGATATTGGAGTGGTTTTGCCATTTCCTTCTCCAGTTCATTTTATAGATGAGGAAACTGAGGCAAAAAAGATTAAGTGTCTTCTGGCCCAGGATCACAGAGCTAGTAAATATCTGAGGCCAGATACAAACTTAAAAAGATGAATCTTCCTGACCTGAGGTCCAGGTCTACTGTGCCTTCCCTGCTTGAGAAATAGTACAAGTGAAAGCAATGGACCTGGAGTCAAGAAACCTGACAACCAGAGGCCCTGTGACATTCTCTACCCTTCAGTTTCTTCATCTATAAAATAAGGGAGTTGAACTCATATGTTTTTAGTCTTTTTTTGTATGTATTATGGCACTTTTTAGCAGTCTGATAAAGCCTTTGGATCCCTTCTCAAAATAATGAGTTTTATGTATAAAATAAAATATACAGGATTAGAAAATAAAATGATTATATCGTACAGTTTTTATACACACATATCTACATATATGTGTGTATGTGTGTGTACACACACACACATATACACACACATAGATGTTTTAATAAACTCAAAGACCCCAGGTTAAGAAACCTCTAACTAGATAACTCTATGATCCTTTCAAGTTGCAATCTTCTGTGTTTCAGTACTACTAACAAAGCACTCCTTCCTGTTTCCCTACAGCAACCACTTGACACAAAGGAAATCACTCTCTGGCCCAGCAGGTCTGTGAGAGGGGAACTCTGTCTGAGATTCATGTATGTCTTCTAGACAAGAGGCTACTCAGCTAGTATGTGCTCAGCACAAAATTTCCTGCTGTAGTATGGATACTGTGCAGCAAGGTATTTTGCCAGGAAATTCAGTCTGACAACGAACCACTGTTGAGTGCTGAGCAGTACATTAGAGGCAATGAAAGTATGGGATGTTTCCCAAATTTGCATATCAACTTTGTACAGCAGCCATTCTAATTGTTATGGTTTGTGCTTTTATATGAGAGTTACTGAAACAAATGTACCTCCTAAGTGATTTGCAATCATAGTCTCATTTAGAGTCATATATTGTTAGAGTTGGAACTTTAGAAATTATCTAGTTCACAGAATTTTAGAGCTGGAAGCAAGGAAGTGTGAAAGCCAGAATGTATTGGCTTGCAAGAGTCAGTTGTTAAACTTTCAATGTGAGCATTTATATGTTGGAAATTGGCAAACCCTACAAATCAGGGCTTGGTTTGTTTTGTTGGTTGTTTAGACTTAAGAAAGTGATGTAGAAAATGTAAATAATGCAAATTCAACTTAAAGGTGTTGTGTGTGCACTTTTTGTTTTCCAGAGAGCTGCTTGTTAAATATTTACCAGTGCATCCTTGGCTGAAAGGGACCTCAGGAGCCATGCCGTTGTTGTGTTCTTTCTCATTCTTCATTCTCAAAGAGGACCCAATGACATCAGGAGGGTGATGTGACTTGCAAGTGAACTGGATTTAAGCAATTCAGAGCTGTGCAAAGTCATTTATCCTCACACTTTCCTCCAGAGTCATAGGAGTCCAATGGCAAGAAACAGATCAAGACAAGTGGTGATGGCCCTGGATGAAGTGGGAGACCTTAACCTTTTTAAACTAAGATCTTTCCTAGGTTTCAGTTTGTCTGAGACAAACCCTATTCAATAATTAAAGGTTAGGTAAAAAATGAGGTAAAAGATGAGCTAGTTTGCCCTCTCAAAAGAACCAGTCTGGAAGGGAAAGATCTCCGAGTTTCAAATAGCAATGGCACTCACTCTGAGCCGTCAAAAACCAAACAAGGAGCAACCACGGCTTAAGTCCATCGCTGAAAGCAATCGGCAATGTACACTAATAAAAAATGCATATCGTTTCTTAAAGATCCCTGATGAGGGGAAATTCAACAGTCCCACTGTATTTTGAGATAGCTCTGACTGCTAGGGGATTTTTATTGGCATGATGCCTAAGTTTGACTCTTCATAACTTCTACCCATTGATTTTGGTGCTTCCACCTAGACTGTATAAAATCAATATAATCCCTTTTCCCGTATGAAAACCTTTCAAATACTTGACAACTAATATCATCCCCTTCTCCTCTGCATCAAATGACTTCTCTAGACTTACCATCTCCAATCCATTCCAATGAACTTCCTAGGATGAGGACTCAAGGCTCTTTAAGATCCCAATTTATGAATAAACTGTGGCATCCAAGAACTCAGTACTCTGGATTTGGTCTAACCAAAATAGAATATCAACAAACTATTCCTTTTTTCTTAAAAGTTATAATTGTCAGTGTAGCTCATTAGTTTTTTGGCTACCAGAGTCAAGTGTTAGCTCATATTTTACTTAAGTAGTGTCAAATAGAAATACAACAATAGAATATTTACAATAGAAACTCTGAAAGAGGCATACTGACTTAGAAAATGACAAGTAAACATTATCTTTGTTCTATTGTATGTTTTTAGTTAAAGCATTACCCAGTTACACTTTAATGTGGTTCTGTGCACAAGAGAATTTGACATCTCTGTGTTACCTTAGAGTCTCTGCTTCTTTTTTAATTTTTTCAAACTGAAAACTAAATTTTAACTATTTAATTAATAGGTATTTACATTTAATACTTAATATATATTTCAATAATAAATACTTAAGGTATTTAATTATTTAATCTATAGGCACTCAGCTGATCAGAATTGAATTTCATTTCTTTTAATGTCTGGTCCAGGGTTTAGCCTGTCAAATTTAGAAATGGATTCAGCTATTGTGTTAGTTATCTCTACTAGCTTTGTGACATATACAAATATGATAAATATGCCAGCTTTGCTTTTATTCAAGTTGCTGATAAAGATTTTAACCCAAGGACAAATAGAAATTTCTGGGGCAATTCTTTAGAGATTTTCTGCCAAATGAATAGTGCACTATTAAGGACTCTTATTAAAGTCCACTCTTTCAACCAGTTCTCTATTTTACTAGATTATTTTTAATCCAGAGGTATCAAAATCTATGAACTCACGTGGCCTCTAATACTCTTGAGTATATTTCAAAAGTAGATTAAAATGTAATAGGGAAATATTTAGCAAAAAACTGTATAATACAATAAAACACAGATATTATCCCATTTTACAATTAAGTCAATATGCTGCTCATAAGGATTATTATGAATGGATTAACGGTAATGGTTTCTATTTGAATTTGGTACCACATGTCTAGTTCACATTTCCTTTTTTCATAAAAATAGTATGAGATATTATAAAAGCCTTGCTAGAACTCTGGGCAAGTCATATTACCAGTTTAATTTCTCATCTACTAGTTTAATAACCCCGTCAATGAAGGAAATAAGGCTAGTTCAGCACATTCTATTCTTAATGGAGATAGGCTGGCTCTTCATATTCACTGATCCCTTTTCTGATTCATTAACAATCT
This sequence comes from Potorous gilbertii, assembly GCA_028658325.1. Lineage (NCBI taxonomy): Eukaryota > Metazoa > Chordata > Mammalia > Diprotodontia > Potoroidae > Potorous > Potorous gilbertii. The sequence goes on from CM053771.1 coordinate 429,653,554, forward strand.
TTTTTTTAGTGATGGTTTCTAGAACTTTCCCCAGGAATCAAGGTCAAGACATTAGTTTAAATAATTTCAAAATTTTACTGTCTTCCTTTTCATTGAAATTGAGATATATATCCTCTTTTTCTGGCATCTCTCCCATTTTCCATGATCTTTCAGATATCATTAACAATGTCTTGATCATCAGAGCTACCAATTATTTTAGTATTTAGTATTTTATCAAGAACTATTTAGTATATATACATATACATACGAATATATATATATATACACGTATGTATCTATCTATATGTAGATAGATATATACATACATACACACACAGAGACACAGACACAGATACAGATACATACACACACATATCTTCTTGACTCTAATCCACCCAGGCTAAAAAGTTGCTCTCTTACTATCACCTCATTCATCTTGGTTATTCTTTTTTTTCATTTGTTTTGCCTTTCTTGCTGTTGATTTTACTTTTTCAGTGCAGAGAGTATTCACCTTTAAAAGAAAGCGGAAGGAAAGTGAGAATTAAGCAGGTCTGCCTTCTCTCACTTCTAAATAATCATGATGCCATCTACCCCAAGATAAAGTCACAGGATACCCTATTGGGGAGACATGAGTCTAGACAAGTTTGCATCACTGCCACTACTACCTTGACAATATCTTCCCTTAGACTCTGATGGAGACAGCCTGAAACACTGAACTCAAGATCCTTGGGGATAACAAGGTCCCATAAAATACCAGATCAGTTTTTATACTAGCCTTCACTGCCATCATTGTGGCAGGGGGGAGAAATGATCACAAAGGAAAAAATCCCCTTCCTCATCAAAAGCAGCAAAAACTGCTAAGCAACTATCACTAACAGGCAAAGAATCCTGGGAGTGCCACACCCATCCACTGCATACCACTGGTCCTATCTACTTCCAACCTAGTCCTCAAAGTTTTGAGGGAAAACTTCTGAGTCCCAACTCCTTAGAACAGTGGTCTTTCTACTTCAAAATTTTCCCCAGATTTGTGTTAAATGTACAGACAAAGAAAATCACCAGGAAGGGAGGAAATAAAAATTTGTCTAGCTAAGTGCTACCTTGTGTTAATTCCTTTTACAAGTATTATCTCATTTGATACTCACAACAATCCTGGAAGGAAAATTTTTATCTCCGCTTTGCAGTTGAGAAAAATGAGGCAGAGACTGAGGGACTTTCCATTCAAACTCAAGTCTTCCTGACTTGTGCCCAGTGTTCTATCCACTGCACTACTGTTTGCTCCAAAGTTTTGATCAGGGCCACTTCCAAAAATAACTATAAGGCACGCAATAAATCTGATCTTTTTCAGTGAAGAAACCTCATTTTCTCTGTCCACAGGCCTACTTCTATTTCTTTAACAGGTATCCCTTTTCTTTCCTCTCCACCATTGATATCAGAGTTGAATGCATTCAAAGAACTCTAGAGATAATTTTTGTATATATGAGAGATATATACAAATTTTATATGTATCAGAGATAATTTTTATACAATTTCGATCATTTATGGTATAAACATAGTGATGGACCTGTATCTTAACTTCTTCTGGTGGTGGACCACATGTGCTCTGGCCTCTTCCTAAAAGACCTGCACAAGAATCTGTTTACTGGTCCCTTCATTCCAGTGTTTGAAAGAGAGAGAGCAGATATTAATGATGAAAGAATAAGCCAGGAAGATCTATGCTCTTAGCAAGCTAGAAGGATATCAAGGAGAATAGCATTGTCTTCTTTTGAACAATATCCCCCAAGACTCCCCATTAGGGAACCAAAGGACCAACTAGAAAATGGTGGCTGACCAAGTTCTTTAGCAAGGGACCAGAGCACATGTGACCCATTAGAAGAGATCATGGCATAATTCATCTCTACTCACCTGATGAAGGATGGGCTCCAGTTTACTATGGTTCCTAATAAGTGGCTATATTCTGATAGACAGCATAAAGTCTGAGGATGAATTGTCCTGAATTAGAGAAACATTGAAGCTCTTGGCTCAATGAACTTACAAGTCCTAGTTCAGACTCTACTTTTATGAAGTGTGGATAATCCACTCATAACCTACTTTTCATACTTCCTTTATGGAACAGTTCCCTGCAAGAACTAAATTACATTCTCTTATCTCTCTCTTATGCTAGTAGAGTACACTGTGGCCTTTTCAACCTAGATGGCCTTGACACAGAATTTAACTAGTAAGAACACAATCTTGATTTGTATAGACTCGCTGTAGAGTATTACAAGATCTGTAGCTACTCTCCCAATGCTAATTTACATTGGCAGGTTAGACCCTCAGAAATCAACTGCTACAAGCTACCCTCATGGTTCCAGGCTTTGTAGTGAGTGGTTGGAGAAGTGGCTTTGCAATGTTCTAACTGATGAGCCCCCATCAGGGTACTTTTGCCCATTAATTATCAGTAGCTCATCAGTCAGATGTAGTTAACTTTTTTGGTAAAGAATACTTATTAAATAATTACAGTAAGAATAGTTAATATAAATATACTGCCAAAAATCTGAGACACTCTCTCATAAAGTGTAAGGGGAAAAGTGGGTTCACATTTAGGAAGTGCATATAATATAAGAAGATAACTCACAGCTCATAGAAGTTTCAAGATGGAGTCCTCAAGATGTTTCCCTTAAATTTAGCATAGTTTTTGTGACAGGCTCCTTGCAGAGCCTTAAATTCAGCTTTATTTATTATGCCCAGTCTATTCATTATGCTATTTCTCATGATGGTCCAAAGGAGCACATTACAAGAAGGTATGACTTTAGCCTGCCAGGAAGATAAATACTTTCAACCTGCCCTTTTCAAAAAACCTATACTTTCATTAGCAAAAGTGGTCCCTAAAATGAACTTTTGAACCATTCATATTGCTGTCTTTAAGTCACAGTCTTAGAAAATTGCCCTGAAAACTGAAAGTTTAAGTGAATTGCCTAGGATCACACAGATAGCAGGACCTTCTGTGCCTTTATCCTCCTTAATAGCCCTTATTAATAAAAACAATGAATTTGATCATGAGGATGTAGATAAAAATGCTGACCTCATAGTGAGGAAGATGTGAGTTCAATCCTGAAATTCCCTGGCTGGTTGACCTTGAGAATTCAGTTAAGCTCTCAATGGCCTTCTTTAAGACTAAATTGCAAAGTAGGAGCCACGCTACACTAATGGTGGGAGTTTTCTCATCAGGAGTTACTTGTAACAACAATATCACAGGTCTGGTACAAAAAGGTAACTATTAATAATTTTAAAGATGTGTTTTATACATGTTTTATACTTACATTAAATGAGTATAGTATTTTAGAGTTTGTGGAATACTTTCACCTACCTTAGTTCATTATAGATGTCTTTCATGAACAAAGCTGCATTTTAATTTACCAAGTGATACATCTTAATGGACTATAAAGTGTTACATAAGTGCTTCCTCTCCAAAGCTATAAAATCAAATTAAGCCCAGAGAACTATAAGAACTGTATAGAAATCATTGATTAAAGCAAATAAGGAAATTAATCTGGTACCCATTCTGTCAATAGATAATGGTATGATTTTATAAAGTAATCTTTTTTCAGCCTTCTCCCAGATTGATCTTTTCCCTATTGGCATGCAGTCAAAGATCAATCAAATAATGCTCTTTTCCTTGGTTGAGTACCTTGGATTATTAAAATACTAGAAAGCTTGAAATAATTTATGATAGTAAGGTGATCTTCCAAATCAAAAAGGTTGATCTTGGTTAGCAAAATGATTTTCTTTCTTGGATTTTTGGTGGCATTTCAGCCGTGGACAAGGTGGTATAGTAGAAAAATCTCTAGATTTGCAGTCAGAGGACCTGTGTCCATTCTTGGTTCTATCATTTGCTGCCTGTCTTCTTCTATGACTCCAGGCAAGTGACTTAACCAGTCTGGTCCTCCATCACCTCATTTGTAAAAGGAGGGTATTACACAAGGATTATCTGTAAAGTCCGTTTCAGTTCTATTTCTAGAATATTGTGATGGGAAAAACTGCCTTGATGAAATGGAGGTATGTTTCTAATAAGATGGATGAAAGGACTTTTCAGTTTGGGGGACTGTCATGACACTGGTTGTATCAAAAATACATAATAGAAAGAATGCAAATACGAAAATCCAAATTGTTACCTGACTGATTTTCTAGCTCTGTTTTTGTCATTCCCTAGCCATAACAGTTAACTTTTAGCTAGATCTCTATTATTTCCATTGAAAGTGGTTTTTTTCCCTCCTCCAAATCTCAGCATTTTCAAAAGAGCAGGCCCAGTCAAAAATAAATGTTATGTTAACTAAGAAGCATGTCACCCAAGATGGAGTAATTTAAACTATCTGAAGACTGAACTCGAAGAAATTCTACTTTCCCCCAGTACTGTTTTTTATGTCAAGAAATGTTATGCTTCTGTCTTAGTGCCTTGTTTACCTTTAAGATGAATTAGCTGTTGATGTTGAAATCTCTCCCAGTTAGCCTGCGTCTGACATGGATAAGGTAAGGAGAGGGCAGAAATTCAGCTTTTGATGTTGGCGTGTTAGAAAGTAGAAAACAGAATAGCATAGCAGTTAGAGAAATGTTGTCTTTGGATCTAAAGGAGAGGAAGCTCAACCTAAGTCTACGATGCCAGACGTGAATAGCTTGAAGATAGAAATTTCAAATTCAAGACCTAACCTATGATGCAGTGAGTCTTTAATAAAAGTTTTAGAGTGTAAGAATGTCTTTTCATTGGGTTTGGGGTAAAAGAAGAAACAGAACACTATTTAAAAGTTTTACTATAAAATATTTTTAATATTTAAATTAAAATAAAAAATACATTTTCAACACAGCAATTTTTCCTTTCCCAGGCAAATTATACCCTGAGATATGAGAAGATGCTCTTAAAATGAAATATTTCATAATTTGCTTAATTTAAGTTTATGAAAATATCAGGAATCCTGGACATTAATGGCTCCAAATAAATGAAAGGAATACTTTCCATTTTTATTCTTAAGTCCAAAGTATTATTTAATAATAGGAACTCAGAATTTATTAGAAGTTTACTAAATATAGCATTTCCTTTATTTCATGAATGCTATCTTTTTTTTAAATAAAATTCACAGATCTAGATATAAAGTCAAATGTGGAATTCTCATGGAAAATAAAGATTAAGTTTGATTTTCAAAATATACCATCAAATATAAAGCATAAAGGCATAAAGGTTTTGCTTTACACATATATGATATAAATGAATTCTTTCTTCATGCTTATTTAGGTTGATTATTTGAACCCAATTACTTTTTATAGGTAAGGCCTGATTATTCCACCCTACTAACAGTACAGTGTCTAGAAATTTAGGGTGATTGGCCAGTCTTATGTACATTACATTCATTTAATTTTAGAGTTATTTGCTAGGTTGAAGTGACTTCCATTTTGTCATAGGCTATCACCAAGGTTGCTTTGGTAATGCTACACAGATTCCCAATTGTCCTCCACAAAGCCAGTTATTTTAATTTCCCAGTATATTTTAAAATACACCAATAACATCTATTTTGCAAATGGTGTAAGGATAAGTCTCACTTTTAACGATACCCAAAAAATATGCACAAACCCATACAAAGGAACAGCTGAAGAAAACACTCAAGACACTATGGAGGAAGAATTCATTGGGAATACTTGTATAAACATCTGAGCTACTGGATTGCTGATTTTCCCCTTAGCTTTAAATTCCCTATAAGATGGAAAAGAGAAGGGTTGAGTCAGTAAAAGGATGAAGGACTTAGAAGACTAGTAATCTCAAAGAAAATAACAACTGAAACCTCCCATGTGCCTGTACCATTGATAACTCCTAGCTATGAAAGACAGACTCCAGTGGCATTGGATTTGTTGATACAATTATTGCTCAAAACTGGCACGTCTGTTTATACCATGCTACATTTATGTTATTGTGCTCTAAGGCATCTCTATCATTCTCAGAGATTACTAAGATACAGCATGGGAGATGCAAAGGAATTTCTAATAAGGTAAGCATAATGCGTCTATGTCTGTGTCTCTCTCTACATTTTCATTGAATTTGTTTTGTTAAAAGAATTAATGGTAAAGGCATTACCATCAAAGGCATACAATCAGTAGATATTTAGGAGGGATACTTTCCATTTTTATTCTTAAGTCCAAAGTATTATTTAATAATAGGAACTCAGAATTTATTAGAAGTATACTAAATATAGCATTAACGTTAAATGGCTGAGTTGAAATCCCAAATAATGATACAATAACAATAACATCGATAGATTAGAACACTAGGCTAAATCTAATCTATATTTTACAGTTTAATCTAAAAATTTATTTCAAAATTCAAAGAGAATTGAGACAATCCTGGCAACCAATTTATCTGAAAACAATCTGTGGCTGTCAGCATACTTCAATATCTATAGGAAATCAATACAATAGATTTTTTTAAAATAGTGTAATTTTGAGCATCATGAAGACACCCATCACATTCAAGACAAAGGAGGTGTAAATTTGCTAAACTCTGAACTAAAGAGACTCTATCTGAGGAGTGTATTCAGTTCTGGGCATTACATCTTAGTAAGTAAACTGGAGAATGTCACAGCAAAGCAAACATCTTGCTTCACATCATTCTTTAAAGTATTGAAGAGAATGGGATTTTTAGACGGAAGAATTAGAAAATGGTAGAACATTATAATATTAATGAAAAATAATACCTTTAAGTAATGCATTTTACAAATGTTATGTCATTTGATCCTTATCACAACCTTGAAAGGTGGTAGATAGCATTATTTTCCTTACTTTACATATGAGGAAACTGAGGAAGAGAGAGGTAAGTTGATTTGTCTAGGGTCAGACAGCTTAATAAGTGTCTGCGGCTGGATTTGATTTCAGGACTTCTTGACTCCAAGGCTTGTATACTCAATTCACTTCACTTTCAACAGGGTTGTCATCAAGTATGTGGAAGGCTGTTATGTGGATAGAATATTTGTTTGATCTAGTCCCAGACCACAGAATAAGAACAATGGGTGAGAGTTGAACAAGGCAGGTTTAGGCTTCCTGAATGGAAAAACCTTAATAAATAGAGCTGGATGATTCAGAATCTAAATGATGTAACAAGTACTTCACTCAATAGGAGTTTTAAAGTAAAAGCTGAATGAGACATTCCAGGAATGTTATAGAAAGGTTTCTTGTTCAGGTACACAGCAGACTCCAGGTGCCTTCTGACTGAGTAAACCAGGCATTTTAAAGAATACCGTAAGGACATATCCCCTCTCAGTTTCTCAAATTCAGTTTCTGAAATCATAGATACAATGTCAAAAAATGTAGCATTGATTCTACATTCAAAAGACAGAGAAAATGAGGAAAATCCTGTTGAAAACAAATCTCAAGAAATTTATAAAATAAAGTATTTTTTATTTTTCTAGTTTTTCTGAGATGAATTAGCTAAGAATTTTTCTACCACTGAGCATCTAGGCATATAATCTTGTTCAGTTTAAATAGTTAATATTTAAATCAAATACTGAACAGACATCACAATTTGAAAATTTCATTCATGTTTGCTTATTTTATGGAAGATATCTTTTAAATGATGCTTTATAACATAATTCTCGGGGGTTATGCCCTCAGCAATATTATTGCAAATACGTTAGTGCCATTTTCTCTTGAATTATCTATGAGGAAGTTAAGTGCTTCATAGAGAAAGGAAATGTTCTATTATACCTTTCTGTGATAGAAATACATAGTTAAGCAATAATCAGAGAGTTCATGCCCTCTTCCACCATAAAACTCTTCACACTTCTTCCAAAAGCATCATATCTGACACATAGTAGGTGTTCCAGAAATGACAAAGATGACATATGCTATAAGATAATCATTTTAATTTTAAAAAAGGTTTATACATAAATAGAAGGTTGTCTTTCATACAGATACCAGCGTTTTCTCTCTTACCTAAGTATCCAGTTACACTGTTTTCTGCTGCTAAATCCTCACCTGACTGCTTATCAATAAAATTTAGACTCATTTGTTCAGCATTCAAGGTCCACCTCCATTTTGCACTGCCCTACCTTTCTTAATTTTTTTACATTGCACTTTCATTCTAGGTTCAACTGGTCTACCTTCTAACCCCACCTCTCTCCAACCAAAAATCCTTATGTTTGCAAAATCTACACCTTTCCTCACACTATTCCCTGTGCTTTGAATAGTCTTTCTCCCTTTTGTCTCTTGTACTACCACCTATATTTAAAGTTACACTGAAATGATTTCTCTTCCCTGAACTCCTTTATGATCCCCAATATTGGTAAGACCTCATTTAATTCTCATCCCCAGCACATGATTTTGCATCTCATTAATGCATGGACTTCATGTTATACATTAAATTTAACTATGCATCACATCTCCTGCAATGATTCAAACTTCATGAGATCAAAGAGACCAAATATCATTAAAAACGAGCTGCTTCTCTATTCAGAGAATCCTGCACAAAATAGTTTTGCTTTATTTTAACAAAAGTTCAGTGAATGAAGTAATCATGCATTTGAGTTTCCTTTTAAAATATGACAGCATGCAACGCAGATCAAGGTTTCTCCATTGTCTGGTCATAAAGACAACACAATTCTCCACTGAAGATGTTTTGATTTCATCCCTCAACCTACTAAAAGGAGGAAATTCTGGAAAACTTCAAAGGACATTTCATTTCTTAAATGGTTCCCTATCAAAAGTTTTGTACAAACAACTCTTCCCCCTACTCTCTCTCAAGTTCTGTAGAGTTTTGATGTTAAGAGCAAAAAAAAAAAAAAAAAAAGAAAAAGAAAAAGAAAAAATAAGCCATCCAGATTAGTGTTTTGTAAACTATGTAAAGTAAAAATAAAGATCCACTTAATAAAAACATTCACACAAACCAATTTATTCTATAAATGTTTATAAATTTTTCTATCACGAGCAACTGCATTTCTTCTTACCTCTTTCCCCTTTCCCATTCCTCCCTCCCCACTCCCTATCCCCTTTGCTTGGCATTATCACAAGTGTCCTGGTATTGTTTTGCAAGGAAATTGAGAAAGAAACACTTCACTCATTCGTCTCCATTTACTTAGCTTTCTATCTTGTTTAGGCGCCTTTTTATCTCTAGAGGCTAACTATTAATTAATAGAGAACTTGTACAGTGGCTGAGCTTTTAGTGAAGTACCTTCCTCCTATTGTGTTTCTTTGAAGATAATCAATTTCAGCCTCTTTTGACTGTCGATAAGTCTACATAATCACCTTTTTTGCCTTCCTTCGCAGCACCCCATGTGTCACTTAACTTGCTAGTACAGAACTCTAAGGCAAAAAGTCCATAATACATGGCTCCAGGAACAAATCTGACTTTTTTTCCCCTATCAACTTATACTGGGGATAGTTTTTAAACAATGGTATCCTCACCTTAGCCTTGGATGAATCTAATATGCGAAGGTAGGATTACAGATTTAGAGTAAGGATGAAACTACTCATTTTCCCAATGAGCAAAGTAGCTTAACCAAGGTCACACAGCTACAAAAGTAGTAGAGTCAAAATTCTAATCCAGGTCGTCCCAACACTAAAGTTTTCCAGAATTTCAGACTTCTCTTGAAGTTATGGATTACGACCTGTTATTAATGCCCTCAGTTTTTGTTTGTTTTACTTTTTTAGGGGGGAGGGATGGTGGGTAGGAAGTAATTAAAAGGTAGATAATATTCACACTCCAATATGAAAAATTAGACTGAGACAGAAACAAATGAACCCAGAAGAATCTCCACATTAAAAACAAAAGCAAAACAAAAAACAAACCTCATGCTGCATTGTTAGGAGAAAAACCTTCAAGGAAATAAAGGACCCTTTATTTCATCGTTAGTCATAATGTTCTTTACATGAGTAATTAAGCCTGAGAATATTACACTGAACGTTTGGTGATTGAAATTAATATCGTCTAAATGAAGCATTTTCCTTTTTATTTTCAACAGCTGTGCATTTATATTTAGTGTGCACATCCTTTCTGGAGAAGACAAAAGCGTAATTCTGTGCATTCAAATTAACCACCAATTCTTCACTAGTTCAAATAAAATATGTGGAAACCAACCTCTGTCTAGTATAGAAAAAGCTCTGCGAGTTCTGGCAGTGAAGACAGTGCTCTCCTCTCTTAGCCTAGAAATCCAACCTTTTCTGCAGCTGTGGCTGTGATTGCTGTCAGTGAGGGCTGCAGCGGCACCTTCTGGCAGATGAAGGAATCTATTTTCTGAGAAAAAAAAGAATACTTTTGCGTATGGGAGAGAATTATTTATGATCCTGAATGAAGAAATGTACAGAGAAAAGGAAATGGAGTAGTTAAAACTCATTATTTTTCTCCATCTGTATTTTTGTGATATGACTAGTAGAAAAGGAGCGGATCAGTAAATGGTAAGAAGAAATGATTGAAAATTTAAATGCCTTTGGAATTTCCTTACTAGGCAAGCAAGCCCTGAATACTTGGTGAAGCAAAACATGACATCTAGTAGCATTCTGTTATAGACTAATGAAGAACAATTTCTTATTTAGAACATGCTAGGTATATCCTCTACTTATAATATATCAGGTAGTGTAATAATTCTAAAATGTTCAACAACTGATTTCTTAAAACTTTACCTATTTTTAATATTTTCCCCCAAAGACTTATAATGGTGAAATATAAATATATATCCACAAGGATTTGTTGCTTCTAGCATTTAAGGTTTCTGCATATAAATAATGTGCATGAAGGTGTTAATATACATGCCGTTTATTATAACAGGCACATTCTGTTACTCTGAATGTTCCTAAGAAGTCTCAAAACTGAACATCAATATTTAACTTTAGGTTTTTGCATTTCTAGTGACCTGAGTCTACATAAGCTGGAAGGAATGTCCCTTGTTAATTTCAGTTTAAATTAATGCAATGACTATTGGTGTACCAAATTATAGAAATCCATATTATATGAAGTACAGAATATAGATCATGTATAGTTTTCTAATTTTAAAAAAAGAAATCTTTCCCCTTCCACCAAATAGGTAATCCCACCCCACCCCCAAGTTTCTATAGATTTAAACTTTTCCATTACTTTTAAAATCCAATGTGAATGGAATTCATGGCATTGTGGAATCTGTGAGTTAAAATGGATTTGCCTTTGAACGGATCATTTTGTATACATATGTACTTATATGTGTATATAGTTTTTCATCACTAAAATGTAAGGTCCTTGAAAGTAAGGGACATTTAAAATATCCCCAACAAAACAATTTCTCAAATGAAATGTTAAAGGATTGAATGCACCTTCACTAGAAATGTTGGGGTTGAATCAATCACTTCACTGACTGCTTTTCCAAAAGCAATGACAAACCTCTTTGGGCACATTAACACTGAGTTAAAACAGTAACAGTATCATGATAAAAGAATTGGTGTTTCAAGAATATCTTTAAAAAGATGATCTCTATCAGAACATTTTAAAGGAAGCTGCATTTCTAGATCTGAGCTTTTCAGACTATAGTCCTTTAGGATATGTTTTTTAAACCGACAATTCTCTTCTCCAATCTCTGCATTAAGTTTTAAGTGGTATCTGATTATCCTGATCACTTTTAACTGTCTGAATATTTCATTATAGCTTGAAGCTATATTACATTTTCTCTGTGAACATTTTTCATTAATTGAATCGTGATTAGCATATAATGTCAATATAACAGCAGACTTTAAGTTAACAATAAGAATATTAATATTCTAAAATTGCAGTTACATTCATTTGTACTTACAATGCACAGAAAACATGTTTATTTATATTTCCACTTTTCTACCATACCTTCATTATTAGTTTGTTGGATCTGAAAAACCAACCTGAATATTCTATTATGTTAGAGAATGGAATATATTTTAGTAAAACAAACTCAATAATTTAGCATAGAATTAGCACCCAGCATAAGTTTTCACATATAAATGAATATATATATAGTTCTCCTTGTCTTTACTTTTCTTATGGTGATTGAAATTATTCTACAAGTGTTGACAGACCTTAAACCATCTGCCAGTCTACATAGTACTAGAACTGTGAACTATAAGAAATAATACATTGCATTTGCACCATGGTACTTATTTGTCATGTACCTGTCATATACTCTTCTTTGAAGGGGCAGCTAGATGATGCAGTGGATAGAGCACCAGCGTAGGAGTCAGGAGGACCTGAGTTCAAATCTCACCTCAGACACTTGACATTCACTAGCTGTGTGACCTTGGGCAAGTCATGTAACCCCAATTGCCTCATCCTGGGTCATCTCTATTCATCCTGATGAATATCTGGTCACTGGATTCAGATGGCTCTGGAGGAGAAGTGAGGCTGGTGACCTGCACAACCCTCACTTACTCAAAACAATAGTCAAGTGCAAGTCATGTCAACATTTCTCTGATGGCATGGTCTTCTTTGGCAACAAAGGACGAACACACACACACACACACACACACTCTACTGTGAGTATATACCACATATATGAACAATAATATGGGTTTTTTTCCCTCTTCTCTGGAAAGCAGTCAACATTTCTCCTAATATTAGTAACTAAAAGAGTGCAAGAAGCTTACTTTATACTCAGGTTAAGCTAACAGATACTAATGGATACTGTGGAAAAGAGGAACTTAGAGAAAATAGCCAGGGTATCTAGAGGAAAGGTAATAGGCACCCATTGTGAAAATTAAATGAATATCAAATGATCATTTGGATATGTTAAGTTTATCTATCAAGACCCAGAAGATAAATTCTTCAAATTTATTTGATCCAACAAAGTGGCAACCACAGTCTTGTAGCTTTCCATAAAGACTTCATTATAGAATCATAGTCTTAGACTTGGAGTGAATGTTATTGGTCAACCTGGGTCAACCTGGGTCAACCTGGTCAACTGGTCAACCTCTACCTGATATACAAACTCCTTATAAAATAAATTTAGTGATGAAGCACTTAATATTTCAAAAAGCACCACATTCTAGTTCCCAAAAATTCTAAATTTTAAGAAGTATTCCCTTGTATTGTAAAAACAAATATACCTCTTTGCAACATCTGTCAACCAGTCATGGGCATCATATTAAGAACCCCTGGTCTAGATCCCCTTAAGATACACTCTAGATTTTTCACATTTGTCTTAATGGATGACAACCAGATCTGAACAATGCATATATAATGCTGTCCAAATTAACACTCATATAACACCATACAAAGCAAAGTCATTTCAAAATGATGTTAAAGACACATAAGTCAATTTCACTATAGTAGCACTTCATCAATTACTCAGTTATAAGATTGATGCTTTAAAATGATACATATTTCTATAATATGTGGTTTTGTCTTCTTTCCCAGAACCACTTAGCGAATATTATTTTGTCTGTATTTGGATGCAGTTTGATGATTGCAGAGTGCAGTATGTTTATCTCTATAGTTTATCTTTTTCATAATGTTTTATATCTGTTAATGCATTCTGTGATTTCATTAGTTCACTGGGCTGTCAAATCACAGTGATGGTTGAGGTTGCAACAAAATAAATGCATAATTCTTTATTACATGAAATGCTATATTATCATTGTATCTATGCAGTTGAATTTTTGAACCCAAGAGTAGGACTTCACATTTGTTATGTATTATGTATTATTTCGTTAAATTTTGCCCAGTATTCTAGTTTGACAAGATCTTTTGGGATCCTCATTATGCCAGGTAATGGATTAGCTAGGCTTCTGAGCTTTGAGTAATCCACAAATTTGATTACCATGACCTATATTTATTTATCCAAGTAATTATTTTTTAAATATGTTGAACAAAATGAGGCTAAGAACGGACACTTGTGGCACACCATGAGATACTGTACTTTAGGTTGACATAAATCTGTCAAAAATCCATATGTTTTGAGAGCCATATTAATACAATTCTGAATTTACTTAACTGTATAATCATTCAGCCTATATGTTTTCATCCTATACATGAATTGTAAGACATTATCTCAAATGCCCTGTTGAAATGCATTTATAGCATGTCAACAGCTAGTTGACTATTTTACCGGACTAATAAAAATAGAAGTCAGATAAGCTGGATGTGGTCGTTTGGTCAAGTCAAACTCTTTGGAATGCTGCAGGTCATAGCATGCCCACACTATACCAATGGGGTCTTCTTGGCAAAGATACTAGAGTGGTTTCCCATTTCCTTTTCCAGTGGCTATTACTTGTTCTTACTATACATATTCTGGCTCATAGTTACGTTTTCTTCTTCTAAGTGATTGATAATCACTGTTAATAATTAATTCTTGATTTATTTTTGTCCAAAGGTTGGCTTCAAGGGCAAGTCCTCTATAATTTTATTGATATTGAGTCAATATTTTTCAGAGACAATTGGGGTTAAATGACTTCCCCAAGGTCACACATATTATTGTGCCATAAGGAATGACAGAAGGACAGCTTCATAGAAACATGAAAAGATATTGATAAACTGATGAACAGGAGAGTGAACAGCACCAAGGAAACAATTTATACAACACAAATCACATGGTAAAGACTAATAATTACAAAAGACAACTCTAATCAATGAAATAACCAGTTAACAATATAAGAATAAACATATTGAGGTAAACTACCTACTTCATGAAAGAGCCATTATTGCATCAAATTCATTATACTTGATTATACTTGACCAAAATGTGTACTGGTCATGTGTAAATATATGTATTTGTTATAAAGGTGTTTTGTTTTGTTTTGCTGTAATTTGTTAAGAGGAGGTATGTCAGTAATTTCTCTTCAAAATAGAAAGAAAAAAAGTAATTGTAAATAAAATTCATATTTAAAATAAAATACACAAAAGAAAAGAAAATTCAGAAAAGAAAGAGAAGCAGTACAACTTCAAAAGAAACAATTTGTTGCTGCTGCTGCTGTTATTAAATCATTTTCAGTCACATCAGACACCTCTTGACCCCATTTGGGATTTTTTAGCAAAGATACTAGAGTGTGTTGCCATTTCCATCTCAAGCTCCTTTTACAGATGAGAAAATTGGGGCAACTAGAGTTGAATGACTTGTCCAGGGTCACACACCTAGTAAGTATCTCAGTAGAATTTGAACTCAGAAGATGAGTCTTTCTGATTCTATCTAGCACTCTATACACTGTCCTACCTAGCTGCCTTTAAAAAAAATTTCTTTATTTTCAGTTTTCAACATGTACTTTATAAATTTTAGGTTTTCTTCCCCTCCCCTCCCAAGATGTCTTGCAATCCTATGTAGGCTTCACACATATATTCACACTAAACACATTTTCACATTAGACAAGTTACACAGAAGTATTATAATGAATGAGAGAAACCATGACAAAGGAAAAAAAAAACAAAATAGAAAAGAGTCTGCTTCACTCTGCAATTCAGCCCCATAGTATTTTCTCTGGATGTGAATGACATTTTCCATCATGAGTCGTTTTGGAAAAGTTTTAGATCCTTGCAATGCTGAGAAGGGCTAAGTCTATCAAAATCAGTCCTTGCACACTGTGGCAGTCACTATGTACAATGTCTTCCTGGTTCTGTTCACTTCACTCTTAATCAGTTCATATAAGTCTTTCTAGGCTTTCCTGCAGTCTGCCTGCTCATTATATAGCACAATAGTATTTCATTAGATTCATATACCACAACTTGTTCAGCCATTGCCCAAATGATGGGTATCCTCTTGATTTCCAGTTCTTGGCCACCATGAAAAGAGTTACTATAAATATTTTCATCCATGGGAGTCCTTTTCCCATTTTTATGATCTCTTTGGGGTACAACTCTAGAAGTGATATGGCTGGTTCAAAAGGTAAGCACATTTTTTATAGCTCTTTGGGCATAGTTCCAAATTGCTCTCCAAAACAGTTGGATTTGCTCACAGTTCCATCAACAATGAATTGCTGTTTCAACTTTCCCATGTCATCTCTAACATTTATCATTTTCTTGTCTTGTCATGTTAGCCAATCTGATAGCTGTGATGTGGTACCTCAGAGCTGTTTTGATTTGCATCTCTCTAATCAATAGTGATTTAGAGCATTTTTTCATTTGACTATAGATGGCTTTCATTTCTTCCTCAGAAAACTGCCTGTTCCCATCCTTTGACCATTTATCAACTGGGGAACGACTTGTATTCTTGTAAATTTGACTCAGTTCTCTATATATTTTAGAAATTAGGTTTTTATCAAAGACACTAGATATAAAATTTCTTTCCCAGTTTTCTGCTTCACCTAGCTGCCTGTTTAAAACCAAATATATTCATAGATTCTTATGCCACACTATTTTTGTCTCTTCTGCTCTGTCTGTAGAAATACATTTAATTTTGTGTCTGTCAAGTACAGAATAAAACACACATCAATATGTACATACATACATACATATATATTATATATGATACATATTTGTTCAGGCATGCTCAACTCTTTGTGACCCCATTTGAAGCTTTTTAAGCAAAGACACTGGAGTGGTTTGCCGTTTCCTTTTCTAGCTCATTTTACAGATGAGTTACCAAGACAACCAGGATAAAGTGACTTGCCCAGAGTCACACAGCTACGTAAATGTCTGAGACCAGATTTGAACTTGAGAAGATGAGGCTTTTTCTAGTGTTATCTTAATTCCCAATTATGAGTAATTACTCTGCCCTTTCTCTACTTCTATTGTGAAGCCACCAATATCACCATAAAGTAAAAATTAGGGGGGGCAGACAAAGATAAAGAATGAGCACCCAAAGGCAAAATCACAGAGAACCAGAAATAGATCACTAGGGAGGCATTTGATACCTTTGGTGTTAATTGAATTAGGACAATAAATATTCTGGAGCTCAAGGGTATCATGAGATCTTCACATTTTAAATTTAAGAAGAGATGGCACACTAATAAGAATCACCTAGATGAATAAAAGTAAAACTGAACTGACTTTGTATACTACATTTTTATGCCAAGAATCTTCAGGTCCTCAGTCTTTTTATTCTTATGCTAATGACATCCTTCAGTCACTCCAGCAATTACTACAGTCCTTTTCTCCCCACAATTCCCTACACCACTTCATTGCCCTTGATGCCACCCTACTTACCATTTGGCAGACAATGTTGAGACCATCCAATATGAGTTCTATCACCTTTCTTTTTCTGCATTTCATAGACTCTGTTTTCACTTATACTCTCTCCTTCCCAACTTTAAAAATGGGGTTCTCAACATCTTTGTTCTTTCTGAAGTATTCGAAACTACCAACCATCCTTCCTTTTTGATACTCTGGCTTCTACCTTGGCTACTTTTATCTTCCATTTCTCCATTCTAACCAGTTTTCATTGGTTTCTCCTAAATGTGTATGAATGTGAAGCTTATAGAATAGAGTTTAACACTCTATTTCTATGTCAATTCATCTACTTCTATGCCTTCATTTTGAACACCTCTGCCCATCATTTCCAAATCTATATTTTCAGTCCTGAAGTTTCCATCATCTTCTGAACTCAATTTCCTATCTTCTAGACATTTCTACTGAAGTGACCTGCCCACATCTGTCTTAAGTTACCTCCCAAAAAAACATCATAGATTCCCCAAATCAGCTCTTTACATCTATTTCTCTTCTTAAGAGCACCAACATTTCTCCAGCGGCATAAACTCAGAATATGAGTCAATTTTGACTATTCTCTCTCCATCTCCAGTTGTCAACCTTGTCGTTTATTTGTCTGCAATGTTCTTCATTTCTCTTACTTAACCCACTTAATCAGTTAAGGCCATCATCATCTCTTGACT
>CM053771.1:429673786-429749130 GCA_028658325.1 Potorous gilbertii
ACTTAAGAGAGGGTACTAATAATACTGCTTCTCTATATTTGGCAGATTCATTTATTTCAAATTCATATTAAAAATCATCATAGCAAGGTTCTGACTAGAACTTTCAAAGACCAGTTCTGTCATCAGATTCTTCTTTCACTCTGCCAATGTCACCACCATGTAAATGGAGCAGGACAGGTCCATTAAGCAGAATGTTTCAGCCAGAGACGTTCTAATCCTGAGCATGTAGACAGGTTAACTATCCTGAGAAAGCAATGAAATAACCCGTCTTCCTACTCCCAATACATCTGTACACCTGCAGCCATATTACATTGGAAAGAAAATCAACTGGACAAACTCGGGCTCAGAAAACCCAAGTGCTGAGAACTATTGAGAACAAAAAGCCACAGTTAGTTTTAATTTTTTAGGCGTGACTTGTAAATGATTTTCATCATTATTGAAGCACATTTTTCTGTCAAAATGGTGAATTAAGCCTCCTTAGTCTCAAAATAATATTTAATAATTCAATAAGAAGTATTCACTTTGGGGGGCCTGAGTAATTATACAAGAATCAATAAAACTCTAGGACTGGCAAGACATGCCTGGAGCTGAAGAAAAGAAATGCTGATTATGCCTGTCATGTATTAGGGGGTTGAGATTCATTCTGTTTGGCTCAACAAGGCAATAGCAGGAGCAAAGGTCCAAGTTACAAAGACACAGGTCTAGGTGTGTTGTCAGCAGACCTTCAGAGCAGTGCAAGAGAAGTCGATTCCCCTTGGAAATCTTCAAGCAGAAACTAGACAAGTCGTTGTTGAGTATGTTACAATAGGGATTCCTTTCATATATAGGTTGAACTTAAAGGCTGAAGTCTCTTCTAACTCCCAAATTCTCTGATTCTCTAATTGTTTTAAAAAACATTGTTATTAACATGTGCTAGAGTTGGAAGGGATATTAGAAATAACTCTTCTAAACCTTGTATTCTTCACATGTTGTTATTGTTGTGGGTTAGGTATTTTTCAGCTGTGCCCAATTTTTGGTGACCACTTGGGGTAAACTTGACAAAGACACTAAACTGGTTTGTCATTTCCTTCTCCAGCACATTTTACAAATGAGGTAGCTGAGGTAAACAGTGTTAAGTGACTTGCCCAGCATCACAGTTATTAAGTGTCTGACTGACACTGGATTTAAACTCGCCTTCCTGAGTCAAGGTCCAGGTCATAGTCTACTAGGTCACCTAGCTGTCCTATTCTGCTGTAAATTGTCTATTTGATAAACCCTGAGGTTGTTTACTTGTTTTTGTTTTGTTTTGGTTTTTTATCCAGGGTAAGAAGGCTACAAATATGCAGGTATATTGGGAATGGGAGGATTCTTCATTCCATTGCTTTGTCAGGAATATTTAACCTATCCAAAGAGGTGAAATTACTTTCCCAATATCACACAATTGTCCTAGTACCACAGAACAGAGAATAGGACACGGGACACTACACTCTCAGTCTTGTACTGCTTCCAGCTTATCACTGCTCTCCTCAACCCAGTATTAAAATTGACTCTACCTTTGACAAGCTTTATTTCTACTTTTATGGAGGCAACTAGCTCTTAAGAAAATACTACAATTGCCATTCTCAGTTGCAGTTTAGACTTTTAAAAATTCAAAATAACACATTATATTACCCAGGATGTGATTGATCCACCAGCTGCTGTTACATGTCTCATTATGGGCAGAGGAAAAAAAGTAACATAAAAATTTTGGTAATTCTAATGAGATGATCCAAAGAAAATTTAGCCAATGTGCTTAATACATATCAGCAATTCGGAATCACAGACAAAATTTCAGTAGAAGATAAACCTACTAAAATTGCAAATGTCTCAAATTTGATATGTATCCTCATTGGAATATTGTAGAAGTATTTTTTTTTTAATAAAGAAAATCTCATTTGCACAACTGCAGATCTACTTTTCAAGATTTTTTTGTATGACTACTGCCAATTTGAATCCCCAGATTGGAATAAATGCATAGCCATCTGTTCTAGTGGTGTAGCTGCATAAACCAACCTCACCAAGGCAATTGTTTCTAATGCCACTGGTGCTCACTGAAGGCTCTCCTTTGTTTCCTCTCCAGTGAATAAATTAAGGTGGATATGTATCAGATTTGTAATAAGAAGATAATCTCAATGAAAATAAAAATCTCCATGCCAAAAATATATTTAACCCCTTCTGCCCTGGGAACCTCATCCATTTGATAGCTATAATATGTTTCCACTTGCTATTCACATCATTTTTTTCCCTTTGACACTGGCAGGTAATCAGAATATAACTGGTGTTGATTTATTCTTGACCATACAAAAATGAAACAATGTAAAAATGGAGAAAAAGAATTGGATAATGAAACTAGATTGACTTTATTACTTTAAGTGGGAAGTTACGCTAAGGATATTGTCTTGGACTAGGAATAAAATGTTACAAAAATAAAGTATGATCGTAGCCCTTTCAAAAAGATTTTATGGAACATGAGAGTATTCTGTGAGATGAAGGGAATGCAGTCTAACAGGTAAAATGAAATGAGTATAGTTCTGTTACATGAATTTTTTATTTATTTGTTTTAATTACAGTAGAGTGATATAGTGGTAAAAAGAAGTGGATCAGTGGATGTAGGGCAGGAGGACCTACATTCAAACCCTTATCACTTACTACATACATGTAACCATAGCCAACTCAAAACTCTCTGGGCCTCTGTTTCCTCAGATCATAAATGAAGGGGTTGGATTAAATAAAATATGATGGACACTCAAGTCTTAAATTAATCTAATATTAACAAGAAAAAAGATAGCTCTGAGTCAAAATGATCTGAGTTCAAGTCTCTTCTCTGACACATTATGACTACGTACCCTGTGCATAACCTTTCATTACCCCAGGAAATTTTCTAAGATTACAAATTACAGATTAGCTACAGCCAGAGGACCCCCTCCTACCCCCAACTCAGGGCTGTTTGTGGCTACAACACTTTGGATTGCCGCCTGAATCAGAATAAAATGTAATTAGGAAATATTCAACAAAATAAAATATAATAAAACATAGAAAATATTAATATGTGGTTTTCTAAATCAACATATATCCTTCAGAGATATTTCTGTATTGTTTAGTGGCTACTCTTTCTATGTTTGACACTGGTGCCCTAAACCAGAGAAAGTGGACACAAGATGAAAGCATTAACTTCCTTTAAAAAAAAATTAGCTGGCTAGAGTTTTGGACAGGGAACCCAGAGAGGCAATAATTCTGATTTAAATATTGCTTCTCTAGATTGACTAGACTTCAAATATTGATCTTGAAATAACTGGCTGAAGCCAATGGAGTTTTGCTTTAAAAGATAAAATTTCCATTATTTATTATGGAAATTGATTCTAAATGTTAAATTGACATTATTTATTAATATATGCCTAAGCCAAATGAGATGGATAGCTAAACAATCACAGTCAGTGCCAAAATCTATTTCCATATATGAGGTCAAACCAGGACAAGTTATCGATAACATACAAATAAAGAATAATCCATTTAGTTATTTAGGACCAACTTGTCTATAATCTTTACCTCCCATCAGAACCCAATTCACCTTAAACAATGGAGAGTGAAGTCACTGGGGAATGTGAAACTTAACCAAAAGGGACAAAGTTTCATGACAATTCTTGAAGACAACATATGGTTCCCAAATGACAAGTCTAGGTAAATTAGTTGGGAATTTACCATATAAAAATTCCTCAGTAAAATACTTCTATTAAATGAGAATTTTGCTAAATTCCTGCTTTAATATTGTATCAATGTAATGGCATATTAACATTATATAAATAATGTTATATAAATTCTATAGTTGTCTCTGCCACTATCACCTTTCCTCACCCAATCTCTCCTTATGTCCACGCACTGAATGTCAGTGGCCTAGAGTGTATGCAGTTTGGTGAAACATGTTCCTTCTTCGGTCATGTCAGTTCTCAGAGAAACTGGATTCAAATCCCATCTCTGGAACTTATTACTTTTGTCACCTTGAGCAAAACATAGTCTCCTGGGGTCTCAATTTTCTCACCAGTAAAATAAAGAGATTGGATTAATTAAGCATTGGGGGCTGTTTCAGATCTAAATCTAGTTTGCAGTATTAGGTTTAGTCAGATGAGTGAATGACTATTTTTTTCTTCCTCCCACCATCTCTTCCTTTCTGAAATGTAATTCTACTGTTATATAAGTAAACTGAAGCCTAGACAAGGAAGTAAAATAATCAGATCATTCAGCATTTTCTTAAAAGTGTTCAAATACTTCAACTGTAAAATTAATTACAAGTACAATACTGCAGACTATAGATTATAGTTCAAAAGAGTATGACACTCAGAAAACCTTTTTCAAATAGTATAGAGGTTAGTGTCTCTTTCAAGTAATAAGAGTCATCTGTTTTATAATAGGATCTTTCTTTCTGAGAAAATGTTTTCCAAGGTGATATGTCAGTGTAGGAGAAAGGCATTAGAGGAATGAGGGAAACATAAAATTTATTATAACTATAAAGCATAAAAAAATTGCACATCAGCTAGGGGACATACTCCTTTCCCTTTACCAACTCATTTCACCCCCTGTCCCTCCTTCAAATCTGGCTGTCTTCCTAACAGTCCTTGATAATTGAACTTGAGCCATCCTAAGGGCTGAGGATCATTTCAGGAGGTTATGTTCACTTTCCTAGTTTTCTGAGATAAGTTTATTTCTCAGTGATCTTCAAAACTCTTTTTGATCTTATCTTCTAACATATCACCCTCTCCTGTTTCCTCCGCACATGGAGTTATTTATATAGTTATTTTCTCTTCTTCCCGGTAGCCAAAGAAGCTGTATTGCTTTTAAGTTACAATCTTTGGCTTTGGCTTCACATGCATAAGTAGAACTGGATAAAACCAAACTGCTTCACCCATCTATATTCCCAAGCACTCTTTCCATTCAGTTCGAGATTCACAACTCTCCAGGTGTATCCTGTATCTGTGTCTTCCAGTGCTGAGTATCTGAGCCTTATCCAGATATAAGCCGCATTTCTCATTTCACCCACTTTTATAGATTATCACCACCACTACTATAACTACTAATAATCAGCATTTACATGTAAGATTTTAAGTTCACAATATACTTCACATCGTAATTCTTTGGATCTTCATTCTCCCTGCCCTTTCCCCACCTCAAAAAAACCCAACAAAACATTTTGCAGATGAGCAATCTAAGGGAGAGAAAAACAAAGTAAATTGATTAGATCAGATAACTAGGAAGTGTCAGTGATTTGAACTCAGCCCTTCCTGCTTCCAAGTGAGCCAACTCTGTCCATTACGCTGCCTAGCTGCCTTATTTTTGAGGATCATTTTTTTTCACCAGAATTTTTCTCTGTACCTTCAAACTTTCAGAGGATTTCCATAACTTGGGGGAAGGGGTTCTCTTTGACCCAGCACTGTTCTTCCTGAAGTTAACTACTGCCTCCTTAATTGTCTATCTTCTCAAATAAGAGCACTAGAGAGATCATCCCCTCACCAACCCTTTGAAGCAGGCTGACATAAATCACATACAAGAAGGAAGCAAGTAGGTTTCACAGTTGATTTTCTGGGGCAAAACTCATCTTCATATACTCATTCAGCTGAGAGACAAAGAGAATCCAAGAACCTGAAGAACCTGTGTCTATTATTTGATGAAAGAGGAAAGGGGAGACGGAAGAAAAGAGAAGTAGAGAAAATGAGAGACAGGAGAGAAAGGAAGGGAGAGAGGTAGAAAGAAAAGGTAAAAGAAGGGAGGAGATGAGAGATAGAGAGAGGACAGGAAGGGGCAGGATAGGAAAGAAATTGAACTGCTAGAACAAACTGTAGCCTCAAGACTCAAAAAATTAGTATGCACATACATTTAAGATTATTTGATGTTTTTTAGTGGATGAAATGACAAGTTATTTTGCTCAATGATGTTGCAATTATAAAAGTATAAATAGAAACTTCCCAATGGCATCCATCATTGTTTAAGAATTCTACATCAATATTCTGCAGATGCTATTGGGGGTGATATTCTGCTGATTGCATCACACCACCCAAATAAAACAGGGTGTCATCAATGATGTGCACTGGCACACTGAAATAACCAAGTAACCCAGCAATACCACTTCTAGGGCTATATTCCAAAGAGATCATACAAATGACAAGAGGACACACATGTACAAAAAATATTAATAACAGCTTTTTTGTGGTGGCCAAGAACTAGAAATTGAGAGCATACTCATCAATTGGGTGATGGTTAAACAAGTTGTGATATATGAATCTAATTAAATACTATTGTGCTATAAGAAATGATGAACAAGTGGACTTCAGAAAAGCCTTGAAAGACATATAAGCTGATGCTAAGTGAAGTGAACAGAACCAGGAGAACATTGTACATAGTAGCAGCCACAGTGTGGGATGGCTTTTAATAGACTTCTCAGCAATGCAAGGACCTAAAACAACTTCAAAAGAAGAATGATGGAAAACACCATCCACATCCAGAAAAAGAACTATGCAACTGGAATGCAGAGCTAAACCAACTCTTTTCTTTTTTGTTTTATTTTGTTCCTTTCTCATGGTTTCTCCCATTCAAGATATATATATATATATATAAAATTTTTCTATGCAACATGACGAATGTGAAAATGCATTTAGTAGGAATGTATGTGTGGAGTCCATACAGGATTATGTGCTGTCTTGGGGAGAAGGAGGGGAAGAAAATTTAAAACTTATAAAAGTGAATGTAAAAATCCAAATATAAATGAATTGTAAAATGTAAAAAAATGACTACATAGATGATTATTGTATATTGCCCATATTACATGCTGATCAAATATAAAATTAAGCCTTCTATGATTCCCTCATCAATAAACCCTCAATAAGAGTTCTAAAACCTCATATTATTAAAATCTCGTGATTAAAAAAATTAACATTCTAATGCAATTATCATGAAATATTCTTCCTGCTTACTTTCCTATCTTATAATATCTGGCTTCCTTCAAAACTCAGTTCAAATTAAACCTACAGAAACTTCTTCCCAGTCCTGAAGCTGCTAAGGTCTTCACTTCCACGGTTACTTGGTAGCCCTTTCATATGTCACATACATCAGGCAAATACTAGCTTTTCCTTTGTAATTGTATTCCAAGACCCTATTAGCACAATGTGATAGTATGAGCTTAATACAGACTTGCTGACTGATGGATATAACACTGCACTGTAATTATCACTGATGAGGGTCCTCTTCATTTTAGACCTTTCATTCTATGAAGGCAGGGAGCATCTAGCACAATGCTCAGAACAACGTTTAATATATTTTGCTGAAATAAATTCTACTGGAGAGTTGCAAATTTGAGCTTCAATGAATCACTTATATTTATCCCATTTTCCAACAATATTTTTTTAAAGCAAAACTGACAGTCTCAAAATGGGAAGGAACCTCAGATGCCCCAAAAATATCCAAATGAAAATGCCAACCAGAACATGTATGATGAATGAATACTGAATTTGCACTTGAAGATTTTTATTGAGGGGGAGCCAAATATCTCCTAATCCAAACCATTCCATTACTTCGGCTATGTCTAATTGTTAGTAAGAGCTTTTCTTGAAGAGATTTGCTTGCTGATATTTCTATTTTAATATTTATGCCTGAGGTTATAAATATGATCACAGCAACTATGAGGAAAATGTTTTATCTGAAAGAAATTATATTGAGAGGATATAAGGAAACATAACTTTGATAAGATTTTTCTTAAAGTAATCATGAAAAGAAGTTTGTAATTTTAATCATTTAAAAACAATCCCATGTAAGTAGATATTTGGAATATTTCTTCCAAGCAAGGATTTGCTTCCTCAAGAAAGACAGATGACATGACTGAACAGAAAAATTTTTGTCAAATGTTTTAAAAGTTATCTTTAAAACACACTCAGAGTAAGAGAAGAAAATTAGAAAAGACTAATACTTTAGGGATATTTGTTTTATTTTTCCTCTGCAACTGATATTTATCTCTTTTATCAATGTCTGAAAAAGACAATGATGTAAGAAAAATGCAACAAAAACAAGGGTGTAAATGTTACATTTGCCTTTTTATCTTATAAGTTTCAAATAAACAACTGACATAAACAGAAACTTAACATGATATATAAAATTCACCTTTTCAAAAGATTTTTTAAAAACTGTAGGTGAATATTTCCTCTTACTGGATAGGTCACAGAAGCAAGAAAGTTAGAGCCTTATCAAAATTTTAAAGAAAACTTAATATCTATACTTCAAAAATTGTTCTCAAAATTGACATTCTACCAGATTTGTTTTAGGAAAAAAATACAGTAGCAAAGGAAGAGAATTATAGACAAATATTAACAATAAATAACAATCTATTTGAAATAAAATCGGGGCCAAAAATTTGCAACTATTAAAAACAATCCAAAATAAACCAAACCCAATTACTATGACTAAGGAGGGTTTTATACTAGGAACAGAAGTATGGTTTCATATTCAGAAAGCAATTAAATAATAATACTGAAAGAAAAACAAAGCATTCCAAACCACATTATTATATCAATAGATATAGACAAAGTACTTGGCAAGATACAACATTTATTTATGATAACACAAAACCTTTCGAACTTTAGTTATAAGGGGATCTTTCAAATGTAATTGAAAAAATATCCATAAACTATGCCCAACGGACTATAAATGTATGCATCCCCTTTGACCTAGCAATACCACTACTATACTACTATATCCCAAAAGAGATTAAAAAGAAAAATGAAAAGGACATATCTGTACAAAAATATTTATAGTAGGTCTTTTCTGATGGCAAAGAATTGGAAATTGAGGGGATGTCCATCAATTGGGGAATGTCTAAACAAATTAGGATATGTAATTATGATAGAATACTACTGTTCTTTAAGAAATGATGAGCAGAATGCTCTCAGAAAAAACAAAATTGAAAGACTTACATGAGCTGATGCAAAGTGAAATAGTTCTTGTGCTTGTTCTTCTGTGTCCAAAGCAACAGCAATGTTGCAAGATGATTAGCTGTGAATGATTTAGCTGTTCGCAGTAATGCAATGATCCAAGACAACTCTAAAGGACTTATGATGAAAAATGCTATCCATCCCCAGAGAAAGAACTGATTGTCTCTTAATACGGATTGAAGCAAACTTTTTTTTAATTTACTTTTCTTGAGGTTTTTTTTTGTCTATGTTTTCTTTCACAACATAACTAATATGGAAATGTTTTGCATGATTACATATATAAACTGTATCTAATTGCTTGTTTGTATCTATATCTATAAATATATAGATGCACACACACATAACACATGCATGGCAAGGGGGACTTGAAAGTCCAGAACATCTCACATTTGCAAAGAAAATAGACACAATTTGGGAACTGTTGCTTCATTTCCTTCTCTGCCTTGGGGATATCTAACTTGAATAAGGAAACATCAAATTGAGAGTCTGCTGCCTACAAATATATCCAAGACTGACATATGGGAGACAGATTGAACTTGTTGTTTACTCACAAAAGCAATAGGTATAAGTTTGCACAGAATCAGTTCAGATTGTGTATGAGGATGGGAAAAACTTCCTGATAATTAGAGCTGTCCAAAAGTGGAAGGAATTTCCTTCAGAAGTGGTATATTCCTCCTCACTGGAGGTGTTCAAGGAGAGGCTGGATGATACTTGTCATGTATGTGCTGGTGGAGATTTCTTCTGGGAATGGTTTAGACCAGAAACTTCCTGGAGTCACCTGTAAATTCTGTGATTATCTTCTTTCTCATGTTTTACCTCACAAGCAAATTTCTCTTCTATGGGGTAGCACCAATGTGATATTCACAGCACTTATGGCAGCCATGAATAATCTGGTGCAATTCTGAATCATGAAGTACAACAGACTCCTCATGGGGAAGAAAGAACCAAAACATTTATTCAGACACCAGAAAGTCAAATCTATCCTAATAACAAAAATCTATACAGAATAACAATGCAGAAAACAACACCATCCCCAAGCCTTTCCCCTGCTAGGCTTTCCACAAACCAACTCCATTAAACAAATCACAAGCAGGCTCTCTCAAACAAAATCACAAACAAGCTCTCTCACTCACACTAGCCAGCTGCCTGCTTACCTGCATCCTTCCTGCCTCTGACTGCTCTCATGACTCAGCTCTGTTCTAATTCTGCCTCTTCCTGTTCTACTCTTCCTGCTCCACCTGTTCAGTAAATTCCTCCCACCACTGACTCCACGTGACCCAATGAAAGGGAAAGATTTTCCCATTTAAATTACCATTACATTGATTATTCACTAAATGTGGCCAACGGAACCTGGCTTTTTAAAGTACGTGTGCAACACAAACAAGATGTGCTTTACAATCTGATATGTCCGCTCACCCAGG
Organism: Potorous gilbertii; assembly: GCA_028658325.1. NCBI lineage: Eukaryota > Metazoa > Chordata > Mammalia > Diprotodontia > Potoroidae > Potorous > Potorous gilbertii. The sequence goes on from CM053771.1 coordinate 429,684,192, forward strand.
AAAACCTTCAGCCTCTATCTCTGCTTACAAGCAGGACTGAAGCTGGAAACCACAGATACACAATTTAGTCTTTAAAACATTGAAGGAAGGAAAAATCTATTGCCACCCTAAAGATCTGAGTAGTATCTACTGCAAGTGTGAAAGCATGACTTTTTGTTTGCAATCTTTAATCTAACTCCAACTCCTACATCTTCATCTAAACCCATTTCTCCTTATTCTGTTCTTTATAAAGAAAAATATATAAAAAAATAGAAATTGCTTTCTATGTGATTACTCTTTGTATACTTGAAAGCTACTAGCTTTCTATCATTTGTTTCTTTCACAGAGGGTCTCATCTAAAACTTTTACCATACTTCTAACTCTTCTTTGTATGCTTAGAATATCTCTATATTTTTATATAAACTGCAGTGTGTGATTTGTATTTGCTGCTCTTAATGATCCTTTGTGACTTGGCATCACCAGAACCTTTAAGTGAACATCCCTTTATAGCAAGGATTTTTAACCCTTTTTTCCTGTCATGGACCACTACTTTGTGAGCCTGGAGAAGCACATGAACAACTTTTGGTATATTTTAAATGTATAAGAAAAAGTAAATAGGTTTCCAAAAGAAATCAAAAGTTAGTAAAACTGCATTTTTGAATCAACATTCATGAATCTCTTGAAATTTGTCCACAGTGAAGAACATTTGCTCTACAGTATTATCCACAATAATGAAAACAATTTTAAATGCTATAAGAAATTACCAGCACTTGATGGTCTACTACCTAGTCTAAATTAGATAAATCATTAAGTCACTCTCAGAGCTGAGACCCAATTAATTGTATACTTGTTTAGAAGTAGACAATAACAAATCATATAGTCTAAGTTTACAGATGATTATTTTACAAACTACAAATATCATATCTTTATTTTCATTTATTTAACTATTTGTTTACACAATTATATTTGCTAAAGAAAAATTAAATTAGGATTTTTTTCTCTTCTTCATATATATTGGATTAATTTGCAAAAAGTACAATCCAGAATGAAGTATCGATGTGTAAAAAAACAGACTTCTGCTGACCAAGTACTATGGTGCCACAAAGAAAACGCTTCACCTTCACTCTCATTCATGTAATGCTGAACAAAACCAGAGAAAACTACAAAACTATGCTTGCTCAGTCTATTACAAATGTGTTAAATAATTTCACTTTCTTAATCTTCTTAATCTTTTCATACTGTCAATCATCCTCTTCTAAATACTCTCTCCTCTTTATGTTTTTGTAACACTGTTCTCTCAGTTCTCCACCAATATGACCATTACTTCTCAGTCTCCTTGCTAGTTCTTGATCTATATCGCTAATAAGTGCCCACTAACCACCCATGTTCCCTTTTCTGTCCTGAGTCTTCTTGTCTTTTCCCTCTCATTTGATGATCTCATTAACTCTCATGAACTTTATCATCTTTGTTATATGGTTGAAACAGCATCAATTCAGGTCACAAAGTGATTTTCCTGAAGTGCAGTTCTGACCATGCTACTACCAGTTTATTGGTAAACTCCAGTGGCTCCCTATTTCATCCAAGATCACATATCATCTGCTGTCTAATATTTAAAGTATTCCAAAATCTGACCCATTCTTACTTTTCTAACATTTTTATGGTTTAATTCCCCCTACATACTCTATGATAAAAGTGTCATCTTCTAATTGTAATTTCTCACACATAACATTGAAGCTTTTTCTTCTTTCTTTTTTTTTTTTTTACTGGTTACCCTCATGCAATCCTTTCCCTCCTCATCTCTGCTTCTTGTCTCCTTTCAAGACTCAGTTCAATTTTCACTTTCTGAAAAAGACTTTTCTGTTCTTGCCTTTGCACTCTCCCAGTCCTCCCCCCTACCCCCGCCCATTCCCTCTGAGATTATATTTACACTATATACATCTTGTATGGATCTCATTAAAATGGGAATTCCTTCAAGAAGAGACTGTATTTTTGCCTTTTTTTCTTCTACCTTTACCAGAGAGTCTAGCACAAAGTAAGCACTTTTTGACTATCTTATTGACTTGTTGCATAACCACAGTAAATTTTCTTTTATTTTTTATTTTTTTGTGCCAGCCTACTAGCAGAACATTAAGGGAAAATTATACTTCTTAAGCAATTATTAAAACAACCTATTATGAGGTATTTGAAAAAAGTAGGAGAAACAGGTCTTTTGAGGCTTCTCTAGCCCTCCGCATGTTAGATTTTTACTATCTCTTAAAGTAATCTTATCACGATTCTCAAAAATGTAGCATGGATGATCATTTCAGGCCCAGAACCACGACATCTTTTAAAATGTTTCTGGAAGTTAAAATTAAGAAAAATCTGTTTGCTACAACTGTTATGAGAGAGGAATCAAAGAGGAGAAAAATATAATAGTAGCTCTACAATATTAAAAGAAGTGATCCTGCAGAGAACCTTACTGTGTTAATAAGAACAACTTTCAATAAGTTCATTCATGATCAACTTTTCTTAATGATTAGTATAAGATTTTAAAATTAAAAAATCTAACTCAATCTTCCTAATTTAAAAAGGACAGAGGACTTCTGAATCACATGAGTATTAAGATAGTGGATGACATTTTCTGCAGTTCCCATAACCTCTCCAAACCAGAATCTATGTGCCAAAAAAAAGCAGTTTCCACTGAATTGGGACACCTGGAATGAAAAAGAAAGTTAAAAAAAAAAGTTTAGGAACTAACTCTTACTGAACCTAGGCTCACTCAGCACCCCTCCCCAACCTTCCACACTACAATCAGTGAGGCTGCACCAGAGATAAAGTGGTATACCAAAAACAACAGCCCAATCTCATAAAAAGAAATAAATACAACTATAAAAGAACTACAAAAGAAAAAAAGTAGAACTAGACAAATTCACAGGACACTTCCATCAAAATTTTAAAGAAAAATTAGTACCCATACTTCACAAATTATTCTCAAAAACTAAGAAAGAACCCTGTCAGAATCCTTTTATGAGACAAATATAGTCTTATTACCTAAATCAGATGAAGATAAGACATGGAAGAAAAATCATATGCCAATATCATTAATGATAATTAACTAAATTATTTTAAACAAAACCCTATCAAACAGATTACAACTATTTATCCCAAGAATTCATTCATTATGATCAGATAAGATTATTTACCAGATATATGAAGATGGTTCAACATTAGGAAAACAATATAATTAATCATATTAAAAATCAAAACATCTAAAACCACATGATCATCCCAGTAGATGCACAAAAAGCCTTTGCCAAAGTACAACACTCTTATGCTAAAACTTCACAATATATAGATATTGAGATACTGTTTTTAATAGTATAAAAAGTGTTTGTTTAAAAGCATCAACGAATAAGATATGCAATGGGAAAACAATTAATACAGGAGTAAGTAAGGATGCCCACTCTCCATACTATTATGTAATATAATTCTGCAAAGGTTAACAAAAGCAATTTTAAAAAAGGAAAGGATTAAAGGGTTAAAAAAAAGTAAGGAGAAACAAACTATCCCTGCTTGCTAATATTGGAAAACCCAAGAGAATAAAGGTGCTGAGACAATTAATAGGTTCTGCAGAGTTTCAAGTTATAACAGAAATCCTCACAAACCAACAGCATTTCTATATAATAACGCCAAAACACAAGAAGCAATAATACAAAAGGAACTCCCATTTCAAAGAACTGCGAAATGCGAAATATATCTCGAGATCAATTTCTCAAAGCACACAAAAGGCATATAGATTCAAAGATTCAGTTATAAATCATACCTTAAAGAATTAAAGAATGATCTAAATTACAGAAACAATATTTAGTAGTTCTGGGTAGGTCATGTCAATAAAAGAAAAATGAGAATACTACCAAAATTAATTTATATTTTTAATGCTTTAACAATCAAATTACCAAAGTGATACCTTATAGAACTTGATAAAATCACAAAATTCACTTGGAAAAACACAAGATATAGAATATCAAAAGGCATATTGAAAAGAAGTAAAGACAAAAAAGGAATACAATGTTGTATTGTAAAGCAGTGATCATCAAAACCATCTGGTATTGGTTAAAGAGTAGAGATATGGATTAATGGAACAGACCAGATAAGGGAGATTCAGAAACAATTGAACTTAATAACCAAATGTTTGATAAGATGGAAAATATGTTACTTAAGGAAAACCTACTTATTGGAGAAGGAGGAAGAGGAAAAAGAGAAGGAAGCAGAAAAAAAAGGGAGAAGAAGAAAAGGAGGAGAAGTAGAAGTGGTACTAGGACAACTGGAACACAGTCTGACAGAAATCAGGTTGAGATCAACACCTCATACCATACTCTACAATACATTTTCAAGGAAAATATGACCTTAATATAGAGGATGATGCTGTAAACAAAATTAGAATGAGGAACTAATCATATATTGCTCATCACTATGGGTAACAAAGGTATCTACAACCAAAAAGAGACACAGGCAATTAGAAAAGATAAAATAAATTAGTTAGATTACTTAAAACTGAAAAAAGCATATACAGAGACAACATTAATACACTGAGGATAAGTAGGGAAGTAGTTAAATAGGGAAAAAAATCTTTGTACCAAATGTCTCTGATAAGGGTTTGGTATCTAACACACACACACACACACACACACACACACACACACACACGCACGCACACCCCCATAGTTAATAAATACATATGAATAATAGCTGTTTCCAGATATAGAAATGGTTAAAGGAAGAAATAATTCTCAAAATAAAATTTGCAAAATATTTACAACCACATGAAAAAATGCTCTAAATTACTAATAATCAAAGAAATAAAAATCAAAACAATTCTGAGGTATCACTTCAGACCCTGAAAACTAGCAAAAAAATGTCAAAAATGGCAACATTTAATGTGGGGTGTGTGTGAGAAGGGAGATATATTAATATATCATTGGTGGAGCTGTAACATGGTAGAAACATTTTTTTAAAAAAATTAGAAATTATTCAAATAAAGTGACTAAAATGTCCATTCCCTTTGAACTAGAGACTTTATTACTGGGCTTATATGCCAGAGAAGTCATCAAAGAAGTAAGTATTCATGTACTTCAAAATACTTATGGCAGTACTTTTTGGTGATAATTAAGAATTGGAAACAAAGTATATGCTCATCTAATAGGGAATGACTAAACAAATTGGGGTACTGTACATGGATGTAATGGAACATTGCTGTGCTATTAAAAAAATGACTCTCCCATTTGGGAAGAAAAGCAGGTTGATAACACAAGTTTCCCATCAATACTGAGCCATGGTATTATCAGTGATATAAACCTGTCATATCTAAGCTGCCAATGAGTATTTTCTTTCTTGAAATTTAATTTAATTTTGAAAGATTATTTTTTTAAAATAAAATCAAATTACTTCCTCATCAGTATGAACAGATGTAAAGTGAGCCAGTAAGCAGAGCCAAGAAAACAAGATACATAGTAACTACAACAATTTAAGTGGAAAGGACAATAACACAATAAAAAATCAAATGTAACACGATAAAGAGCAAGAGGGACTCAAATGAAAAGATATGAGAACACCCCATCAACCTATCCCTTTGTGGAGGTGGAATACCTATAGTTGTTACACATGACACATCCTTTCAAACTTTCTCAATATATTGATTAGTTGTGTTGATTTTTATTCTCTCTCTCTCTCTCTCTCTCTCTCTCTATATATATATATATATATATACGTATATATATATATATAGCAACAAAAAGGTACTATTTCATATAGAATGGTTCCTGGGAAGAGGAAAAGGATGATTACATGAAATACCATGGTGACATGAGAAACAAAAAACTTTAATTAAATATATGCATATAGTCTGAAAAATAAAATGGAGGAATGGAATGGTTAAATGATTTACGTAATATCACAGTTACTGGTAGTTGAGAAGCCAGATTTCCATTCTAGTCATTTTTTTCCTGCAAACCACACAATATCTTTAATTTTAAATTACATTAATTAATCTTTCAAAACCAACATATTTGATAGTTGCAACATATAGCATATGATCTATAATTTTGGCCAAGACATCCAAAAAGTTCAAACATTAAGTTCTAGTCAGATAATTAGTCCTACCACATTAAATATTTTCAAAACTTTCAAAATTATTGTATCTTTTTGCTCCTATAATATAACACATATCACTTATCACAATGATGAAATTAAGTCATATTTCTCAGCAACACAAAAGACCAACTAATAGATTTATAAAATGTGAGAAAATCTTTCCCTTTCCCTCTCTTGCTCTCCCTTTCCTAGAACCTGTATATGTTTTTCATTAAGACATCTGTATTGGTAATGAATTCATTTTCAAGTTACTAAGATATACACTCATTTTATGCAGTAAAAAGTACTGCCATTTTATATACCAGAGGGATGAGGTATATTGTTTTCTAGTTAAATGAGATTATACATTCCATATACTGTACCTTTCATTCCTTTCTTTTACATTCTTTGCTCTTGAATCACAGTCCATCCCTGTCTTTCATTTAAATCTTTTTTTAATTTAAATTTTAACTGGATTATTTCTGTTAGCTATGATATGAAACCTGGCAACATAAATGATGATACGAATTAAACTTTCAGAAAGTTTTGGGAAAGCTGAAAAAAATAAAACGAGTAGTAAAATAATATTAATGTCTTTCCCAGAGAATTACAAGTGTAGGTGCATCTTAACAATCTCTCACTATTAAAGTAAGGAAAGAGATGCTATGAAACCAGGGGTGGGAGGAACTCCTAGGTAGAGAATCTGTTTATTTTGCAATCAACAAAGAGTAAGCAACTAAAAGGCAATTGACAAGCAGCCTGTTAATTCAATCAATGCCTCTGCCACTTGAGCATTTTAAAAGGAAGTGCTGCACATTAATTAACTTGTGGTCTCTTCCTACTTGAAAAAGGAAAGGTGGACTTTTGGGAAGATAGGTTGAAATCGGAAGTAAATGAAAAGGGTTAAGTTCTAGCATCTTTGAGAGTCTCGTCTCTTCAGGACTATTAATAGTAACTAACCTCTTCTGACTTCTTGGGACTTGTTCATTTCATCCTAGCTTACGGTGTCTAATATCATCAATGAGGTAAAAAGGACTTAGAATAAAACAGATATAAGAGCATGGAGGAAAGAAGGAAAGCCTTTCTGATATTTTTTCATGGAGTCTAATGATAAGAAGAGAGTTGGCAAGAATTTACTTGCATGATATGTTCATAAGTAATTAACATGCGAAGAGACAGAAACTATGAGTCTAGATCTCAGAATAAATAAATTTACAGAGTTAAATTGAAATTCCTCTGTGCCTGTACTAAAACACATGCCTAATAAGTATATGCATATACATATAGCAACCGTAATCAGCTAGTATCTATGTAGAGTTTTCTACCCACTGAAGTACTATACTATTTTACAATTACTATCTCATTGATACTCACAACAATCCTTCCAGGTAACAACTATTATAATTGCCATTTTATATATGAGGAAACTGAGGTAAACAGGATTTAAGTGTCTTGCCCAGGGTTTTACAACTAGTTATTTCCTGAGGACAAATTTTAATTCAAGTCTTCCTGACTTCAGGCCGCGCGCTCTATCCAATGTGCCACCTAGATGTCCTGGTGAAGCATATATATTAAAAAATAAAAATATACATTCAAGATAAAATGACTACTAAAACTTACAGTGATAGTCACATTTAAAAAATGTTAATAATTACAAGAAAACAGAAATTATTTTATATAAGTAATCATTATATGGTAAATATACAATTAATATGAAACATTAATGTAATAAGGTTAAACTAAATCAAACACAATCAGTCAAAAAATCACCCCTAAGCAATGCATACTATATTAATGTATCTCCTCCAAAATTGAGACATTACATTAATCTAGAAAATTACACTGCTAAGATCAGTGCCTTGCCCTCCATTTAACCATTAGCACTAAATAATTACTTTTGGCTTATTAATTTGCAGTCACTCTAGCATATTAGAGTAAAGCAAATAAATCCATACTTAGGTCAACTGTAGGTGAGAGGACAGAAAGGCCTATTTATAACTCACAAAAACCTGAAGGCAATCTTGAGGGGAAAAGTTACTCTCTGAACTGTGGCAGTTATTAAGTCATGGAGTCTGGTCTCTTCTCATAAATCACTCTCATTTCTTAATAATAATACTGCAGACATTATAATGTGTCTAAAACCAACAGAGAATCTCATCTTTAATACCCATGATCAATGTGGCTAAGTGGTAGCGACATGCTGCGCTGTGTTCATTCAAGAGATAACTTTCTCATTCTTAAATCCAAGATCCCTGTCTTGATTTTTCTGTTGACTTCCTCCATCCTCTGCAGCTTGCAACTCCTATAGACTTTAGCGAATCACCTTTAAGAATGGCTGTAGACCTTGATGAACAATCTTCACATCATGAGCTTAAATATTCAGTGTGGTTCATTGGGGAAAGGGTTAAACTTAGAATAATCACAGAACTGGGTTTGAATAGTGCTGAATAAATCTCCTCAGCTCTATTTCCTCAACTGTTAAATGGGTATGACATCAATAGTATTATACCAAGAGAAAATACCAATAATACCAAACTTTGCAGGACTGCTATGATACTCAAATGAGATAATGTGCCTACAGTACTTTACAAACCTTGAAGTGATATATACATCAAGATAATATAATTTGCTAGGTTAGGACAAAGACGACAGACATATAATTTACTATTTGTACTGAAGGACTTTGGAGTTGAATAGGCTTTTCCAGGATTTGTAATCCACTGGCACAGACCCTGGAGACCAGCTCCAAATCACGATAAGGTTTGAAGCAAACTTTAGTGAACTTTTAGTGGAGAGGAGAGAGAAACAACTAGGTGGTGCTGTCCATAGACAGCTGAATCTGGAGTTAGGAAGATCTGCGTTCAAATTTGACCTCGGAAAATTACAAAGTAACCCTGTGAAATAAATTAATTTATGCATGCCTCAGTTTCTTCATGTGTAAAATCACAACTTTAATACAACCAACCTCTGAAGGTTGTTATGAAGACAAAGTGAAATAACAATTGTAAAGTTCTTTGCAAAACAAAGCACTATGTGAATGCTAGCTATTAAACACAGAAGTAAAACAAACAATAATAAAAAAAAAGATAAACAGAAGAGGGGGAAATTTTACTGCCTCTAACAGAAAGTCTATTCTCAGATGAGCTCCTAAGGTCACCAAAGCTATCTTGTAATTAGTTTGGGAAACAATCACTGATTCCCAAATGAAAAATCAACTGATCAAGCTTCCTTTCCCAAATACCAAAAGGTAACTTAAGGGGTTTTAAGCCACCAAATAATTCCCTTTTCTAAGACCTAGAGTTGCTAAGGAGCTTAGACAAGCAATCAACTTCACAAGTAGGAACCTAAAATGAAAAAAAGAAAACACCAAACCTTGGACAATCTCTAGAAATGTATGAGGTTCCTAATAAAGTACTGGGCATTTGAGTTGAGTGAAAGTCAACTGTTTACATACTGGACATTGGAAGTTTATTCTTCATGCCTCAGACATTAGACAAAGAATACAACTTTGGAGATTATAAAATATCACATTTCAAGCTTTGCATTCTCATTTGTCTTCATTTACTATGCTTTGGACCTCCTAAATGGTTAAAAAAAAATTGGAATTCATGAAGAAAATTGAATTTCCTCAGAATATTACTGAATTTAAGTGTTTGGCTTGGTAACTACAGGAACTGAGTAAATAAATCAAATTGGACTACCGAGACTGAAACTCTCTCCAATTCCATTTTATTGATGAAATTTGGCCTACAGTTTGAGTTCTTTAGATATTGATGGGCCCTTCACCTGGACCTACAGATGAATTTATAAGGAAGTGATTTCAATTCAACATAGTGGGAAAACTTTCTAAAAATTAGTTATACATAATGCAAAGAGCTGCCTTAGTGGGTAGAGTTCACCACTGAAAATCTTCAAATGAAAACTGCCTAGGATTAAATGGAAGATACCTTTAGATATTATATAGTCTAACCCCATCATTTTAATGAGGAGAAAGCTGAGTACTTACTTCACTGACATGTTTACAGTCATACAAACAGATCATGTCTGAGTTAGGATTCAAAAGCACCTACCATCTGGAACAGGAACTTTTTCTACCACATGGTTCTGGAAAATAATATAGGTAAGATTACAAATCTTCCTGTTCCTGGTATGTGGGTCATTTCAGGGTCTAAGGGATCATAAATTTTGAAAGAGGTCCTATAGTCCAAGATCCTCATTTTACACAGAAGAAAAATGAGGGTCAGGGTAGGTTAAATTATTAGTTTAATGTCATACAGGTAATAAACATCAGAAGCAGAATTTGAACACAGTTCCTCTAATTCCACAGCCACCAAATTTATCCCTCTCTACTAGGCTCACTTCTTCATTTCTCTTTCCATTTTCTAATCATACAGGAAACAGCCCTGAGTAAATCTAATAATCCCACTTAGTTGCCCAGAAGGAACTATTAAAGAATGAGAGAAAATTGAGCAATAATCAGTATGTTCCCTTGATCCCCCATGCCTAGTGGGAAATGCTGACAAAGGCTGCAAGTCAGAGGCAGAGACATCTGGTTTCACCTACTGGAACCTAAAAGGTACCACAGAAAGATACTAGAAAGTCAGCACTTTTAGTGGACTCTTACTGAGGGGAAAGAGAAGAAAGAGGAAAGGGAGGAGAGGGAGAAGGGGTAGAAAGAAAGGGAGGAATAGAAGGAGGAAGAAGGGAAGGAAGAAGGCATAAGAGGGAGGAAAAGAAGAAAGAAGGTAGAAAAGGAAGGAGGAAGGAAAAGAAGGAGGGCAATAGGAAAGGAGGGAACGAAGCCACTTAATTGTCCCAACAGGTAATATAGACACAAACAGAACATACCCAGGCACCCTCTGTTAAAACTCTACCTAGTACAGTGTTGTAAAATTTACAGTGTAAATAACTGAGATTTCAAAAGTTGCTCGTTGTGAAAATTGTTATTTTCTTTATACTCTGATACAAATCCCATTTCTATCCTCTAAATTCCAAATACAGTCTTTCTTGGTTTGAGCTGTGTGAGTTTGTGTGCTTCCAGACAGAGGCCATGGCAACTGAATGGAGCTGAACTTGGAGTAGAATTGAGGTAGTTAATTTTCAAGATTTGAGTACAGGAAATAAGACAGAGAAGTAAGAGGTTTCCATATGAGTATCTGGACTTGTTTGTATTAGGAAGGAATCTCTGATACAAGTGTTACCACGCTTTTGAATTTTACCAGGAAAACATTAATACAATTAATTCAAAGAAAATAAGAAGAAAAGCTATCAAAAGTAGGGGGAAAATATTAGCATCAAATATCACTGATAAAAATCTGATATCTAACATATTTATGGAACTGACATATTGGCACAGAAGAAGCTAGGTGACTTAGTGAATAGAGAACTGGGGCTGGAGTCAGGAAGACCTGAATTCAAATCCAACCTTAAACACTTATATCTGTGTGACCCTGGACAAGTCACTTAACCTCTGTTTGCCTTAATTCACTAGAGAAAGAAGTAGCAAACCAATCCAGTATCTTTGCCAAGAAAATCGCATGGACAGAATTGATGTGAGGTGGTCCAAAGGGTCACAAAGAGTCAGATATGATTGAGCAAGACTAAAAGTCAAAACGCAACATATAAATGATGGTCAAAGGATATGAACACCTCTCGAATCACAAACTGTCAATGCGTTTATGAAAAACATATTTCAAATAACTAAAAAGAGAAGTACCAATTAAAATGATTTTGAAGTTACACATCATACACAGAAAATAGTCACAGAAGAGAAGAAGGGGAAACTGTCAATGCTGGGAGAGAGGCTGCTGGAAAGATAATGTCAACCTCCCTTTGTGGAAGTTATGAATTGTTCCAACTATTTAGGAAAACAAATTAGAGTTAGGCTTTACCTTTTGACTTGCATTTTCTTCACTAGGCTTATTTTTCAAGGAAGTCGAAAAACTAGGAAGACCTGATATATAGAAAAATATTCATAAAAACATTCTTTACGCTATATGGATTAAAAATAAAGTGGGTAGAACAGTTGAAGAAATGTAGTATGTGAGTATGAATGAAAAAGGAATATTCTTGTATAGTTATAAATGATTGTGGAATGGAGAGAAACATAGAAAGAGTTGTGTGAACCTTTTGCTCACTGAATTAAGGAGATGCAAAACAACAATACAGGCCATAATTAAAACGTTGTCCAGGTGTTTCAGTTGTGTCTGACACTTCTTGATTTCATTTGGAATTTTCTTGGCAAAGGTATTGCAGTGATTTGCTGTTTCCTTCTCTAGCTCATCTTACAGATGAGGAAACTGAGGCAAAAGATCATTAAGTGATTTGCTCAGAGTGACACAGGTAGTAAGTGTCTGAGGACAGATTTGAAATTAGGAAGATAAAAATCTTCTTGCCCCAGTTGGGCATTCTACTCACTGCATCATCTAGCTGCCCCAATAATTACAATAGTACTTATACAAAAATAATTTGGAAGAAAGACAATAAGTAATAAAAAAAAATGATGCCAGAGCACACATATGGAAATATCTGACCGTGATCTCAGTAAAAAGGTTGGGATCTAAATTTAAAAAAATTGGATCCATTGTCCAGAAGAGCATGCAAGTTACTTTCCTTTACTCTCTTCCTTTTGGGCTTTATTTTTGCTTGGTTCTTTTTAACAATGATTGGGAGGGTTGGGGTGGAGTGTGGAGATGAAGAGAGAGGGATAGATACATCCAGAGATGTTTATGATAAAAAAATAAAATCAGCAATCAAACATTTAAAAAACACTAATACAAACAAAAAGAAATATGGAAGCAAGAGTTGGTCAAATAGGGAATCATATATTTAGTGGACCAGATTGGACTGAGGTATCTTCATGTCTCACTCCCTCATTTTATAAATGAAGGAATTAGGGTCACTAAAAGTGAAGTGACTCACTTAAGACATCACAGAAAGTCGGTAGACAAGCTGAAATAAAACCCCATGTCTTCTGAGCCCTGATTCCATTCTCCATTTACTATAAACCATTCCCACTACCATGCGACAACCAACTCTTGTGCCAAGAATTAATTGCCCCCAAATTTTTTAAAGAAATAAAATTTTCAATGTTATAATCTGTTTTGCAAATTAGTGATACTGCTGCAGCATTCATCTCTCAATTCTTTTCTTTCCCATTCACGTTCTAGAAATAGCTCTAGCTTTCTCTATCAAGAACTGCTTTTTAAAAATCACCGTTTATTCACATAAACTCAGTAAGATTCCTTTGGTCTACAGTAGGATCCTAATCTACTTAGACTTCACCAATTTCATGCATTTGGAAATGAGAATTTAATCTATTAAAACAAATGTAAGCTATTATTCTTAGCATTATCATATTCATTGAATTTGTCATAGATGTTGTAGAGGGAATTCATTTTCAGAGAATAAATGACCTCTCAGGTCTCTTCCAACTCTGAGATCCTATTGGCTTCATATAATTGGCCATTATCTAGGAAACACAACTGTCACCAATTCTTGACTCTCCCATGTGGGAGCTAAAGCACAAGTTTCCCATCGATGTTAGACCATGGTATTAGCAGTGATATAAACCGTCACAGCTAATACTGCCAATGAGTAATTTCCTTTATTGAAATTTAATTTTGGAAGACTCATTTTAAAAATAATATTGAATTTTTTCCTAATCTAGCTATTATTGGCCTCCAATTAAATTAGTGTCATAGCAAAAAAAAAAATTAGCCTCAGACAAAAATTTTTGCTTTTTAAATTTTTTTCCCCCTTCCTCTTTTTTCATTCTTTACTCCAACTAAATGACCAGTCTGGGTACTGTTTAAGATTCTTGGTTGTTGATTAGTCACATAAACTTAGTAAGATTCCCTTGGTCTATGGTAGGACCCTAATCTACTCTGACATCACCAATCTCATGCATTCTGGATTCTGAGGCAATTGGGTGGCCTAGTGGATAGAGTGTTGGACTTGGAATCAGAAAGATGTAAGGGCAAATTCAGCCTTGAAAACTCACTAGCTGAGTGACCCTGTCATTAAACTTCTCTCAGTCTGTTTCATCTGATGAAAAATGGGGTGATCATTGTATCTATATGACAAGATTATTTTGAGGATTAAATAATGCTTGCAAAGTGCTTTGTAAATCTTGAAGTTTTCAGTTATAGGTAAATGTATATTCTTATTACATCTACTATTGATGCTACTGCTTCTAAAAGTATAATAATTACTGGTCTTGGCCAAGAAATCATTTTGGTGGCGGAGAGGAGAATTTGGAGGTAAATACCACCAAGAAAACATCATGTTGGAATGTTAACCAGTTCTAGGATAGAGTCTTTCATAAGAATATCTTCTAAAACATAGAGATAACAAGGAGCCAGATGATAGATAAGCAGAAAAGACAGTAAATGGGGATAGGGGTGGGGGTGGGGGGAACAAACATATACATAAAAGAAAAACACGCACAAAAACTATAGTGCTGGCAGCTGTGTATAGAGCTTGAGATGAGTCCTAAATACTGTGAACAAAAGGTTTTTCAAAACTCTTTAGTATATGCTATATTAAGGTCAACCATCTTGGTCTCATGTGTTCACACTGCACAATACCATTAATACAGTTAAAAGCTGGGAGAAAATCCTTCTCCATATCTCATCTTCTCAGGGCCCTTGGTCTCAATAAAGTAATCTCATGGTACTAAGCCAGGGAGTTATATTTCCCAGGAAACAAATGATCCCTTAGGAGGTCTTCTGAAAATAATGTCCCCAACTTTGCAGTCTAATCAATTTGTCCGATTGATAGTGGTACTTTCAGGGTAAACACATTGACCTTCTACATCAACATGTAGAAATAGCTGCTTCCTTTGCCAGTGAGCCAACTTAATGAACACCTTCCTTCCTTTTCTGTAGGTCACAGAGAGATCTTTGAGGAATTCATTCACTGTTGGTGTTTAAGAATGATTCTTTTCTGGTCCAAATGCAAATACTTCAAAATGTTCAAAACACCAACACAAGTTAGTTAGAAGTTTGGAGCAGAAGTCATTTTTTAAAATGCTGGAAATGTTGCTGTAATAAAGAAAATTCCCTTGAAGATCAAAATTAATTAATTAGATCAGAAGGAGAAGCAAAAGACAAGTCAGCAGGAACTCTATGTTAGAACCATGATCATCTTACCACTTTCATGATGGGAAAGTGTGAGTTGTAGCATATTTTGAAGGCAGAGAGGATAGAAATGGTTTCATTTTCCTTTTATTTGTTTCATTTTTGATTTGGAAGGTGTTCTAGGTCAGTCCCAGCTCATGCCAGTTCAGTGATTCTGGCTTAAAAATGGGAGAGCAATGAAATATTCATGGACCATACAAAACAATAAAAAAATAAATTTACTTAGCATTAAAATATTTTAAAGTTATAGAATCATTACTCAAATGTATATTGTATTCCTCCTTTCTACTTTCCACACAAAGAAAGCATTGTCATAAAAAAAAGATATAACAAATCATGCCTATGTGGGAATCTGTCAAGCCTGAAGCATACCAACTCTCCAAGAGGTGGGTCTTTCATGTCTCCAGTGATCAAGGAGCCACATAAGTGATTCAAGTCCTCATTCTCAAGACATTTCAAATTCCAAGAATATCCTTCTTGCCCCATAAAGAGAAGCAGCTCAGCCTAAATAATAGATGCTGATTCTGCCTTACAAGGGAAAAGAAAAAAGAGAGAAAGTGGAAAGTCAAACCTCTTAGAGAAAAAGTGGGAAAACTTAACCTTTATTTCTTTTCTCTGATAGGTAATATGTAGGATTTTTTAGATACTGAAGCAGGAGGGAAGAAATTTTTTTTCCTGCTAAGACATTTTTGCTGCTGTTGCTGATGCTATGTGATAAAATATGGGTGCATACATTCAATAGGAGTTAAAATAGTCTAGGGATTTTAAACCTAAGAGATTCTAAGGAAGACTATTTAGGTCTTACAAAGAAAAAAAATCAGCAGGAGGCACCTAGAAGAGATAAATAAAAATTGGTATTAGAGAAAAGTTACTGTTTTCAACCTAGGTGTTGGCTTTTCTTACATCTTGCTTCAAATATTTTCTCTTTAGAATTGATGTGTAAAAACAAGAAAATAGCAAAAAAAAATCATGGATTGATTAAAGTATTTTTATATAAATATTTAAGAATTCGCATCGTATTCATCATATAATGGAATAATGTCATGGAACAGCTTTAAAATACATAATAAATAATAACAGCCTAAGAAATTATTCATTATTGAATAATGAGAATTTAAATCAGAATTCTACATCCTTCATGATAAAAAAAAATCAACAAAAATATGCTAATTTTAGTCAATAGATGCCTCAATTCTCCAACATATTTCATTTATTAACACTAAGCTTTTCCTGTCCTATAATGTGAAAATAGTTTCAAAGAATTTTATGTTTTCAGTTTCTTAGACATAGCAACAGCAACAACAAGAAATACTGTTATTTAACCTTCTGAGGTTTTTAGCATACTTTTTCTTGCTCTTGAGTAGAATGCATGAAATATTGGTCAGAAGTTTATACTTATTATGCAGTGATTATTTTTTATTGTCCCCCAAAGTCTGAATCTAGCTTAACCACCCTTTGGATAATTTATGTTTAATATGATTGAAGATAGCGAACATTGGGTTTTCATGTTGTTCAAATGCTGCTAATTTATTTTTAGTAGAATGGAAAAATCTAAAAATTGGAAAATTTGTCAGAATTATGTCCACTAAACTGAAAACATTTTAAAGGAAATCTCTAATCTTCAATGCTAATTAAATAATAATAAAAAATATAATCTAGTCATAAAGGGTCATTGAATCTATAAATATCCAACACTGTTTATTAGAATTCTTACGGAATTGAAAAAGGAATCATTCATTTTATAATGTGAAATCATTTCTAAAATTGGAGAAATGCTGATTGTTAATAGTTCTTTCAAGGGACCTAAGGGTGGGGGGAGAGATAATTCAATTGGCTAAAGGAAATAGCTTATTGTTATTTTCACTTTTCTTCCCCACTGTAAGTAGCTTAGATTCTGAAGAAAAGATTTATAGTGAAAATAACAGGCCAAGGAAACCAAGAGTTTTCACTCACCCAACCATGTTGCATTACTGTTTTCAAAATAAATCATCACCCTGTATTCTCCAGTGACCAACAACGTGCCATTATCATTTTAGTAGGCAAACAGACTGCTCTAGTCTCTGCCAAGGTCATTGCTAGTATTGCCACACAGGCATAACTGTTAGAGGTCAATTCAAAGAAACAAGTAGGGGATCTCTGAAAACCAAAACACCATATTAGTGAAATTTAAATGTATCTAGAGAATACAATAAAACATAGGAAAAATATTTTTCCCTCAGATTTTAGAGTTATCTTTATTTTATTTTATCTTACAGTTAATATTTTATTAAGATAACCTTATTTTATTCTAATTATTGTCTATTTAAATATAGAAAATATTTAAATTGTCTATATTTAGGCCATCGGTCTACATTTATATTTTCTGAAAAATAAAGCAGAAAGTGGGTAAAAATAAATTTGCAATGATAAAGAACTCCACAGTCATTTTCCTTGGGGTCCTGTCCTTGGACAATGCCTTTAACTTTCTCTTTTCACTCCTCCCTCTAACCATTAGAGTACCTTCCTCCCTTCCCCCCAAGCACATTTTGTCAGGTAGTATCTTAGTTCTGCTAAAGTATTAGCTGACAGGAACATTTGTATTTTAAAAGAGAACTCTTAAAGACTAAAATTCTTTAAAGATCCAAAGGAATGAATTTCTACGGAGGAATTTTCGGTGTGACAGGTGATGATATTCTTAGATTAGAGGTCAGTTTCAGCACTAAGTCAGGGCTTATTTCTAGCTGCCTACATTATTTACTGAGGAAGCAGAATTTATCAATGGCACTAATTTTGACATTCTATTGTGACAATAAATTTTGTTATTAAAAAACAATGATCCTCCCAAGTATTCCCTACCTACACACTGCATGCTATGTGTTCCATGGGAGAGAAATGATTATTTCTCTTTCACATTAATAACTGTTTACTACTGGGAAGATTCAGGATTTTTCCCTTCTTAATTCCTCATTTTCTACTAGGTCAAATCAGCCTCAGAAGAAAAGAGATCATAATGAGAATAGAATAACTTTCTCTTCAATCTTGTTCAGACAAGGGCAGGCAGGGCAAAGGGAGGTAGACACTTTCTCTAGATTGCCTGGGGAAGGTCTGGTAGTAAAAATGAAACAATCATATTCACACACACACCCAACCCCTCTTTAGAATAGGCCCACCTCTTATTGTGAACATTCAGCCATTCCAAGGGTGTATAAGGATCAAGAAGCCATCATGATCCATCTTTGGTTTAGGAGAGATAGATAAATATCCCTTCTATTAATTATCCACTGGAAATAATTAATAAAATGTTTAATTATCTAGAAGTCATGTCTCAAACTTCTCATTCATCATAAATCTTTCTGCTTCTAGGCTATCTATTGTCAAAGAGTATAGAGGAAATCTTAATTTCCCTTTCACAATTCCATCCACCTTCACATCTTAGTGTAATAGAGGTATGGCAAACAAGTCCAGAATCGGGATAATCTGGTGGTTCAAGGTCAAAGTTAAAGGAGAATTAACATGTATAGTTTAAAATAGGTCTACATAGCTATTGTATTGCACAATACTCAGCAAGAACATAGCATTGATTCAGACAGATGCAAACTGTGATCTGTGTACAGAAATGGGGCTTTTCAGCAGGTGTATTGGTTGTGCTCACTTACAAAGCAGTGAGACATCCAGTCACAATATTTGGAGGGTACTGACTCAAGAATATGCCCTCTTTTGACAGGAAACCTCAACTGCTTAAGTTTTAACTCACCAGACAAAGATAACTCCCCCAGCCTTTGGTGAGGGGAGGAAAGGAGAACTAGGTACACTTATGTGACAGGATTTGAGTACAAATTGTTCCTGCCACAAAAAGCAATTCCATTACAGCATGTGTTCTGACCTTACGGAAACTGGGGAAGGAGTTGGAGTCCCTTGAAAAAGGACTTACAAAACCTTGTACACCTGCTCCTAGCCTCTGAATGGGATGCTTCATCATAAAGAACTGGTCACTGAGTTAGGAAGAGCTACTCATTTAGTAAGACCTAAAGAAAGTGATTCTGCTCTGTAGGACACTAGTTTTCTGTCTGCCAATGGTCCTTTGAGGGTCCTTTGAGCTTTCCCTTGTACTATCTAGTGACCCAGAGGAAGGGGAAGGCCTTTCTTCCTCTCTTGACAGTTATGGCTATTTTTCTACATGAGTCCAAGCTTGGTTCTACAGTTCCTTATTAGTTTGATGTTCTTGTTTTTGTTTTTGTTTTTTTAGTTTTTTCCATGATCAAGACAAACAAATAGCAATTGTGAGAAATGAAGCTTTATTTAATGAGCAGCTCAGCATTTGGGGGGTATAAGGATCCTTAAATTAGACTGGAAGCAAGAGAAGAACATTGTAACTATGGCCTCCTCAGAAAAGATGTTCCCTGACAGAAAGATGGCTTGACAGAACATATTGACTTCAATGGAACTGTTTAGAGAGTACCAAGGTGAAAGTGAAATGACAGTTTAGCTGTCCCACTTAGTGTTTCATGTTTTAAGTATTAACTTTCCAAGAGAATATAATAGGACTTGTGGTTTCCTGTTCAAGGTTTTAGACCTTTGTCGATATCTACTTAGAAATGTTCGTTATTTGGTTTTAATTTAAGCATTTCTTTTGTAGTAGAGGAAATAACTATTTTATATCTGACATAGTCTGCTTTCTGAATGCCTTTCTGATCTCCTGTGGATGGATTCTAATTGGTAGAGGTAGAGAATACAGAGAAGAGCTTGATGCTTCTTTTTGGAGGCCAGTCTCTCTGAATAGAGAACATGAACTGGTTAAGTCCAAAGACAGTGGTCCATAGTGGGAGAAGGTATATCACTTCCCCAGACCCCGCATCATCTATGACAACACCTCTAGACTATATAAGAAGAAAGAAAAGTGAAGGTTCAGGGACAGAATTATTTTATAGCTTGTGGGAAAATGAACATAGCCTTGGACACCTGACAATAAGAGAATATATTATATATTATTTATTTATAACACTATTGGAAACTGTTTTAACCTAGTGAATTCTCTTTTTCAATTGTCCAGAGCAGTTAAAGATTTATTGCTATTTGTTACTCTATATATTTGTATTCAACGTGACAAGTAATGCTAATATTATATTGTTAATTTGTGGAAAATGAAACAGTCTTAATAGAATTTCGGGATTGGAAAAGAGCTTAGAAATCATGTGATTCAAAATCCATCTCATAAAGGAATCTCTTCTGTAGCAACATTTCCCTACATTCTGTGGTATTGCATGTTCCATATGAGAAAAATAGAAGCACAGGGAAAAAATAAATTTTATTTTCCTTTAAATTATTAATTATGAAATTACATATTGTTCCTCGAGTGCAGCCTTTTGACTGTGGCCAAGTTTTATAGAACACATCCTTTTGTTAAAGGGATTTATTCTATGAAGTTTGGTTTCAGTCAAAAGGCTGTACTTGAGGACCTAGAGAGCCACATGTGGCCTCAAGGCTGAAGGTTTTCCACCCCTAGTTTAGCCCTCAACCAAATTTGCTATGGTCCCACTAAACTCATTCATTCTGGTAAGGTCATAGTAGTAGACATAAGACATATTATTCATAATAAACCTTCAGATATTTGAAGATAACACCTATGATATCTTTCTTCTTTCCTAGCTAAACGTCTTCAATATGTCACCATCCTGGTTATTGTCCTTTGGCTATGCTCTCATTAGGGAATATCTCCTTTCAAATGTTGCATTCTGAATTAAACACTATTTTCTACATGGAGTCTTACCAGGCTATAGTAAAAGTAGGTTAACCACTCTCTTGTTGTTTTCCACTAATACCATCAAAGACTATATTTGTGCACCATTGCCAAAGCTTACTTTGTCTTTCTAACATCCAGTGGGTATGATCAGACAGTACACTTTCACTGTTGGGAAGAACCACTATTTTCTTCCTACCTCCTATCTGGGGTTATATACAGTTCCCTATCACCTCATTGACTCTGACATCAATAAAATAGATCTGCTTCCTTCAGCCCTTAGTTTTCAAATACGATGCTAGTTAATGCAAATTACCTGTCTGATCTTGGCTTAGTTATGAAAATAGCCTCATCCAGGCATACTGTAGGTTAACTACAATGCCTAGTTGTTGATTCACCATTTTTCAGGTGGATAATATGTGTCTAAGACTGTTAAAATAGCACAAAATGGAGCTTTTGCATATTTCATGAAGTACTAAGTTTTGTTAAAAGAAGAGAAAGTAAAAAAAGTTCACTTCCTGGAGACAAGTAGCACAATTATCTCCTGAGGATCATGGGGTCACAGTTAACAGAGGCCTCATAAAACATGCACTTGACAATGGTTTGAATTTTCAGAGAAAAATGGAGAAGGAACCATTGTGAATTTTAAATGTTATCATACAATAATGGTAAGCAAAGACGGGCATCTGTTTTCATTTTTAAATCCAATGACTATACTACATAGCATTTTTTTAAACAAACCGAATTTCGTCTTATTTATGAAGGAAAAAAATGTATAGCCTTCATTATTCAGTTAGGCAACTTCTGTCAAATAATACTGAACAGTTTCATATAAAATTTAGAATTTTATCTAATGGAACCATCAAAATAAAAAATAAATATATAGCTTTCTAATAACAAACAGAATTATCTTTTGTACAGCTCAAATACAGAAATAAACATATCACAGTTGCTATCAGACAGATAATTAGATAACAACTTAATCAATGTCTTCTTTAATGGATCATTTGTGTAAAAATTTCCATGATAAGAGTAAACCTTTGCCCATCTCCCAAAAAAGCACTTAAATGCTTGTAGGCTAAAGCATTAGACAGTTGAGATACACACACACACATATACGTGCATGTAATTTGAAATATGTAAAAATAGAAGTAGGAATGGTAAATAAGTATCTTGGCAGCTATTTATCAGTATAAAACTAATCATCTCTTTATATTGATATGTAGTCAGTAAATCTAGGATGACATAGACATACACATGCATATATACATATACACACATACAGATGAATGATATGATTGGGAATGATTTATTTTCTGTAAATATTTTATATATATATATTATATATTATACATATATATATATTCTGTATTTATTTTCTGTACTTTTTAATCACAGGCATTTGGGGCTTGCAATCACCCTACACACACACACACACACACACACACACACACACACAATTGTTTTATAAATTCCTGTGAAAAGTAGTCAGTAGTCAGTGTCCTCTAAGCTCAAAGAGGATCAAAATGACATCCCTATGTCAGAGTTAAGGTACAGCGAGTCTAATCATAGCTAATTGTGAGCTTGGAAGACTCTATCATAGATCAGGCACAAATAGTTCGTATGAACATTTGGAGTAGAGACAGACTGCCAGAACAGCATGCCTGCATCAAAGAAGGTCCTACACTTTATGAGCAAAGGAGAATTGCAGTAGTTCAAAAGGAATAAGATTTGCAAATTTAGAAACATCTCCAGTCCTATGTCCAGTCCTATTACAGTCCCAGGTCTATGAAAAGTAAAGTCACAATAATGTACCTACTGAAGATTGCAAGATACTTAGGTAAATGGAGATTACCCTTGCCAAACTTGCTGGTTAACCAGATTGTATGCTTTGGGTTATAAAACTATAGTAGTGTACCTTCACAAAAAATATGAAAACTGTATCTAGTAACACAATCTTTATGTAATTTAGACCTCTTGGAGCTGCTTCAGTTTGTTTCACCAGTGTCCCAAAATAAATGAAGATGGGGAATTAAACCATACCATTGTACAGAAATAGAAATGTGCCCCACACTTTCCCATTCTCATTGTCCCACTTCATTTCAGCAGGCTTTCCACAGTGGTTTCCTGCCCGCTTATTAAAAATTGAAAGGTAACAGCTATAAAATGTTAGAAACCTAATAGGCAGCCCATTTACAGCAAATGTGGATTTTTTTTATGTTTGTCTGGGGTCCTAAAAACCATATATAACTAACTTTTCTTTGTTCTGATGGATGGTTTCTTGTACCATACCTGTCCATTTCAACAGTAATTGAGAACAGGACTCTGAAGTAAAACTCCACTCTTGCCACCTTGACAACTTATGATTTTGTGAGAAAACCATTACTAGTGTAACATCCACAAGAGGCTTTGCTTCTCTCATGAAACAAAGCAATTATGTCCATAAATTCATAGAAAGTTTTTAAGCTTATAAATAAATCCAGGAAAGAAGAAAATGTTTTTCTTCCTGTAAAAAGCTGATGATTTGAACCATAATTTTCTGTCCATAAATATATTGCATTTAGAAAAAAGATTTTCAGAGTCTAATTCTTACCATAGTGCCATTGAGAATACCCTATAATCCTTCTGGGCAGTTGTCTTCTGTCCCCATGACAGAAACAATGATGTGACAATATGGGTAAATAGCTACAGACACAAAAGTCTAACAGATTGCTCGCCTCTGTCCTTTTGTACAAATAAAACATTAGTAAAATTATTTTTGAAACCATTTGAGGAGAGAATGGTTCCAGGGATAAACTTATTTGAATCAAAAGTTCTAAAGAAGCATAACCAAGATAAACAAATTCCACAAGCTAAATTAAGAACTTTGAAAACAGTATGATGACCATCTCATTCTCCTATAAGCAATGGCCAATTTGCTCCATTTGGGAGGTCGATTTATCCTCTTGGCACACCGGTAAACAAGTAAATTATTGCTAAGGTACACAAAATGATACTTAAGTGACTAGCAACAGCTACCTTCAAACTCTGTTTCCTAATTCTTTTCATCCATCATTAAATCTAGTAGGAAAACATATTTCTTGACAAAAGTATTTTTAGGCTCTTTTGTTTCTTGCTCTGCATCGCTGTTTCGCTTCTATTACATGCATTCTTTAGCCTTCACTAATAAATCTAGAAAAGCTCTCCTAGAGAAACAAGAAGGTGTATGACGTCTTATCTTGCACTTTACCAAAACTAATGATGTCAACAAGTACTTCTTCTTAGAATCTAATGAGGACTATATCAGATATGCTGGATGGAACCTTTTTATAAGGATCTGAGAAGTCAGAGAGAGAGAACTACTCTCCTCCTGTAGATACATTATTAACTTCCATACCATTGTTTCAGTGTGCTTAATTTGGTCCCATGTGAATACAAAACTAAAAAAAATGCATATGACAATGAAGATAGCTTATAAAATGAAACTGCTACATGTGAAAATGACACCTGTCCCCAAAAAGGTGCCCTTGGTAAAGCCTGACTGTATAATTATTCAATCATCTGTGACAGTGGTCAGTGATTAACATGAGCAGGCCAAATGTACCAAAACATCTTAGCTTAATATATGCACTCATTTAGTTACAATTGTCGATTTTGGCACAAGCAAAAAAAAGTAGAATATCAGTAGAGTAATTGAAGAAAGAATTCATAGAATTTGAACTCAAATACATTCTTTTCTACTTGAATTTTCCATATATTTGTCTAACTTTTCATTTCACTAAACTGAGGGTGACTAGTGAATAAAGTGAAATCTACTTCATTCTATGACTACATTATAGACTCTAAGAGATATTTTATTATCTGCAAAGGATTAACTATTTTGATTTCAGATTTATCACTTTAACACTGGCTACCACGTTCCTTTTTAAGATGTTATGCATATGTTTATCATTCCCATACCTCATTATTCCACGTTCACTTAAAGTCGAAGTAACAAAGCCTTCTTATAAAATTAATCACTGAGAAATGAGTCAAAGAGAAATGAATACACATCCAGAAAACAGATCCAGTTGGTCATTTCAACACATTTCGATTCTTTCTAAATCTACAGTTCCTTTAATATTCCTCCTGCCCTTTTGTGTGCCACAACGATTTCCTTTTGACTCAAGGTAGGCCACATTTTTCATTTCACTTCACAAATTGACTTCAAAGAAGGCATTAAAATCAATGACTCACAGTTTGTGATTTTCAGGACCCGTTTTATTTCTCCACTTCCTGATCCTCCACAACCATCTTCATCATCACAATCTCCACTGACTTGTTCATCTATGTGTCCACCACTGCCCACTTGGAGTAGATCCCATCTATCAGGTTTTGGAGTAGTTCTGCCCTGGAGTAACTAAGCACAAATGGCAAAATAAAATATTAATCACAAAGAGAGAATCTTGTGAGCTTTTTTTTTAACTTAAGAATTAGTCATATGTATCCAAATGTTTCATCAAAAAAAATCATAACACCAGAACTTTTCAATGATTATGATGATACTAATGAATGATAATAAAGAATGTATGATTTATCAGTGTGAGTATTCCTTTCAAAGAAGCAATTTACAACCATGATTTAAAATAAGACTTAATTGTTTTCTTGAGGTATATAACCTAAGGTCAGAGAACTGTCAGGTTTTCTGAGGCAGAATTTGAATACAAATCTTACTGACTACAAGACCAGTCCTCTATCTACTATGCCATGCTATAGTAATTATCAATATTTCTTATGTGTGATTGTGTTATTAGGAAGAATGATGCTCTGGCATTGAATAAGGACTTTCAAAAGCAAACTAAAAAGTATTACAAACCAAACAGAAATATGCCAGCTTTGACGGGTGTAGTACATTGGCTATAAAATCCACTCTTTCTGAAAAAACTGTTTTTGACAGTAAAGCAATTTTAACAATGAGAAAAGAAGTGACCAAGAGAATTTCTGCCATCTTAGAATTCCTTTAGGAATTAAGATAGAAGGAAATAAAGTCAAAGTGTCCAAAGGTGAATGTGTGACACATTATAGTTCCATGTTTGAATATGTACTTTTTTTCCCTTAGAACGGTGGAAAATATACCAAAGTCAAACTCATTTTTGAGTTTGACCAGAGGAACAAAAAATATCAGTGGTTTACAATTAACATTATTTAAAATTTCTATTAATTGTTCTGATCAATAATGGGTCTGAGAAATAAACTTTTTCAAGTATATATTTGACACTAGGCAGAAGTAAGGATTAGTAACTCAAAGAATGGCCAAAAATGTTCTTTTTTCTATGGGAACTTTTTTTTTGTTTTACTCAAGGTACTACAGATACATAGAAATACATATTATAGGTGCATAATCATTCTCAAGGGAGTTAGCTGGGATTAGAGTCAGGAAGACCCATCTTCTCAAGTTCAAAATCTGGCTTCAGAAATTTATTAGATGTGTAACCTAGAGCAAATCACTTAACAGGTTTGCCTTAGTTTTCTCATCTGTAAAATGAGTTAGAGAAAGAAATGGCAAACCACTCCAGCACCTTTGTCAAGAAAACCCCAGAAGGGATCATGCAGAGTAAGACAACTGAAAAACAACAAAATTTCCTCATTTCTAAAGATTGTTGAGAGAATATAAAATTGCAAGGAGCCTAGCTTGCAATAGGATTAAGTAAGACATCCTTTGACTCAGGAGTTGCAAAACTCCCTACAAAAATCCACCTACTAACTAAACTCCACAAAAGCAAAGGTGATACCTTAACTACAATCTACATTTCCTCCAGTAGCAAAAACAATTCTCTCTGTGTAATAGAAATTTAAAAGGGATTTAGTTAAATTGGGGAATAAAAGGAAAGGAAAATGTAGCAATGAAGATCTTTGGGATAACTACAGCCCAGCTCCAATTTAATATTTTTCAAAATTGTCCCTATTTTGTAAACAAAGTAAACAAAATCATTTGCTTTGGAATACCTCAGGTATTAATGAGTTTTATCTTGTAGTGCCAGGTTTGATTTATATTATTCAAAGTCACAACTCACTGAATATTTGTAAGAGAAAGCACTGGTCATGGGATAATTTTTCATTACTCCACACCTTTCTGAAGACTGGCATCAGTGATTTACATGTTGTGCTAACACAAAATATTTTTTTATGTTCATTTTAATTCATTTAACATGTGCAAGGCACTATCGCAGTCCCTAAGGAAGTTACAGACTCTATCTATAAGAAAATTTTGGTCCATTGAATATAATATAGAGTAAAATGAATAAAGGCAAAATTACAAAATGCTTTGAAAAGTCTAAAGAAATAAGAATCACTTCTGCGTTAGGGAGCAGGAAAAGTTACTCAAAAGATGTTTGAGAGGGATTTCAAAGATTGAATATTTTTATTGGCATCTATTTTCCTTCAGACTCATTTTGATTTGATTTGAGTATGCTTATTCAGTTTTTCACCCTTTTTCATTTTATTGGATTATTTAATCCATTTATGTTAAAAGTTATGAGATTTGGGTTTTTAATATTCCTTCATTTGTTATTGTTTTTAACCTAATTAGTCAATTTTCCAGAGCATGGTAGACAGAGGGATAATGGGTATAAAGTTAGTATATTAGATATTAAGGTATTAATGCCTTACCTGCAGTTAATTCCTCAGGTTTTTACCTCATTAGAATTCTTGGTGTCTTAAGACCATTGAAACAACTGAAATTTTTTTATCTCTTTTTTTATAATTTCTATTTTGAAGAGGTTTGAGAGGTTAAGAGTGACGGATAAAGTGTCTTGTCCCTCTCTCTCTGTGATCACATCCCTACTCATAGGAGCATTGGGCAAGCAATTTCCAGTTATAAGAACAGATTGTGAAAATAAATATGGTGGAGTAGGAAACTAAGGGACCAAATAGAATATGGCCCATCACTGAAAGTGACTTACGCTTCTATAAATGTAATTGTTTTTAAAACTTCTAGTGAATCTTGCTATTTAAAAGACTAGTATATTTTTGAAGCAAATAATCACAACACTCCCCCCCGCCACACACACACTAATTTATTAAACCATCTGGATTTTTATGTATTGGTTTTAACAAACATGGAACACATCTGGTGTTATCATTATTCTACTTGTTTTTAAACTGCTTGTTTCAGGCAAGACTATTTACTATTGTGCAAGTATAAGCTAATAAAATACAGTGCTTTAGAAGATTTAATGAATTGATGAAATGATCTACCTCAGAAACACACACATTTTCCCTCTAGGTCACATTCATCTCGGATCAGGAAACAGTACAATTCATGGAGCACAGTATTTAAGTGTTAAAAGACTTAGGTTCTACTTTTATTTCCAAAACCGTTTGAAAAATCAACTAATTTCTCTGTTTCCTCAAGTATCAATGGGCTTTTCCCATATCCCTTTTTTTCAAGTACTTATTTAGTTTAAAACAACTATACTTCCTTTCCAATCTCAAAGGCATGATGAAAAAATTCATTAAATCAGTAAAAGCACTTGGAAATCCTGTTAAATGGCTATTATAAGCAATATTTTTTGACTACAGGCAGAATAATTCAACATAACATATTTTTAGACTGATGTGGACTCTGAACTTCGGACTGACATAACCTTTATTGGTAATTGCTGGACTGTGAATAGGACACGATGCTCCTTTTGATCACTTATAGTTATTCAATTTCTCATGGTGCTTTCTGAAAGCATCAGTTTTGAGATTTGGATAACTGGACATAAGTTCAATAGTCAGATGTAACCCAGTATCTTTTAGAGTGAAGTCTAAATATAAGCACCACCCACAATCATACTCCATTTAGCATCTTCAAAGTTTCCCATAGTTGTTAGGGCATCTGTATTTGAACTCTACTTAACAATCAACTGTATTAGGCATCTGGATTTTCTTACTCTCTTGGTGACTTTTAAGATTTTTTAATTATTTTATATGGTCATTGATTCTAAAAGTTCTCCAATTATGAAAGGTCTTTTTCCCTCATCAAGTAGGAGGTATCTAGAATTCATAAAAATCCCCCCAAACCCATATTCTCCTATAGTAACCTAAATAGACTATTCATATTCTTAAAAATGAGCCAATTTTGTTACCAGGATAAATAAAACAAATAGGTTAAAATATTATTCATCATCTAAGTCAGAGTAAGCAACCTATTTTAAAAAGAATAATAACAGAAACTGATTTTGAAATAAATATCCTCATCCTTAACTGCCTCAACCCTATACATTTTTGAAATGTTATCTTAAGTCCTATTTCCTCTCTTAAATCTTACTTAATCTCTCCAGACCATATTGATCCCTCCTTCTTTTAGATGCTTTTTGTGCTTGTCTATACTGCTCATCTGACAATACATACTGTTTTGTATTCATAGTTAACTTGTCATGTATTAGGGACAATGACTTATGCTCTGTGCTAGTTATTGAAGAAGGGTAAAATAAATGTTTGATTTCAGAATGGAATCTTTGAACTTAAGAAAGGTAAATGTCCCTGAGTTTCATTTTTTTAAAATGTACTTCAATACTTCAATTATTTCACCAGTTTACATATTCTCTTCAATGATATAATTCCCAACTCACTTATGCTTTCCCAAACTAAATACTCAATTTCCCTATTATTTTTAAGGGCATTAGCAGACTTCCATTCATGCAGATTTATAAACTGCTCACTGTACTGAAATGTTCAGCTTCTCACACTTTTTCATTCCATCTATCTAATCAACTACCAAATTTTGTCAGTTCTACGTCTCTCATGTCAAACCCTTTCTTTCTACTTCTCCAGCTGCAACTATAATTCAAGGCCCAATTTTCTTTCACCTGGGCTATGGCAATAGTAATCTAATTGAACTTTCTGCCTGAAATTTCTCTTATTCAAATTCATGTTTCATTAAGATGCAATAACAATCACCCTAAAGTGCAGGTCTTACCACATCACCCCAATTCAAATTTCATTAACTCCCTATGACCTCTAGGACCAACAATCAATTCTACTGTCTTTGACATTCAAGGTTCTTCAAAACTTGATCCTAACATAGCTTTCTAAATCTATTACATGTTATTACTTTTTACATTCTCTAAGGTCCTTCCAAACTTATCACCTTACTATTTCTTTTTTATCCCTCTATTTTACTTTTTTTTCTAATTACATGTAAATTTTTTTACATTTGCTTTTTTGAAATTCTAAGTTCCAATTTTCCCTCCCCTCTTCTCTCCCCTTTCACCTCCATCTCACTGCAAAGGCAAATAATTTGATATAGTTTATAAAGCACATTTAGTAATGCAAAATACCTTTCCATATTAGTCATGTTGTAAGAGAAAACACAGGTAAAAAGTCCAGGAAAATAAAACTTGCAAAAAGTATGTTTTGATCTGTATCCAGACTCCCTAAATTGTTTTTTTTTTGCTTTTGTGTTTTATTTTTGTTTGTTTTTGGAGATGAATAATATTTTAACATTTTTCATCATAAATCTTCTGGAACGATCTTAGATAATTATATAGTTGAGGATAGCTAAGTCATTCGGAGTTGATCATTGTAAAATATTGCTGTTACTGTGTACAGTCTTCTCCTGGTACTGATCACTTCTCTTTGCTTTAGTTCATTTAAGTCCTTCCCAGGTTTTCTGAAATCATCCTGCTTGTCTTTTCATAAAGGACAATAATTGTCTTCAATTGTTCATTTTTCCAGCCTATTTCTTGACTTTTAAATTTATATTAAATTTGGACTCTGCTCCAAGGGTTGAGAGGGTACTACCTCAACCTTCAAGTTTTTTGTGCTACTATTATCAGAGCTAGCTCTGGGAGTCTGTAAGTTTTCAAATCTGCCAGTCTTATGACCTAAGAGAAGGTGTGGTGACCATTCTCCTCACCTTTTTCCTCACTTCATTCTTTTCCACACTGGAAATATGTTCAGGATCATTTCTCCTACTAGTGCTTTTTCTTACCCAGGGACTGTGACCTGGAACTAAGTATGGGTAATACAAGTGTTCTGCTCCCAGTGCCAGCAAAGGTACTCCTGTAATCTCCTTCTAATCAGTTATCTGACTCCCTTACCATCTTTGGGCTGAGGGTTCCCAGAGATCACAGTCATCACTGTTTCAGTCACCCCCAAGGCATGCTGCCAGCTAGCCAGAGTAGCCCTTGCATCAGAACTGAGCTGCACTCTACTATTACCTTCAGAGAGATAGGTCTTTCTAACTGAATTTCTAAGATGTTGGGTTGGAAAAGAGTTTCATTACATCCTTTTGTTGGTTTTACTTCTTCAGATTTTGTTTTGAGGTGTTAGTTTCATGTTGTTTGGAGGGAATTTGGGAGAGTTTAGGCAAATCCCTGCCTTTACTCTCTCATCTTCCATCTGTTTCTAATATATGGCATTCCATCTCTAATCTCTGTGCTTTTTCTCTTGTTGGCTATTTTCTTTTTCCTAGAAGGAACTTTTTTCTTACTTCTTCTTCTTCTCAGAATCCCTGGTTTTCTTTAAGACTCAGTTTAATTGCCACTTCATAGATGTGGGCTTTCCCAGTTCCACAATCACTATTACCCTCCTGGATCACTTTTTAATCTATTCTGCATATATTATACTTATATATGTACATGTTTTTCTTCATCACCAGAACATAAGATACTTGAAAGCAGGACCTGTTTCACTTCTGTTTTTGTGAGTACTTAACACAGTGCTTGGCACATAATAGATAAGTGCTTTGTAATTAGGATTTCATGGAAATTCTAGGTACTGTAGCTAGTTTTTAAGGGGTCTATATGAATTCATATAGGGGGATGGGGAATGGAAGAAAAAAACTGCATCTTTATTTTCATTATTTTGGTCACTTTAATTATCCAATGTATTTTAAATGTTTTAACCTTTGTTTTAATATGTCCATCAGTACTCATTTTGTACTAGGATACAAAGAAGAGCAGAAGACAGTCCCTGTTCTCAAGGGAGAATATAATGAGGGAGACAACATACAGGCAATTTTGTTCAAATATACTTGTTACAGGGTAAACCAGAAATAATAAAAGGACAGGCACTAGAATTAAAAGAGATTGGGGAAAAAAAATTGCTTGTAGAAGTTATTGCTTGTAGCTGGGACTTGAAGGAAGCCAAGAGGTTGAGGAGAGAACATTCTAGATATTTGATATAGCCAGTGAAAATGCTTAGAGATAGAAGATGGTATGTCTTGTCCATAGACTTCATCAGAGTGCCAAAACAGATCTTGATGAACAAATGAATGAAGTTAAGAGCCACTGCATTAATCCATTCTCTTACCTGTCCTCCCTTAAGTTTAATACTGAATAACTCTAAGTGCTCTTGGCAGTGCATACATATTATACAGAACAGAAGTTGTCTATTAGTTATCTATCACTCCTCCTTTAAAGAAATGAGTTTTTTTTATGTCATTTTTTTCTCTAGATCAATGTAATTTTCCTCAGAATTTCCCCATCACAGAAAGCAATCATATAAAGAAAACTATATTTTTTAAATAAAAGGAGAAGAAAAAACAGCATAATTCATCAATGCACTAAAAAAGCCTGAAGATGTGTACAATGTATCACAATCATAGACCTCCCACTTTTTCAAAGAGTACAGTGAGATGTCTTCTCATGCCATACATAGCTACACTTGAATAACACTATGCTAAACTCTTATCAGCTAATGACCAATCAAGATCCCAGAGAATTAATAGTGCAACATGCTACCCAACTCCTGATAGAGATGAAGAACTCAGAAAGCAGAACTACACACACACACACACACACACTCATGACCTTGCCAATATGGAAATTTGTTTCAGTGGACTGTGTCTGTTTGTCCTTTGTTTTCAAAGACCATGACATCAGAGAAATGATGACATGATTTGCACTTGACTTTGTTTTGAGTGAGGGAGGGCAGTGGAAAGTCACCAGCCTCACTCTCCCCTCCTGAGACATCTGGGTCCAGTGACCTGATATTCATCAGGATGACTGGAGAAGACCCAGGATGCAGTGGGATACCTTATCCTATTAAAGTTCTCACTTAAAATGAAGTAATGGCCATTCAGAGAATAGGCCTCTTTAAGAAGTACTCAGGGAATGGCCCATTTAATGAGCAAAAGAAAAAAAACAAGTAAATCAAGCTGTGAGGGAAAGAGCAACAGTTACCATTAATAATCATTTTGAAGCGAGAAGGGTCCTGAAAAGAGCCATTAAGTGGAGTTTGGGCAGAGACCTATTGTGCAAAGAATGGGCTTTAGAGTGCAGCGGGTTTAAGGTTTTGGGAAAGACCAGGCAGACAGGCAGGAAGGAAAGACAGACAGATGGTAGAAAAAGAAAGGAAGGAAGAAAGAAAGGAAAGAAGGAAGGAAGGAAGGAAGGAAGGAAGGAAGGAAGGAAGGAAAGAAAGAAAGAAAGAAAGAAAGAAAGAAAGAAAGAAAGAAAGAAAGAGAGAAAGAGAAAGAAAGAAAGAAAAAAGAAATCTGGCCCATAAATCCCAAGTTAACTGGCCTACCTTTGGCCATCCAAATTCACCTTCCTTTGGAAAGGAGAAGGAAAGGGGGTGTGGGGACAGAAGACAGAAGAGAGTGGATGAGCTGAGTCCCCCAGGAGCTGGGTCCCCATTCAGGCAGCTTGCTCTACTCACAGGTCTGTGTACATGGCATTGAAGAAGTGATGACATGACTTGCACTTGACTTTGTTTTGAGTGAGGGAGGGCTGTGCAAGGTAACCAGCCTCACCTTCCCCTCCTGAGTCATTTGGTGGACCATACCTGTGTGCAATGCGTTTTGGGTAGTGGGTTGTTGTTTCTGTATTTTCAATGAACGAGGGAGATTTGGGTGGGAGGTGAGAAGGAAGATCTTGGCTGAATAAAGTAACATATTGTGTGTGTGCGTGTGTGTGTATGTGTATATGTGTATGTACATACATATACATATATATGTTCATACATATATGCATATCCATATGAGCATGCATTTGAAGGGGACCTCACTTCTTGCTAGGGTAGACAGCTCCTGGTTTGAGTAGCTCTGTAAATTAACAGTTTTCCTCACATGGAACCCTAATCAGCCTGTATTTCTAAACATTGTTTCTAGCTCTGTCCTTTGTGGCAAAGAATTCTTTTTCAAGATAATCATGACAAGACATACATTACATAAGAGAGCTTTAATGCCCCACGCATCCCCAAATATTCTCTTCTCCTAGATAAGCACCAACAATTCTATCAACTGACTCTTATTTAACATAGATGCATAATTACTTCACCATTGACAGTGCCTTCTTCTGAATGCACACCAGTTAGTCATTTTTTTTACTATAATTGATGTCTAGAAATGAATGCAGTACTCCAAATGGAGTAGATTACAATTAGATTATTATTTTGTCCTGTGCACTACTCCTTTATAAATGTAGCCTAAGTTATATTAGTTCTTTTTGGCTGCTGTACCAAACCACAGACTCATACTGAACTAACAGTTCATTAAAACTTCTATATCTTTTGGTTATCTAACCATGTCTTTCCCATCATAAACTTGTGAAATTGTACTTTTGAATCCAAGTATAGTCCCTATTAAATTTCAACTTATATTTTCTCACTGTTTTTAGACTACATGTCTGTGTGTGTGTGCGCACAGAGACAGAAAGATAAAAACAGAGAGAGAAACTATATATGTATGTATATGTGATTTAAAAACAATGGAAAATATAACAAAATGAAATTTAATAGGGATTATACACACATACACGCACCCTGCATCCTCATGTCCAGTGTGTTTTCTCCAATCCTACTTTTTTCATCTGAAAAAATGTTAAGAATTGCATCTGTTTCTCAAACCAAATAATTGATAAAGGTGTTGAAGAGTCCATGAGAATGAGGACAGAATACTCAGGCATTTACCCAAAGATGTCTCTTCAGGTTACCTTCCATCCTTTAATTCTTTCTATGGTCATTTAACCAGTCAAATTCATTTTACTGAATTAAAATTGTCTAACTCAACGTCTTCCTATCCTGTCTACAGTGATATCAGTGGGATCAGTTTTATCAACTGCCTTGATGAAATTCACACCTCTGTTGTTTAAGGCATCTCCTTTGTCTTACAGTCTAGGTACTATGTTTTTTTAAAAAAAGGAGAAATAATTCTAACAGTTATTGATGAAGCTAGCCTGATTTTCAATGGCAATTTATTGCTTTCCAAATGCCCATAAACTATGCCTTTGTAGGAAAAATTGCACTGGCTTGAAATTAAGACGATCTCAGGTAAAATAATGCTTTTGAACACCACAAGTATGATCTTCAAGAGTTTTGGTTTCCAGGGAGGTCAGATTCTTTATCCTGAAAAATAAAGACATAGAGTAAAAGGACCTCTGATGTCCCTTTCAGCTCTCTCTATGATCCTAATATGATTTTGCATTTTTTAAAATTTTACAAAAGATCAAATTTAAGTTCATTATCATATAATTAGAAGACAAAATTTCATTTTTTGAAAACTGAGACATTTGCTCTACTTTATAGAAAACTAGTGATTTCCATCAGCTCCATGCAAAAATTATTCTCATTACTTTATAATCCTAGCTCACACACAGCCCATCTCAGAATTCTCTCTAGACCTATACGGACCATAAGTTTAAAGAGTACTGGAAGCCTAGGTTAACTTTTATCAAATCCTGAACTCTTAGACAAGTTGACCACTGACAGGAGATGAGTCCGAACTAACTTCTCAAAAAAGAGCATAGAGGTAAGAACAGGAAAAAAAATGAAACAAAAAAAACCACTCCTCTCTTCTCCCCATCTTTCTATAAACATGCTCAGTCAGAAATAATCTGAGAATTTTTTTCTATCTGCAAACCAAACAAGTTAAAGATACTGCAGCAGCAAGCATGAAGGGCAGATGACAAAACTCATGGCATAGTTTTCCCTCATGTTAGGCAGTTTCTCAAGTCAGTCGATCAACTCAAAATAGTGTTCATGACTAACACTTCCTCCTTGGGTTTAATTGGTTTAGGAAACTAATTAGAGATCTTCTATATCTTAAATGATAAGTTTAGTGGGTGGAATTTCTGATGACTCTGGCCCAAGTCATCTTCCTTCAGCTGGTGAATTAATCTCTCAATAGACTCAATTTGTTGGTTTGTTTGGTTTTTTTTTAACCATCTGGCAGGATCTTTGCTTGGGAGTATATTCTCCAAATAGCTACAAGGAAATATGACAATGGAGGGCTCACAAATGTAATATGCTTATTAGGAGAAAGAAAATCATTCATCACCTTTTAAAAAAAATAGCGAGAGGTACAACAAATAATTTTAGTTTAGAAATACTATATAATAATATATCATATAGTAACTATATAGTAATATGAATAGGCATCAGTATGGCATACATAGTAGATGGAGAAGTGGTTTGGAAAATCAAGAGAAGGAGGACTCAAGTACTACTTCTAATAAAAAGAGACCTACCCTTGGACAAATCATTTAAATTAGTGTTTGTTCTTGATAACTCTCTTGGACTACTAGTATGTTTGCTTGCTTGTTTATTTAGCTGAACATCAGGTTAATTTATTAATGTAAACTATAACATCTAAATATCATAGCACATTGAAAAACCAAATTCCTATTATCAAAAACAATGGAAGCAGGGTCTTTCTTCATTTAAATTTTATAGCATTTTTGTGAACCTTTTACTTTGTTTTTTATTAGAGTATGTGTGCTCTTTATCTATTTGGTATTAAGCTCCTTGAGGATAGGCACTGGCATTGTTCTTGTCTCCTCAAAAAGTCTTGTATATATTAGGAGTCTCGATATATGTGTTTTGAATTGATATGTACATATTTTTTCATTGTCTAAATAATTAAAAAACATTATCCAATTGCCATGAATAATTAAATAATAAACATACACTTACTAGGTGCCATCAGGCACTTGGTTAGAATAAAAGTAGAGGTACAAAAAATAAAACCTGCCAGTGTGTATTGGTAGAGGATGTTTCTTTACTTACCAGGCAATTCCCTAAAGCTGTGATATAACAGGTCCAATTCCTATCCCTATTCTTGTCCTTAAATATATTCTCCTTACTCTTATAACTATATAAACATATATAGAGGAAATAAATATGTTTTTAGAAAAGAGTAATCAATACATAAATATTCCCATATATCAATTTGACTGTAAGCATCCTGAATGCCTTGTAAGTGTTGGGATTCAACACCACTGATGAAAACTTACAAGAAAAGATTTTAAATACTGTCAATGAAATTGAAAGGAGAAATCTGAAGTCATAAATAATGCTGAATTCATCATAAAACCACTGGTAAATTCTTTAAGTCCTAAATAATTAAGTATAACAGACTACACATTTATCTACAGATATTTTACTTTGTGATAAAACTACTAGGTGATAAAAATCTTTACGGAAAGATTTTAGGCAAAATCTTAAAAATATTGACTTGAAATTTGTAAAAGTTCATAACTATTTAAAAATGGAAGTTTTATTCCTAAATGCATATGAAATATTTCAACATTTGTCTTTGCAACCCAATTAAAATAACATCATTTTTACATTCTTCTCTTTAATCATAGCCTCATAATCTCGCTTGCTAGATTTCTCCCATTTCGTTCTTTTCTCCATCCTGCCATGCACCCTCTGATATATTCCTTCCTTTTTTTAAGCTTATTTACTATAATTTCTCTACTATTTGTGTTTCAAAGAGGAAGGAGAGTGAATCAATGTACTTTACTTGTGACCCCAAACCTTCTTATATCAGAATCATATTTGAAGTTATATCTAAAGAATAAACCTCTCTAAATATTCTAACTCTCTCCAACCCATTTTTTTTCAGATATCATATTAAGTTGAACAGATACAGAGGTATTTTCCTCTGGATTTATTGTCAGGTTTTGCTTTAAGGTTGAGCCTTCTGATTTCAACTCCTGTTGCTCCAGCAATTTGAAAGGTCACCGCTCTGGTGGCATTTGGTTTATGCAATACAGTCAAGCAATTTATTAAAGCACTGCCATTTTGCAGGTAAAACACTGAATTTAGGAATAACTTATGAAATGTGCTCTCTGGACTCTACAAAGCCTGCCTATGGATTATGCTCCAGACAGGCAAACCTATTTATCATCCCACCCCTCACACTTTGCAAGCTTCTATTTAGGAACTATCAAATGGACTGTGATTGGCTAAGGTTATAATTGTTCTTGAAATCTTCAGTAATATAGAGACAGCTCTACTTCATAGGAATACTAACAGTAACAATAAATGGAGAAAAAACCCTCATATGGCATGATATTATTAACAGCCTACATACTGTGCGTATATAAAATTGAATGGAACACAGAGTTAGCGAAATGCATGAGAATAGAGAAGAGAAGGGTTATCCATTCTCAAACTGTGAAACTCCCATGAACAGCACAGTAGAAGACAAGAAAGTAAGGAACTTCTGTCAGCCTCAACCTTTTTAGAAATCAGGATCAAGAATAGGACGTATTGTGCTTCAAGTAAAGTTAAAAATCAAAGAAAGCAATTGCAAATTTGAAAATATGATAGCAAAAATTGACATTGTTTAAAAATTTAACTACATTGTGCTTAAAGGTGTCACAAAAATGAAATCTATAATTCTAATACACAATACATATGTAATGAAGAGAATAAAAGATTAATTAGTTGAACTGTAAGTGAAAAAAATAGCAAAACCATAGACTGGAAAACTCAATGTGCTTTTCTCAGAATGATAAACATCTACCAAAAAGATAAACAGGAAAGAAATTAAGGACCTGAACATAATTTTAGCAGAGTCAGACATGACTGACTTCTGCTATTTATTGAATGGGAATAACAAGAAGTTTATGTATTTTGCAGCGGTCAGTATCTTTAAAAAATTTGACTGTATGCAAAAAAAGAGAATCAAAAAGAAAAATATTGCATTAAAATATCTAAAAGTAAAATATTAAACAATCCATTTACTGACAAAAGCACCACAAAATTATAATTAAGTTTTATATCAAGAAATCATTCAAAATTAGAGACAAGTTTCATATTAAGTAAGTGGTGAGTCAAAGAATAAGTCATGGAAAAATAGATTTTTTTCATCACAAAAAATGACAACAATAAGAAAATAATCTCAAACCTTTTGGGAAGCAGCCAAACAGTAGAGAGGGGGAAGTTTGTATCTGAAACATTTTCATCAATAAAAGATATAAAGTATAGATCAGTGAGTTGGGGATCACTTAAAAACAAAGACCAAAATATGAGGAAAAAATATAAAAATCCCAGCTGAAAATCAAAGATTTCAGCAAAATTCAAATTGAAAAAGGAGATAAATAAAAATAGGAATCCAAAAATTAGTAGATATCATTAACTAATCTGATTTTAAAAGACAGAGGAAAAAACAATTTACCGATATAATAAGTGAAAAAGAATTAACTAATGAAGAAAATAAAAGAAATGATTAAGTACTTTTTTCTTCAAATGTGTGTTAAAAGTTGATAAAAAGTAAAATAGATTAAAATTCATAAAAATGTAGAATGCTCAGAAGAACATAGCAAGAAATAGGAATTAAATAATGCTCTCTCAAAAAGTGATGTTGAACAAAGCATTAATTAAATCCCAAAGGGGGAAAATGCAGGATTCAAGGAACATGTAGTAAATTCCATAAAGTTTTTAAAAATTAGTTTTAATATTAGGCAAACTCTTTGAAAAAATAAGGAATAACACCAATTTTCTTTTATCATAAAATATTATGGGATTGTTATGAGGATCAAATGAATTAGTATATATAAAGTGCTTTTCAAACTTTAATAGACAATAAAAATACTTATTGTTGTTAATAATTACTGCTATTGTAATTGTTATCTAGAAAACCCAGTAGGAAGAGATAGAAAATCTATTCAAAATAAATATAAAATTATGCATTATTAGGGAGTCCATCTACAAAAAATACATAGTACACAATTATTATAAAGGTTTACACAATAACAGATCCCAATAATTGGAAAGATATTAATTGTTCATGATTTTGTAGCATCTGACTTGGCTGTATCTATTTTTTAATTGTTTTGTTTCTTCGATTGTATTAGTAACCTTGTTTTGTATTTTTTACCCTCACTTTCTACCATGTTTTTAATAAATTGTGTGCTTTGTTGTCCAGAAGAGAAGCTAGTTAAGACCTGTCTATCCTAAATGATCTTTAGGTAACCCTTAATTTTATGACCCTCTTCAGTTTATATGTTAGTATGATAGAATTTGTACATTTCAGAAATATTTGGATACAGCTGATATCCTGATCTCTCTAAGATATAAGGATGTGTTTTCCTGTTCACTAATTTATATTAAATGTTTTTGCTTTATTAACTGGTTGAAAACCACCACGTAAAGAAAGTAGTTTTCTCCAACTGACCAAATGCCTGATGTAACTCTGGGTAAATCTTACCTCCTAAATTAAAGAAGTAGTTTTATATTCTCCCTTAGCCTTTCCATCTGATTCTGCCAGGATAACAATTATTATACTACTTTTTATTCTATATATTATCATATAAAATAAGACTAATAAAAGCATTCATTAAAGAAGTAGAAAAAATAATAAATATCCACCTGGAGGAATAGCATTGAATCTTAAAGGATATTATGGAGAGAAATGGGAGGAAATAGAGTCTAGCATCATGAGGTCTCAATTCATGCCACAATAGAGTATTAATTGAAATCATTTGGTACTGATTAGAAAATAGAAATGTTAATCAGAAGAACAGATTAGGAACGTAAGATTCAAAACCACACAAAAATAGTTGCATAGAGTCTGATAAACCCAAAGATCCCTACAATTCATGTAAAAACTGACAAAAATAGCTAAAAATACTGGGAAGTAATCTGAAAGAAATAAATTTTATACCAGTATATAATACCATTTATCACAGTAATCTTCAAGTGGATACATGACTTAGATTAGAAAGATTATATCATTGGAGAAGAACTCTTAAGCAAATAAATGATACATAGAATCATTGAAATTAAAATGAACAATTTAGATTATATAAATTTTAAAAGCTTCTGCAGAAACAGTATCAGTTCATTCCAGTCTTTCCAAAATTAGAAAAAAAAGCTATTGAGTAAAAATTTATAGCAATATTCTCTGATTAAAATTTGATAACCAAAATATTCAAGTATGTAAGCTTTTTACCATGTCAATTTAGTAAATATATTTTGTAAGTTCTAATTCAGTCTGTTGAATGACTATTCATGGAAAGCACACTTGTGGGGGCCAATGAACTACAGTTTTAGGCTACCCACAATTATTTTTTGAACTTCAAGGTAGCTCCTCTCTGTTATAGCCTATGGTTACAAAGCCTTTTTTATGTTAAGCCATCAATATTATTTTGTTTTATTTTCTTATTTTGTTTTTGTTTTCTAAGGAAAAAAAAGCATGAAAGACTCTAAGTTGACTTAATGCCTAGTTGTTAGCAAGTTGTATTGCCTTTTTTGGCAAATGAAAGAGCAAGTCAGGGATGTAGCCCAGAGGGAATATTTTTGTCATTATTGGGTAATTTAGTCATGTCTTACTTTTCATGACACCATTTGGGGTTTTCTCAGCAAAGATACTGCCGTGGTTTGCCATTTTCTTCTCTTGTAGAGCAAGGCAAACAGAGGTTAATTGACTTGCCCAGGGTTACACAGATAGTAAATATCTGAGGCCACATTGAACTCAAATCTTCCTTACTCCAGGCCCAGCCATCTATCCTCTGAATCACCTAGCTGCCTCCAAGAAGAGGGATTATTAAATAAGTAAATTAAATATAATGAATCTAAGCAAAAGATGGCTGTAATTCATAATAAATCACTACAAAGAAAATACTATATCTCAAGATCTAGTCTACTGTACAACTGAAAGGAAATAATTTGCAATGATAATTAAACAACTCTATGGTACTATTGTTTTTAAGTACATAGTGCCCGATTGTATTCTAAACAATATAAGTAAACACCCATTATTTACTTGTTTTTCCCCCCTGGAGTTAATTAAATTAACATTACTGAAGTTATATTGTCATTTTCATTAGGCAAATATTAAAAAGTAATACCTTAAGCTTATGCATATAGGCATAGAATTAAGTGGTAAATTGAGGTTCTTATCTGATTAATTCAGCCTAAACTAAATTTCATATTGTACGAAATTTGTTTCGTTTTGTTTTTTCTCTTAATTGCTTCAAGGGACTGAGTCTTTATTTTTTTTCCAGGTATAGAAATAATCAAAAAATTCCAGATATTAGTTATTTCTTCCAACATTACTAGCCAACAGCTTACTTCCCTCATGCCAGTTCTACAAGGCGCAGTTGTAGCCTCTTCCCCAAGTCACTGATGAAACAAAAATGGCTATTTGCTGCTTTTGTGGAAATGGAGTCAAATTACTCCACCTTTCATAAACCTGTGGAAAACCTCTCTGCACATCTCAGTGTGACTAAGGGATTAGAGAAATAGGGTATTTAACCATTATCTACAACAAATACCTTGGGTCTTTTTTCTGATACATAGACATGTTTCAGTGTTACCTACATTACATAATTTCTGGTTAGCCTTTTGTGTTGAAGTTATCCAAGTCAGTGGTTTAGTGCCAGGATTTCAATTCCATACTTGATCAGGTAAAACAAAATTATGATGTTATGGTGGCTTTTGTTCTTACTAACGTTTTTTTTTTCCCAATTCTTTAAGGAACTTCTATCAATTTAGCTACCATCAAACAGAGGTTTCCAATACATTTCGGTTCAGTACAATCTTTTATTTTCTTCCACTCTTCTTTCTTTGTATGTACATAGGGCTAGTTCATATTTCAATTTCATGTACACCATGCTATGGAAGGTTTAGGCCCTGATTCTGCTAATTAATACCTTTGTGACCTTGGACAAGTCATAACCTCTCTCTGACCCTCAATTTCCTATTCTGTAAATGATCAGGTGGGACTCGATGATATGTAAGGTCTCTTGGAGCCTTAAATCCTAAGATCTTATTCTATGTTTATAGAATCTTTTTTATGTGCTAAACCATCCGTATTCTTCTTCC
Source organism: Potorous gilbertii (assembly GCA_028658325.1). Taxonomy (NCBI): domain Eukaryota; kingdom Metazoa; phylum Chordata; class Mammalia; order Diprotodontia; family Potoroidae; genus Potorous; species Potorous gilbertii. Next base: position 429,727,140 of record CM053771.1, read on the forward strand.
TTTTTTTAAAAGCAGAAACTATGAGAGATTGCACATTCACTTAATGCCTAGCTATTGGCAAGTAGGGTAGACATTTTATTTAATTTTTTTGACCAGCTGTGCAGAATTCATTCTCAAATGCTCTATTAAGAACAGATTCTAGGAGAGGTTCCCCTGAAGCTTCCTCATCTAATAAAGGTTTACTTCTAAAGGAGCTTATTCTGAACCCATTCTGTATGACCCCCTTGTGTATGCCAGATGTTAACACGAGCACAATATTTTCAATGCAATTCTGAAATTCACCTTTCCAGTGGGATACTTTATTTTCACTTTTTGCCTGTAGGCTATGAAAACCTGGAAAGAGGAAGTGAGAGAATAAGGTAATATGCTTCTCACTAAATCATCAAATAAAGGATTAGAAAAAGAATTTAATGTGACACTTCAACCATCTCTTTCCTTAGTATGTTCCCTACTCATCTAAAATTTGGTTTTGAAATTAAAGGAATGATAAAAGCCCACATGTTAATAGCACTTTAGAGCATATGAAATACACCTCTCCTATAATAAATAGGTGGTAAAAATGTGTCATCCCCATTTGCAGATTAAGAATATGAAGCTCAGGGAGAATGAATATCTAATCCAAGGGCACATATGGCTATCTGTGATTAGAGTCAGGTGGTCTGTTTATTTGGGAGGATCATGGAATACCCAAAGATATTCTTGAACTTGATTTTCATGATGGAAAACATGGTTAGATAGCAGTTGCTTTGAGATAGATCTGGGAGTTACAAAGGTCTGCAAGCTCAGTATCATTCAGGAGGGTGATATGGCAGGACTTGGCAACTTTTTGAAAGAAAGTGGTGAAGGGAAGAAAGAGAGAGGAAAGGGACAAGAATTATTCCTCTATTTGAAGCCCTGGGGACTAGAAGATGAGCTCATTTGGGGACATATATAGCTTGAGGTTTCAGTGAGAAATATAGGTGTAGATTTTCAGCAGTAAATCCACAATATCAGACTGCATTCAGGTAATAGATTTAGATTGCAGGTAAAGATTTGGAAGCCAAATGCCTAGAGGTACTCCATTGAAGTCATGGAAGGAGAGCAAGAGAGCGAACATATATTTTAGGATCAAAGACACAGGAAAACCTGTTAACTTGGGTAGAGAGTTACCTTATCCTCTGAAAGAGAAAGGAGGAAAAGAGGATGGAATGACTGATTTTGAAGTATAGTGGAGAGGAGGTTGCTAACTTTCTTCATATATCCTCAATCTTTTCAGTAAGATTGATAGGTCAAGATAGAAGGGAATAAGACTGGATTTTGTAGGTTGAGAAGAAAGTTGTGATGAGAGCAGGTGGGAATTAGAGTTAATGAAAGACTATTAAAAGATCAGCTGTATATCTGTGAAAATGTAGTTGAGCTATAAGAGCATAAATTTACATAGAACCTTATCTGCATAGTTTCATGACTTTCTTTAACAGTGACGTTCAAAGATAGTATTTAGGATGATCAATAGAGAAGTAAGAGGGCTTTGGAATAGAATGTAGAAATATCTGTATTTAATTAATAAATATCTACATTAATTAAATGGAGAGTGTTTGCAATATCAAATTATAGTGTCATAGAACTAGGCTCAAATGATACACATTTATCTTTCAACTCTTGGAAAAAAACAGTTATTTAAAACAAAACAAATATCCTTGTCTTAAGTGTATATATTGAGAAAATAGCAATTAAGTGAAACTATTTCCACTTGTCTTCATTAAAATTATAAGAATAAAAATATAAATTTTTAGTTCATTATATAGTCAGTTTTATTTGAAGCATGAAAATAGCTGTGTTTCACCAGTTCTGTGTCACTAAAATATCCTGACCTTTTTTTATATTCAGTACAATTTTATTGACTGACTGGCAGTTTTGTTTTTTTTTTGTCTTTTTGGCCTTGTTTACAGCCTGACAGATCTGTGGAGGAAAGAAGTAACCATTAGCCAATCAAAATGAAGACTGAGTGAAAGGTCAGAGCACTACATCTTATATTTATTTTTCACAAAATGTGTAAAACACTCAAATCCTGGCACATTGTTCTCAAAGGAAAGCCTTGTAAAAATAAATCCATGATGACATAAAGGAGATCTAGGCTCATGACAGAGCTTGTAATGAACAAGAGAAAGGAACCTAAACTGCCAATCTTTGCCTTTATTTTCACATTTTAAAGGTAGGTTTTAAAACTCCCTAAGTTAGAAAAGGAAAATAATTCTATTGTGAAATTCTGTAAAGTATTGAGTTCTAGACTAGAGAATGGAAGCTGGGATAGAAGTTGTTAATTGAGGTTAACAAAAACAAATCCCTACTATTCCCACAGGAGTATTGAGCAGGGTGAGCAAATCAACATATTTAATAATGACTTGTGTTAAAAATAAATTTTTACTTTTATTTCTTATTAAAGCATTGACTGTATTTCCTCATTACTGACTTCATTTCTAGCAGATAAATATAACTTAGAATAAGATTCTATGGGATATTTTCTTGCATCTATTATTTTCCATCCAAGCTCAAGTGAAGATATAGGTTCTCAACAGACTAGTCTAAATCATTTCAGCCTTGAACATCAACCAAATCTTTGATTATTTTTGCTCTCTCTGTACTTTCACTGAGTGCACAATAGTATCACCATGTGAAGGAAACAGCTCTTTAGTATGTTGTTTTTTAAACATCTTTTTGATATATTTGGTCATGTTTAAAATGTGTTCTAAAATATTAATGGAAGAAAATAAAATGACATGCATCTTTAACCTCTGAAGTAAAGAAATAAGAAAAGGAAAAAAATCTGGCAAGAATAAAGTGGAAAAGAAACCACAGTGTGTTGTAAGACCCATTGATAATCAAGAAAGGATGAGGAGGAGAGGCTTCCCAAAGCAATGCAAAAAGTAGACAAAGAGCAAATGTGCAGTGAGTTTAATCTGATTAAAAGCTGAGGGTCACAGGAAGGCTGGTTATATGGTTTGCTGGTGGGGTGGGGATAAATTTTAATCCAGGTGGAACTAGCCAAGAGAAAAAGCAGAATATAGAGAAAGAAAAGCTAGAGAAGCAAAGGGCAGAAATGTTATACTGACTACAGTGATAGATTAAGTACTTTATTAAAAGCTTGAGACCAAAAAGGGAAGAAACAGATTGAAGCAGAGCTTTCATGTTTCTCTGAAGTTGGTACAGCCAGAAGGTAAACACTTTTTAGCAGAGATGCTGCAGGTCCGGTTTAGATGTTTCCAAGTTTCCAAAAGTAAAAAAAGATCAAACCCGCCAGTTACTTGAGAGCAAGAAGGTGCATAGCCCAAAACCCAGAGCTGTTTTACAATTCCAGGAGGGTTCAGTGGGAATACTAATTCACTGCAATCATAAAGTCAATGTATTCAAATCAACAAATGTGTATTTGTTTCAGTGGAAGATAATTAAACAGCAATCGATATGCAGCATCATTGGTCTCTGGTACCATAAAGGACCTCTTTTATTACAGGGTTTTTGTTTTAAAGAGTAGTACAATCTATTGAACACTTAAAAGCAGTGAATAGAAATCCTTTCTGGGAGTCAGGAAGCCCTGGATTCAGGTACTTTTGACAGATACCGGCTGTTAGACCAAGCACATTTATTTAACCTTTCAGAGCTTCTGACAATTCCCCAAGTTATAAAAATTAGGATTAGTCTTTAAAAGGCAGGAGGGTAGAAGGAGCTTTAACAGAGTTCCCCACGCTGATAAAATCTCAGGTTTGGACAAAAGGAGAGGGGAGATGGAGAGGGGCAACTAACTTAGAAGAGCTTATTATGGTCTAGGAGGCAAAAGACTCCAAAGTTCAATTTCCTTTGCTATGATATTTTTAAAAAATGCAACTCATTCCAACTCCCTGTATCTCAGTTACCTCTTCTGTAAATAGGAGAGGATAACAGTACTTTCAGTACGTAGCATTGGGATATTATGAGGAAAGTCTTTCACAAAGTGTAAAGTGCTATAATAGTTTATTCATTTTATTATTAAGTTTTTTGGGGGAAATTGCAGTTATGGAATAAGTAACTAGACTAGATTTTCTCTATCTCAGTTATTTACATAGCGTTAATCAGTTACATGGAATAAAAAAAAAGGTAGCCACCTGAATTATAGTAAATATTCATACAAATTAACCAGTGTCTCTAACGAGCAGCTCTAAGTTATGAAATAACCATTTTTGTGATTCTCATCTTTTTTTTCTAATGAATGTAACTGTCAGTAAGCTCTTGTATAACATTACTTTTAGAGCTAAAAGTTACCCAAACGATCATATAAAGTACAACCTATTTTACAGGTGATATTACTGAGTGTTACAGGTTAAAGTGATTTGCTTAAGGTTTAATTTGCCTGGGAATAGTGGTGAGAGTAATTAAACCTAGACAAGATCTTTTCAGGCATGGGAAAGATTTAACTCTTTGTTCAGTAGAACAGGTCTGTCATTTAACCTCTGACTTTGTTTCCCTATTTGTAAAATGTGAAATTAGATTGTAACAGGGGTTCTTAAACTTTTTATATTGTCAATCTCTTTGGTCATCTGCTAAAATTTACAGACTCATCAGAATAACATTTTATTTCATTAAAAAAATTTTCATTACAAGCAAAAACAATTTTAGCAGTCTTTCAATTTTGAGTTTCAAATTCCCTCCCTCTCTGCCACAGACCCTCCTTAAGAAGACAAGAATTTGATATAGATTATACATGTGAAATCATGACATATCTCCATATTAGCCTTGTTTCCAATACTTCAATACAAAAAATGCTACTCTAAATGTTTTGATACATATGAATCTCTCTCCTCCTTGAAGCATATGCCTATTAGTGCAATCTCTAGAGGAAAAGGATTGAAATTTTTTTTTAAGCAAAATACCCAATGGCTTTACAGGATGGTTAAAAATAGCTCCACAAATAGTATGTATTTACTGTGCCTTTCTCTCCATAGCTCCTCCAATGTTGAGTATTTCCTTCTGCCATCTTTGCCAATTTGCTGGGAATGGGGTAAACTTGGGGTAGAAATTGTCAGTTAAAAAGTTAAATAACGTGGAAACATTAGGCTTTAAAAGGGGAGATGTTTTAAAGGGCAATTACATGTAGGTGTAAACTAGATTTATTTAATGTAGTTCCAAAGAGCAGCACTATGACCTGTAAGTGAAAGTTAATGGAAAGAAATTATAAAAATAAAGACTCTCCCATATTTACCAAAATATTTATGGTAAGACTCTTAGCACCTAAGACCTAGAATTAAAGTAAATGGTGAACAATTAGGGAGCAGCTAAACAAATTATGGCTTGTGCACGTAGCCACATATGGATATGAGGACTATGGAGAAGCACAAGATGAGATATAAACTTATGCAAAGTGAAGCAAGGAAAGCCAATAAAAACATATGAAATGGCTACAAGAATGGAAATGGAAAGACCGACAAAAAAATCAAAACAGAATGCTATGAAATTATAATGAACTAGCTTGGCCCCAGGGAAGAAATATGAGAGTACCCTCCATTCTGGTCCCTTTTCTTTGTATATATTTGAATTTATCAGAGGTACCAAAAGGATGCCCTTTCAACAAAATCCACATCTACTTGTCTGTACAGCTATCTATACCATATCTAATAGTAATAGATACTATCCATATAACATTTTAAGGATTGTAGAGGACTTTTCAAATATAATTTCATTTACTCCTCACAACACCCTGGGAAGGTAGGTGCTTTCATTATCCTCCTTTTGGAGGTGGGGAAACTAAAGCATATAGAAGTTAATTGACTTGACCAGGGTAACACATCAATTGTGTAAGATTTGGGGTCAGATCATGTAGAATCTAGGTCCAGCACTATCCACTGACCCAGATGACTTCTACTATCACATTCCGGAGAATACAAGAATAGCACGAGTTTGTCAGGTAAGGGTCTAGTAACCTCCCTGTTCTCGCCCCTCGCCAAAAAAGAAAGAAAATGGTTGATCAGACAAAAATCTTTTAATGAGTTCATTGCATGCCTCTTACTGATAACTGCTTTCCTTTAAAAGATTCAAATGATCCCTTATCAATGATGCCTTCTAGGCTTTTTTAAGGAGTTAAAATCAAGTTTAAGATCTTCCATTTTTAGGTTTTTACCTTTTTCATTTTTTTTTCAAACTGGGATATTTATTATTTTTCTGTCTCCCCAGCACCTTTGCTATATTTTATTTGATATATTGCTAAGCTATCACATGAAATAAATAGTTCTTTAGGTACCATGGTATATCTTTAGTGGTATGCTGGTAAATATTTAACAGCTAGCTTTCTGGGGGAGAGGGGATAAATATATAAAAGTTTTTAAGCTTAATGTGTATTACTGATACTTTATTACTTTCTTAAATCTAGGCAATCATCAGAAAAATTAATCATGTCTTGATTTGTAAGATTTGCTGATATGAGGTACAAATTCTCACTCATGCTGAAAATTTAACAATTGGCTCTCTCAAAGTTAGTACAAGCTATGTCCAGTATGTTCCTGTATATTTTTTGTCTGGGCCTGTTGAACTCAGTCAGGGCAGTAATTTATTCTCTGGTTTCCTCAATTATCTTCTGAGAAATCATTCTTCTTGGCAAAGAAAACAAGGATAAGGGCACTCTCACCATCTGCCTTTTTATATCCTGCTCCTGAAAAATAATCAAGTCATGCTGCTATACTTAATGGATTTATGACATATTTGGATTATATTTTCTCAACAAGGTCCTCACTCTTATATGACATCAACTTTATTCTTCTGCAACTCCAAGTTATTCCAAAACTTTTCCTTATTGCCCCAACATTGTTCCCATACCTCTTTATCTCAACATGTGAATTTATCTAGTAGTGTATGAAGAAATCAAAGTCATCCACCATGTCCTCCCTCTTTTCCTTCAATCCAATCCTCTGAACTCCTCCATATCTTCCTCTGATCTATTATTCTGTGCTCCAGTCTCCCAGGAGGAGGCAGACATTCTCCTTACCAATGATAACTCCTCTAATTGTGCCTTTAATCCTATCCTTTCTGTATTCAGCCTCTCAGTCTCTTTAACTTTCACATTCTGCCTATGTATTGTCTCCTTCTATACTGAGTGTAACATTTGCAGTTCTCCTATCCTTTATAACAAATTTCTAAATTAACCCTGCCCTTTCCTCAGTGTCATTCTATATCTCTCTTCTCTTTCATAGCTGAACCCTCCTAAAGTCAGCTATAGTCATGACTTAGACATCTTTACCATGTACTCAGTTGTCAGTCCTTGGGAATCTGGCTTCTGATTCCACTGTCGTACAGAGATTGCTTTCAAAAATGGTATATGATTTCTTAAGTGTTAAATCCAATAGTCTCTTCTCAGTTCATATATTCTTTTATCTCCCTGCAGCTTTTGATACTGTTGGAACACCAACTCCTCCTAGATTCTCTATCCTTCCTTGACTTCTGTGACGGTTGTTGCTCTCTCTTGATTCCCCTTCAATTTGTCTTGTTTCTTTTTATTTCCTTTGCTAGCACATCTCTCAATCTGTCACTTAAGCACGTGATCTTCAAATTTTAATTCTGATTTTTCTTCTTTTCTTTCCCTGTATTTCCTAACCCTTTGCTATCTTATCTATTTTCATGAGACACCATCCCAAGTATCTCTAACACTAGTCTTATCCTGAATTGTATCTTCTTATTCTTTTTTCCTTTTTTATTTCTTTTTTAAATTTTTAAATTTTATTGTTTTTATTTTTAATGTTCTACAATCATTACCATAAAACTTAGATATTTTCCCCCTACTTGCCCCCAACCAGGTACCTCCTCCCTCCTCAAGACAGCATACAATTCTATATAGGATCTACACATACATTCCTATTGAATACATTTTCACTATAGTCATGCTGTGTAAAAGAATGAAAATAAATGGGAGAAATCATATAACAAACCAAAACATAATACACACACACACACTCACATATACAAATGATCTGCTACATTCTGCAATTGAATTCCATAGTTCTTTCTCTGAATGTGGAAGGTATTTTGCCTTAGAAAACCTTTGGGATTTTTTTTTTAATGTCCTTGTATTGCCATGAAGATCCAAGTCTACCAGAAGAAAACTCTCATGCAATGTGGTTGTTACTATGCACAAAGTTCTCCTGGTTCTGCTCCTTTCTCTCAGCATCAGCTTATGTAAGTCTTTCCAGGCTTCTCTGAAGGCTTCTTGTTCATCACTTCTTATGGCTCAATAGTATTCCTTTACACATTCATATACCATAATTTATTCAGCCATTCCCCAATTGATGGGCATCCCCTTGACTTCCAGTTTTTAGCCACCACAGAGAGTGCTGCTATAAATATTTTTGTACATGTGGGACCCTTTCCCATTTTTATGATCTCTTGGGGACACAGTCCTAGAATCCATATTGCTGGGTCAAAGGGTATGCACATTTTTGTAGCTTTTTGGGCATATTCCAAACTGCTCTCCTAGAATGACTGGATGAGCTAACAGCTCCACCAACAATGAATTAGTGTTCCAACTCTCCCACATCCTCTCCAACATTTATCATTTTCCTGTTCTGTCATATTTTCCAATCTAATAGGTGTGATGTGGTACCACAGAGCTGTTTGATTTGCATCTCTCTAATCAAAAGTGATTTAGAGGCAGAAAATGGCAGATGACAAGGACTCCATGCCGAAGGTGAAAGATCTGGCTTTCCTAAAGAATCAACTGGAACATCTACAGCAGCAACGAGAGGAGGAGGTCAAGACAGGTGTGACACAGGAAGGTTCGTTCCTGTCATCTCCTTTTCTCAAGGGCTTCCTGGCTGGCTATGTTGTAGCCAAGTTAAGAGCATCTGTGGTGATGGGCTTTGCAGTTGGCATATGCACCGGTGTCCATGCAGCTCAGGCCTATGTGGTACCCAACGTTGAGAAGACTTTGCAGAATTACCTCCGGGCCCTTCGTAAGGGACCTGATTAGTTCACCCTCAGCAGTCCTCTTTCCAGGCCCTCCTCAGGAGGGGCCTCAGCCTTCTGAGGAAGAACCTTGGAATCTGGATTAGCATAGATAAGCAGCAATCTGACTGTATAGGGTCAGTGAGGATAGAGGCCAGCTGTCTTGCTCCACCTCCGGCCTCCCCAGGTTTTTCGTTTTCTCAGCTCCTCCAGACAGCAAATGTTTTCTTCTTGTCCTATACCTGTATCCTGCCTTCTTCACACACATGTGCACGTGGGGAGGTGTGACTGTGTGCATGTCCCTGTTTTGTCCACTTCTGACTCTAACCTATGGCCCACTTCATTCCTTGTCAGTTGACAATATGTCCTGAACTCCCCCTCCCAGGAGCTGGTACCATTGTTCAATTTTACCAGATGTGATATAGGCTTTCCACCCCACTCTTACTCTTGCCATGTCTTATCTACCTAAAGATCTAGGTTGGTAGAGTGGGGATGAATGTGGAAGAAGGGGGCATACCAGGCATAGGGCGCCCAAGCCAGGCCCAGTGGGTGCTTATGCTCTTCTTGTCCACAACCATGTATGGTGCCCATGCCCCACTGCTGGCCTTGTGTTGAATAGATGGCCACATCCCCTTCTGCCCCTCTTCAGCTGTGCTTTGGACAGAACTGACCAAATTACTGCTATCAGCATGCTCTTTGGTGGCCAGGCAGCAACCAAGACTATAGGACACTCCACCGTGGTGCCAGGCTGCTCCTTTTGCACTCTCTGCCCTGCTTTATGGTGCCAACAACAACCTTGTCATTCATCTGCAGCAGTACATGGATCCCAGCACCTACCAAGTGATGAGCAACTTCAAGAATGGCAGCACAGCTTTTCTTTACTGCCTCTGCCTGAACCGTCGTCTCTCTGCCAGGCAGGGGCTAGCATTGCTGCTGCTGACTGGCGCCGAAGCCTGTTATGCCACTGCAGGCCTCCAGGACCCGGGGGACCTCCTCCCACCCCTCTCTAGCTGCAGCCATACCCCTCCATGTGACCCACCCTGGGTCTGCTACTGCTCCTGCTCTACTGCCTCACCTCAGGCCTCTCCTCAGTCTACACCAAATTGCTCATGAAGTGGCAGCACCTGCTCTTGGCATTGCAGCACCTGTTCCTGTATTCCTTCGGGGTACTTATGAACTTGGGGCTGTATGTGGGGTGTGGGCCAGGCCCTGGGCTCCTAGAAGGTTTCTCAGCCTAGGCAGGGCTGGTGGTCTTGTGCCAGGCCCTAAATGGACTGCTCATGTTGACCATCATGAAGCGTGTGAGCAATATCACCCGTCTCTTTGTTGTCTCCTCCTCGCTGATCGTCAATGCTGTGCTCTCAGCCACCCTGCTTCACCTCCAGCTCTTCTTCCTGGGCCTCTTGCTTATTGGTCTGACTGTACATCTTTACTATGGAGGCCGGTAGAGCCAGAGGGCCCACCCTCTGGAACTATTGGCCTTCCAGTACTATTAATGTAGGCTCGATATTATTGTGATCAACATTGTCCTTTCCAGTGACTAAGGACTCATTTCTTGAAGCAGGGGCTTCTCTCTTTTGATGGAAGTCCCATCAGGATGGGGGATGTGGGAGGTTTCCTTAGGGGTGGTTCCGGTATGTACTGTTCTCTGACCTTAGCCTCTTTCTGTTCTATCTGCTGCCCTCCAAAGTGACTGTATATCTTCTCCTTCTCAAGTGGCTTCAGCCTGCTATTTCCTCATACTGTTCCCTGCCAGAATCCCTAATAGAAGTGCCTTTGAGAGGAGAGAGCTGTAGTCAGGCTTAGGGACGCCCTGGTAGGAGAAGGGGGGAGTGAGAGATGGGTGGCCCAAAGCAAAACTGAGGTTTGCCAAGGAAACACCATAGTTGGCTCAAGTTGGTGCCCCACATTCTGGTAACTCCTGCTTCCATCCTTGTGTAGAGCATAAGGAAATCAGGGATCCTGCCTCTTATCTGCTGCTATGTGGAAAATCTGAGACCTAGTTACTTTCCTGTTGTCACTCCATCCCTCCTGCTGTGGTTGTTTAACCTCCAGCCTGGATCTCTGTCTAACCTAGTAATGGGCTTGTTCTATTTCCTCTTTATTCTCTCAGACTCTACCGCAATGAACCAGTAAGCCAAAATGTTGTAGGCAACTTTGACCTCCTCCTTTGTCCCATCCCAGTCTTTCTGGAAGGTTCTGCCAGTGCCAGGATCCCTGTTTTCTGACTGCTTTATCAATTATATATCTCTCCCCACCCCTGCCCCCAACCCTCTCCAGTATTCACTGGGAGAAACTGGACTGCTTTCCTCTGTGCAGCTGCTCTTCCAGAGTCAGGACTGAGTCTCCTCAATTAAACCAGGGATGAACCTCATAGTTTCACAAGGAGTAAGGCTTGCCCTCTCTTATGGCCCCTACCTTTTTGTTGCAGTCTGGAGGGCTCTCATCAGCTCTATTACTTTACACGTCTGGACCCTGCTCCTACTAGGAAGTATTCTTTCTTAAACCATCCCTCTGGCCACCTTTCCTGGAATGTACCTTTAACCTCCTAGTAAGAGGGAGAGTAACTTAGACTAGGACATGTGGGATTTTTCTATAGCTCAATCAGTGTTTTGTAATTGTGCTCATATAATGACTGGGTTTGTTTTGGCAGGTAAACTCCTAAGTATTTTATAGTGTCTACTCAGGCTTTAAATTGGATTTTCTCTTTCTATCCCTTGCTGGTGGACTTTGTTACTAATCAATATATAAGAATGCAGAAGATTTGTGTGGGTTTACTTTGTAACCTGCAACTTTGCCAAAATTCTTTATTATTTCAAGTAGTTTTTTACTTGAATCTCTGGGATTCTCTAAGTATATCATCATATCATCTGTAAAGAGTGATAGCTTAGTTTCTTCTTTGCCTATTCTTATTCCTTCAATTTCTTTATCTTGTCTAATTGCTACCGCTAACATTTCTAGTACCATATTGAATAATAGTGGTGATAATGGATATCCTTGTTTCACCCCTGATCTTATTGGAAATGCATCTAGCTTCTCCCCATTGCATATAATGCTTGCTGAAGGTTTTAGGTAGATACTACTTATTATTTTATGGAAAGTTCCCTTTATTTCTATGTTCTCCAGCATTTTTAATAGGAATGGGTGGTGTATTTTGTCAAAAGCTTTTTCTGCATCTCTTGAGATAATCATGCAGTTTTTGTTAGTTTTGTTGTTGATATGATTGATAATGCTAATAGTTTTCCTAATATTTAACCAGCCCTCCATTCCTGGTATGAATCCTACCTGATCATAATGTATTATTCTCATGATAAGATGCTATATTCATTTTGCTAAAATCTTATTTAAAATTTTTGCATCTATATTCATAAGAAATATTGGTCTATAATTTTCTATCTCTGTTTTGTCTCTTCCTGGTTTAGGTATCAAAACCATATTTGTATCATAAAAAAATTTGGGAGGACTCCTCCAATTTTCAAAATAGTCTATATAGTTTTGGAATTAACTGTTCTCTAAATGTTTCATAGAATTCACTTGTAAATCCATCTGGCCCTGGAGACATTTTCCTAGGGAGTTCATTGATGGCTCGTTCAATTTCTTTTTCTGAGATGGGGTTGTTTAAGTATTCAGCTTCCTCTTCTGTTAATCTGGACAATTTGGATTTTTTAAAATACTCATCCATCTCATTTAGATTGTCGAATTTGTGGGTAACAAATTGGGGCAAATAATTTCTAATTATTGTTTTAATTTTCTCCTCAATGGAGGTGAGTTCATCTTTTTCATTTTTGATATTAGTAATTTGATTTCCTTCTTACTTTTTTTAATCAAATTGACCAAAGGTTTATCAATTTTATTAGTTTTTTCATAAAACCAACTGTTGGTTTTGTTTATTAATTAGTTTTCTTAATTTCACTTTTATTAATATATCCTTTGATTTTCAGTATTTCTAATTTGGTATTGACTTGGGGATTTTAATTTGTTCTTTTTCTAGCTTTTTCACCTGCATGCCGAAGTCATTGATCTCCTCTTTCTCTATTTTATTTATGTAGGCATTCAAAGATATCAAACTTCCCCTAAGAACTGCTGTTGCAGTATCCCATAAAATTTGGTAGGCTGTCTCATTATTATCATTCTCTTGAATGAAGTTGATTGTTTCTATGATTTGTTATTTAAACCATTCCTTCTTTACAATTAGGTTATTTAGTTTCCAATTTATTTTTGGTTTATCTTTCCATGGCTTCTTATTATATATAATTTTTATTGCATTATGATCTGAGAAGAATGCATTGATTATCTCTGCCTTTCTGCACTGGATTGTGAGGTTTTTATGTCCTAGAACATGGTCAGTTTTTGTATATGTACCATGTACTGCTGAGCAAAAGGTATATATCCCTTTCTATTCCCATTCAATTTTCTCCAGAGATCTATCATATCTACCTTATTCAAAGTTTTATTTATTTCCTTAACCTCTTTCTTGCTTATTTTGAGGTTAGATTTATCCAGTTCAGAAAGAGGGAGGTTGAGGTCCCCCACTAGTATAATTTTGCTGTCAGTTTCTTCCTTCAACTTCCCCAACCTCTCCTCTAAGAATTTGGATGCTATACCACTTGGAGCCTATGTTTAGTAATGATATTGCTTTATTTTCTATGGTGCCTTTTAGCAGGGTATAATTTCCTTCCTTATCTCTTTTGATTAGATCTATTTCTGCTTTTGCTTTGTCTGAGATTAGGATTGCTACTCCTACTTTTCTTACATCAGCTGAAACACAATATATAGTGCCCCAACCTTTGACCCTTACCCTGTGTATATCCCTGCATTTCAAATGTGTTTCTTGTAAATAACATATTGTTGAATTATACATTTTAATCCATTCTACTATCCATCTCCATTTTATGAGAGATTTCATTCTATTCACATTCACAGTTATGATTACAATCTGTGTATTTCCCTCCATCCGTGCTTTTAGCTCTCCCGTCTCTCTCCCTCTCCTCAATAGTTTTCACTTTTCACCACCACCCCCTGGAGCCTTCCCTTCCTTCTTTTAGCCCCGCTTCCTTTTACTCCCCTTTACTCTTACTGTTTCTTCCCTCCCTTTTAGCTTCCTCTCCCCTTTCTTCTCCCTTCCCCTCCTACTGCCTATAGAGCTATTTAGAATTAGGTACTTAAGTTTACTGTTCCCTCCTTGAATCAAATCAGATGAGAGTATCTCTCAAACAATGCTCATCTCCCTCCCCTCTTTCCCTCTACTGTAATTTTGTATTTCTTCCTGTGATGTAATTTACCATTTTCTGCTCCCTCCTTTTCACATCTTCTGTTTCAGTCCTTTCACATGCTTAAATCATATTTTAACATGACATCATTTATTTTACATCTGTTCTCTCTATGTGTATCCCTTTTATATTTCATAATAGATGTACAGTTCTCAAAATTAACCAGTATAATCTTCCCTCATAGGGAGGTAAACAATTTGCCCAAATTGAGTAACTAGTTTTTTGTTCTTGTTTTTTTCCCCCTGTTCACCTTTTTATGCCTTTCTTGAGACCTGAATTTGAAGATCAAATTTTCTCTTAAGTTCTGGCATTTTTGTCAGGAAGCTCTGGAAATCCCTTACGTTGTTGAATGGCCATCTCCTTGCCTGAAATGTTATGCTGAACTTTGCTAGGTAGTTGATCCTTGCTTGTAGTCCAACCTCCTTTGCCTTATGGAATATCGGATTCCAATTCCTTTGATCTTTTAATGGAGAAACTGTAAGGTCCTGTGTGATCCTGACTATAGCCCCTCAATATTTGAATGGTTTCTTTCTGGCTGCCTGTAGTATTTTCTCCTTCACTTTATAGTTCTGGAATTTGGGAATGATATTACTTGGGGTTTTGAGTTTGGGATCCCTTTCAGGAAGTGAATGGTGGATTTTTTTGATGACTATTTTATCCTCTGGATCTACCACTTCTGGGCAGTTTTCCTTGATGATTTCCTGGAATATGTTGTCCAGACTCCCTTTTTCATCATGGCTTTCTGGCAGGCCAATAATTCTTAAATTTTCTCTCCTGGAACTATTTTCCAGGTCAGTTATTTTTCCAGTTAGATAGTTTACATTTTTTTCTATCTTTTCAGTCTTTAGATTTTTTTTTGTTGGATTCTTGCTATCTCATAGAGTCATTAGTTTCTACTTGCCCAATTCTAATTTTTATCAAGTTGTTTTCCTCAGTTAACTTTTGCATCTCCTTTTCCATCTGTCCAATTTTTCCTTTTAAAAGTGCATGAAATTTATAAATAGATGCTAAGGTTTGGGGGTTTTATTCATGTTTGCCTCCCCAATTCAATTCAATTTAACTCAGTTCAAGTTCAAAGAATTGTAACCAGGTATGTTTGAAGTGATTACTATCATTGACTCTTAAGGAGTTATTTTCTCTAGTTAATTTTTGCACTTTCTTTTCCATTTGTCCAATTTTCCCAGTTAGGTTTTGTGTTTCCTTTTCCATTTGTCCAATTTTCCCATTTAGATTTTGTTCTTCCTTTCCCATTTGTCCAATTTTCCTAGATAGGTTTTGTGCTTCCTTTTCCATTTGTTTAATTTTCCTTTTTAAAGAGTTGTTCTCATCAGTGAATTCTTTTTTCATTCTTTTTAACTCACTGACCAGTTTTTCTTCTATTTCCTTCTTCAGCTGTTCCAGGAGAGCTGTTTGTACATGCAAGCAGTTCATGGTCCCTTCTGAAGTTTCAGATGGAAGTACAGTCTCAGTATTTACTTCTTTGGTATTTGTGTTTTGGTCTTTGTCCACATAGAAATATTCTATGGTTTTTTCATGCTTGTTTTGCTTTTTCTTGTTCATGATGGTGATTGTATGTTGTGGCTTCTGGTTCCTTCAGTTAGAAGTTGCAGAACTTGGTGTTGAGCTCAGTGATGTAAAAAAACTAAGGGCAAGTGTTTTTTTATCTTTTTGTTTTGTGTTTCCCCAATCTGCCCTGGGGTTAGTGTGTTAAATGTGGGGGAGGGGTGGTCTGGTCACAGGAGATCTCCTCAGATGAAGTGAGGCAAAGGCAAGCTCAGGGGATGGTGATTCCAGCTGCCCTATTATCTTCCCATTTCCCATGGAGTGCTGAGGAATGCCTAGATCTTAGTGAGTGTTTCTACCCCTCCTCTCCTTGCACTGAGGTTCGCCTACATCCTAATATGAGTTTCCACCCCTCCTGGTGCTCCTCTCCTAGAGCTGAGGCTCTCCTGGGTCCTAGGGCAAGTTTCTATAGCCCTGGGCCCCTTCTCCTTCCGGTTAGCCTCTGCCTCAGTAGGAGGAATCCCCCTTAGCTATTTTCCTAGCCTCAAGTGTTATGAAACTATTTGCCCCCTCTGCTGTTCTTGCTGATCCAGGATTTGTCTGGGGAAATATTTTATGGTTCTTTAAAGGTCATCAAAGAGGGAGGAGAGAGCATTTACTGATCATTCCACCATCCTGGCTCCTGGAAGTTGAAGTAGGTGACTTACAGACTTTTAATCTGTGGGCTGAAAGTCTCAGGAGCTGCTGCAGCTGATTATCTGGTGCTCAGCAGCTGTCACTCACTTGGCTCTGTTGGTCTCTCACCCTGGGCTGCTGCTCCACCAGTTCTGCCTGCTGCTGCATCAGTTCTCCCTGGGGCCCTCCCACTCCACTCCACTGCACACACTGTGCTTTGTGCTGTGGGCTCACCCCCGCAGAAGAGATCCTTCCTGTCAAACTTCCAGTCTGTCCTGGGCTATGAATCTGCCACAGTCTGTCTCCTATTGGATTCTGCACCTCCAAAATTTGGTCAGATTCTCTTTTTAAAGGTATCTGAAGGAGTTTGTCTAAGAGCTTAGGTGAGTTGTTGCTCTCACTCCACCATCTTGGCTCTGCCCCTCTCTTTTTCTTACTCTTGATGTGGCCAATGGAGTCCCCTTTGCTGGTCTTGGAACTTTCAGAATCATATAAAATCAAATAATCTTAGAATTTTAAGGGACCTCAGAGGATATCTATTTCAACCTTACTATAAGAAATTATTATAATGTGTCTAGCAATTAGTGACCAGGTCTCTTCTGGAAGGCCTTCTAATAGGTGAAGGATGGAAAAAATAAAGCATTTATTAAGTACCTAGTATGTGCCACGTACATTGCTAAGTATTTTACAAATATTGTTACACTGGATCCGCAGTACAAGATGGGGAAATGGGAACTATTTCTATTATCTGTGTGACCCTTGGTCAATCATTAATTTCTCAGTGCTTCATGGATTTAATGAACTCTATGATTCGCTCTACTTCAAAATCTTTGATGCTATGTAATTTCCCTTTTTTCTTTTCTTGATCCCTCTTCCCTCTACTAATTGTCTCCAATTTGTTGTATATATGTTATGTAGACATGTATAATGGTTACACATTATGTACATGTTGTCTTCCTCATTGGACTGTGAACTCCTTGAGAACAAGGACTATTTTTTTTTTTTGCCTTTCTTTGTATCTCCATCATTTAACAATGTCAGGAACATAGCAGGAACAAAATAAATATTTATTGATTGACTATCTCTGATTAAAAAAGGATAAATGAATTAGTACCACAGATAACTATTAGGTGGTGAACAGTTCTAGGTAAAAATTCTAGAGAACTAACTCCAAGGACAATCTGAAGAGAAACAAAATAGAAGGCAGGTAAATAGACATAGACTCTGTCTCAGGGTCTCCTTCTGTACACACATATACACACACACATACATACATTCACATACATATATCTATATACTTGACCCAAAGAGCTTCATTACTACTTTAAAGCACTCTTCAAAGAGCCCTGTGAAATCCTACTCTGTTACCACAGCCTTGTGTGGTTTGGGACCTGTGTTCTTGAAGGATCACTAGTGGAAAAGTACAAGCTGTAGCATACCTATCAAGTTGGAAAGGCTTCATTTAAGGCCTAACTATGCATTGGATTATATATGCCTATTATCAAGGAACTGGCTGACTACCAGGTAAGAATGTTTTATGGAACTGCCTAAAAGATGTGAACTACCATCTCTGTCAGTAAAGTATCCATAGAGATGATTCTTGACATATTAAATTATTTAGAAATGTTATTATTCAATATGTATGGAAAATATAAAGTTCCTTTTGTATATTGTTTCATAATATATATATTGCTTTTGTTAAAACTCTCAGATAGCAATTCCATTGATTCTTCTCAGAATCTTAAATATTTTATAATATACTTTTTAATCATAAGCTTTAAGTCAACCGATTAAAATAAACCTTTTATTTAAAAGTTAATGGCCTAACACTGTGGTTCAATGAATAATTCTCATTTATGTGATACTTTCAAATTTGTAAAGCACTTTCCCACAAGGACCTGGTGTGTTAGGCAGTGTATTATTTGATTTTACAGCTAAGAGAAGCAAGACTTTGAGAGGTTCCATGATTTGCTTATGTTCGCATAGATAACAAATATCTCAGGTGGAATTTAAACCCAGCTTTCCTAATTCAAAATCTGGCTCTGTTTCCACAATATCATGCTACCTCTCAAAGGAGGCACTAAAAAGTTGTCTGAATGAATGACAAGCTTCGAAATAATATATTATTATATTAATTACTAAATTAAATTTTAAAAGACAGTATTATGGTCAGTTGATGATTAATAGCAAAGAGCACTTAATATAACAAGAGTCCATGATAACAAAAGATTTTCCATAAGTTTTCTGAGTATGTACAAACAGATTTTGGCCTTCATTCAGAGTTTGATTCTTAAGGTCCTTGAGGTGGTGTGGGATAAAGCTGAATTATCTGGCCAACAACTTGTTCAGTCTCTTCTCTTAAGATTATCATAGATTTTATGCTGGAAGAGATCTTAGAAAAATAATATAGTCCACTCTCTTAGCCATTTAACTGCTTGCCTGTTTGAATTCCTCTAAAACAAAACAAATATCCATCCTAGCTCAATCGTTTGTATCACTGAGAAGTCCTTCCTCCCTCATTGCGGCCACAATATACCAAATGTCTTTTCTGTCACAAGTCTGGGCTTTCATAGCCAAATCCCCATTTCTAATCACTCATTTAATCTCTCAACACAGAGGCTTTTTTATGTTAAATATCTTTTGTAATAATGCAAAATTACTGCAAAGGCAAACTTCTGAAATTCAGTTGTTAACTATTCAAAATCAGTAAAAGAAAAATATTCAAAATAATTAAGCTAAATTTAAGATTTAAAAAGTGAAAGTTATTTTATCCTCCTGCATATAGGTCTTATTTCAAAACTTTGAAAGCATTTAGTTCACTAACTCCACATATGCCATCTTTGGAGTTTTTAGGCATCTAAATGAGTCACACATTATCAATGCCTATTGGCACTAAACTCATTAAATGTTTAAGGTAAGGGACCTAGGCCTGCCTTAAGAAAAAGACTTGAATTAGATTATTTCTAGCTTATTTTGAGATTTAATTTCCCTTTGTACCCTAAATTTCTAGTTTCATTTTATAAAACATTTAACTGCCAAATGTAATTTTAGAACCTAGAAGCAAAGCAATCAATCCTTACTATTTTCTGAGAAAGGTCTATATAAATCTAATAAATAGGCTAAATAAATTACCTTTGGAAGAAAGTAACTATCCAAATGAAATATTCACAGTGGATTTGCATCTTTCCTCCCAATGTGGCAAAATGCCCTTCTGTGCCAAGAAGAGAAGAATGTAAGCCTTTATTTGCTTCTCTTATTTCCCTGTGCTGCCAGATACTGACTACCAGCTGAGAAAGTTATTTTGTGTGTTCAAGGAGTGCCCAAATAATGCCAAAACCCACACCTTCCTGCCCTCTGTTTGGCAATAGTAACAGTAAATTATTATAAACATTTTAGGTTTGGATAGAATATAAGCTTCTTGAGGGCAGAGACTTTAATTTTTTTGTCTTAGAATCCTCAACATATAGAAATTAGTAGGTACCTAGTCAACGTCTGCTGATTGATTGCACATAAGCTTAGTGAGGGAGTTTTCCTTCTTTTACAGATGATAAAACTATTACTCAGGAAGACTAAATAACTTATCCTAGTAGTTATGTATGTATATTAGTTAGGTATGATAGTGTTAACATAGAAATCATAGTAAGTGTGTAGCCAGGGAAAAAACATATATTTTTTTGTTCTGATTCTCAAATCGATTGCATTGCACAATACAATGAACAAGGTTAAAACAACCCAATGAACACAATAGGGCACCAGTCCATAGATTTCCTATGGACTTTTCTATGGAGTAACTTTGCTGTGAAAGTTCATAAAACTGGGAGCAGAAATGAGAGTTTTCCAGAGAAAAAAGAACACTGGACAAATTGTAGGTTGGGTTTGGCTATGTCATCAAGCTTAATAATATCCAAGTCTCAGGGAAATGACAAATTTGGACAAATTGGAATTTTCCTTATTCAGTTTAGGGTCCTGTACTGGATCCTCCAAACTTGGACTTCAGATCTCAATTCAGATCCCCTGGCCCACCTGGATTTCATGGTGCTGATTTTTCCCAGTCAAATCTTATAATAGCACTATAGATTGTTGTAATGCAAATGCCATACCCATAGCAGCTGCTCTGAATATGTATGTGTATTTCTGGGGAAAATTGCCAAAATATAAATAACTTTCTTCCTCAAAGGCAGAACCAAAATATTTATTTTATAATTTATTTATTTATTTAACTTTTCAACATTCATTTCCACAAAATTTTGGGTTCCAAATTTTCTCCCCATTTCTCCCCTCCCCCTACCCCATAGCACCTACAATTGTAATTGCCCCTCAAACCTATCTGCCCTCTCTTCTAACATCCCTCCATTCCATTATCCCCATCTTCTCTTTTGTCCTGTAGGGCAAGATAACTTTCTATACCCCATTATCTGTATTTCCACTTCCTAGGTGCAAGAACAATACTCAACAGTTGTTCCTAAAACTTTGAGTTCCAACTTCTCCCCATCCCTCCCTCCCCAACCATTCCCTTTGGGAAGACAGGCAATTCAATATAGGCCATATCTATGTAGTTTTGCAAATGGCTTCCATAATAGTCATGTTGTGTATGACTACTATAATTCCCTTCATCCTATCCTGCCCCCCATTGCTTCTATTCTCTCTTTTGATCCTGTCCCTTCCCAAGAGTGCTGACTCCAAATTGCACCCTCCTCCCACTGCCCTCCCTTCTATTATCCCCCTACCCTGCTGATCCCCTTATCCCCAACTTTCCTGTATTGTAAGATAGGTTTTCACACCAAAATGAGTGTGCATTTTATTCCTTCTTTTAGTCAAATGTGATAAGTGCAAGCTTCAATTTTTCTCTCACCTCCTCTCTTTTTCCCTCCACTGAAAAGTCTTTTATTTTCCTCTTTTATGAGATAACCTGCCCCATTCCATTTCTCCCTTTCTCCTCCTAATATATTTCTCTCTTACCACTTAATTTCATTTTTTTAAAGATATTATCCCATCCTATTCAATTCACCCTGTGCTCTCTGCCTCTGTCTCTGTCTCTGTGTGTGTGTGTGTGTGTGTAATCCCACCAACTGCCCAGATACTGAAAAAAGTTTCAAGAGTTACAAATATTGTCTTTCCGTGTAGGAATGTAAACAGTTCAACTTTAGTAAGTCCTTTATGATTTCTCTTTGCTGTTTACCCTTTCATGTTTCTCTTGATTCTTGTCTTTGAAGGTCAGATTTTCTTTTCAGTTCTGGTCTTTTCATCAAGAATCGTTGAAATTCCTTGATTTCATTGAAAGACCATTTTTTCCCCTGAAGTATTATACTCAGTTTTGCTGGGTAGGTGATTCTTGGTTTTAGTCCTTGTTCCTTTGACTTCTGGAATATCATATTCCACGCCCTTCTATCTCTTAGTGTAGAAGCTGCTAGATCTTGTGTTATCCTGATTGTATTTCCACAATACTTGAATTGTTTCTTTCTAGCTGCTTGCAATATTTTCTCCTTGACCAGGGAACTCCGGAATTTGGCCACAGTGTTCCTAGGAGTTTCTCTTTTTGGATCTCTTTCAGGTGGTGATCCGTGGATTCCTTGAACTCTTATTTTGCCCTCTGGTTCTAGAATCTCAGG
>CM053771.1:429749230-429797697 GCA_028658325.1 Potorous gilbertii
TTTTTTTTGATCACGGCTTTCAGGTAGTCCCATAATTTTTAAATAGTCTCTCCTGGATCTATTTTCGAGGTCAGTTGTTTTTCCAATGAGATATTTCACATTCTCTTCCATTTTTTCATTCTTTTGGTTTTGTTTTGTGATTTCCTGGCTTCTCATAAAGTCCCACCCTCTGTTCCATTCTAATTTTGAAAGAACTATTTTCTTCAGTGAGCTTTTGAACCGCCTTTTCCATTTGGCTAATTCTGCTTTTGAAAGCATTCTTCTCCTCATTGGCTTTTTGAACCTCATTTGCCAATTGAGTTAGTTAGCTTATTTTTCAAGGTGTTATTTTCTTCAGCATTTTTCTGGATCTCCCTTAGCAAAGTGTTGACCTGCTTTGCATGCTTTTCTTGCATGTCTCTCATTTCTCTTCCCAGTTTTTCCTCCACCTGTCTAACTTGATTTTCAAAATCCTTTTTGAGCTCTTCCATGGCCTGAGCCCATTGAATACTTATTTTGGATGTTTAGGATACAGACGCCTTGAATTTTATGTCTTTCCCTGATTGTAAGCATTGTTCTTCCTCATCAGAAAGGATGGGAGGAGTTATCTGTTCACCAAGAAAGTAATCTTTTATAGTCTTATGTTTTTTTCCCTTTTTTGGGCATTTTCCCAACGAGTTACTTGACTTTTTGGTCCTTTGTCAAGAGTAGGGTATACTCTGGGGACCTGTAAGATATCAGCTCCTCCAATGTGGCATGATCAAGCGTGTACTGGTCTGGACGCAGAGAAGGATTTTTGTGCCCGAAATCTTAGCAGCATTTCCTTTCCACAGGCACCTTACCTCCAGTCCCTTTAAGCTAGCACTAGGCGGGTGGGATTCAGTAAAGCTGTGGGGGCAGGGACTCAATTCAGTGTGAGACAAAGACCATTGCCTCAGAGTGTCTACACAGGGCTGAGGTAAGACTCAGCTCTTCAGTGCCCCCAGGGGTTTTTATGATTTAGCTATGGTCTCAGGCTGCTGTAGGGACTGCCCTGAGAACTCCTGCTGCCTGCCTGATGTGAAGGACCTTCTTCCTTCCTGGCCAGTTGAATAAACCCTGTCACTGACCTTTGGTGCCTGTGGGTTGAGGGATCTGCAGACCCTCTGCTGCTGGGACTGGAGATTCCGTGACTGGGGATTCTGTCACTGGAGGTTCTGCCCTGGAGGGCTGATCACGAGCCATGCAAGCACTGCCAAGGCTGGGCTAGGGTCTGTGCTCCAAGCTCTGCTCCACTTCAGGTGCAACTGACATTGTCTGTGGGTCTTTCAGGTCACCCTGGGCTGGAAATCTCCTCCACGCTGTTGTTCTCCACTTCTGCTGCTCCAAAATTTGTTTCCCCCCACTTCCCCACTCTGTCCCTGAGATGGCATAAAATTTATGTAGGTTCTACACATATATTCCTATTAAATACATTTTCCCTGTAGTCATGTTGTATAGAAGAACTAAAATGAACGGGAGAAATCCTATCACAAAACAAAACATAATACAAAAGAAAACAATCTGATACATTCTGCGACTGAATTCCATAATTCTTTCTCTGTATGTAGAAGGCATTTTGCTTTAAAATACCATTGGGAATTATTTAAGTCCTTGCATTGCAATGAAATTCTAAGTCTACCAGAAAAATCCTCACACATTGTGGTTGTTGCTCTGTACAAGGTTCTCCTGGTTCTGCTTGTCTTTCCAGGCCTCTCTGAAGTCTTCCTGTTCATCATTTCTTACAGCACAATAGTATTTCATTACATTCATATACCATAATTTATTCAGCCATTCCCAAATTGATGGGCATCCCCTTGATTTCCAGTTTTTAGCTACCACCAAGAGAGCTGCTATAAATATTTTTGTACATTTGGGACCCTTTCCTATTTTTATGGTCTCTTAAGGATATAGTCCTAGAAGCAGTATTGCTGGGTCAAAAGGTATGCACATTTTTGTAGCACTTTGGGCATAGTTCCAAATAGCTCTCTGGAACTGGTGGATCAGCTAACAGCTCCACCAACAATGTATAATACATGGAGGTCATTAATGCTCTGTCTTTGATAGGGGTCATATTCTCCATAGAAAAATTAGCATGTTTTTCAAATAACACACTTAATTCTACCTTCTGCCTTCTCCATGATCAACCTTCCCCTTGGCTGTGCCATCTCATCTTTTGGTCCCTTCCCTGCCTTTTTTTGAGCCTGAGGAGCTGGAATATCTTTTCTCATGGGGTAAGGAAGAATATTGCCTATGGAGGCACAACATACTCTTTGAAAAGATGGTCTCCCAATGTACTAACTCCCTCCAGATTAATTCTATTGTGAAATCTTCATTCCCCATAACAATCATATACCTCTTTTGCCATGAGTGTGTTCTTCTGGATGCCCATGCCTTGCTGGTCTGAGAAAATCCCTTCATTCCTTCAGTTATAATCCCTCTCGTTTCACCTCTCATTGCCTTGTGGCCTTTCCTCTTGCTGAGAGACTATAGGAATCATCATGCCTTAGCTCTTTAGTTATGGACTTGATAAAAAGTGTGTCACTCTTTAGTTTATAAAGAATCCCTAAAAGTAAGGAGATGTATTTCATTACTTATTCTTCCTTTAGTAGTTATACTTATCTACTTTTGTTATGTTTCTGTTTGACGTGAGGGGAAGGTGTTCAAAATTTGATAATTCTACTCAGGTCTCGTTTATTTTGTAGAATGATTCTCCTCTTGAACTTCCTTTTTTTTCTCATTAACAATAGTATGAAAAAAATATGACCCAGTTTTACAATGCAGATCATTTAAGGTTACAACTTGAAATTCTTTTTTGGGTAAATACTATTTTATTCCTTCTACAATTTTGAATACGTGCAGAATAATCATCTGTTATTAGAATTTCTTTTCCTTTATTATTGAAAGTACTTCTCTTGGCTACTTGTTATAGCTTTTATTTGCCAATGAAATTTTTACATTTCAGTTAGTTAACAGGCATTTATTAAGTACTTACTATGAAGCAACTGGTATAAAAAGAAAAACATGTATATTGAAATTTCAAATTTATTGTTTTCCTCTATTTTTCATTTTTTTTCTGGAGATATCCTCTGTATTCTTTTAATTATTTCATTGTTTCTGCATGTGGAAATTCCGGGCAGTTTTCTTCTATTATTTTCATTATGGTGTTAAAATCTTTTGATTTGTCATGTTCTTCTGGAAAATATAAAATCTGTAAATTGTATAATACATGGAGGTCATTAATGCTCTGTCTTTGATAGGTGTCATATTTTCTTTAATTATCTTGGCTTTATGTTTCCCTTTTGCCCAATTTTCCTTCATTATGGTATTTTAGAATTCTGACTATTAATATATTTTATATTTTTGGGATAATCTCCATGTTGGATACATTTTTTCTAACTTCCTAATTGAGTTTTTATTTCTGTATTGATAACTACAAATACAAAATTTCTAATTTCTTCTTTTATGAATTTCATTGAATCATTGTAAAATTTCTTTGTTGTTCATGTTTTTTTTAGATTCCCAGGTTTCGGTTCCATCTGGTTAACTTTTCTTTGGCTTGTTATATTTGTTAAGAGATCTCTCTTGTTTCTTCAAAGGTTTAAGATCAATTCTTTCTTCTAGTTTTAGGATCCCTATTAATTTATCAGTCTGTGCCTAGGTTTTTTCTTGTTTTCTTTCTCTTGAAATCTTTGACATTTCAGTCTTCTTTTGTTCACTTTTTCACTCCTCCCTTTTGGAGAGTATGCATACTTTCAGGGTTAGACTGGAAAGTAGCCCTAGCTTCTTCCTACATTGAGATTTAGGTTTCATGGTCCTGGATATTTGCTCTGAATAGTTTCTGAGGAAACAAAAATTAGCCCTGTTGAGTTTCAGTTCCCTTTTCTTTAGGTCCAATGTATCTACTGACTCTGGCCCTGGTTCTTGCTCATCTCTCATTTTCTTCTCTGAATTGAATTGTCATTTTGGCTAGGGCTAAGAGATGACATTTAGGAAAAGTTATCTGTAGCCTTGGGAGTTCCTAAATTTCACCATAGTTCACCATAGTACATACTCACCATCTCTTCCTCACAGAGGAGGGCAAGGTCAACATTTGCTACTTGATACAAAGGGTATGTGATGGGCAGAGGATATACTGGCAAAGTCTGCATCAGGACTATATCCCCACTGGCCTGTAGGTCAATTTGTACTTACTAGATATGTAGGCTGGTGAGGGAGAGGTACTAAATAAGTACTTTAAAGATAAGTATTCTCTGATACTAACTTCTAAGGTTTTCCTTTGTCCAGATGATCTTTTTTTCCTTTTATTCTGCACTACACTTGGCACATCATTCCTCCAGAAGGTACAAAATTTTCTTCAAAGATTTTGCAAGTAAGCAGGATCCAGTAAAAAAAAATCTCTCTGCCACCTTGATGGTGTGACTAAGACATGTTATCAATAATATTTTAATGGGGGTAGACAATAGGAAATTACTTTACCATCCAAGGATGGATAGGCATGGTTGCGTTGTTTGAGATGCATAATTGAAGGAAAATTCACAGGTCTATTTTGGAAAATAGACTATATACTACATCTCTATTCAAGTGACATTTGAAGATGCATGAGGTAGGAATGATTGATGCCTATAAGCATCATGGAGATGGAAAGTGGGAAGAGGGCTATATTTTAGTGATCGTGAAGTTCTATATTCTTTTGGTTAGGAGTACTAGATTTTGGCCCTTCTATTCCCTGAGACTTATTGCCATCCTTTTTTTCTGGGCCTATAGGGATCAATGATGATTTAGATAAGTGCAAGTTTCTTCTATGGCACTCAACCCTGGAAAACCATGATAGAGTCAAGAGTACAGCCAGTTTCTTAAACTTGACCTTCTCCCTTGGTTTCTTCTCATCCATCTTCAAACCCTAAATCTCTTCTGTCTTATGAGTGAGGGGTCCTTCATTTAATTCTATTGATTCAAGTTAATATATTTTTTTCCTTCTTTTCATGCTTAAACTCATACTGCTTCTGCTTTTTAACCACATTCCTGTCGGCTCCAATTCCACCACTATCCTCCTCCTGCTACAAAAACTCTATTATGAAAGCATCTCTTACTCCTTTTCTCAGTCCTCATTTTTATTACTTCTTTGTATAATTTGATGCTGTCAACTATGGCTAAAAATGAGAGAATCCTAGTGGAAGATTGATAGATATTTTCTAATAGGCAGAATATAATTATTATTTCATAAATAGAACAGGATAGAGGAAAGGAGAGAGGAAACATGTCCATGAGCATATGAGCACAGGCATGATTGTGAGTGCTCCGTTGTATGTGTGCGTGTGTGGGATCTGAAGGCTGAATGGCCAAAGTGAAACTTGGTGGTTGAGAGACTGAATGAGAGAGAGGTCTTGCCCCTGAATTGTAGGAGCTCAGACATAAACTGCTGGTACTTCAAGCCCTGATGCTCTATATGACTGGGTCTTAGTGCCAATCACACACAACAGGATCCTAATTTGAGGATTAATGAAGAAATCGCACTCTGTGGAAGGATTAAATACAAGATTGCTACAAGTCTGAGCCTGGGATCTCTGCACATGCAAGAAAAAAATTGGGGCCAAAGTCAATAGAGCAAGCGTCTGAATGTGAGTGTGTGGTTAGGAAAATGTATTATGCCTATACTATCTTTAACCTTTTTTCTTTTTTATCATTCTCTGCTCTGAACATGCTTTCAATAACTCCCCTTTGCCTGCCAAACTAAGTAGATAAAATACTGAAACTGGAAATCAAGATTTTCAACATCCACTTTAGCCTTATCTTTTATTCTTTTATCTTTTCCCCCTTTTTGCACATTCTGTTTTAGTCAAACTGAACTTTTCACTATCTCTAAGACTTGCTGTTTCTCTCATATTAAATCTTTTCCCTTTCCCATCTATTAAATTTCTTCATTTTAGAGACCAGTTCCTTCACATAGTTTTCTAAAACCCTAGCTTAAAGTGATTTTTCAAAGCATGTTACCCAGATCTTTCCTTTGTACCTCTGTTACTGAAACCTGTATCAGAATTATTTGTGCACTAATAATTTACCATAATTTAAAACTATAAACTTCTGAGAACAGGATTTATGCTATGGGAAAAAAAAAATCTCTAGCACCTAGCCCAGGATCTTAGAGATAGTAAAGGACTGATAAAAGTTTGTTGAAATGAAATGGATTATAGAAACAATGATAAGATAATTCAAGTCTTAGCTGTTTCATACATTCACATATTCCTCTGACATCAATAGAATAATATAGTCTGACCTTGAAGGGATTTCAGATGTTATCCCACCCCAACCTATAGTTTATACAGCAAATTCTTCCTCTAATATCCTTAAACTCTAGTCATCCAGCCTCTACTTGCAGATCTCTGGAGATCACTCCCTAGAGAGGTAGTTCATTACTAAGCAGCTTTTCTTTATGTGACATTATTTTCTATTATGCTAAATTCAGCACATAATGATAATTTATTTCAATACTTCAAGAATCTTTAATGTTGGTATAAGCTACTTCAATCACCAACCAAGATGATAAACCTATTATATCTTAGTAGATTTATTTAAAGACCTGTGATGTAGCAATGTCCTCAAATTCATCATCCTATGGTCAATATGGTATTGAGCATTTTCAAACTTATTTAGGCTGGCTCTGAAGTGACAGCGTTATATCATTTGCTGGGTGAATGAGGAGGTAGTGTTTGGAGGTGGGGGTATGATTTGTCTACTTCCTCTTGGGAACATGAAGAAAAATATCACCCAATTTTATTTTAGTTCTTTAATTTAGAAAGATAATGGTGAACATTTGATTGGCTTGCTGAAGGCAGTGTGCTTGATGCAATGGATAGGAAATGATAAGTAGCAGGTGCTCTGAAGAAACTAATTCAGTGGCATTGCTGTTCAGACATATTCTCCCTCTTCCCTGGGAGTCTAAGCTCTGGAGGAAGCAATGGGTGAACTGCTCCTCTCTGGTGTCTAAGTGTATCAGCAAGGACTCTGACACATCCAGGATGGCCTGCTAGCACAGGTTCTTAGATCTGCTTTCCTAAAAGGAAAGCAACTTTTGAGGGTTCAACCATCTAATTACATTCGCCAACAGAGAAAATACACTAAGAGAAATAAAGATCAACAGACAGATACAACTGTCTGACCATTACATACATACATAGTTACGAAAGAGAGAAACACCAACATCTGTGTTTTCAAAGCTGAGGGGCTTCTGAATGGCTACCCAGAGTCTCATCTGGCACAGGAACTTTTTTCCAAGGAGTAAGCAACAAAGCAAAACCTCATTTTAGAGTATGTACACACACGCACACATAGTACATACATACATATGTTCATTTTTCAGAGCTGGTAGCCATCAAGACCCTCTAGACTCAGTGCCTCATTATGTGGCCCTTCCTACAAACACAAGCCTCACCTCCCGTAATGAATTCCACCTGAGGCCTATTAACTCTCATTAACATTTCACTAAGCACAAAAGTCATTTCCTGCACCTACTCTCAGATGCCTATAGGGGCAGTTACTTTACTTCCAATGAACTGTTCTGGCTAGCCTCCTTTTCTTACCCCTCCTGCATTGGTAGTCTGTCCCTTCTTACTATTGTTTATCCTATGACTAAGATGAAAGAAATTTGCAACCAATTTCTGTTTGTTACTTGGGAGATATGGCTAATATAGTAAACTGATCCCACACTTCTGATGAAGTATATTCTGAGCAGGAAAGTGTTTTATGATGATTTTTTTTCTGTAAGTTTCCCAACCAGTGACTCTCTGCTATAATACAGATTCTGTAGCTAGTGCTTACTGGACCCAATGAGAATCATACACTTTCATTCTAGACTAAAAGCGATTAGTTTATTTTGAGAGCTAGAACTGTCCTTTTAGGATTATTTCACTTAGCAAGAATTACATTATTCATATTAACAAGTCAAAAGCCTGGGTAACAAGGAGAAGGAATTATCCTGTTGTGTCCTGTAGGTTTCTCCCTATTTTCTCTTTCCTATCTATTGCTACAACTGGGCTTACTATATCATAGTACAACCTGTTATATCTAGAGCATCAGATTTCATCCATTCTTTGGGAATTCTGGGTAACAAATGGGAAATTGGCCTCATAAGCACACTCCTAATATCCTCATTCCCCAGCATGTTACATATGTTATGTTCTCTTACTGGTGGTTTTTTTTTTCTTATATTTTCAACAGAGACTCTTAATTTTATCAGCCCAGTATAATGCTTCTCACATAGGCTGTGTTCAGTAAATATTATCGGATAACAAGTCAAGCTATAGCACACATGAGAAATCTCATATAGTCAAGCTATTTTAGGATAATGGCTGGATTTGCACTCAGGAGAGATTTTGATTCAAACCTCATCTCTATCATTTACTAGTTGTTTCACCATGTGTGCATCGTTTAACTCTTCACAGGAGTCCATTCACTCATCTGTAAAGTGGGGATGATGACACCTATAGAAACTCCCAGGGCTGTGAACATCACAGGAGAAAATGCTTGTGAAGGACTTTGCAAAGACTTCTAAATGCTAAATCGGTACCAGCTATCATTGTTAATCAGGAAGGTCTTTCTTTAGGGACTGGTAAATTCTGCCCTCACCTTTAAATTTTAGAAGGAACTTGAGACATTAGGAAATATCAATATTTGTTGCTCTATTTTATCATTATGTAAATCTTACGGAATTTAAAGAAATGTTGTAGAATGCATTACACTTTCAGATATATTTTTCCATTTTAAATGGGGAGGGAAAATAAAGAGATTACCTTTTTATACCCCAAGGAAATGGGAAGAAGTGGCCAGTGAGTAATCTCCAAGCCCTGGTCTGGTAGATGAAGAAGACACTACAAGGGAAATATCGTATATTGGAAAGGCCCCAGTCCTTCTTTCCTGGCTGGTAATCTCCTTCTTTGCTCTAGCCCTGTGTTGTAATCTGTGAGTTTGCTTCTTTGTTACCTCAACTCTCCATGCAGGGCCTAAATTAGATCCTGACCTCACTTCCTCTTCCACACTTCCATTTCACTCCAAGAGTAAGACTTGTGTTTCTACCAGCTGCCCTACTGATTTTTCTTTTCCTTAATGCTCTGATGCCGGTGTCCCTTGTAAACAGAAAATAATGATATGACTGGATACAAAGTACCTCTTGTACCCACAGCCAAAACAAGTGAAACATCATTTCAATTATTTACTAAGATAAAAATACTTTGGTTTATTCTTCCCTGGGTCTCAGTTTCCTAATCTTTAAAATGTGGGGGATTTGACTTGATGACTTCTAAGATACCTACCAGTTCTAAATGTATAATCCTACTATCAATTTATTGATTATTATGCACAAGTTGGGGGGTGGTAGTGATGCCCTCAATTTTTTGATGACTCATTTCATCCTGAGAAAGAATTTATAGGGTTTTTTTTAAACTCCTTTTAAGTTATAAAACATTAAGTGGTGCATACTCATTTTCCTCCTCCTTTTAAAGCTGGCTTTCAAATACTTCTTTCTAAATGCATATTTCCTTTATTCATTTCATTGAAAAGAACAATGCTTACCCACCTGTCACTCATTAAATGTTCTTAAATATTATGGCTGTCAGAACAATCAAGAAAGGCACAAAAAGAGTTTGAGTGGAACATGGCCACCTGCATCTTCATGGCACTTTCCCCATCATGTGGCTAACAAGAATGATTCTACATCATGAATCCCACATGCAGTAATAGTAGCAGCTCAGAATACATCTGACACATGTGCAGAATAAACTAGGTTCTAATTCCTTTGTTGATCTTTTGCTCAGTCCTGGGGAAACATCTGATAGATATCTAGATAGATAGATAGATAGATAGATAGATAGATAGATAGATAGATAGAGATAGAGAGATAGATAGAGAGATAGATACATACATACATAGAAAGACTGATGGACAGACGAATGATGTGTGGTATCATGAAAAGACTGCATAGCCCTCACAAGACCCATAGCCCTGCCAGTTACTAACTCTGTGATACCAGGTGGCACTTTAATTTAGGTGGTTCATTTTCTTCATGTATTAAAAGAGGAGACTGGAACAGATAACTTCTAATTATTAAGTTATGAGAGTAGGGTAATATTTCTCTTTTCTTAAATCTCATTTTTAATATTAATCACAACCTTCAAACAAAACAAAACCCCAAACCTGAAGCTATGTCTACACATATTATGGTTTCTACCAGTTTGGATGAATCAAACTACTCAACAGGCTGTGTATCTTCCTCCAACCTGTCCTCTTGTGCTGTTTTCAATAAAGTGATAGAAGAGAGGGAATTTGCTTGACACCTGGGATCACCCGTTTCCTTTCTGTCACAACTCTTCTCTTTTTATCATACTCCTCACCCTCATCCTGGGTTTTGACTGTTTTCTCCTTTTTAATCCCCCTCCAACTTCTGAAATGTTTTGCTTATGAATATTCCTTTGCCTATCATGTCCTTCCTCCTAAACATCTCTCTTCTACTCCATTTCCCCTGTTCTTTCCTATTTCTTTTATGAGTCTAATGTATTTCTATACAGATGTATGTATAGAGAGAGGGGGAGGTTATTGTATTCAATCTTCCTTTATCCAATTCAGATGAAAGTGGAGCTGTGAAGTTAATGGGATGCTTGTTCCTCACCCATTCCTCTAAAGCTTTAAATTCTTCCTTTCACGTACCTCTGTGATTCAATAGCAACTCCCTCTCTTGTTTCTTTCATCCTTTCCCAGGATGTTCTCCTGTCCTTTCTATTTTTGTCTTTTCCTAAGACAGTTAAACAGACTAAACCTGCCCACAGACCCTCTGTCATTTTAGCTTTTCTCTATGACCCTCAAAAGTCTTTGGGTTCTGAGAAGACATTTGTTACTTATTCTCCTATTAACATATAAACATTCTCCTATTAACATATGCAAATATGTATCCATTTCTATATTGTTGTTTTTATTCCCTTGATACTTGCATTTCTATATCCAAATATCTATCTACTCACTTCTTGTCTTTTCAATAGGAATGCTTGGAAATCCTTTCTTTGATTAAAGGTTCATTTTCTTCCCTGCTGGATAGGCTAACATAATGGAAGAAAGAGTCAAGGATCCAAAAGAATTTTGACAGATTTGAGCATTAGGCTGAATCTAATAGGATGTCATTCAATAGATACAACTTTAAAGTTTTAGAGACACAATAGACACAACTTTTAAACTTGCATATGAAAAATTTAACTTCATAAGTAGAAGATAGAGAAGCAGACAACAGTTGTTATGAAAAAAAGACCATAGATTTTAGTAGAGTACATATCAGTACTAATTCACAGTGGCAGACAAAAAGTTAATTAGACTGTGGTAAGCTTCCGGGATCAGGGGGATGAGTCTCACTCCATTCATCCCTTCATCAGATCTCAATGGTTAGCAAAAGGATAAAGTAAAGTCTTGTACCCAGGTTCAAAAAATTATTTTCACAAGTAAATGACAGGGGTAATATGGCTAGACAGCAATTCATGTGAAAAAAGATTTGTGGGTTTTTTTTTCTTTTTTCTTTTTGGTTATTGTTTCCCTTGCTTCTGTTTTTATGGCTTAGAAGTTCAATGTCGTTTAGTGACTAGAAAAAATTATATAATGCAACCTTAAACTACAGTGAAAGTTATGTCTACAATTAAGTGGTTCAGAATCTTGGATTCTGCCTTGGGTAATCTATATCTGTATTGTGTTCAGGCAGCATACTTTGGGAAGGATATGTGTGAGCTTGGACAATGAAGAGGAGCCCTGAAATCATATCCTATGAGAATCAGTTGAAGGAACTGATGATATATGGCCTGGAGAAGAAAACTCTTAACCCAGGAACATCTAAAGTGTTTGAATAGCTGTCTTGAAGGGGAAGAATTAAATGTGCTTTGCTTGGTCCTAGGTGGCAAAACTGAGATTAATGAATATTAATTGTAAATAAACTGATTTTGGTTTAATATAAGGGAAAAATCATATAATAATTAGGGCTGTCCAAAAGTAGAATGGGCTTCCCCTAATTCAAGATCCTAGCATGAGGAGGGTAGAGAAGGAGAAGGGAGAGAAAGGAAAATCTTAAAACAGACGTTATGGATTTTATAGAAGGAATTTCTGCTTAGTTAAGGATGGGATAACACCCTCTGACATTCCTTTCAACTTAATAATTAAATGTATTTATTCCTATGCTCACATCAAGTATATCATCTCCTCTAAAATTATCACAGACTACTGGGAAGTAACCCTCACTGAACTCACTTTTCCTGCTTTTCATCACCACTGTTGAAAGATGAATTATCTTATTTCATGTAAATTAAATGGAAATAAACACTAGAATTATATTTAGATTCCCCTTCTTTCATTATTTTCTTCCATTCTATATTTTTGTCCCATTTCCCTATGTCCTTTGTCATTCTCTCCTTTCCTAAAAAGTTTTTTAGTTGCTTTTCAAGCTACTATTTTAAGGTTAGCTCTTACGAGAAAACTCTGAAAACCAAAAGAAGCGTGTCGTCATTTTGTTCTTAGTTTCTCCCATAATTACTATTAGTAACAATATTACATTAGATAGAATCTATTCAAGTTATTAACCCGAAGTTTCACATGCCAGCTGTGTAACCAAGAACAAGTCACTTAACGTCTCTTGACCACAGTGTCCTAATCTGTAAATTGGGGAAATTATACTAGACAATCCCTAAAGTCCCTTCCAGTACTCTGACCTTTCTACCCTGAACAAGTTATATCTGATTCTTACTCAGAGATTTAAAATACTCAATAAAATAAGTATAAAATATATGTATTAGAAAAAGAATAGCCTTTAGTATCCCAAGACATACTTTAAAATTCCACTTAAATAAGAACTGTCCTATGCTTTTGTGGCAAGTTTGAAGTTCAATTTAAGCAATATGTGGAACTATCACAGAAAGTCATCAGTGTAAATACTAGGTATTTAATGCTTAGATGTGCTATCAACATAATGAAAAGGAAGCCATTTATTTTTTAAAATTGTGTTTCAAATGAGATACTTTTTACTCTCATAGGTTCTTGTGAACTCTGTTCTACATCAGTAACCCATCAGATATAATTTAATATACAGCAATTTGGCATACTTTCTGCTTTGGGGATTTCCCTTGATTAAACAAACATGAAGGATGAACAATCACTGATCTTAACATAGGAACAGTTCTACCATGTCAGAGAAAGAGAGAAAAAGCTCTGGCATAATAAAATAAAATTCATGGGGTGCCTGTCTCCAACTTGAGCTTCATTTTTAGGCAGCTATCCAATTCAGTTACATATCTTCAAAATCCAGCTCTAACACTATCCTCACTGTACAGCAAAAAAAAAAAAAGTGAAAGTTTATCGTAAATAAATTTCTTCTTTGGAATTAATTTCATTTGTCTCTTATTTTCCTTAATCAGCACTGCTATGATGGTGATAAGCGATCCTCAATATGTAGTATTCCTCTCCCCAAAGGAAGGAAAATAAGTATCATTGATTGTTTGCAAATTCAGGGCACCAAACTAAAACTTAAATGAGATAATTCAATTAGAAAAGATCTATATTTGAAAGTCCAGCTCACTGGCAACCTCTAGGGCAAGGACTTGTCGCTTTCATCAAAAGGAACTCTTAATGATCATGGTAGGTTTAGAAGTAATCCAATAAAACCACAAACATAGCCTAAAACCTTTGTGATTATGGGGAATTTGCTTACTTATGTATCCCCAAAGCACAAATCTCATGATTTCTGGATAAGAATCAACATCAAACCTCCAGATACCAATAGTATATAAAATCTGTGATTAATCAAACAAAAAATGTTTATTAATAACCTGCTGTGAGCTAGGTGCTATGCTAGGTTACATAGACACAAAAGAGAGTTCTTGCCCTCAAAGTTATAGAATCTCTCTATAGAAAGAAATAATATGTACTCATAAAAGTATATGATACATTCAGACTAGCATTTTCTTCCCAGTAGTGGCCCAAAGGAACATTTTTACAGTTTACATGGTTTTCCTCATTTAAATTCTCCTTAGAAATTTAATTTAACAGATAGTTATTAAATTCCATTCATGAATTTAGTTCTATAAATATTTATTAA
Organism: Potorous gilbertii; assembly: GCA_028658325.1. Classification (NCBI taxonomy): domain Eukaryota; kingdom Metazoa; phylum Chordata; class Mammalia; order Diprotodontia; family Potoroidae; genus Potorous; species Potorous gilbertii. The sequence goes on from CM053771.1 coordinate 429,763,338, forward strand.
CTTAAATGATATTCAGGAATTTTATTCAACAAATATTTATTAAGCATTGTATATACTGTTTGGCACTGGGAAGACAAAGGAATAAGCATAAACAATGCCTTCATTCAAGCTTGTATTCTACTGGGGGACATAGTACATTTATAAGATAAGTCAGTTCAAGATAATTTAAGTGGAGGAAAGAATACTAAGACCTAGAGTTTTCTATAACAGCGATAGACTGAGATAGAAGAGAATGGATTACATTAGAGTTATTGGGGATAGACAGCCTATACTTATTTACAAGTTAAAGGAAATGATAGCTGGATCAGTTTGCCTGCACATAAAATACAAAAAGGGAAGTAATGTGAAATAATTTAGTGTGGAGTGAGATTACAGGGGATTTTACATACATATGAAATTGATGATTTAGAGTTTATTATGAAGAAAATTGGTAGCCATTGACGTTTCTTGAGTCAGGGACTGACATGAACAGACTTGCAATGTAAGAAGATGATTTTGACAGCTCTGTGGAAAATGGATGGGAGAGAGAAGAAATTAGAAACAAGAAGTATAAATAGAATGTAGTTTCAAGAGACAAGACAAAGTGTGATATGAACCATGAATGAAGAAAAAGGGGTGATGGCAAAAAGGTTGTAAAGATAGAATTGATAGATCTTCACATCTAATTGGTTATGGGAGTGAGTGATAATGAAAATTATGACACCAAGGTTGTGATTCTGAGTGACTTAAGTGCAGACTCCAAACCAATTTATGCTCCTGTTATTATTAATTATATTCAAATTTATTTGCAGTTATTTGGATATGTGAGACTAAAAATTATAACCCTGAATTCTCACCCAAAATTTTCACCAAATTATTTCTCTCACTTCAGGCAAAACACTTCACTAATTTGGGTCTCAGTTTATTTGTCTATTACATGTGAATTTTATTCACAGTTTATTATTACCTACTTTATTGGATTATGATAAGGAAATGAGAAAATGTGAAAGTGCTTTGACCATGAATAAATATGAACTTTGTGTATTTGTAAATATATAATAAACAAGTATTATTATACGTAATTATTCTGTGTTACATATATTTACAATGTATATTACATATATTTGTTACAGTTATAGATTGAAAAGTTATAAATATGAAGTTTAATGAGGGCAAGCACTAAACAAAAACACTAATCAAAATGATAATTAAAGTTCTTCTATATTCTCCTATCTCCGTCTTTAAATACCCCTTCTTTTCATACTGACTCTCTAGTGTCCTCATCTACTTTGTGGACAATTTCCTGTATATATCTTTTCTATGAGGTACAACCCATTCCAGGGCAGCTCGGTAGTGCAGTGGACAGAATGCTCGTCCTGGACTTATAAAGACTCATTTTCCTGAGTTCAGAGAAGATCTCAAATACTATATGTATAACCTTTAACAAGCCATTTAACCCTTTTGCCTTAGTTTCCTCATCTGGAAAATAAACTAGAGAAGGAAATGGCCAACCACTCTAGTATCTTTGCCAAGAAAACCTCAACTGTGATCACAAAGAGTTGGACAGCACTAGAATTTCCAAACAACAGCAATGTTGCATTCACCTAATCCTCCCATTGTAATGAAGTCTGATAATTTTACGCTAAGTTATAAGCAGTTGCTAATACATATTAATAGTTATCAAGAGAATATGATAACAAGATAAAGAACAAAACTTTAATCGTGTAATTCTATACTACTTTGGCATCAAAATTATTCAAAGCACTTTCTCAGAATCCCTTAATATGGTGACCTTATACTGTCAATGTATGACACCACATTGAAGAATGATGATTTTATTGAAAATTGAGGTGTTGCCCATCCATTGGGGAATGGTTGAATAAGTTGTGGTATATGAATGTACTGGAATACTACTGTATTTAAATCAAGAGGGGCGTGATTTCAGAAAAACCTGGGAACTCATGCAAAATGAAGTGAGCAGATCTAGGAGAATATTGCACACAATCATATCAATATTGTAAGAATAATTACTTAGGAAAGATTTTGCTACTGTAATCAATTTAGTGTTTCAAAACAATTCCAAAGCCAGGGGCAGCTAGGTGGAATGGTGGATAGAGCACCCTGCTTGGGATCAAGGACTCATTTTCCTAAGTTCAAATCTGACCTCAGATATTGACCAGCTGTGTGACTCTGGGCATGTTGCTCAACCCTGTTTGCCTCAATTCCTCATCTGTAAAATGCTCTGGAGAAGGAAATGGTCCGTTCCAGTATCTTTGCCAAGAATATCTCAAATAGGGTCACAAAGAGTTGAACATGACTGAAAAAGGACTGAACAGAACTGACTGCATGAAGAAAAATGCTATCTACATTCAGAGTAAAAGCTGATGAATTCTGAGTGCAAACTGAAACATAGTTTTTTTTTACTTATTTTATTTTTTACAACATGGCTAATAAGTTTTGTATGACCTCACATGTATAATTCATATCCTATTGCTTGCCCTCTCAGTGGGCAGGGGACGGAGGGAAACAACTGGGAAGTGAAAAATAATTTAAATGAATGTTAAAGTATAATTCATTTTTTAAAATGACTGATGAGACTGTGATGACCATTATGTTTTCAATTTGTATCACTCCCAATGACAAGTTGTTTTGATTTATTATAAGCAGCATTTTCTTTTATTGTATAAAAGCAACATTTTAAAACTAAACCTCTTTTGACCCAGCAATACCACTTTGAGGGCTGTACCATACAAATGGGAAAAGGACCCACATGTACAAAAATATTTATAGCAGGTCTTTTTGCAGTGATAAAGAATTAGAAATTCAGGGGATGCCCATCACTTGGAGAAAGGCTAAACAATTGAAAGTATATGAATGTAATGGACTATTGTTGTGCTATGAGAAATTATGAGCAAGTGGGCTTCAGATAAACCTGGAAAGACTTCTATGACTGATGCTGAGTGAGGGGAGGAGAAGCAAGGAAACATTGTACACAGTAACAGCCACATTACTTAATGACTAACTTTGAGAGACATGGCTCTTCTCAGCAATGCAAGATTCTAAGACAAGTCCAAAAGGCTCATGATGGAAAGTGCTATGCACATCCACAGAAAGAATTACCGTCTGAATTCAGATTGAAGCATTAAAATAAAACTAAAACAAACAAAAACCCATCCTCTAAATGTTGCTTTCCAATTCTCTATCTCCTGAATTAAATAAGTTTATGTTCATGCTTTTGTTCATACTTTCTATAATTTAAAAAAAAACAACTAAATATCTCTATTCAATATTTGTTTCAGGATAAAGTTTTATTTTATTTGTTTAGTTAGCTAGTTTTTCTTCATATGACCTCTACCAAAATCTTAATGTGTTGTCTCATTATGGCATTAAATCTATCCATGGGGTTAAGTGACCTTTTTCTAAGACTGTGATAGCAGAGGATAAGTCCTAGCAATTGCGTGCTATCAATCTGGAATGATTTGAATATGAGTTTGGCAGTACTGTCTGTCTCTCATCTAAGGATCATGGATTTTATATGAAGAATTGTTTTAGATTCTGGCTAACACATGTTTTGTGGTACATTGAAACTCAAGAAGACACAAAGGAAGACATCCAGGATGATGAAGGATTTTCAGTTTATATGAATATGGATCATTCATTAATCAATCAATTAATAAGCATTTGTTAAGTACCTTTTATGTGCTAGGCTTTGGAGATAAAAATCTAAATGTAACAGTCATCAAAAATCAACTAGATGTAGTTTGGATAGAAGATTTTAGAGAAGGGGATGATAACTTTTTTCAATGATTTAAAGAACTACCATGAAGAAGAGAGTGATTTTTTCCCTTTTTGTGTCCTCAAAGTCAAAAATAGACATAATTAGTGTAAATTATAAAGATTTAGACATGATACAAAGAAAGTTTTTCTTATAGTTAGAGCTACGTAAAAATGGAATGGTAGTAGTCTCAGGAGGTAGTGAGGTTTATTTTATTGCAAAGAGTGGTTAGAGAGGCCCTGTCCATGATATTATATGAGAGATCCTTGTACAGGTGTGAGCAGGGCTAGATGATCTTTGAGTTCCCTTTCAGCTCTGAAATTCAGGGATTCTCTTGCTAGGGTCAGCTACTCAATATCAAAAAGTTGGCTAACAGGTGACAGATCCATTCAATGAAAGTAACTCCTGAAGAACAGGGGTGTTAATGGGAGTTCATGCCACGACCTGATGCCACACAAATACAGATCATGTAAAGTATTGAAGTTGAATAACTGTCTTTATATTCATGCCCTTTTTCCATTTGTTCTTGATCAGGTTCCTATCTCTTGATTAAAAACAAACCAAAATGTTATTTTTATTAACATAGGGCATCTTCCTTTGGGCATAAATTCTAACTAAATTAGATTTGACTAAACAAAACTTCAGAGGCCTATGATGTATGGCAGCATTGGAAATGATACAAGAATGGTAACTATCATTATTAAGTGAAACTCACAATTCTATAGAATCTTGTGTTTGCAAAGCACTTTGTTCTCTATGACCATGTGAGATAGGTGTAATATTATTTTCCATGTAATGAATACATTGCTTACCATTCCTGTCTTATGGCTACTACAATCTAATGTGGGAGGAGTCTAACATACACATTAGTATAATACAAAACAGTAGATAATAATATGTAAGAAATGCTATGAGAGGTCTGAGTCAGGGAAAAATCATTACCAGCTCTGAGGATAAGTGGCTAATAGTGGCTCAAATTTACCAAATATATTTTTAAAGAGAAAAGAGGAAGAAGGAAAAATCCCCACTATTTTAAAATAAAACTTCTCAAAATATTGAAAACAAATGATGTGCCATGCAATGTTCCATACTCATAGCTTCCCTATTTCTTCAAAAAAGGATTTTAGAGGGGAAGGGTATAGATGTTGGTCCATCATCATATCCTTCCAGATCCTTTGACTCCTCTCTTCCTCAATTAGAATTCTGCTCTGTTTTTACCAATTTCTGGAGTGATTATACCTTACAACTTTTCATTACTTGAAATTGCTCTTCATCCAAAATCCCCAAATTTTAATTCTCTAAGGCCACAAAATTATGTTCCTGTTTAAATACTGTTTCTTTGTTTTCTTTTTTTGATTCTCAGAGGAAGGAGTACTGCTGTCCCCATAGCCACCTGCCTCACAGCTATGATTCTTCCTATATACATGATATAATTGCTCCATAAATCACTCTTACATGGATCTTCTACCTCTCTCTCTCTATTGGTACCTTTCTTTTAGTCTACAACGGTGCTAATATCTCCCCTATCTCTAAACAAAACATAATAAATCCTTCACTTGCCCAGTTAACTCTTTAAGATTTTCATCCAACTTCCATCACAGTTTTGTTCCCAAATTTATCGATAAGATAGAAAGACAAGATCTGCCATGATCTTTACAAGATTCTTGTTGGATATAGGAGCACAATAGGTAACAGTGGCCTCTCTCCTCTGCCTTTCTAATTATAGGGTTCAATCTTCTCCAGGGCATGTAGAATATCCTTGCCCACCTGCCCTGGAATCTCATGACTTCAGTGAAAATTGTCTTACCCTTTTTAAAGGTTTGTGGATCCTTGCCCTAATATTGTGGTACTTTCATTCAGCTGTAGGTTATATTAACAGAGAAAACATTACAGTTTGCTCATAATTTTATTTATATTGACTTGTCCATTTTCCTTTCTGCACCCACAGAGGTAGAAGAAAACATCATGGCAAAGATGAAAATGACCAGTTAGTTTTTGGATCAACTCCAGACCAATGCTCAGAGAACCCATAGGCAGTGATTGATTACCATGTCTGAGATCAATGCACCTCAAGAGGCCAATACACAGTTTGGTTTTACAACAACAAAGTCTTTTGGCCTGTGAATTTTAACCGTTTGAAATCTATTTGTTTTGTTTCTCTTTTTGTTTTGTTTACCTTTCTCCAGAATTATGGACCTTTTCTTCCTTTATTACATGCCAGAGCTAAAGGAAAACAAACTTGAGTTTTTGCCCATGAGGGTAGTTTACATGTAGCTCTAACAGGAGAGTTCCTGGGCAACATGGTGGACCCATCATTTCAGTCCCAAGGCACAAAGTAACATTTTGTAACTTAATTATTGACTTTAGCTTTTCCAGTTTGAAATGACTAGGGGTAATTTGCAAAAATTAATGTGATATTATAAGCTGTAAGACATTCATGTTTAAACTCTTTCATCCTAATTACAGAGAAAATGCAAATTTGAACTTATTTCCCTCCCATTTGTTTGGTCTCCTAATTTAATGATTGCCAGCGAGTGGGCTAGAAGTAGTAAATATATGCATAAAACACTTTGGCAATGCACAGTAGATAGAGACAACCCATGGCAACCAGTAACAACTGTGGGCAGATACTTTGAAGCACAACAGGCTACATATAGACAAGCTAGTTAATTATATCCCTGAGGAGTGGGGTTGCCAAGCCATGTGTAAGTCACCTTTCATTAGGAAAATAAAACAAAATAGCCACAAGAAAGCATGCAGATTAATGGAACCTCTGCATATTAATACTGAACTTTTAATTCCCCCAGTTCTAATAAAATAAGCATAAAGATGGTAGGAGATAATTGAAATTACTTCATTTTTAAAAGTTCATTGAGTACATCAAGAAATTTATGAGGTTCTTGAAGTGTGATTTTGAGCATATAATCATCACTTTCTCCCATGAATACACCCAAGTTCCTTATCTCTCTCTTCCCTTTACCTCCTCTTCTCTCTCTTTCTGTCTCTTTATCTCCTTCCATCACCCTGTATGTCTCTATGTCAGTCTCTTTCTCAAATTCCTTTTCCTAATACATATTGCCTTTCCAAATTTGTATTCAAGTACAAACTTTTTTATCTATGATTTTTCTTTATGTTTCTTTATGTTATGATGTTTCTTTATGTTTCTTTATGTTTACATTTACATAGGAAAATGTAAAATAGTATTTACAGAGAAAAAAATGTAAAACAGTGTTCACAGACAAAAAATCCTCAGTATATTTTGAAGTAAATATTTAATAATGTAAAATAATTTGACAAAAGGGAAGATCACATTTTCCTTTTGCTCATTTGAAGTAGCAGTTGTTGACAATAGCAATTGTTGACTTCTGTGTTTACCAAAACTCAAAAAGGATAGGAAAGGCAGAAAAATTTCTTTTTCAAAGAATCAACATTTGCAAAAATACAAACATGCTGAGACCAAATTAACTTGCCATGAAAAGTCCTTTCATCAGGGAAAGCTAAAGAAAATTGGATGATTTTTGTCAAAATCATGCTAGAACTTGATATATTTAATAAGAATATTATTCCTGAAGATTATTTTCATGAACTTCAAACAAATTTTTTTTTATGAAGAATGGAAATTATAAATAGGAAAAAAAACCTGGAAAATTACGTTAGCTTTAAAGCAGAATAACCAAATATGTCAGTTAATTATGTTAATAAACAAATACAAGAAACCCTGCTAAAAGAGATACTAGTCTAGACCAAGAGATCTAAAACAAAACAAATAAACTCCCACATGTTTACTTAGGAGGGAAATGTAATGATATTTTTAAGAACACTGACGTTTGTCTAACAGGGAAGGATTGACCCTGTGAAAATAAATGGGCAAGGAAAGTAATACGAAATTATAATTGAATATTGGATCTAGGAAAAGATATATAAATGAAGAGATCTGGGGGTGTTGGAACCCTGAGAATGCCAAAACAGGATCGCCTGGAGTCAATCCAGATACTTAAACTTTCTCATAGTCAAGTGGCAAAAAGTTTATTATGATGCCAATAGAAGCAGGCAAGGTTTCTTAAAGGACCTCAAACTTAATGGGAATGACTCTAAAGCTAATATCTTAATGGGTCCGGGAAAGAAATGATTAAGTAATACAAAGGTTCCTGGTGTCTTGAGAGCAAGTATCAATAAGGTATGTTTGGGGAAAATGTAGGGAGTTTTTCAGAGATAGCTTTGTTGAGAACAGACATTGAGGGAGAAAATACAGTTTTGCTTTGTTTTTTGTTTAGTTTCCAGAGACATGGACCTTGGGCATCTGGTTCCATGGGAAGTCCTTGTGCCAGCCAGGGAAAACCACCACCCTATCATGCATACCCTCACAGAATTTTCACAGATTTATATTAGGTACAGGGTATTATTGCAGTGTGGGAAGAAAGGAAAGAAGCAAGAATTTGTTAAGTACTATTTGCACTATGCTAAGTGCTTTACAAATACTATTCTGTTTGATCCTGAGAAGCAAGTGCTACTATTATCTAGTTTACAGTTGAGGAAACTGAAGTAGACAGACATTAAGTGACTTGTCCAGGGTCACGCATTAGGAAATGTCTGAGGTTGATTTCTTTGTTGTTATTTTAAAACTCAGGCCTTTCTGACTGAAGGTCCACCTCTTTCTCTCCCTATGGTGTCACTTAGTTGCTAAGAAAAGTGAAAAGGACAGAGCTCAGAGTAAGAAGACTTACTTTATGTTTGCATATCCTAATATTTTGAGGAGCTAAATACTTTTCAAGCTTGCAGTTTACTTTCTTTTTCCTACTGTCTTCCCCTACAAAGTAGCCTTATGAAGAATTTTAAATACTGTAAGTGAAGTTCTATGTTTTGGCAAGCCAGAAAATTTATTTTACCCCTGATAGTTTACTAGTCTACACTTCACCTTAAAACCGTTAAGTCATAGATTTAGAGCTGCAAGGGACCCCAAAAGACCCACTAGATCGGCTTCCTTATTTTATCTGAGGATCTGAGGCTTGTCGCAGTTAGCAGTTAAGGGACATTTTCAGATCATACAGCTAGCAGAGTGAGAATTTGAACCATTTCTTTTGATTCCAAATCCACAGAGGCTGTCAAAAAACAGGCACTGGGCTTAGCAATTAGAATGCAAAAAAATTCAAGCAGTAATCCCTGTCAAAGATCATGACTAGGTACATATAAGATATACTGTACACAGAGTAGAAGAAGATACTCTGAAAGGGTTTAACACCTGGAAGGAATTGAAAAAGGCCTCTTCAAATGGTGGGATTTTAGCTGAGTCTTAAAGGAAGCCAGGAAAGCTGAGTCAGAGGTGAGCAGAGCATTTCAGAGGTTGAAGAGCTAACTCAAAGTAGAGAAAAGGGAGATGGAGTGTCCTCTTTGAAGAACTCCAAGGAGACCACGGTCAATGGATCATCAGTCGGTTGGTTGGTTGTCCTTTTTCTTCTTGAGGAGAACCAAAATGACATCACCATAGGGTCAAGTTCCGTATTGTCAGTCTGTGACTGAATAAGCATTATGAGCTTAAAATGCTTTACCACAGGTCAGGCACAAATTTTCCAGGTGAACACTGGGGGTGGATTCCCTAAATTTGTGCATCTTATATTTCTTTTGAATTACTTCAATTCTACTTAACTCATAGAACACAGCACCTTCTCTGATGTGGGCATGCCATGCTGGGCAGTCCTGTGCCAGCGTCTCCCATGTCACACAATCAATTCCAAATTTCTTAAGAGAGACACAGTGCTTGCCCTGTGTGAGTTCTCCATGAAATAGTTTTTTAGACAAACATACATTTGACATTTGAATAACATCAGAGTTGCACTCTCTAAAGCAGAGTTTGAATTCTTGGCAGTTTAGTTCAAGAAAGGACCTCTTATCCTACTAGGTGGTCTTCAGAATGTTCCTAAAACAATACAAATGAAGGCTACAAGTCAAGAACAAAGTGGAAGGAGTGTTGATGCATGATTTTTATTGCTGGGCACTAATTGCAGCCTCTGAAGCTGGGATGCAACGAAGTATGGATTGTTTCTCTACAACTTGTGCTCATTTTGGCCTAACAATCAACACCAAGAAAACCACGTGCTCCATCAGCCAGTGCCACACCATCCTCACATGGAACCATACAGCAAATGGAGAAATTGTCAACGCTGTAGGTTTTTGCTCACCTTGACAGTGTATTGTCTTAGGGATGAATACATTGAATAGTGAGGTTGATGCACACATTGCCAGAGCTATTTCAATGTTTGGAAAGTGTGGAAAAGAAGAGGTATTAGGTTGACTACCAAAATGAAGGGCTTTGTGCTGACCTCATTGTTGTATACCTGCGAAACCTGGACAGTCTATCAATTACATGCCGGAAAACTGAATTGCTTCCATTGGATCACAAAGAAAGTGGAGGGGAGTAAGGTGTAAGAAAATGGAAAAGGTAAAAGCACCCGGTTATGAAGAATTTTAAATGCCAAACAAAGAACTTTATAGCTGATCCTGGATGTAACAAGGAGCCCCTGGATTAACAGAGCAGAGGGCAGACAAAGACAAACCAATGATTTAGTCACGTTGCCCATTGGATTAGATTGAGGAGAGTCTTGAGACAGGGATATCACTTAGAAGACTATCTCAGTAGTGTCATAGGCAAGCAATGAAAACCTGAAAGGGACATATATGAGATATGCTGGGAGGGTAGAAATGACAAGATTTTATTGGATATGCGGGTTGAATGAAAGTAGGGCATACAAGTTAACACTCAGGTTGCTCCTGGAAGAATAATTATGCCCTCTACTTTAACAGGGAGAGACACTATACTTCACTGGAGCTAATTATTTTTCATTCTTTCCCCTTCTCTTTCTCACTCTTAACTCTAACTTTTATTTTCTTAATTTCTTGAATTCTTTTTAAAAAATGGCTACTTACTTGTTTGTTTTGTCATATAGGTTTCAGGGACACTGTTTGATGCTTGGCAAAATACTCTCATCCAGGTTTACAAATGTTACAGACTTCCTTCTCCTCTATTTAATCTACCTCACTTGATTTATTTTTGAATTCAGTGTTACAGAGCTTTGGAAATGGTAAGCTGTTCTGTAAGAGGTACTAAGAACATTTCCCTAGGCTTTTCAAAACTTCTCATGCCACATTGGAGACCTTGAATGGAGGTTCCTGGTAAGGAAAGTAGGCAGTCAGGCAGAAGAAATGATTCAGAAAACTCATATTCAGTCAGCACACATTTATAACATGCCTAGTTGTTAACAGTATGGAAGATATTAAATAAGTAAAACTGTGCCTATATCATGGTTAATAATGGGTCTGGGAGGTTATTTTATAAAAACAATTATAGTTGTGGGTAACATTTACAGAGATTGCTATCTCCTTGAAGGCAGGGTCTATCTTTTGCCTCTTTATATATTCAAAGTTTGGCATAGTGCCTGGCACAAAGTAGATACTTAATAAATGTTTATGGAATGAAAGTGCAAAACTTATATAGCACACTCACACACACACTCACACACACACACACGCACGCACACCAGCACAAAACGTTATAGCATAAAACTTACATAGTTTATACTACAATGACAGAAGACATTAGGTTTTTGCAGTGATCCAGCTAAGAGATAAGTGACTGAATTAGCGTTCTGCCTCTATGAGCAGAGAGAAGGGCATGTGTATAAAAATATTGTGATGGTAAAAGCAACTCATTTGATTCCTACAGCCTTGTGATCTAGAAGCTGTTATTGCCCCCATTTTATGTATGAAGAAATAAAGACTTGGAAAGGTTAAGTGACTTTCCTGGAGGCACACATGTAATTTCTATGGCAGGATTTGAACTCTAATATTCCTGGTGGTATGACCAATACTGTATGAACTTTACCACTTAGATACCTTATTTTAAGGTATATGTAGTCAGAAAGACTGACAACACAGCTCCTCCCTTCCTTCCTTCCTTTTATTTATAGGTTCTTAATATCCTACATTTATATTTCACTATATTGTAAGACTTTGTAGGAAAAGACTGCAGTCAAAATTCCATCTCATTATTTCTGACATAGCTAAATCATGCTAATTTTTCACAATTTATAATATCAATAAACTATTAAACACATTCTTTGCATGTTGTGTATGTATAATGGCATAGATATAATCCTCAGATTATATTTCTTAACTGGAAAATATTTATTTCATAATTAATTGTATTTAATTCTAATTTTCCTGAAGACCTAGAATAGGTTTAATGATACTTAATGGAAAATAGTGCTATTTATTTTGGGATGACCTCATTGGTAGACCTTTGAGTGATTCAAAGTTAGTTAAAGATTGATAGCATTTTACCTAGCTTTATATAATGTTGACCATTAACAATGGATCAAGGCAGAATGCTTCCTTTTACTACCAAAAGGATTCTGAGAGATACTCTAATTCAATCCCTTCATTTTACAAAGAAAAAAAAGGATACTATCAAATAATCAATTTTACAGGATGTTTCAAACATGACGACATTTCTTCCTAAGCTATATGTTTCTTAAAATTTATTAGAAAATTTGGTGAAATAAAAATCCTCAAATTTTGTTTTAGGAAAAAATAATTCACAACTATTGATCAGGTGTAGACTTACCTTGAATTCAATAAGCTCTAGATCGGAAAGTTTGTAAGTAAAAATACTATGATAATGACGATGTCAATAACAAAGAGACTCCTTTAATTTATCAAAGAATTTCTCACAATTATTGCTATGTCTTGATAATGGTGCTTTCGGTGTGTTTCAGTACTAATGCGTCCTTTTCACCATTCCATAGGTAAATACTAGAAAGCTATAAAATACCTGCAACCTCAAACTCAAATTTCAAGTTTTCTCTAAAATATTCAGACAAATAACAGATTAGTCCTATAGCCCTCTGAGGACAATGAGCGACACTGTCACAGTACAAAATCAATTGGTTCCTTTATATTTGCTTGTGTGACTGATAGAGATATACAGATAGTTTCTAACTGTAGTTATCAACATTGAATGTAATAATGCATATAATGATGGGAGGAAATATAAAATTAGAAAAACCGTTTCAGAGTTTGAAGAAAATTTGATGATCCATTAAACCAATCTCTTAATTTGTTAGACAAAAGCCTTGAGACCCAAAAGGGTAACATGCCTTATCTAAGATCAAAGTCTAAATTATAGTTTGGAAATTAAATATTATAATAAAAATAATTTTAAACATCATGATGTCAAAGTACCTCTTTTATATTTGTTATGATAAACAATTCTATTTATAATTATTTAATTTTTTATAATACACTATGATGTATATGCACTAAAATGTACTCTAATGTAACTTTTATGTCTTCATATTTCAACTTATCCATGCTTTCCTATACTGTAGTTGTCATCTTGTGGTAGCTTTAAATTTTCCCTGCATGCTTTACCCAATGTACTCTGTCTCTTGATGTTTTCTGAATACCCACCTAGCAGGAGAGCTTTTCTTCTGTAACTGTTACTGCATGACTTCCTTTTTCACTCATAGGTGATGATATATTATGCCTCCCTTCTCAATAAGTAATCTTTGGTCATATACTATATTCTATTAACCCCCTCATGCTTCTTTCAATTGGTCATTGCAATTTTATCATTAAGTGTTAAGGTGTTCCACAATTTACAACCATCACTAGTAGAATACTCCTATATTTGAAAGTTATATTTTTGCAGTAGAAAACAGCTTGAGATCACTGAAAAAACATGGCAGTTGTGATGTAGCCTAATTTTTTTTTCCTATTCTATTCCTGATCCAACTCTTCTAAAGTACCTTTCCAAGACATACGCACATTTACCCTGATCTTTCCCATAGCATGTGGCAGATCTTTCAGCAATAAAAGCAGAACTATAGACTTTGTAGGTTTTTGATTTTACTCCCAATAAAAAGCCCATCAGGATTACCCTTCTGGACCCATGTTATTCCTGAGAATGAGAGGGGATTGCTCATGAATATAAAGGAAAGATTAAAAACTAGACTCAAGATGATATTTTGAAACAATGCAGGAGATGAAAGCAAATGTCCTACAACCATTCTCCAAATCTGTAGAATGAGAGAGAACATTACAAACATTTATCTGTGGGTATGGGCAGACTTGAAATTTAATTACTTAATTTCTAGCCTCTGGAAGCTGATCCCTTGTGTTCCTTTTAACTTTAAGGGAAAATCCCTGATTGATTTATGAGCTGATAATTATTTCATTATCTAAGCAAACTGTCAGAACAAACCATCACTTCATATGTGATGTCAGAAGGGGAGATTGTTTGGCATTCACAGCACATCAGTCATAGTTACCAGTCTGTGAATACTGCAGTGCTCAACTTAATGTACTTAGAAGTCACCAGGGACTACTTATATTAATATATGCAAAATCCTACCAGCCATAAAAGTCAGGGTGTCCAGATACACGCTCCAGGCATAAATGCTACCGATATAAACAATGTAATATGTGACAGCGATTTGACATGTGCTTGTCACCAGAATTCTAAAGTGTGCATTGAAATATTTTCTCCACTCTATTTATAGTTTAGGTTTAAAGATAAACAGAGCAGACTCTCCATCTATACTTTGATAATCATCAGACAATCTGGATACTTGTTCAAGAGAAACAACATTCCCCAGATACCAGAAGGAGGAAAAGTGAAAAGTCAATGCCATAATATGATTGCCTCGGTAAATTCTGAAATAAAGACGATGCGCTTCTAAACATAAAATTAAAACTAGATGCTGGTCATTTTCTCCTTTTAGGAATCGAGTGAAATTAAGCCTTATAGTTTACTGTAAAAGTTATGTTAGAGATTCTGGTTGTATTCAAAGTCCTTGTGATATTAAATATGAGGATCCATGTTGATAATATTCAAAACAGATTGACCAAAAAATTTTAAAGAAAATCCAATGTACCAGATCTAACTCAATAAACATTCTCCAACTTAAGAACAGAATGAATGTTTTAATATAAAAATTTGCTATCGCAAGGTCATTTCTCCACATTTCAGTTACCAAGGAGAGATTAATCAGTCCATACAATAATCATTCTGGATTTTAAATTTTAATATAGAAAATAAGATTATGAAGAGGAAAAAAAATCTCACATATTTTTTCATTATATGGGAAGTCCCCACTAGGTACAATATGATATTATTAACTGGTTGGTTATCACCACCATGGACAAGATATTCACATTTGATTTTTTGACATAGACATGTGAATAACCTATGGGCATGTCAACTGAGAAACCATTAACGATAAATCAGTTTCTGGAAACGAGCAAGAGTAAAATTGAAGAAGATTGATTTTTTTCCTGTTTTAGTCAAGTCAGAAGTCTGTATTTGGCTTCATTTTTGAAGCGCTGCCTTAAAAAAAAATGAGTCTATGCTTCAGAAGCAAGAAAAGAAACCAAATTTGAGTCAATTTATCCAAATTTGTTATACACAGCATCCAAGCAAGCTGACTGCCGGATGCAAAGGTTCCATTGAAAGTCACCTGAGTTATTAGATTTTATATTCATGTTATGCTATACGATCTACTTTCAGAAACCTTCCTTGCTATCCAGTTTGGCTTTAGTGGAGACATCTGTCTGATGAAATCCAGACACAACCCTGGATCTTTTCTTTCTTTACTTTCCTTTTAAGTGAAGTGGTAAGAATAACATCGTCTGGTGAGCAGAGGAATGCTTTAGGTCAAGCCTTTCAAGCTCCTATCCAATTTATCTTCCTTTTATTACCAAACTTTTGGAACAAATGGTCGACACCTGCTACCTCTGCTTCCTTTATTTCCACCATAACCTTCTGTGACCTAGTTTAGTTTCCCTAACCCTTTCTCCCCCCCTGCCAAATTTATGGAAATACTCTCTTATAGTTCACTTATAACTAACCTAGATCAGTTCAAAGGTCTTTCTTGTTTGTTTGTTTCTGCTTTCATCTTTCTTGAATTCTTTGGGGTATTTCACACTGTTGACCATCTTTCTCCTTTTTGAAGTTCACTTCCCTTAGTGCTCTTGATACTTAGCTATCCTAGTTTTCCTCCTACATCAATAACCACTACTCTATATGCTTTATCCATTTTCTACCTCTTATTTCTTAGATGCAGATATATACATTAAACCAGTCACCAACACTGATCCTTTGTCTAAATGTCTCTAGTGTCCTTTAAAATTGTCACCTATCATAAGATCATAGCATCCTAGATTAAGCTAAAATGTTCTTGATGTATTTAATATAGATAGATAAAATTACACACATATATGTAGATAGATAAATATAAAGAATATTTTAACTCTTCATCTAGGACCTATGATCTCATGATGACTTTTTTTAAAAAGGATACCAGAGACTATTTAGGAAAAAAAAGAACATAATAACTCTCTTTGTGGTGGCAAAGAACTGAATATTGTGGTGATGCCTATCAGTTGGGAAATGAGTGGAAAAGTTAATGGTATTTGATTGTGATAGGACACTACTGTGCTATAAGAAATGATGATCTCAATGATCTTAGAAAAACCATGGAAAGACTTGTATAAAATAATGAAGAGCCAAATAAGCAGAACCAAGTAAATGTTGTATATAGTAAAAAGCGATACATTTTAAAAATGACTGAGAGAATAAGTTACTATGACTGTGATAAATACCCAAATTAACCACAAAGGTTAATATGAAAGAAAATGCTATCTGCATTCAGAGAAAGAATTGACAAATAAATGTATAGAATTATTTTACATACATACATATGTGTGTCTAATGGTAGTCATCTCTAGGGCTGGGAGCAGAGAGGAGGAGGGATGAAAAAAGGGAAAATAAATTTATAGGATAGCTTTATTATGTGTTTAAAAGGAATGGCAAGTTGTACATAATAAATTTGCAGTTTCATGTGCAATCATCTTTTATTTTATTATACTATTTCATGAAAATACTTGTTTTATTCCATAAACTGAAAATAAAATAATTTTATAAAAAGAAAAAAAGAGCTAAAAAGGATCATCAGAGCTCATCTAGACCAGCCCTCTCATTTTACTGAGGCAAGGAGCAGCTAAGTCAGTAGCCCAAAGTCACAAACAGAACAGGAATTTAAAGTCAGGTAGTCCAAAGTCCAAGTTTAATATGCTTTCCTCTATGCTATTTGATGCTTGTGAATTCTTTCTTGAATTTTGGTCCCACATTTCCAACAGCTTAAATGACATTTTTACTTGTTTTTGCTGTTTTTACCTTCTCCCTAATCAATACAACCAAAACAAATGTATTTTCTTTCCTTTAAAAATAAATTTATTTTCAATTAAGGAATGTTTATTTTCTTAGCCTCTCACCTCTACTCTTCAAATAGAAAAAGAAAAACAAGTTTCTTATAAGAAATATGCACAAAGGAGCATAAACAAACAAATTACAACATTATCCATGTACAAAAATATGTCTCATTCTGCACATTGAGTCCATTGCTTTTCTCTAAGGGGAACATCCTTCAATATAATTATGTGGAACCATGGTTGGTTGTTGCATTGATCAGAGATCTGCAGACTTTTGGTGCTGTTGCTTTATTTAATGCTGCCATTAACTGTATAAATTGTTCTGTTTCTACTTATTCTTTTTATTTCAGTTCATATAAACTTTGCTAGGTTCATCTGAAACTATCCCTTTTGTCATTTCTTACAGCACCATAGTATTTCATTACATTTATGTTCATTTTATTAATACATTTCATAGCTGGTAGTTCAGTGGATAGAGTGCCTGGCCTGAAGGCAGGAAGACCTGAGTTCAAATCCAGACACAGCCACTTATTAGCTATGTGATACTAGGAAATTCACTTGGCCTCTCTTTACCTCAGTTTCTTCAACTGTAAAATGAGATCAATAATAGCCCCAAGCATTTAGCATAGGGCCTAGCATATAACAGCAACTGAATAATTGTTAAGTATTGTACATCAACTTTGAAATATTTACATACGATGTAATTAAAATTGGAAAGAGAAGAATTAACCTGGAAAAAACCCCTTTATATTAAGTTCTACTGATAATAGTCATTTCTAAACTGTATAAATAACTGATTCCAATTTTAAAAAATAAGAGCTATTTCTAATGGATAAATGGCTAAAGGATAGAAACAGACAATTCATTTTTTTGTGATTTAATGAGGTAAGAGCACCAATTTCAATTTGATTTCTTCATTCACCTTTGCCTCCCTGTGTACTTTACTTTTATATAGCTCTTTTTTTTGCTTTATAATATAATTTTATTTTTCCTACTTAATAGTGCTATTTTTTCCAATTACATGTAAGGATAGTTTTCAAAATTCACTTTTATAACATTTTGAGTTATAATTTTTTTTCTCCTTCTTTACCTCCCCTCCCCAATATCTGATATAGGTTATACATGTACAATCATATTAAACATATTTTCAAATTTGTCATATCATGAAAGAAAAATAAAACAAATTGGAAAAACCACAAGAAATAAAAAAACACAAAAAAGTAAAAATATGAATTTGAATTCAGATTTCATAGCTCTCACTCTGGATGTTGATAGCATTTTCCACCATGAGACTTTTGAATTCTTAGATCAATGTATTGCCTAGAAGAGCTAAATTGATCACTGCACAACATTCTTGAGAGTATATACAGTGATCTCCTGGTTCTGCTCACTTCACTTGGCATCCATTCATATAAGTCATTCCAGGTTTTTCTGAAGTCCACCTGTTCTTCATAGTACAATAATAGTACAATAATAGTAGTACAATAATACTCCATTACATTCATATACCATAACTTGTGCAGCCATTCCCCAGTTGATGGGCATCCCCTCAATTTCCAATTTTCTGCTACCACAAAAAGAGCTTCTATAAATATTTTTATACGTGTAGCTCCTTCCCCCCTTTTTGGGATACAGACCTAACAGTCGGTGTTGCTAGATAAGCTTCTTATAACTAATATATCCCTTTGGACATAAATCCAAATTGCTTTCCAGAATGCTTGAGTCAGTTCACAACTCCTCTAATATAACATTAACATTCCAATTTTCTCACATCTTCTCTAACATTTGTCATTTTCCTGTTCTGTCATATTAGTCAGTATGACAGTTGTCAGGTGGCATCCCAGAGTTGTTTTAATTTGCATTTCTCTAACCAATGTATTTAGAGCATTTTTTCATGACTATAGATAGCTTTAATTTATCCTCTGAAAACTGCCTATTTATTTCCTTTGACCATTTATCAACTGAGGAATGACATGCATTCTTATAATTTTTTTTGATTATATATTTCAGAAATGAGGCCTTTATTAGAAACGTTGGTTGCAAAAATTGCTTCCCAGTTTTCTCCTTTTCTTCTAATCTTGGTTGTACTGGCATTACAAAATCTTTTTAATTTAATGCAATAAAAATGATCTGTTTTGCGTTTCATCATGTTCTCTTATCTTTTGTTTTTGTTCATAAATTCTTCCCTTCTGCATAGATCTGACAGGTAAACTATTCCTTGCTTTCCTAATTTGCTTATGGTATCACCTTTTATATCTAAATCACTTCCCTATTTTGACCTTCTGTTGGTATAGGGCATGAGATATTGGTCTCTGCCTACTTTAGTTTTCCCAGCAGTTTTGGTCAAATAGTTCTTATCCCAGTAGATGAAGTGTTTGGGTTTATTCAATAGTAGATTACTATAGTCATTTGTCTTGTGTACCTAAACCTATTCCACTGATTCACTACTCTATTTCTTAGCCAGTACCAAGCAATTTTAATGATTGTCTCTTTGTAACTTTTACATCTAGTAGTGTTAGGCCACCTTCCTTTGATTGTTTTTTCATTAATTCCCTGGATATTCACCTTTTGTTCTTTCAGATGAAATTCATTAATGTTTTTCTAGCTCTATGGAATGATTTTAATCATTTTATAGGTAAGGCACTGAATAAGTAAATTAATTTAGGTATAATTATTATTTTTGTTATATCAGCTCAACCTATCCATGAGCAATTCATATTTTTCCAATTACTTAGATCTAACTTTAGTCAAACAGACAATTTTCTTCTAAAGGAAGGAATCCATGTTATCAACAACCATTTGAAAAAAAAGTTCCAAATTGCTAATAATAGCAGAAATGCAGATAAAAATATTCTAATGTTCCACCTCTTACCCATTAGGGAGAATGATAAATGATAGAGAGATTGAGAGAGAACAGGAACATTAATTCATACTTTCTTCTACCAAAATGCCTAACCTCAATATCATCAATGTTATAATTTCTAACACTATTTTTCTTGCTATAATCCAGACTAAAATCCTTGGAAATATTTCCTTAAAAATCTTAGAAATTTTAAGGATGTCTAGAGTAAATTGATGATGGCTGTAATCAAGATGATAGAATTATTTTCTCAATTAGACATCACCATTTTCATTCAGGCCTGAATACTTCATATCTCTATTACTAAAGTAGATTTTTAACTAGCTTAACAGGTTAATTTTTCCTCTAATCCATCATATGTGCCACTGTTAGATTAATCTTCCCAAAATAAATATTATTGTATTACCCTTGCGTTCAGTATTTTGGGAAAGGCTTTGATAAATTAGCGTATATTCTGAAGAAGTTCATTAAGATAGTGAAAGCACTAGAGATTTTGTTATACGATGATTGATGAAAGAAATTAGGTATGTTTAACTTAGAGAGGAGAAGACTTATCTACGATTTTATAGCTTTCTTTAAATATTTAAAAGACTTTCATGTAGAAGAGGGATTTGATTTCTTTGACTTCATCACAGAATGTAGAACTGGGTAAAATTTGAGAGAGGCCCAACCAAAGAAAAATGTCTTAACAATTAGAGCAGTTCAAAAATGTAATTGTCTCAGTCTTTCTACTTTATGAGATAAGTGAAATATAGATGACTATTGGTTAATATTTTGGATGTGAACTATTTTCAGGGATTAGTTGAACTAGGTGATCTTGTAGGTCCTTTCTGTAATACTTAGTCACTTAAGTATAGATAAATAACTTCTCTTTTTGATACAGATGAATTCAGTGACAAAATACATCAAGTGATGCAAAATTACTTGAGATGAAAAAAATGAGAACTTTTAAGGGAATTGGAATGTCAATTGACTTAAAAGTGCCCAAAGTTTTGAATTCAGGTAGTCATATAGGTATGACCAGAAAGGACCAAGAAACTAATAATTAAAAATTATAATATGAATTATATTTTAAGCTACCTTTTTAGAGAATGAATATTTTTAAAAATTCAAGACTAAAATGTAATTTTTTATTTTTTTGAGGGCAAGATTAATATTCATGGTTGAATAGTTAACTTAAGAATAGTGCCTAAAAGGAATATCTTCTATTAACAATATTATGGCATCCTCATTAGATTAAAGGATGATGAAATAGCCTTGCAAATTAAAGCATATCAGCTTAATAATTTGTTTAGTCTGGCAAAAATGAATCTGTGCAAAATACTAATGATGTGGTCAAGTTGTCACATAATTTGGAATATTCTGTTTTGTACAACTGGAGAGAAAATAGCAATGACTCATGGAGAAGAATGGACAATTCAAGATGTGATCAGACCTTTATAGAATTTGATGACCTCTGTGGAAAGGGAAGACTGCATCACAACCAAATTGCTAACTAATGATTGATAGTATATGAAAACGGACTAATGGTGAATATTGGATATGTCAGTAATTAGAAATGTTCCATTGTAAGAGCCCATATACTCCTGACCTGGGATAGAGAGAGATAGAGCATCAGAGAAGGAGGAGAGAAGATGTAATCTCTATTGACGAATAACTGAAAAACATTTATATCCAAGTGTTTATATAAGTAGGTTAAAAATAGTCGATTAGAATATTCAAAACCAAGGGATTTTGCTGGTTTAGTCACAATGTGTCAGAGAGATGCCTTGTCTGATTTTATTCCCAGAATCCATGTATCAAAATTCCTCACTGGTAGTGAGATATAGATACGCACCTACATACATTTTTAACCTTTTATTATATTCCAGGCATTGTACTAAGTGCTGGGAATTCCTGTAACAAGCATCCTGTTCTCAATATATTCTAATGGGGTAATACAAAATATAAGAAGAGACTAGAAAATGGGTGGGGTGCAGGTTTGGAGAAGACCAAGAAGTGGTACGGTATCCCAGTTCTGGACGAGGTAAGTGAAAAGCTTACGTTAAACCTGTATTTCAAGATTTTGATGAAAGGAATATGGAGAAGAAAAGACATGAATTGAACTGCTGAAATGTGCATGCCATAATTTGTACCAGTGAAGGGTGTATCCATATCAATGAAATCACAGATATTTTCTTTCTTAAAAATAATTAAATATTTGCTTTGTGATTGGGAGGTGAGAATGTTTGAAATCGAGATGGATAGTTGTTAGAATTAGGAGTGATTGATGATTATTTAAGAGAAAAGACCAGAAAAAAAGAGGATTTGAAATCCTATCCTTTCAGATCCATCTTAATGCAAACTTTCCCCAAAAGCATTTCTAGGTTCATCCACCAGAAATATCGTGTATCTTCTAGAAAAACTTATAGAAATTATTTCTACATTTCTTACTCAATTGAATTCGGTGTCTACTATGTGCAAAGGACTGTACAAGGAACTGCGGAAGTGAAGGCAGATATAACACAGTCCTTGTTTTCCAAAGATTCTATGACAAAGTAGACAGATTGGTGGACTAGGAGACAAAAAGGTATTGGTGCAAATTACACCTTTGTTACTGACCCTGTCGGTACTTGCATGCAAGTCATGTAACCTCTTTGAGCATCAAGGCTTTTTCATCTGTCAAGTAGGAGAGTAACAAAGGTGTAGACAATGTAGAAATAATTTTTGTAGAAAAGTAGAATTTAGTTCAATGGAAGAAAAATATTTCTGAACAATTAGAATCATGCAAAGGTAGAATGTCCTGTTTCATGAGACAATGAAATAAAAGATGGTATTCATGATTCAGGTTGGGGTTGATGGTCATCACCTCTTACATCTAACTCATGAAATCTTATTATTAGAAAATCACAACTATCAATACAATTTTTGTAGCCCTTTGGGTGTAGTTCCAAATTGCTCTCCCGAATTGTTGGATCAGTTCACAGCTCCACCAACAGTGTGTTAGTGTTCCAATATTCCCACATCTTCTCCAATATTTATTATTTTCCTGTTTTGTCATGTTAGCCAATCTGATAGTTGTGATAAGGTACATCAGAGTTCTTTCAATTTACATTTCTCTAGTCAATAGTGACTTAGATCTTTTCCTTTATATGATTACAGAGAGCTTTAATTTCTTCATTTAAAAACTGCCAGTTCACAGCCATTAACCATGTATCAATTTGGGAATGACTTGTGTTCTTATAAATTTGACTCAGTTCTTTACATATTTTAGAAATGAGAACTTTTTCCAGAGACACTGGCTAAAAAAATTTTTCCCATCTTTCTGCTTTCCTTATAATCTTGGTTACATTGACATTTTTGTGCAAAATTAAAAAAAAAATTAAATGTAATCAAAATTATCCACTTTGAATTTCATAATGCTCTCTATCATTTGTTTGGTAAAAAATTTTTCCCTTCTCCATCAATCTGATTGGTAAATTATTCCTTGCTTTCCTAATTTGCTTATAGTATCACTCTTTATGTCTAAATCATGTACCCATTTTAACCTTTTCTTGATATCCAGTGTGAGATGTTGGTTTATACCTATTTTCTGCTGAACTATTTCCCAGCAGTTTTTGGCAAATATTGAGGTCTTATCCCAGAAACAGGAGTCTTTGGGTTTATCAAGCAATAGATTAGTATAACATTGTGTACCCAACCTATTCCACTATCTACCAGTCTATGTCTTAGCCAGTACCAAGTAGTTTAGAGGTTTGCCGCTTTATAATACAGTTTTAGATCTGATATGACTGGGCCACCTTCTCACATTCCTTCTCATTACATACCTTGAGATTCTTGACCTTTTGTTCTTCCAGATGAATTTTGTTATTATTTTTTCTAGCTCTATGAGATATTTTTGGTAATTTGATTGGGTAAGGCACCAAATAAGTAAATTTATTTAGATAGAATTGCCATTTTATCATATTAGCTCAACCTACTTATGAGCAGCTGATAATTTTCCAGTTCTTTAGAACTGACTTTGTGTGGACATAGTTTTTAAATTGTGTTCATATGGTTCCTGAGGTTGTCTTGGCAAGTAGATTCCAAAATATTTTATATTATCTATAGTTATTTTTAATGGAATTTATATTCCAGTCTCTTGCGGCTGGACTTTTAAAATAATATATGGAAATGATTCATGTGGGTATTTTATATCTTGCAACTTTGATAAAGTTGTAAATTATTTCAAATATTTTTAGTTGATTCTTTAGGATTTCCTAAGCGTAACATCATATCATTTGCCAAAAGTAATAGCTTTGTTTCTTCTTTGCCTATTCTAATTCAATTTCTTGTTCTTATTGCCTAAATATAACACTGTCAGAAATGAAGTTAGGTCTATATCTCATCTAGAATATCACATTTCTGAACTGAAACAACTAAAAGTGAAAAATACTTTGCAAATTTAATTTTGTCATTAAAATTTTTAGAGAATTCTGTGTATGTTTTTGCTTAGTTTTAAAAAAAGTTTCTTAGCTGACTTCATTTTGGAAACATAAATATTAAGTGGAGAGAGAGAAAGAGAGAAGCACGAGATATAGTTTCCCTGCCCCTGAACAACACCCTTTCTGATTTTGTTAAATTTTGTAGTCAAAATTACTTTACCATTTACAAATTTTGTGTCATTAAAATTATAAATAATCATTTTATTAAAATATTTTCTATTACATTTCTTACTTTTGAAAAATAAAATGTCTTTATATTGCAGGTACATATGTTCTTGTATAATATATTGGAATTTTTTAAAAAACTCAGTGACTTTTAATTTTACATATGTATAGCTATTTGTATCTAATGGTGGCCATCTCTAGAGTAGAAGGAGGAGGGAAGAAAAACAAAGAAAAAAATTAATTTACATGATGGCTTTGTTGTTGTTGTTATTTTCCCTTTAAGAGGACCATGACATCAGGGATGTAAGGCCATGAACTGCAAATGAATTAAATTTAAGTGAGGAGGAATGTGCAAAGTCATCAGCTTCACTTTCTCTTCCAGAGCCATCTGAGTCCAGTGGTAAGACACAGGTCAGGATGACTGGAGATGGCCCTGGATGCAGTGGGGGACCTTGGCCTTTTTAAGTTAAGGTCATTTCCAGGTCTCAGTTTGATTGAGGCAACTTGCTTTTCAGTGATTAAGGCAAGGTAAGAAATGAAGCAAAGAATGGCCTCTTTTACCTATTTAAAAAAAATCAATTTGGGGAGTGACTTGTATTCTTGCAAATTTGATTCAGTTCTCCATATATTTTAGAAATTAGGCCTTTATCACAGACACTAGTTGCAAAAATTCTTTCTCAGTTTTCTGCTTCCCTCCTAATCTTGGTTGCATTGGTTTTGTTTGTGCAAAAACTTTTCAATTTTAATTTTAATTTCAGTTATCCATTTTGCACTTCATAATTTTCTCTATCTCTTGTTTGGTCATAAATTCATCCATTCTCCATAAATCTGAACAAATACACTACTCCCTGCTACCCTAATTTTTTTATAGAATCAATCTTTATACCTAGATCATGCAACCTTTTGGGCTTTATTCTTGTGTATGGTCAAAGGATATGAGCAGGCAGTTTTCAGAGGAAGAAATTAGAGCTATCTAAAGAACAAATACTCTAAATCACTATTGAGTAGAGAGATGCAAATCAAAACAACTCTGAGGTACCACATCACACCTACCAGATTGGCTAACATGTCAAAACAGCAAGATGATAAATGTTGGAGAAGATGTGGGAGAGTTGGAACACTAATTCATTGTTGGTGGAGCTGTGAGTTGATCCAACTATTGTGGAGAGCAATTTATTTAGAACTAGTCCAAAGGGCTATAAAAGTATGCATACCCTTTGACTTAGCAATACTGCTTCTGTATAATGAGAAAGAATCTCACATATACAAAAGTATTTATAGCAGCTCTTTGTGGTGGCCAAGTACTGGAAATCGAGAGGATGGATGCTCATCAATTGGGGAATAAACAAGTTGTGGTATATGTAATGGAATACTGTTGTGCTATAGGAAATGATGAACAGAAAGACTTCAGAGTGGCCTAGAAGGACTTATATGAACTGATGCTGAGTGAAAGGAACAGAACCAGAAGAACATTGTACACAGTAACAACCACAACGTGTGAGGAATTTTTCTGGTAGAATTAGCCCTTCATGGCAATGCAAGGACCTAAAACATTCCCAATGGACTCTTGAGACAAAATGCCTTCCACATCCAGAGAAAGAACTATGGAATTACATCACAGAATGAAGCAGAATATTTTCTCTTGTGTTATGTTTTGGTTTTTTTTCCACATGATTTCTCTCATTTATTTTAATTCGTCAATGAAACATGACCAATGTGAAAATGTATTTAATAAGAATGTATGTATAGAACCTATATAAGACTGAAAGCTGTCTTGGGGAGGGAGTGGGGAAGGAAGGAAGAGGAAGGGGGCTTATGGAAGCAACTGTAGAAAACTGAAAACAGACAAATTAATAAAAAAAAAAATTAAAAGCAAAATAAAAAAATAAAATCCATAGATGGTTTTCAGAGGGAAAGAATCAATCTGGGAGGTGAAAGGTTTCTGTCCAAAACAGAAACAAATGCTGTTTACAGTCACTGAGCCATCAAGGCTCAACCAGTGAGCATGTGAGCTTTGGGCAGGGACCTGCTGTTGGTCAATCAGTGAGAGCCAGAGTGATATGGAATTAGGCCTGGCACTTAATAAAGACATCCAGCTTCTAAACCAGAAGGCATTTTGTGAGGTTTAAATGATCAAAATGAACTTTCCTTTTGGCAGAGTACTGCCTTGTAAGGGTATGATACCTTATGTGGAGGGAGGAAGAGGAGAGAGGGAGAGAAGGAGGGAGAGAGGAAGGAAAGGAAGGAAGAACAGATGAATCTACATTGTTGAACTGGAACTGGACATTTGGGACCCCAGTGGGGCAGCTCCTCCTACTCACAAGTTGTATATTTAAAAGCAATAGCAAGTTGTACATAGTAGATTTTCAGTTTCATCTGCAAACATTTTTTTTTTATTATGCTATGTTATGGAAATGTTGCGTTTTATTCCATAAATTAAAATAAAAACAAGCAAAACAAAACAAAACAAAGCCTACTTACCAGTAGTGTGCTTAGGATAATTTGACAAAACCAATTGTACTATGTCACACTTTTAACCAGGAACAAATGACATACTTTGAGAAGGTGTACTAACTCTTTGAAGTTACAAAGTTATAGTTTCATCAATTACTTCTTTAATGTACTTTCCTGAGAGAATGTGCAATCCTAGGAGATTCTGGCTCAGTGAGAATTCCTGAGGGGCTGACTATTTACCTTTGATATTACAGTTATCTGAACAGAATAATCCATTTAGTTAAAAGCCTCATTGGCTGGCTGCCATTTTTCTACTTGTTTACAGAACTATTTGTTTCCATTCTCCTTCCAAGGATCCTCAGGGATTGGAGTATTTCAGACAACGTGGAACACCAAAGTCTTTCATCTTCTTGTTTTCTAATTTCTAGAAACTCTTTATTATATCTGAATTATATTCTAGCTCAGCACCCATTTACAACATCTTGTATTAGTCATGTCTACATGATATCCCCAAATAGTTTAAACATAGGACACAAAAAAGGGAGGTAACAGTACTAATTTTGTGGTCGTTTTAACCTTAATATTATGAACTCTATCATTTTTGTAGTAAAAAAAGAGCTATCTGGGGAAAAAATATCCAATTTCCCACACCTATTTTGACTATAGTTACCTTTGGTGCTTGCTACTGGATTAACTAGCAACAACTAAGAAGTATAGCATGTGAATATAAACCTTGCCAGGGAAGCTCTTTATACATTGATAACATATATTTGTTTAGAATAAGTAGGATCATTAGGTCTGTTATGTAAGCTTAAATAGCACCAGTAGTTCTCCAAGGAGAACTTACCAAGGAGGCAAGACCAATCAATTAACCATCTAAGCTGCTATCCACATAGTCATTCATTTTTTCTTGAAAGTATTTTTTATTGCTATATGGTTTTTGGTTTGCACAAAAGGAAATACTTTTAAGGTAAACATTTAATTCCAAAATTCAGCAGAATATTTTAGTATAAATTGTGAAAGCAGACCCTATTAAGATCAGTATTTCCTGTATTTTTTAAATCCTATGAGGAGATGATGATGTTATATGAATATATAACGATTATATATAAGAAACAAAATGACGACTGAGCATTTTGTTGTTCAGTCTTTTCCAGCTTTTCTTAGCAAAGATATTGGAGTGGTTTGCTATTTCCTTCTCTAGTTTATCTTATAGATGCAGAAACTGAGTCAAAAAAAGGTTAAGTGACTCACCAAGAGTCATACAGCTAATAAGTGTCTGTGGCCAGATTTGAACTCCGGAAGATATGTCTCCATGACTACAGGCTTGGAGGTCTATTCACTGTATCACCTAGTTGTCCTAAGATTGAGCATGTATGAACATACTGTATTTATTGATTTAGGGGCAGTCAACTATGTTATTGTCTAAAGTCAAGTACTATTGCTCCTACCCTACCTTACAAGAAGCAACTGCTATGATTACATGGGGGTCTCCTAAGTTAGGGGAGAGAGTCTGTAGACGGTGGAGAAGAAGCTACTGGAAGGGGAGAGAAAGAAGAAGAAATGTAGAAGCGGAATGAACAATGGGGCAATTTCCAAAGAATGGATGAGATTAAGGACACTAATAGGGAGGTTAGCCTTGACAAGAAAGGTCAATTCTTCCTCGGAGTCTGAACCAAAATAGTAGGGGATAGATGATGCTGTAGATGACTTTCGAAGTGTGAAGTAAATAAGATGCAGGGATTTATGAAGGATGGCCTTGATTTTCACAGTAAAATAAGAGGCAAAATCTGCTAAGAGACAGGGTGGTATTAGTATTAGAAGTGGTATTAGTGCTTTGGGAAGCCAAGAAAAGTTTGAAATAACTGCTACAGACAGCCTAATAGAGACTCAATGAAGGAATCAATTAGTGAACAAGTATTTAATAAGCCCCTAGTATATGCTAGGTACTTTACTACACACTAGGCATTCAAACTAAGAAAAAAGAAAGGAAAGAAGGGAGGAAGAGAGGAAGGAATGGAGAAAAGAAGGAAGAAAAGAAGTTATTTTCTTCAAGGATCTTATATTTTATATATATATATGTTTATATGTATATATAACATATACATATATTTTATACATATAACTCATATACATATTAATTCAAGGTAGGTCTAGAAGTTGGGTGGCGTTGGTTAGTTAGGGTATCAGGAATAACTTAGGTAAGAGACAGCATTTGGGCTGAGCTTTGATGGTGGTGAGGGGTTACTTCCAAAAGGATGAAGTAAAAATGTAATATATTCTAGACATGGCTGACAGCCTGTATGAGGAAGAAGGAAATGATTATCACATTGCAATTAAGAGCTCCATTGAAAATGAACACATACCACTGTATTCAGCTCCTAAGCAGATGCAAAGAAAATCAGAGCTTTGGACTCAGTTCACTTGGGGCTTGTAATCTTGATTCAGAGAGAAGATAGGCATGTGAAACAGCCAGATAACAATATGCGGTACTATATATTTGCATGCTAACATGAGGGAGCCATCCAGTATCATTTATTAGTGATTATTTTGAAATTCTTATAGCTGTCACTAAAACAAGTGGGACCATGCCATGGTTCAGTGGATAAAGTGTCAGGTCTGGGGTAATGAAAACTCATCTTCCTGGGTTCAAATCAGGCCTCACACTTAGTAGTTGTATGACCCTGGGTCAGTCACTTAACCTTAGTTGCCTCAGTTTCCTAATCTGTAAAATAAACTGAGAAGAAAAGGGCAAACCACTCTTGTATACTTGCCAAGAAAACCCTAAATGGGATCATAAAAAACCAGACACTACTAAAAATGACTGAATAATAACAATCAATATTTGAGATATTTATAGAGAAGGGAGATTACTTTGAATGTGGTTAATGATAGGGCAGTTCAATCTTGTGTTGAAACTCGATCTATTGTTCGAATCGGATGAATTCCCGAAGTTTATCTACATCCTAGGGAATTGGAGAATTTAGGAGGTGGGAGAAGGCAAAATGACTGACAAAGATTTAAGATCACTTCACATATGTTTACTTTGTCCCTTACACAGTTCTGCAAGGAGTCATAGTGACTCTTCCTTTTTCTTTTCCTTTTACCTTTTTTTTTTTACACCTGAGAATTTAAGGTTCAGAGACATTAAGGAACTTGCCAATGGGCATATAAGTAATAGAGGTAGCATTTAAATCCACATCCTTCTGGACTCTAAATTCAACATTCTTTCTACTATATTATCTGACCTCCCACACAAATTTAGTTGTTTTTGTAAAGGAAATAATGTTGGATAGTGTGAAAAAAGTTTAGGAAAAATGATAAATGCCTTGTTAATGGGTTGAACATGTTTTCTGAATGCAAATGAAATGGAGTTTTTAAGAATATGAGATGTTTTCTCCTGAAATTCCTAAGTCAGTGAAGCCATCTTAGTTTCAAAACTTGGAGGCATGGTTGGGGAACAAGGGACTTATTTTGTACCTGAATATCCTTGTAAAAATTAAGAGAGACAATGAATAAATATATCGGTAATTCTGGCAAGGCTTGGGCAGGCTGCCTTGAAGGGCGAGGCTAATTCACTAATGCCCCTTGGGATTGTGTTTCTTCCCACCTCATAGAGAGATAAAACTACCTTGGAATCATAGCTAAGTGTAGAGTTCTGTACCTATTTTGCAAATGAGAAAATTGAGCCTGAGAGAAGTTATGTGACTTGATTACCTACTTAATGTCCAAAGCAAATTTCAAAGCCAGGTCTAACTCACTTTTAGTTCAGCACTTTTCCCTTTATTCCACCTAGATGCCTCATGTAACAAGTGGGCTCATCACTCCCTTCATTTAGAAAATGGGATCCAAAAGGCCAGGATTCAAACCCCATCTACCATAGACTTAACTTTATTGACCTTAGCATATCAAGAAAGAGCCAAGTGGGGAGATAGTGAGTGAGCCTAACTAGTCTTGGTACATGAAACTCTACCCAATGAAGTATCTAATTCCCTGGGAAGAGGAACTACTCTGTGGAGTAGACAACATATCTCTAAGTCAATAGCCCTGATTTCTGAACCTACTTGAAGGATCTCACTTTCTTTTGCCTTTTATCTACTTTATCAACTGATAATAAGGTGAAACTAATAGGAGTGTTGGTTACCTTTTGTAATGACAAGGATTTCAGTCATGCATGGTTGCATATGAGTGGATACTAGGACTTTTATAGATAATTCTAGTAATATCCAAATAGAATATAAGGTCCTTTAGAATAAGAACTGTATCTTCATCTGTAACCCAGTAACCAGTACAGAACTTGGCTCATAGTGAGTGCTAAATAAATTCTTATTTATTCAATAATATATTGAATATATACATCATATATTGAATATATTTATATTTATAACATTAAATATATTTATTCCATAATATGTTCCCCAAATATCCAAAATTATTTTTCTACAAGTTAAGAAACCACTATAATCTATGACACTTAAAAGATATGAGGCAGTTTAAGTGATCTGTAATAAGAGGGAGATCTGGACATTTACTTTTGCTGTTTAGAATGAACTTATAATTCAACTTAGTGACTTTACACTTAGAAAAAAATGAATTTTTCTCTAGTTAAAACAAAGACCATCATTAGTCATGACATTTCATGCTTTTGAAAAAAAAATGAAAGAATACCAATTTACAAACTCAAATATTCTCACTGAAGTTCTCATCAAATTTATACTGATCAGGCTTGTGGAACTGGACATCAAGGACAAAAGAGATTAATCTCTTAGGACTAAATAATAGTACAGTTATATGAATTCAAGACTGGTTCTGTGATGGGACCCACAGAATCCCATCAACCAATGGGTTGATCTCAGTTTGGAAGGAAATGTCTAGGGGGGAAATCCAAAGATGTATGCTTGATCATGTGCTATTTAGCATTTTAGCATTTTAATCAATGGCTATATTTAAGGTCAAGGTGGTTTGTGTACATATATATATATATATATATATATATATATATACATATACATATATATGTACATATGTATCTAATTTGCAAATGAAACAAAATTAGGAAATGGTACAAAGAAAACACGTTGAATGACAGAGTAAGGCTCCAGGTATAGGAAAGTAAAGATATCACTAATATCACATAGCTAAATTTGTTAGGCCAAAAAATACTAGAACTCAATTCCTCTTGTCTCTTGTTCACTTTTTTCACTGCACTGAACTCAGTGTACCACTTGACTGCCTTCTCTCTTCACTCCACATCAGCTACCAATAGACTAGCTGCACCAGGGCTATGTCTCTGTAGGTCCTTAATTTATTGAGCTAATGTATTCTCCCTCTGACTACTTCATACTTACTCAACCATTTTCTGAACTCACCAAGACTTCCAGTCTCCCAACTCTTCCTACTTCACTCAGACTATCAGCTCTTTTATGCCTTTATTGTACCACCTCTGACACGTTGACCCAAGGGTTAGCTATTACAGCACTGCCTTCTCCATCATCTTAAATTTCCCACACCTTGGTGACCTCTACTAAGGCTGCCCTCCTAACATGACTCCTGGATCATTCTGATGGCTAATGTTATCTGTCTTCTCAAGTAGAGGATGATCTCACTACCAAATGACATTTCCACATAATCAAAAACCAAGCAGAATATTTCCTAATACTGCTAAAAGCAGTGGTATTTTCTGTACTCTTCATGCTGCATATTTATAAAGAAGGAAAAAAGAAAGAAACAAGAAAAAGAAAGTGAAAAAGAGAGGAAGAAAGAAATGAAGGAAGGGAAAGAAAAGAAAAGAAAAAAGAAAGAAATCCTTAATAAGAGAAAAAATTCTACTTTTGATATTGCATCTCCAAAACCTATCACAGTATCTGGAATATAGAAGGCTCTTAATACATGCTTGTTGAATTGAAATATGTTGAATATTCAGAGTTCTTATGTAAGTGGTAGAATTTAGTGAATCTATTTTATTTTGATGTAAATAATGTATCTCTTAGGAGATTTATAGAATTACTGCTCAAAAGACCAAAAGAAATATCTCTAAAACAATCAAATAATAAAAGCCAAAAAGCCAAAACTCCAACCTCATAAAACTAGGAGTGTATGTAGAGTTTTAAGCTGAAGGAAGAAAATAATCACATAAAGATGACTCATAATTCAGCATCACTGAAAATAATCTATTGAAAGTAAAGTAAGAGTCTAAGACTTAGAACAAGCAACATAAGCCCATTGGCAGGATATCTCGTCTCTAATAAACCCATATTCTTATAAAATGAAATAAAATTTTCCATAAAGTGGAAAGGTTCAATCCCAACTAACCTATGAGCATTTAATGAAGCAACCAAGCAAACTGTGGCATTTCCTCAAAGCCCAAGTCAATGGGGATTCATTAGTTGACAAGTGTATCAATGTGTCCGTAACAGTCTGTTTTGTTGTTTGATTCATTCTGTCCTAATTAAAGGCTTGTGCACTTAGCAACAGCAATTGCTTTCCATTCCTTGGTTCGTGTCCTTGCATAGGAGGTTTCCATCAAGACCTCTCTAGGGCAGCCACACATTTTGCACATATTTCTCGCTTTTATTCCCAGTTACCATTAACTGTTGTGTTTTTTTTAACCTGATAAACTATTTCTCTATTTCTCTGCCCTTTCTTAGAACCCGAATTGGCAACAAGTCACAGAAAAGCTGCAGCAAATGAAATTGTGGGTACCTCATAATCTTTAGGAAACAGCACTGGATAACTAAAGGAAAGCCCAGATTATAAGAAAATCTTCAGTTAAACATGAGGAAAAATGGACAATTTTTCGTTTTGTTTTAAACACATCTGTGATTTCTTTGGCATTGATTTAGAAAACTTCTAACAATATAGATCTGTTCTTAAAGTCTTAGAGAGCTGCCTGGGACCAAAGAAGGTTAAAGCTTATACAACTATTACGTGTTGTAGGTGATACTTCAATGGAAGTGTTACTAAAGCTAAAGCTGGTGCTCTATCCATTATATCATGTTTCTTGTTCTGATGATCATGATGAGCAATATTAATAACAATACTCGCTAACGTTTATATAATGCTTACTGTGTGCCAGACATGGTGTCAAGCTCTTTACCACTGTCGTCCCATTTAATTCTCACAGTAAGACTGGTGTCATTATCCACATTTAACGGATGAGGAAGCTGAGGCAAACAGAGGTCATTGATGTGCTCAGGTAAGTAAATTCCTGTGGTTGGATTTGAACTCAGGTCTTCTCTACTCCAGGCCCAGCATTCTATCCCTTCTACCCCTATCGGTCCCTATTAATTAAATTAAATATGGTAACAAAATATGGAGGGAAAATGAGACATCATTACCCTTGGAAAGTTTTAAAATCAGCCATTAAACTCTCCTTTTTTCAAGACATGGGAAATGTCTATG
>CM053771.1:429798197-429822048 GCA_028658325.1 Potorous gilbertii
GTATACACATATATATTATATATATATATATGTGTATATATATATATATACCATGTTTTGGAAGAAAAAACAAATAGAAACAAAACAAAGCAACCTCTAATAGACTGTGCTTTTATGAACAGGCATATAATTAGTTTGTAAATGATTTCAGGGTTTTTGAGACAGTGCTTTTCTTAAAAAAGATCATTTAGGATAATTTTGAAACCACTTTTAATTGAGGTAATGATACAAGCTCCATGACTTCTTTATTCAATTAACTTTTTAAAGGCCTACATAATTATACATTGTGTAGAATAGTTGGAAAATAAAGACTATTCAGACATTTGGATAAAATAATGGTATTCATTGATCAAGCTAGAATATATATTTTCTTAAAGTAATTAAATGAGCTTTCTATCACTTGTGTAAAAATGACACAATACACATTTGAGTCAGCCTGGAATAGAATATGGACAGAAGCTTACAGACTTCACTAACTTTTTATATGATATTTTTGCTGTTTGGAAAATATGGCATTAAACAATAAAAGCATTTCCAAGGAATCAGTGGGCATACTTAATGTCTTAAATAGTCATGCCACCTTAGGAACTAAAATCTTTATTTAGAAAAAGTACTATCAATATGAACAGAAATGGCAGTATATGATTTTTAAAATCAAAATCAATACACTTATTTCATGTACCTATGTCCTTCTTGAACATCTTGTTTTAAGAAACTGAATTTTTAGATTGGAAATATGCAATTTTATGCAATATTTTCTCATTTAAGTCTTTCAGGGAATGTTTCTGGTAATCCAATAACTCACAGCATTGGTACATAACAAAAATATGCTACTAGCTATTTAGGTATGCTAATTTCTCCACACTTAGTGTGAACACAAATAAACATTCAGCACATTCATGCTCAAATACTACTGGGGAGTTGTCCTTCCTTCTGTGCAAGATTAAAGTAATGGTTGACACATGTATGCCAACTATTGGGGGATTTGATCTTTGTTATAGTGAATTTCTTTTGGATCCTCAAACATCCAGCTTGGAAATACACATTTAATTTTCATACTACTGGGATGGTACAAACATCCCAGAATCCAAGAATTACAATTAGTACTAGGTTGCCAGTTTGCATTCTAAGTGGGCTTTGCAAATGCTACCTTCCTTATTAATGCTGCCTGCTGTTCCGATTAGTTTTCAACAAGGTCACTTGGGAATGTGAAGCAGACCTTTCTCTCATTTGAATAGATAATTCCTCAACTGAAAATTGTGTGGTTGTTGATCAGACAAGAAGTGAGAGAGGCACAAAATTTTCAGATTTTTTTTTCACAAGGAGTTTTGAATATGAAGCTGATTTGAGATGCTTTTAATAGAACATGCAAGTTAAGAGTAGATTTAAAAAAAAAATTACAACTTCCTTCCCCTACTCCCAATAATGGCTACAAGTTGTTTTTTTTTTTTCTGCTATTTGAATGACCTGTTTCATTTCACATATCCTTTGCTCAATGCCCAGGAACTTTAATATTGCTAAATGGGATGGGGGTGAGGGGAAGCTCTACAAAGCTTACTGTTTGAAAATGTCAACCGGCCAAAAGATATTTGGAAGTCTATGAATGTTCTCCTTTGAAACATTTGCTTAAAGCCATCTGGAATGAATGCTCTGCTCTTCTAACTCCCTTCTCACCTCAAAAAAAAAAATACTTTCACAAAAGTTGACACAAAAGTATATTAAGTAAATTCTGCCTTTGCCTTTCATTCATCCAAGCAGGGATTACATATGCATAAGAAAGAAGGAAATGTCTTGATAGTTCTATATACTTGCTGTCAAGTTGTCCTTTGATATGTCTGAAATTTTCTGATAAAACAGATTTTGCTGATTTTGGAGTAGGTGCAAAATCTTACTTGTCTTCCTATGATTCATGTGCCCGCAAAAGGAGCACTCTCCTGAGCCGACTTATATAGTAGTGCCCCACAGCCAGCTCTGCCCATGGTAAACACTTAGTAAATGGTGGTTAACTATCCTTTTCCCCCACAAATTTTTTTATCGGCATGATGAAATAATAGGCATCTATACAAATGAATAATAACTTGAAATTAACTAATTACTTAGAATGTTAGACTGTGGATCTGTGAAATGGATACTTTCCATCATGGAAAAGGTAAATTAGTTTTGAGCAAGCTATTCATTTAGTACATAGAGAAACCAAAAGATTCTATGGGTGGATAATTTCATGAAAGAGTCTGTGATTGTAAATATTTTACCTTCTGTTTTTACCACCACTTTCAAAACTTTTGTACTTCAGACTCAAATTTCAGTCGATCATTCATTTATTTAGTTTCTAAATTGTATAAATTTGGAAATCATTCAGCTAATCTACATAGTATGGTTTAGGCGTTCTTTAATAAACTTCCTTAAAGTTCATCAAAAACCACAACAAACCATTAAGGGAATGAAAGGACTTTGCCAATCGTAATTTGAAAAAAAAAAAAAGGGATATGTAAACTTGAATTTATTATTTCCTGGAAAGTAAGGTTATCAACCTGAAGGAATAGTTGAAGGCTTTGAAAAAAAAGGTAGGCAAGTAAGAAAGAAAGTTTGAGAACTGGATGAAGCATCTAGCACACTTAATTGAAATGACTGAAATGATAGGAAAGACGTCATAATTTTTTGCATTGCTCTGGATGGTATGGATATCCTTTTACCTAAAACCATGTGTAAGCAACAGCCATGTCAGTTCCCATAAAGTTTGCAAAAGAAGTTTAATAATTTCCCCTTTTCCTTTCTATTTTCACTTCTGAAAGCAGAACTCACTCAACTCACAAAGGACCACCCCCCAGCGAGGTACTCTCATTTCACCATCACATGCAAGAAATAGTTTAGTGGGCTATTCACAAAGTCCCCTAACTCCCGCACTGAAACTGAGGCAAAATTCTATTGGATCACACTGATGTTGTGGGGATTAGACACTGCCTGTAAAGTGCTTTGAACTCCTTAGAGGAAAGCATGTAAATAGAAAGTTCGTATATAGAGAGGAAAACATAAAGGCAGAAGGGAACTGAAGGTCATCTAATTCAACTCCCTGACACAGAGCAGAAGCAATTCAATCTAAGTGAACGGATCCCTTCAGGTGGTAGATGAAGTCGAAAAAACCTCTAAACCTTCACCAGGGAGGTTCTACAGCTCCTTTTGAGAAACTATTCATGTTTTCGGAATTGTAAACATCTTTAACCCAAATTGCCTTTGTGGAAAGTTTGACTCCACTTAGTAATTCTCAGCAGGAGACATTAAGAACAAAATTTAATTTTTCACCTTTTGCATCCTTTTAAATATTTGGGGAAATTTTTTTCTAATTAAATCTTTTTTTCCCTTGTGCTTATATGTCATAATGCTAACAGTATTTCACATTTAACATTTTAAATTCTCTTCAAAATTTCTGAGACTTTTAATATTAATTTGGCACCATTTTCCTAAATCTTATGATGTGGGCAGAGGTGAGCAACCTCATTTTATAGATGGGAAAACTAGGGTGCGGAGATTTTAAGTTGCTTGCCTAAAGTCAGACAGTAAAAATGAAAGAACTGGAATAAGACACAAGGTCTTCTTAATACTAGTTAGCTTCTTCGCCATTACATTACGCCGTATTTCTTTCTTTGAATTAATAATGCATGTCAGTTTTTGTCTTCTGTTATGATGTTTTAAACTAATTTTTCCCATTCTTTTAGAAGCATAGCTTACTGGACAGTGAACAGGAGTAATTCAGGAATATCTTGGACTCAGAAACTACCCTTTTCTAAAAGAAATGGACTAGAAAAAAGAGATGGTGTCATATGATATTGAACATCAAGAATATATTATGCCTTTCCCAAAACTCCGCTAACTTAGAAGCAGAATTGTGGGGACCAAAAGAAGAAGAAACAAATATAACATTGTAATGGGAATATGATGCAGACTTTTCAGCATGCAGTGGGAAAAGGTAACATGATTTCCTGATATGAATCAAAAATCTGACATAAAAACTGGTTTTATTTGTTAAGAGCAAGTTTTGTTATCAAGGCGTTGGTGAGAGATTACTCTGGCAGTAGCTGACCAGCTGATAAATTCTGGAATAGCCTTTATCTTTCAAAAGATAGCAATGAGGGTTATTGCTCTTCTGGATTCAACTCTGACCAATAAAAAAAGAATTAGATGAGAGAGGTCAAACAATTTAAGAGACTGTGATAGAGAGGGAGAAATACATCAATGACTTGTCTTGGTCTTTGGGGAAGTAAATTTTAAAAATATCCATGTGGAATAATCACAAAAACATTAAATTGATTTTTTTTAACAAAACCTTCAACATGTATCTATCTGAAAGAGTACTTTTCCCTCACAGGAGGGAAAAGACAGAAACATCCCAACCAAAAAGATATTACCATTGCTCCCATCATATTTGGAACACTTTTTGTGAATTACTTGTACAACCTGATTATGATTC
The DNA here is from genome assembly GCA_028658325.1 of Potorous gilbertii. Taxonomy (NCBI): domain Eukaryota; kingdom Metazoa; phylum Chordata; class Mammalia; order Diprotodontia; family Potoroidae; genus Potorous; species Potorous gilbertii. Next base: position 429,802,663 of record CM053771.1, read on the forward strand.
ACACAAGAAAATCAGCTTTATGAATTTCTAATCACATCTCTTTTTTTATGCAAACTAATATAATCTAAATTGATTATCTACCCTATTCCCTAAGCTTGCTCCAAATGCCTTTTACCTGTTTCCAAATTCAAACCTGCCCTCTGAGGATGAAGATGTACCTCCCATGGAAATAATCAGATCAATATCCCTCGGGCTCTAATTTTTCTTTTCTAACTTGGTTTTCTTCTACTTGTGACTTATTTTTGCTGTTGCTGCTGCATAACTAAATGAAAGTTATCTGTAAGCTTTGTTTTCTTCTCATGGAATTTGCAAATGGTGTCTAAAATAAATTCTATAGCTCAATTTCTGGTTTTGTTGTAAAGCAAATGCTATTTAATAGCTTAGCACACCTGATTCTGCTTGGCATTTTCAAAATTGATTTATTGCACTTCCTGCAAAACCTATTAGCTCTAATCTTGCAAATGCAATAGGTCCCTGCCACAGTGATTGTTATTATGCAGCCTATAGGTATGTTATGTCCTCATTCAGTTTGTATAATTGTGATTTATCATCCATTTCTAAGAGAAATCACATCCCTAAAGCAATAGGTTCTCCCATTTTCTATTGACTGAAATGTCGTGCATTATCTGAACAGTGGCACCATGATATAAAGTCGCCTGAGTAGATACCTATACAAATCCACTCTGACCCAAAACCCTGCAGCTATCCAAGGAGAGGAACTGATAAGTCTCTTATGTCTTTTTCAAATGGCAGGTGCAGCCAGTGTCCTAGAACTTAAACACAATTAACCAAGGACTTTCTATTTGCTTTCTCTGCCTGTGAATAGCAATCATTAAAAGACTATCCATATATAACTTCCTAGAGGTCTTTTGAATATGCTTATCAATTGAGCTTTTATAATCAAATTCTGGGCTATGATAGATATGATATGATAGTCAATGATAGAAAAGATGCTTTTTAGATATTTCAATTCTTGGAGTGTATTTTTTTCTTTGCAAATAACTACTCTAAGTTTTGTATGGCTTCTATGGAATCCCTCTTTGTAAGAAGCACTGATTCTACTCTGTATCTGTACAATGGTAGTTCATATTCAGTTTGCTACAAAATGCACATTCAGTACCTGGAATTTTGCTTAACTTTTTCTTTATAACCATGTAAGCAAGTCCATTTAGTATAGTTGCCTCTGATTTCACGTTATTTTCAAACAGTAAAGAGGAATGAGGGGAATGGAGCCTCTTTTATGTAAGTGATGGAGAGCAAAATCAATTTTCGGTCAAAGGGTGTCTTGGAAGTATGCTGGCTGATTGTAAGTTTCCTCTGAGTCTACCAAATGGCAGAATATAGAATAAATCGGGAAGTCAAATGAAAGAAACCATCATTCTTGTTCTAGCGTGTCAAAGCAAAAAATATAAATGAACAAAATGAAAGATGTCTTATAATAAAGCAAAACAAATTTTAATATGTATTTCAAGTAGCATGAATATTTTTTATGTGGAGCATGTTAGATATTTTAGCAAAAATCTTACCTCTTGTTAGTATAATAATTGCATTTCAAATCAATTATGTATATTTAACTTCAATAATAGATTTACATAAAGTCCATCAGTCCTCCCTTGCTTTTCCAATTCAGCTGTCTCAGTGGAGCAGTCTTAATTATTGCAAAGGACAATACATGAGCAATTTTTGGAATATAAATTAACCATTATATATTACATAGAAATTATTTATTTTTTGCCATCTAATGATGTAGTCTGCCACAATCTATTCATAAAGTTAAGAAACTAACTCCGCATGATATGTGAAATATATTTTCATGATCTGAATGCCAATGCCTTTAGTAATCTTTCACAACAAGTAAATCAAACCTGGTATAGAGATGTTACTTATAATTACCTTCTCTACCTGTGTAATTCTGTTTCAGATTAAGGTTTATATTCATAAGAATTCAGTGTAAAAAATATTGGAAGAATGGAAATTCACATCATTATCCTGTCTTTTACTTAATAGGTAAGAGTAGGTAATTTTCAGAGACACTAAAGATTAGATGACTTGCCCAGGGTCTCTTAGCTAGAAGCCAGATTTTAATCAAGGTCTTCCTGACTCCAAACCCAGTACTCTTTCCACTATCCTATTCTGCTTCTCATGTACAACCTTAAGACATTTCACCTTTAGCTATCACCTGTAATATTAAGCACCCCAACATACACAGTGGGGCCTGCTATCACAGGTTCTTAGATCTTCATTGATGAAAGGAAAGCAACTTTCAAGGGGTTAACCATCACTTTAATAAAGCACATACATCATTCCTTTAACCAAGTACATATATCATTCACCTAGTTCAGGAGGGTCAGTGCCCTGAACTTCAAAGAAAATACAGAGAAATCAAAGATCAACAGACATGACTTCCTCTGCTTGGATTTGACAGGCAAGTCCAACCGTCTGACTATAGTTACCAGAGAGGGAAGCACTGACATATGAATTTTCAAAGATGAAAGGCTCCTTAGCAGTTTCCCAGAGTCCTCATCTGGCCAAATAAATAATTCCAGTCACTAAGCCGCAAAGTAAAACCTTACCCTCAGAGTATTTATACCTTTTTTAGAGCCAAAGGGTGTCACAATCCTTGAGAACTAGTACCACCAGTACCACAAAAGGCATGGGCCTTCCCACAAATCTTCCCTAATCAAACTCCCTTTATTGGGCAGGCCCATTAATGGGTGAGGAAGATCTAGAATCACATTAAAATAATTAACAATAAAAATACATATACTGTTTCTAATTAAAGAAACTCTTATTTCTGGACTCCTAGAAAAGACTCTTGATTGATAAAGGCAAGATTCAGTTAGAGGCACTTGATTATACTAAAACAAAAAACAGCAAAAGATTGTATTTTGCTTGCCATCACATCACCCTCAAAGGCCAGCAAAGTTCTAATAAGGACATGAAATACATGTTTTGAAGAGCAAGCCTTCTCTTGCTAGACCAGTTCAAGGTGATTCAGCCAAGTTTTTAATCATAGCTAGAATTAAGAACACTGAAGAAAGTATTTTGTTTCTGAAAGTACTCTGAGTTGAAGTTCTATTCTGTATCCTTATACATTATTTTTAGCAGGTACCCATTAACCAAATTTGGGATTCTTAGCCATATGTTTATCATGAACACAAAAATCCAAACTTTAAAGAAGCAATTGTTTTTCTTCTTTATTCTTCTTTTTTCTACCTAATCATGGAAACAAACCACAAAAAACCAGTTGAATTGAAATTGAGGATAAAATATCTAGAATATTTCTATTTATCATTTCCTACTGTCTTTGAAGGTAAAGCAATTTTTAATAACATCTCAGACCTCTCTCTCTCTCTCTCTCTCTCTCTCTCTCCCAAACCTATTTTTCATTCACATCAAAATCTCCAATCCTTCCACCCCATTTTCTTCCTTCTCAATTTTGACCCTATAGTTAACTAATTCAATGCCATACTGTCCTCTACTCTCAAATTCATTATATTTTTATTTTATCATTGTCTATGCTTTTCCAAGTGTCAATCCTGGATTACTCCCTTTAGCTGCTACCTCCACTCCTATTCATGTGTTTCTGAACAGAGCTGAAGAAAGTCACAGAACTGAGATGTTTCCACTGTAAAATTGTTGTATAAACATTTTTTGAGCTCTCATGCCATCAAATCAATTAAAAAATTCCTTCTGATTCCATGCCCAGATTCCCACAAAGGCTATTATAAACATGTTCTTTCCCCAAATTTTTCATAATTTCCATTCTCCCATCCTTAGACAATGACTTTACCTAACACGATGAGCACCTCCTTCCTTTCTTGAAAACATTATTATGTCCTACTCTCTTTTTTCACTCTAATCTCTAATAATATGTTGGTGCTTCTTACCAAGGCCAAACCTCCTCTATTTGCCCTTGATGTGCCTCTGCCATATGCACCAACAGTCTATCCCTTTAACAACCTCCCTCTCTCACTAATCTTTAATTTATGTCTATCTGTTGGATCTAGATCCTTTTAAACAGCCGACAAACATGGAGTCTCTTCTACTGTAAACAAACTTTTCCTAGAACATTTCTTAAACCTCATAGTATATCTTACTTCCCTTTTATAGCCAATTTCTCAAGAAAGCTATCTCCATTCATTATCTCCACTTCTCTCATGCAGTCCTCAACAATTTGAAATCTGACTTTACATATCATCAATCAATTGAAACTTCTTTCCCTAAAACTACCAAATTTGATGGGATTTCCTCAGTCTGCTTCCTCTTTGCCTCTCTGAAGTATTTGGCACTGTTTACTACCTTCTCTTCCTAGTTACTCTTCATTTTGTTTTCTTTTGTGTGTATGACAATTCTCTTTCCTAACTTTCCTCCTACCTATCCGGTCACTTCTTCATAATCTTCTTTGCTAGACAGTGACCCATGACAGAACTCATCTACCCATTCAGTTGCCAAATTTAGTCCTTCGTATCTCTACAAATGTCTCTTAGGCCCAAAGCTTTGTTAGTACTCATACAGCCACCAAGCCCACTGCTCTTTCTAATATGCAACACTATTTCTCACATAGTTGAGTGAATATTTTCATTCATTTATGTGGCTTAAGAGAAATCCAATAATTACAAAGGGAAGATACTCAGTAGCAATATGAATTACTACAAAGTAACCTAAAACTATCACTCAGTGGAATACCCTATTCTCCAAGAGGCTACATAACAAAACCTTTCTCTATATTTTGTCAAAAATGTTAATATATTTGTACCAATATTTTATATTTTTATGTCACCTATATCCTTCTGTAGTCTCTTCTTGTCACTTCCTAGTGAACTCTCCTTTATTGCAAATAACTTTTTTGAAAAGGGAAAAAACAGAGGAAGAAATTTTAAAAAATAGCAAAACTTATCAGTACATGAAAAACACCTGCCATAATATGTAATATTCCATACCTGTAGATTTTCTTCAAAGGAGGCATTATCTTCTCCTAACTTATTTGAGGTCACGCTTGTTCTTCTATAATTTTGTAATGTTCCTTGTAGATTGATTTTGCGGTTGTTGGTCTTTCTACCTAAATAGTTGCAGTCATTGTGTTTATTGTTTTTCTTAGCCCTGTTTACTTTAATTTGCATCAATTGATATAAATTTTTCTATTCTTCTTTGAACTTATATTCATAACTTGTTACAGAATCTTAATATCACATTGCATTTATGTGCCACAATTTCTTTAACCATTCCCCTGTTGAATGGCATCTAATTTGTTTGTATGTCTTTGCTCCTACAAAGAGTTCTGCAATAAATACTTTGACATTAATGAAATCTTTCTTTTTGTCAATTTACTGAATATTTTACAAGAAAAAAATTCAGCATAAATATATTCTTAAATATTTATCTTTCAAGGACCCATAAGTAATTCACAAATTTATTCATATTAAAATATTTTCCAGAGGTGACAGGAACATGTGGTCTCTCCCCCAACCCCCCACCTCCAAGGAAATATCTAGTTTCCAGGAATATATTCCAATGAATAAAGCTGGAAATTTTTAGTGGAGACTGAATGATTTTGTTCCTAGAAAAAATTCCTTTCAACCCTTTTTCCTCTGAACATAATTATTGGAAACTTCTGATATTTGCCCAGCTGGTATCTATCTACATGGATTCATAATCTATATGATATACTATGATGTAATGGAAGGAGTACTTTATTAGAAAACTTGGGTTATGATTGGTTCCACCATAAAATATCCATGTGATCTTGGCCAGGTGATTAAGTGGAGAGGGGAAAGGAGCTAGTCTCTCGAAGAAAATTATTTGGTGAAAAATAAACTCTACAAGTTAGGTAGATAGGTAGACAGGTAGGTCAATAGAGAGAGGGAGAGAGAGAGAGAGAGAGAGAGAGAGAGAGAGAGAGAGAGAGACAGAGAGACAGAGAGAGAGACATAGAGAGAGAGGGAGGGAGAGAGGGAGAGTGAGAGAGAGAGAGACAGAGAGAGACATAGAGAGAGAAAGAGAGGGAGGGAGAGAGGGAGAGTGAGAGAGAGAGAGAACGAGAGAGAGAAAAAGAAAGACAGAGAGAGAAAGAGAGAGAGACTGAGAGAGAGAGAAAGAGAGAGAGAGAGGGAGGGAGAGAGGGAGAGTGAGAGAGAGAGAACGAGAGAGAGAGAAAGAAAGACAGAGAGAGAGAAAGAGAGAGAGACTGAGAGAGAGAGAAAGAGAGAGAGAGAGGGAGGGAGAGAGGGAGAGTGAGAGAGAGAGAGAACGAGAGAGAGAGAAAGAAAGACAGAGAGAGAGAAAGAGAGAGAGACTGAGAGAGAGAGAAAGAGAGAGAGACACAGAGAGAGAGAGAGAAAGAGAGATGTGAAAAGATTTGGAAATTGCTTAATTGCAGTTTGTGGATCAACTCTTAATATTTTATATATTACTGTTATCATCATTATATATATATTATTACATTATTACATTATATACTTTTTTGATGAGAAGGTCTTTGGCTTACTGGTTTGGGGGCAGATAGTGTTCTCCTTTGGCTACATGAGTAGCCATAGCCATTCTACTTCGATGACACATTGGTGTTGAGTAACCCTGTAGTTCTCAAAATTCATCTCAAGCCCTGACAGGTTCAGACAAATAGGCAAAGACATTTTCACCTGAGGGTTGGGTGGTGATTCATGCCTGCCACTCACAAAACTGACAAGCAGAGATAAGAAAGATAGAGAAAGCAGCCCAGCAGGTAATATGATGCTCTGGCCTAAACTAAGATAGGATTGTAATTATTTTTAGTGAAAAAGATATACCCTAAAGCCACCTATGCACCCCCAAAAAAGAATCTTTTCAAATATTAAAAAAAAGAAATATCAGTTTTACTTCAAAAATATCAGTTTTGTCTCTGTGACTGAGAATCTTCTTTCAGTTCAATATATATATATATATATATATATATATATATATATATATATATATATATATATATATATATACTGAAGCATTCAGATCATATTTACATGAATTTCCATTGCCACACTCTAAATAACTTTAAAAAGCATAAAGATTACATGATATTCTTAGTGGAAAATATAATACTATTTTACATTCTTATTCTCAGCATAAGGTATGTCTTTCTAAAATCATAGGTATTTTATTTATACTACAGACAATACATCTGTATGAAAAATACAATGATGTTATTGAAAAACAGAAGAGGAATCATTTTTCCCCCTCTAAGGACTATTGTTCTTTTAAAGTGACAGTTTGAAAATTATAAATAATTTAAAAATCTTCCTGAAACAATCTGTGCACTGAAGCGATCAACTACAATGAAGCTGAGGCAGAAGGTGGCTGGGACTGAGAGACACTGTGGCTTTAAATAATTAATTAGCAAACTATGTAAAATATGCTTCTAAAAATGCCACACTGGAAAAGAGTTCTCTTGGGAGGGGTCAAATCTTCATGTTGAATAGAAATGATTAGTAAAATCAACTTCAACATGATAAATCAAAGAAGAAAATTTTGTTTTAATCTAAACAATAAATCATGAGAGACATTTGACATCTATAAGCACTAATCAGTTGTTTTCTTTGATGGTGGAAAGTAGGATGACAATTACAAAGAATCAAGACTTCTATGATCCATTCATTCAATTATCAACTTTTCCCCCTTGATAAATGCTGTAGTTGTAAGTATTCTGCTCTCCAGGAGGACTTAATTAGTGTCCTCCATAGGAATGCCAGGGAGAAGCATTTGTAAAGCTAGGGAACACTGTCAACTAATGAATGAGAAGTTATGTAAATCTAAGACATCACAATTTCATCAACTCCACTTTCCAAAAGTCTAATATGGTCTGTGAATTAAACAGTATGACATTGTAGCCCAAAAAAGTGAATGTCATCTTAAGATGCATTAAATGAGACATACTTAGTCCCAAACTGAAGGAGATAGTTTTTCTATACTTTGCTTGGGTCAGGTAAAGTCTGGAATAGTATGTTCCTTTCTGAGAACCACATTTTAGGAGAAAATTGATACCCTGGAGATTATTCAGAGGAAGGCAACAAGGATGAAAAAGTAGAGTTTGAAATTTTGAGAGCATCTTGTCATTTGAGGACTCACTGAAAATAATGCAAAGTTGTATTATTGTGCAGGAGAAAATATTTGCAGGGATATGATGGATTGCTGTCTTCAAGCATATGAAAGACTGTCAATGAAAAGGGTGAGAGAGGTTAGCTTTGTTTTACTTGATCCTCAAGGGTATACTTGGAGTGATGGCTGGAAAGCACCAAGGAAATTATTTAGATTTGATGTAAGGAAAAAAAATATTACCAACCATTAAAGGTGAAATTCCATCAAAAGTGGAGTATTTTGCATTGGACGTACTGGGTTCAATCAATAAATGAATATTTATTAAGTACCTATTATATGCCAGATACTGTGCTAAGTGTGGAGTTCATTCTAAATAGAAGACTTCAAGGAAAGGTAAGATGACTACTTGTCACCAATGTTAAGGGAATTCATGTTCTTTCCCAGATTAGACAAGATTTCTGAAGTCCATTCACTTCTATAACTATATGAATTTATGATTCTAAGAAACAGATGAATCATTGCAAATTTCTTTCATTCAAAATGCCCTCAGAAGTTCTGATGTAGCAGGTGGTGTACCAGAAAGAATACAGAGCCCAAGGGCCCAGCTTCCCATTCTATTTTTACTACAAACTTGTATTTTGAACTAGAACAAATCATTTGACTGCCAAATGTGGGAACATAATACATATTTTCCCTGACTGAGATTATTACAAGATCTTTGCAAAAAAGATATATAGAGAATTACTTCAGGAAGGACAGCCTAATGTGTTATATAAATAGAATTCACTAATATGATGATAGGGGAAATGAAGGGAATAAGCATTTATTAAGTGCTTACTATATTCCAGTAACTATAAAATATGTTCTTTTGAAATAATATTTCACTTAATCCTCAGAGCAATCTTGTAAAGTAAATGCTGTAATGATCCCCATTTTATAGCTGAAGAAGGCAGATATTAAATGACTTATCCACTAATCACAGAATTAGTAAGTGTCTGAGATCAAATTTGAATTTGAGTCTTTCTAATACCAGGCCTTGTACTCTCCACTGTATTACCTAGCTGCCTTTGATGACTGTAGAATATTTTGACATAGAACAGATATTGATAGGTCTCAATCATGAACTTCTGCTGCTGGACCAGCTTCCTAAGGATCCATTTCATCAGCATTATATAGGTAATCTAAGCATCAAATGAATGTGATGTCAGATGCCTGACATAAATAACTGCACTGTGATGGAAACTCTCTCCCCCAAACATATCCTCTATTTTATGTCCCCTTTATAGTAAGATTTTTCTTAATTCTAAGTTCATTTTGGAAGATATTTTATGACAAATTAAAAAGGTCTTTAAAGAACATCTCACTTTGGGATCCAGGATGGTGGAATAAGCAGTAAGTTGCTCTCACTCTTTTATTGATCACTAAAAACTCAAAAAAGTATCACCCCAGGAAAAATCCTGGAACAGTGGAGCCAACAGGATGATGGGGTGCAGTAGTTTTTTTTTAGCCCAGAAGGCTTGAAGGATTAGAAGGAAAGGTCTGTCTCACTCTTGCAGAAGGGGATCAGTACAGGATTGGAGGGATTCCAGTAGACCAGCAGCAACCCCCACCTCAGCAAATCTAGGGGAGATTCTGAGCTTTAGGGTAGTGTAGCAGGCAAGCTCCAACACTAGTACCCTCTTATGTTTTGGCACAGGCAGGGGAACCTGTAGACTCCAGCTTGGAAAACTACCACATGTGGCAGTGGGCAGAAATCCTCTGGCAGTCAAACTTCACCATGCTTCAGTGCAACTCCAGGAAGCATATCTGCAGGCAGGCAATCATCATCTAGCAGCCAAACCTTCAGAGCAGGCTGGGTGAGCAGGTGTCCTCTAGGGGACAAAGCTTCAGTATAGACCAGGGAAATGTAAAACATAGCAAACTGGCCTCAGCACATGTCAGCTACTACCACTAGGACTCTAACCTAGTACCAGATAAGCTTCCAGATCCCTTCAGCTGCCAGCACTCAAAGACCAAGCACTCAAGGCCAGTGACTGGCCCCTGGGTCCCAGCACAAGAAACTGTGGACAGTGTCCCCTGTGCTCCAGCAGGAAAATTCAACTTCAAAAGTCAGGAAATAGGCAAATATAGTGAGCAAAAAACAGAAATGGTCAATGACCATAGATTCTTTCTTTGAGGACAGAGGCGATCAAAACACAAATTCAGAAGAGGACAATAGTATCAACATACCCACATCCAAAACCTCAGAGGGGAATATGAACGGGTATCTAGCACAAAACGTCTTCTTTGAAGAGCTCAAGAGGAATTTTAAAAGTCAAGCAAGAGAGGTAGAAGTAAAATTGGGAAAAGAAATGAGAGGTATGCAAGAGTCAACAGCTTGAAAAAGAAAAGAAAAGAATTGATTGTAGAAAACAATTCTTAAAGATACAACTAGCCAAATGGAAAAGCAAGCACAAAAAGTCACTGAAGAAAGGAACCCCTTGAAAAATAAAGTGAGCAAGTGGAAAAGTAGGTACAAAAGCTGATTGAAGAAAACTATTTGTTAAAAAATAGAATTGGGCAAGTAGAAGCTAATGACTCTATGAGATGATAAGAATCAATCAAACAAAATCAAAATAATGAAATAACAGAAGAAAATATAAAATACTTCATTGGAAAAACACGTGATCTGGAAAACAGATCCAAGAGAGGCAATTTAAATACTATTGTTCTACCAAGAGCCTGGATAGCATCTTTCAAGAAATCATTAAGGAAAACTTCCCTGAGATCCTAGAACCAGAGGGTAAAACAATCATAGAAAGGATCCACCAATAACTTACTGGAAAACATCCCAAGGAATATTGTATTCAAATTACAGAATTATCAGTTCAAGGACAAAATACTGCAAGCAGCCAGAAAAAAAAATTAAATATAGTGGAACCACAGTCAGGATTACACAGAATATTGCAACTTTACATTAAAAGATCAGAAGGTTTGGAATATAATATTCTGTAAGGTAAAGGAATTTGGATTACAACCAAGGATCAACTACCCAGTAAAATTAAGCATAGTGGAGACGGACATTTAATGAAATACAGGATTTCCAAATTTTCTTGATGGAAAGACCAAAGCTGAACAGAAAATTTGATGTTCAAGTACAAGACTCAAGAGAGGCATAAAAAGGTAAATAGTATATAAACTGTTTGGGAAAGTAGCCAAAAAAGGAGTCCTACCAAATTATTTTTATGATACAAATGTGGTCCTGATACCTAGATGAGCCAAAACAAAAAGAAAATTATAGATCTATTTCCCTAATGAATACAGATATAAAAATTTCAAATAAAATATTAGCTAAGAGATTACAGCAACTTATCTGGAGGATAATATACTATGATTATGTAGGATTCATACTAGGAATGAAGAGCTGATTCAATATTAGGAAAACTATCAGCATAATCAACCATATCAGTAACAAAAGTAACACAAATCATGTGATTATCTCAATAGATGCAGAAAAAGCTTTTGCTAAAATACAACACCCATTCCTACTAAAAACACCAAAGAGCATAGGAATAAATGGAGTCTTCCTTAAAATGATAGATAACACCTATTCCAATAAGATCCTTGTTTCACAAGGATGTTCATTATCCCCACTGTTATTCAATATCGTACTAGAAATGTTAGGTTTAGTAATAAGAGAAGAAAAAGAAATTGAAGGAATTAGAATAGGCAAAGAAGAAACAAAACTATCACTTTCTGCAGATGGTATGATGGTATACTTAAGGAATTCTAGAGAATCAAGTAAAAAACTATTTGAAACAATAAATATAGCAAAGTTGCAAGATATTAAATAAGTACACATAAATCATTAGCATTTCTATGTGTTACTGGCAAAGCATAACTGCAAGAGATAGAAAGAAAAATTCCATTTACAGTTAATGCACACATTATAAAATATTTGGGAGTCTACTGCCAAGACAAACCTAGTACCTACATGAACACAGTTATGAAACATTTTTCACGCAAATAAAGTCAGATCTAAATAATTGGAAAAACAGGTGATCATGGATAGGCTGAGCCAATATAATAAAAATGAGATCTATCTAAATTATTTTACTTATTTAGTGCCATACCAATCAAACTACTAAAAATTATTTTATAGATCTAGAAAAAACATTAACAAAATTCATCTAGAAGAATAAAAGATCCAGAATACCAAGGAAATTTATGAAAAGAAACACAAGGAAAGGTGGTCTAGCCATACCAGATCTTAAATTGTATTATAAAGCACCAGTCATCAAAACTACTTTGTATTGGCTAAGCAATAGAGTAGTGTAATAGGTGGGTACACAAGCACAATAATCAAAAACTATAGTAATCTACTGTTTGATAAACCCAAAGACTCTAGCTTCTGGGTTAAAAACTCACTATTTAAGAAAACTGTTGGGAAAACTGGAAAATAGTATTTCAGAAAGTAGCAAAGACAAACATAGACGAGTATAAATGTTATAGACCAACATCTTGTACCATATATCAGCTGAAGTCAAAGTTGGTACATGATTTAGGTATAAAGGCTGATATTATAAGCAAACTAGAAGACTAAGGAACAGTTTTCCTGTCAGATTTATTGAGAATGAATGAATTCATGATCAAACAAGAGATAGAAAACATTGTGACATGCAAAATGGATAATTTTGATGACATTAAATTGAACAGTTTTTGCACAAAGTCAATGCAACCAAGATTATAAAGGAAGCAAAAAACAGAGAAATAGTTTTTACAGTTAGTGTCTCTGATAAAGGCCTCATATCTAAAATATATAGAAAATTGAATTGAATTGATAAAAATACAAGACCAAATTGATAAATGGTCAAAGGATTTGAATAGGCTTTTTTTTTCAGGAAAAGAAATAAAGCTATCTGTAGTCATGTGCAAAAATGCTCTAAATCATTAATTAGCAAAATGCAAATCAAAACAAATCTTAGGTACCACATCATACCTATGAGACTGGCCAACATGAGAAAACATGAAAATGATAAATGTTGGAGAAGATGTGGGAAAATTGGAACACTAATGCACTGTTGATAGAGTTATGAACTGATCTAACCATTCTGGAGAACAATTTGGAAGTATGTCCAATGAGTTATAAAATTGTGCATACCCTTTTCACTCAGAAATACCATTTCTAGGTCTGTATCCCAAATGATTGTACAAAAGGGGAAAAGACCCAAACATACAAAAATATTTATAGCAGTTCTTTTTGTGGGGAAAAAGAATTGGAGATTGAGGGAATGCCTCATAATTGGGGAATAACTTAAGAAGTCATAGTACTATTGTGCTATAAGAAATGATGAGCAGGTGGACTTTAGAATAACCTGGAAAGATTTATATGAACTGATGCTGAGTTAAGTGGTCAGAATCAGGAGAACATTGTACACAGTAACAGCCACATTGTGTGATGACTAACTTTGACAGACTTATCTCTTTTTAGCAAAGCAAAAATCTAAGACAACTCCAAAAAAATCATGATGAAAAATGCCATTCACATCCTGAAAAAAGGAATATGGAATGTGAATGCAGATCAAAACATAAAATTTGCTTTCTTTTTGGTTTGTTCTGTTTTTTCTTTCTTGTGGTACCTCCCATTTGATTCTAATTGTTCTTTATAACATGACTAATGTGAAGATACGTTTAATAAAAATTAAATTATGAACATTATAAATATATGCACACAAAAAACTTCCAAAATGGGTTTATAGTTACTATGAAGATTTCCAAAAGATTTTGGATGTATTGCTACATTATAGCATTGTATAAAAATTTATACTCCCAGGCTCCAAATAGGTTAAATTATGTTTGGTATACTTTGCTTTCTGAGGCAGAGAAATACATGATATATCTTAGAAGAATTTTCAAGAAATTTGGTCAAAAATATCTTTTAGATGCAAAAATTTAATCAGTTTACAAATTTGATGAATCTATATACCTTAATCCTTGACAATGATATATCTGGTTATTTCAACTTCCTATAAGATTCTTTTTGCTAAGGTATACATTGATTTGCTTTATATATACATGCTTCTAAAATGAGAACCTACCTAGAGTAGGTATTTGTCTTTGGGAAAAGACAATAGAGATTTTTTTTAAAGTGTATATACTCTAATAATCAATTACCAAATTCAATTAGTCCGCAATCATTGAAATATGCAACTGGGAGTAGAGCTCATTTCAAATCTCAGAATACAGTCACTTAATTCAGCACTCCATCTGTGCCACAGTCTCCTGAGTCTGAGAAACAGTTTCCAAATTGTCTTCAGAGTTTTCATCAAAACAAAACTCCAGGAAAGAATCCATTTCAATGTCAGTGGAACGAGGTGGGGACTCAAGCTGCATCTGGTTTGACTTCCTTCTAATAAAAGTTGCCAATTGATCTGTGTCAAAATGGATGTAAGTATTCCCTAGAAATCTTACCTGGCATTTAGAATGAAACAATAGAGAAAATTGAACCTCTGGATCTACTATTTCTTGCTCGTAAAGTTATAATTGGCCTTTTTAGGTCAGCATTACCCTGGAGACATTAGAGAATAAACTTGACTAAGTTCACACAATCCATGTAGGCAGAGACTGTCTGTAAAAATCAAAGGAAACTTTTTTTTCTTTTATCACATCCAATCTTTTGAAAATTGAAAGAAGAAATGAAACATAAGATTTTGTCCCCACCTGCCAATGTTAAAATGCTAGCAATCATTCTATGACATCTCTCCAGATATTAATAAATTTTTTCTTAATTGAATAACTAGGAAAAGAATAAATTCATTACTATATTCTTCAAATTTTTTTGCAGCATCTTGCAATAACATTGCAAAAAGCTGTAACGGCCTTTAAAGAAGTTCTCTATTATCACCTTGCACACCCATCCAGATCTGTCTCCATTCTCGTGTCCAAAGAATTTGGCTCAGTTTACTCATACAGTTAAATACATTCTTTCCCAAAATGACACATTGCCTTTTACTGCATGGTGACCATTTTTGTAATGTTAATATGTTTATATCAATAATTTTATTTCTGACTCTTGATAAGATGTATGACAATGTAATGTAAATATCACATCATTATAGAAAGGGAGAAAAATGGGGTATAAGCAATGATGTGCTGACAAACTACCTTTCTGAAAATGCATGACGTACTTTTATATTTAATCAGAATTATTAAGATTTTCTCCATAGCTTTCTTAAATCTATTTCAAAGGGACAAATCCTGACTCCAAAAATTTAGCAATCAGCTTTCAAAAGTTAGCACAAGTGGACTCTAGCACACTCCTGAATTATGACAAAGATTTATGAGCAAAGGATAATGTTATAACAGAAAACTAAAGCCTGGGTTTAGGAGGATACACCACAGAGATACAGTAACACAGTCAGAATGGACATAGCTCCCATTGAGTGAGAGATGAAGGATGAAGAAACAGAAATTTGTTTGGTATATTTACAAAAATGGGGAAAGCAGTATCACCCAATTTTCAGAGATTAGTCTTCAAACTTTTATCATGGCTTTGGGACTACCTTTTAAATTTTTAAAATTTTATCCTTAATTTATGGAATAAAACAAGCATTTTCCATAGTACAATATAACAAAAAGGTAATTGCATATGAAACAACAGATCTATTGTTATATACACTTTGCTATTCCTTTTAAATATAAAATCAATTTATCATGTAAATTTCTTTTTTCTTCCATCCTCCCACCCTAGAGATGGCTACCATTAGAAACAAATATGCGTATATGTGTGTATGTATGTATGTGTATACGTAAACATACACATAAAATTCTACATATTTCTATTTTAAAAACTATGTATTTGACAAGCCTGATATACTAGGACAAGGATTGGTTTTGGGTAGCAAAAATATTTGGGTTTATATTCCAGCTGAGTTATGGATGAGTTCTTTGACTTTAGGCACATCACTTCATTTCTGAGTCTGAGTTTTCTCATCTGTGAAATAATGGAGTTAAACTAGTTGATTCTGAAGGTCGTTTGTAGTTATCACATCATATAATCAGTGATAAATCCTCATCTGGAAATTAACTAGTGTGGGAAATCTTTATCAAAGACTGTCTCTGCTCATTGTGTTTACTCAGAAAGTTCTGGGAAAATGTAGATTCTCCCTTCATCAGACAAGTGATATAGAAATTAAACGCCTCTTTGATCAAGATTAAGGTGATCCAGGTCATTGTAATGTTAAGGGAATATGAAGATCTTCCTTGCCCAATAATAAGCCTATGTGCCCAACTGCAATACATTCTTACATCCTGAGTCACGTAAAGCCCATAGAGGGAGTAACTTGCTTAAAGAGAAGCTTGCTTACATGGAGGCTTGCTTGTAGGAAGGCTTTCAAACCTTTTAGTACTAAGGTAATTAGGTACCTAGTCACAAGGGTTGTGTTGCCTTCTGGCTCTGAAAATGTGTATGTTTACACTTACACAGACACACACACACACAGATTGGTACTTTGTTTTGGGGGTTCGCTCGTGAGAAGGATCTTTTGATTTCCTGGTTGAGACTGAGTAGCCACATGTTCCGAGCCCCTTCTCCCACCCCAGATAATTCAGATGTCTGTGATCCCTCAGTTCAGTGAAGTATGTAAAGTCTATAGCAACATTGCTATGTTCAGACGACTGGAGCCCTGATTATTGGACTTTGTTGGACTAATTTCTCTGCTGGTATTTTCTATACTCACTTCATTCTCTGTCATTAAAAGTAGGATTGCTAAACCCTTTTCAAGCAGTCTTTCCTTTAAAAGCGGATCAAAGAACCTGGGCTAGCAGGCCATCTTGGGTATGCTCGGGTGCTTGTTCTTACGGTCATATGCTCCAACACCCTCGTTAGAATGAGGCCCTCGTTATAGTATTCATTCTCTTATTAATTGTGAAACAATCACAGTGGAATGCCAACCTCAGGAACACCTATTCTTCTAAGAGCATATAAAGGGTAAGCCCACCACCTTGAGGAGTCTTCAGCATTCAAGAATGCCACTGACCTCTTTTTATTAATTTACATGCTTGTCTTATTAATAAAATAATTAAATTAACCAGAAACTACATCTCTTATACTTCTTAAATGCCACAGTACACATGTGTTATGCACATCTGAATATGGGGAAGTATATTTATTATCAATGTACCTATAATAGGCATGCAGTAATATTTTAAGTATCTTGAAAATTCAGCTACCTGAAATGTAAACTAGAATGAGGACAAAACAATACTTGTCTCTAAGTGACATATTTGATACAGTAAAACTTATGACCTTATAAGTGTAGTGACTATACATTACAGATTTTCTGTGATATTTCTGATTTCAATAACATAAACTGTCATTTAAATGTGACTGAAAATGGAATATTCTTTGTGTGGTCCCATGTCCCATTTATTCAGTTTCCAAATGTTTTCCCTCTACTCCCGGTAGAAAGCTCTTTTTTTTATCCACAATTAATACACACTTTTATAAAATTACTCCTATTTTGCATAAAATACCAACACATCTGATTATTTTCTTAAAAAGCTCATGATATATTAGAAAATTTACATTAAAAGTGGCTTGGAGATATGTGAGGCAAACAAAGGTAAATGAATTCATATATATACATATATACACATATATACATACACATGGACACACACATACACATATATGTGTGTGTATATATATATACATATAGATGTGTGTATATATATGCATGTATGTTTATATGTACATTTCATTGGTAGTTATGCTGTACCTTGTCCAAACCCCAAATATTCATAGCTAGTATTTATAAAGAATTTTAAGATTTGTAAAGTATAATTTTTTTTACAGTTTAACTTAATCTCTACAATAATCCTGTGAGGTAAGTGCTCTTACTGTCCCCATTTTACAGTGAGGAAATTGAAGCACAAAGAGATTCAGCAACTTGCTTAGGGTGGCATGGCTGCTAAATGTCTGAGGAGGGATTTGAACTCAGTTTTCCATGGCTCCAAGTACTATACTCTAGCCACTGTGCTACCACACTGCCCCAAATAATCATACACCAAGGTGATGAGAAGAGAAAACATTAGAAAAGATAAGCATGTCTAAATTTATTATGCTCTCTAATCAAAGACCAAAATGAATTAGGAAAATAGTGGTGTTCAGAATCAAGAACACTAACTCTGAGGGGAAATGAAATATTAGGCCCTGGTAACTAAATTGGCCTGTGACTTTAACTGACAAGTCAGTAAAAATTTGCTAAGTATGTACTATGCATCAGGCACATTGGTTGAGGAACATGGCTTTACCTCATACTTGAATTCAAAGACCACTGGAGTATTGGGGTGGCAAAGGGTTGAAATTATAATATATTTTCTGAGTTTCTGGATACACTTAGGGGTATCATTTGTAGGCCTTGAGTTAAAAAATTTACATTGCTTACTCACTTCTCCGGTAGATATGACAAGCCATCTATGCCTTCTCATTCTATGCAATTCTTATCTTTGTGTTTTTATGAATCTTCCATTTAGGATCTATACAGCACACTAGGGGGCCTTCTTCTGGGTATTTTAAGATTATTGTCCATATCAGAACAATATTCAAATTGTTCAACTGTTTTCTTTCAGTTTCCTTTTCTGGTCAACAAATGTCTATATTGAATATATTTTATTATATTTGCATGAAAGTTCTCATTGGTGATATGCTATAATTCATTTCAACCCACTATAGTTCTTGATGAATTTTTGAGCTACTCATGTTCCTGGTCCCACTATTGGTTAGTGAGGAGCTTTGACCTACTACATTTTTTAAGTAGGCTAGTTCTTTCCTCATTAAGTAACCTAATGACCCTCTGCACCATATTGGTGCCAGTTTTAGTGTGGCCACCTGAATAGCATAGTTCACAGCTGTTTAGAACTCCCAAATTCGCAAGATCTACCAGACTCAGTCTTCCTTGAGATTACCATTATACACTAGTACACTAGGCCAAAAATATTATTGTTAAAAGATACTATTTTGGCAGCAGGGAATAACTTGGGATCATTGAAAGTACTATGTCATTTTCCAAAATATAATACAGTCAATTTTATCCTCCTATACAGTATTATTCTTCAATGCTTGTTCAATATTTATATTGTGATAGACTATAGCAATCAATTTCCCATCAAACAATATGGGAAATATTCATTTTCATGTATTTCATTTCTCCTCCATTGATTACTAGACAGATCTCTTTCAAGTGAACATTGGTTTCATTAAATAATCCCAATAGGATTTTTGGGACAGAATACATATAAAAATTAAGTGTAAGAATGGTGATGATGATAGCTGCTAGTGTT
>CM053771.1:429822148-429903532 GCA_028658325.1 Potorous gilbertii
AGAGAACTATTTACTTCAGTGAGCTTTTGAACCCCTTTTTCCATTTGGCTAATTCTGCTTTTTAAAGCATTCTTCTCCTCATTGGCTTTTTGAACCTCTTTTGCCCATTGAGTTAGCCTATTTTTCAAGGTGTTATTTTCTTCAGCATTTTTTTGGGTCTCCTTTAGCAAGGTATTGACCCATTTTTCATGCTTTTCTTGCATCTTTCTCATTTCTTTTCCCAGTTTTTCCTCCACCTGTCTAACTTGATTTTCAAAATCCTTTTTGAGCTCTTCCATGGCCTGAGCCCACTGGACATCTATTTCAGATGTTTGGCATACAGAGGCCTTGATTCCTAGGTCTTTCCCTGATGGTAAGCATTGTTCTTCCTCATCAGAAAGGAAAGGAGTATACATCTGGTCACCAAGAAAGTAACCTTCTATGATCTTATTTTTTTTCTCTTTTCTGGGCATTTTTCCAGCCAGTTACTTGACTTCTGAGATTCCTCTCCACCCCCACCTAGATTTTCCCAGCTAGTGCTTGGGGTCTGAGATTCAAATGCTGCTCCCCAGACTCTGTGCTTTTCAGCTGGTGGTTGCAATTCAGGGTAAGATTAAATCAGGTTCTCAGGTGGAGGCAGGACCACTGCCCAGGCTCAGTTCCCTCAGGGGGTTTATGTGGAGACCTTCAGGAATGGACCCGATGTCCTGCCTCCTCCGGGTGCCTCTGACCATCTGCTGCCTCCCAAGGGGGCCTGAGTTATGGAGACACCATGCTCCCCACTCGGCCAGCCCAGAAGTGACCTGTGTGCCTGTGGGTGAAAGGACCTTCATGGCTGCAGGATATTCTGTCCCTGAAGCCTGCTCAGATCTGCTCTTCTTGGTGCCACGCAGCCAGGGAAGGGCTAGGCTCTGCTCCCATCTGGTGCGCGACAGACATTTGGGTTCGGTTTTTCAGGGTTCTCTGGAACAGAAATCTCCTTCACTCTGTTGCTGTGCAGCTTCCACTGCTCTAGAATTTGTTAGGAGTTCTTTTTACAGGAAATCCTTGGGCTGTAGGTTTGGAGCTAGCATATGTGAATCTTTCTCCTCTGCCATCTTGGCTCCTCCCCCAGAAAACAATTTGTTAAAAATTATAATTGTGCAAGTAGAAGCTAATGACTGTACGAGGCATGAAGAATCAAACAAAATCTAAAAAATGAAAAAATAGAAAAAATATATAAAGTATCTTTTTGGGAAAACAAGTGACCTGGAAAACAGATTCAGGGGAGAAAAATCTAAAAATTATTGGTCTACCAGAAAGCTACAATGGAAAAGGGGCCTTGACACTATCTTCCAAGAAATCATCAAGGAAAATGGCCCCAAGGTCCTAGATCCAGAGGGCAAAATAGTCATTGAATGAATCCAACAATCACCTTATGAAAGAGATTCCAAATTGAAAATTCAAAGGAATATTGTTGCCAAATTCCAGGAACTATCCAGTCAATGAGAAAATACTTCAGGCAGCCAGAAAGAAACATTTCAAATATCAAGGAACTCCAGTCAGGTTCACATAAGACCTTGCAGTTTCTACGTTAAAAGACTGGAAGGATTGGACCATGATATTCCATAAGGCAAAAGAACTTGGACTATGACCAATGATCAATTACCTAGCAAAATTGAACACAATCTTTCAGGCAAGGAGATTGATATTCAGTAAAATAAAGGATTTCCAGACCTTCCTGATGAAAAGGCCAGAGCTCAATAGAAAATTTGATCTTCACATACACGACTCAAGAGAGAAATAAAATGGCAAACAGGGGAAAATGTTATTCAACATGGTCAAACTGTTTACATGCCTATATGGGAAAATGATACTTATTAATCTTCAGAACTGTGTATTCATTGTGACATTTAAAAGGGATATACATAGACAGAGGGAGTGGGTATAAATTAACTTATGTGGGAACAAAAAGTTTAATTTAAGGATGTGAAAAGATTGTAATTATGGAAGAGGAAAGGAGGAGGCAGAAAAGCATAAATTATGTCACATAAAGAGGCACAAGAACATATTATAGTAGAGGGAATGAAAGGAGGGAGATGAGCATTGTTTGAGCTTTTCTGTCATCAGATTTGGTTCAAGGAGGGAATAACATGCTTACTTAAGTATAGAAATCTAACTTGTCCTATGGGCAGTAGGAGGGGAAAGGGAAAAGAAAATAGGGGAGGGGTGATGGTTAGAAGAAGGAGGGGAAGAGAGAAATAAAAGCAAAAATGAGTGGGGGAATAGGATGGAGACAAAGATACAGAGAGTAATCATAACTTTGAATGTGAATGGAGTGAACTCTCCCATAAAACAGAGGTGTATAATAGAAGGGATTAAAAACCATAATCCTAGAGTATGTTGTTTACAAGAAACAAATTTGATACACACAGGGGGATACACACAAGGTAAAGGTAAAAGCTTGGAGTAGAATACGTTATGCTTTAGCTGGTATAAAAAAAAATTAGGGGTAGCAAAATGAATCTCAGACAAAGCAAATACAAAAATGTATGTAATCAAAAGAGATGAGAAAAGAAACTATATCCTGCTAAAGGGGACCATTGAAAATGAAACAATGTCATTACTAAAAAAAATGTGTACCAACTAATAGCATCTAAATTCTTAGAGGAGAAGTTAAGGGAGCTACAGGAAGAAATAGACAGAAAAACTATACTAGTTGGGGATGTCAACATCCCCCTCTCTGAAGCTGATGAATCTAATGTCAAAATAAACAAGAAGGAAGTAAAAGAGGTGCACAGGATTCTGGAAAAGATATGATATGATTGCCCTCTATAGAAAACTGAATGGGAGTAGAAAGGAATATACCTTTTTCTCAGCAGTACATGACATGTACACAAAAGATTTCCATGAACTAGGGCATAAAATCATCACAATCCAGTGTAGAAAGGCAGAGATGCTCAATGCATCCTTTTCAGTTCGTGATGTAATAAAAATTACATGTAATATAGGGCCGTGGAAAGATAGACCATCAATTAATTGGAAACTAAATAATATAATCCCAAAGAATTAGTGGGTTAAACAACAAATAATAGAAATAATCAATAATTTCATTCAAGAGAATGGAAATAAGAAGACAACATACCAAAACTTATGGGATGCAGTAAAAGTAATTCTTAGGGGAAATTTTTTATATCTCTGAAGGCTTATATGAATAAAATAGATAAAGAGGAGATCAATGAATTGGACATACAACTGAAAAAAACTAGAACAAAACAAATTGAAAATCCCCAATTAAATACCAAACTAGAAATTCAGAAATCCAAAGGAGAGATTAGTAAAATTGAAATTAAGAAAAGTATCAAACTCATAAATGAAACTGAGTTGTTTTTATGAAAAAAAGAAATAAAATTGATAAACCTTTGGTCAGACTGATTTAAAAAAAGAAAACCAAATTACCAGTATCAAAAATGAAAAGGGTGAACTCCCCTCCAATAAAGAGGAGATTTAGAGAATAATTAGAAATTACTTCATCCAACTGTATGCTCATAAATTTAAGAATCTTAGTGTGTGTATATATATCTATATATATATATATACATATATATATATATGTATATATATATATATATGTATATACAAGTGAATTCTATCAAACATTTAAAGAATAGTTAATTCCAATATTATATAGACTATTTGGGAAAATTGACAAGAAAGGATTCCTACCAAATTCTCTTTGTGAGACAAATATGGTTCTGATACCTAAACCAAGAACAGCTAAAAACAGAGAAAGAAAATTATAGACCAATTTCCCTAATGAATATAGGTGTAAAATTTTTAAATAAGATATTAGCAAAAAGTTTACAGCAACTTTTCAGGTAGGATTTATACCAGGAATGCAGGGCTGGTTCAATATTAGGAAAACTATCAGCATTATTGATCATATCAACAACAAAACTAACAGAAACAATGTGATAATCTCAATAGATGCAGAAAAAAATTTTGAAAATACAACACCCATTTCTATTGAAAACACTGTAGAGCATAGGAATAAATGGAGTCTTACTCAAACTAAGAGGTAGTATCTACCTAAAACCATCAGCAAGCATTGAGGATAAGCTAGATGAATTTTCAGTAAAATGAAGGGTGAAACAAGGATGTCCATTATCACCACTATTATTCAATATGGTACTAAAAATGTTAACTTCAGCAATAAGAGAAGAAAGGAAATTGAAGGAATTAGAACAGGCAAAGAAGAAACTAGTTATCATTGTTTGTAGATGATATGATAATATACTTAAAGAATCCTAGATAACCAAGAAAAAACTGCTTGAAATAATAAACAACTTTGGCAAAGCTGCTGAATACAAAATAAATCCACATAAGTCATCTGTATTTCTATATACTGCTAAAAAAAGCACAACAGCAAGAAATAGAAAGAGAAATTCCATTTAAAGTTATGGTAGACACTATAAAGTATTTGGGAGTCTACCTGCCAAAATAAACTCGGTGACTGTATGAACACAATTACAAAACACTTTTCACACAAATAAAGTCAGATCTAAACAATTGGAAAAGCATCAGTTGCTTGTGGGTGAGCCGAGCTAATATAATAAAAATAACAATTCTACCTAAATTAATTTACTTATTCAATGCCATACCAAACTGTCAAAAATTATTTTCTAGAACTAGAAAAAATAACATCAAAATCATCTGGAAAAACAAAAGGTCCAGAATATCAAGGGTATTAATGAAAAAAAAATCCTATGGAAGGTGGCCTATCCCTATCAGATCTCAAATTGTGTTATAAAGCCCCAATCAAAACCACTTGATACTGGCTAAGAAATAGAGGGCTAGATCAGTTGAATACGTTAGGTACACAAGACACAATAGTCAGTAATTATAGCAGTCTAGTCTTTGATAAACCAAAGGACCCCAGTTTCTGGGAAAAGAATTCACTGTTTTACAAAAAACTGCTGGGAAAATTGGAAAATAGCATAATGGAAACTGGGCATAAATCAGTACCTGATACCATACACCAGAATAGAGTCCAAATGGGTACATGACTTGGGTATAAAGGTTGATCCTGTAAACTAATTAGGGGAGAGAGGAATAGTTCATTTGTCAGATTTATGGAGAATGGAGAAATTTATGACTAAATAAAAGAGAACATTCTGAAATCCAAAATGGATAATTTTGATTACATTAAATTGAAAAGTTTTTGCACAAACAAGGGCAATACATCCAAGATTAGGAGCGAAGTAGAGAAGTGGGAAAGAATTTTTAAAACTCATGTCAAGTTCACAAGAATACAAGTCATTCCCCATTTGAAAAATGGTCAAAGGATAGGAACAGATAGTTTTCAAAGGAAGAAATTAAAGCAATCTATAGAGACATGGAAAAATAGTCTAAATTAGTATTGATTAGAGAGATGCAAATTAAAACAACTCTGAGGTACCACATCACACCTGTAAGATTGGCTAACATGAAAAAACAGAAAGATGATAAATATTGTAGAAGATGTGGAGGAGCTGGAACACTAATTCATTGTTAGTAGAGCTATGAGCTGATCCAACCATTCTGGAGAATAATTTGGAACTATGAGCAAAGGGCTATAAAAATGTGCATACCCTTCTAGGGCTATACCCAAAGAGACTATAAAAATTGGAAAAAGGACCCACATGTACAAAAATATTTATAACAGCTCTTTTTGTGGTGGCCATGATCTGAAAATCAAGGGGATGCCCATCAATTGGGGAGTGACTGAACAAGTTATGGTATATGAATGTAATGGAATACTATTGTATTGTAAGAAATGATGAACAAGAGGACTTCAGAAAAACCTGGAAAAACTTATATGAACTGATAGTGAGTGAAATAAGCAGAACCAGGAGAATATTATCCACAGTAACAACCACAGTGTGCGAGAACTGTTTCTGATAGACTTTGTCTTTCACAGTAATGCAAGTATCTAAAATATTCTGAAAGGACTCTTGAGGCAAAATGCCACCCACATCCAGAGCAAGAACTCTGGAATTGGAATGCAGAATGAAGCAGACTATTTTCTCTTGTGTCATGTTTTGTTTTGTTTTGTTTTTATTCTCGCATTTTCTCCCATTCATTTAATTTCTTTTGCTCAACATGACTAATGTGAAAATGTGTTTAATAAGAATATATGTGCAGGACCCATATAACACTGTGTGCCATCATGGAGAGGGAGGAGGAAAGGAGCAGGAGAAAAATTTAAATCTATTGTAATGTTTGTTGAA
Source organism: Potorous gilbertii (assembly GCA_028658325.1). NCBI lineage: Eukaryota > Metazoa > Chordata > Mammalia > Diprotodontia > Potoroidae > Potorous > Potorous gilbertii. The sequence goes on from CM053771.1 coordinate 429,828,376, forward strand.
AACTGAAAACAAATAAAATGACTATTAAAATAAATAAATAAAGGTATGTAGGTATCAGTTGTCTTTTGATTAACTTTTGTTCTAACCTCAATTAAAAATCAATATCTGTAGCCTGATTGCTATGAGTTGATTTAGTAGTTATATTCCCTGAATTTTAGGCACTCGTATATGAATTGTTTTTTTTTTCCTTTTGTCTTTAACTAATTTATTATTTGTTTTCAACATTCACTTCCACACGATTTTGAGTTCCAAATTTTCCCTCCATCTCTCCCCTCCCCCTACCACAAATCAGCATGCATTCCTATTACTCCTTCACCCCATTTGCTGTCTCTTCTCTCAGCCCCCATTCCCTTCTCTAATTCTGTTGTCTTCTATTTTCCTGTAGGGCAAGACAGATTTCTAAATCCCATTGCCTTTATATCTTATTTCCCAGTTGCATGTAAAAAAAACAATTTTTAACATTCGCCTTTAAAACTTTAAGTTCCACATTCTCTCTCTTCTTTCCTTCCCACACATCCTCACTGAGAAAGTAAGCAATTTGATATAGGGTGATATATGTGTAGTCATATAAAACACTTCAACAACAGTCATGTTGTGAAATACTAACTATATTTTCCTCCATCCTATCCTGCCCCCCAATTTATTCTATTCTTTCCTTTGACCCTATCCCACCTCAAAAGTATTTGCTTCTGAATATCCCTCCCTCTATTTTCCCTCTTTTCTATCATCCCTCCCTCTTTCCCTCTTACTTTCCTATAGAGTCAAATAGATTTACATACCCAATCAAGTGTATATGTTATTTCGACCTTCAACCAAATCTGAAGGGAGTAAGATTCACTCATTCCCTCTCACCTCCCACTCTTCTCCTCCACTGTAAAATCTTTTTCTTGTCTCTTTTATGTGAGATAATTTACTCCGTTCTACCTCTCCCTTTCCCCTTCTCCCAGTACGTTACTTTCTCTCACCCCTTAATTTTATTTTTTAGCTCTTATCCCTTCATAGTCAACTCACCCTTAGTTCTCTGTCCATATATGTGTGTGTATACACATGTATATATACACACAAACACATACATGTATACATACACATGTATATATGTGTGTGCATGTATCTATACATAGATACATGTATAGATACATATATATTTGTATCTATGTATATGTATGTATATATGTTGTAGTGCCAACGTGATATTCACAGTGCCTATGGTGGCCATGAATATCTTGTTACAATTCTGAATTGTTAAATACAACAGACTTTACACATGGAAGACAGCTCTAAAACATTTATTCACACACTAGAAAGCCAAATCCGTCACAGCAACAAAAATCTATACACAATATCAATGCAGAGGACACCAGCCCTAAGCCTTACCCCTGCTAGGCTTCCCACAAACCAGCTCCCTTAAACAAATCCTTAAACAAAATGCCCTTCTCTCACTCACTCACAGCAAGAGGTGGGCATGCCTGCATCCTTTAGTTCTGATTGTTCTCTCACTAATTTCCTCTCAACTCAGCTCCAGCTCCACCTCTTCTTGTTCTACCCCTTCAGTAAAATTCTCCTTTCACAGAGTAATGTGACTCAGGCTTCCATGTGTCCCAGGCAGGTCATGTGGGCCTATTAATGAATGGGAAAGACCTTCCCATTTAAATTATCATTACATGTGACCCCAAAATCTTTTGTTTCATTACATAGGTCAATGGGGCAACTAGTATCAACAGAATTTTAACAGGCCTAATAGAAAATAAGCATATAAAGCAATATCTTAGGCAATAAGTGTCAACAAAACTTTACAACAATATAACAAGGAACACACAAAATAAGCACAGAGAGTAATATCTTAGGGTGGAACTTGAGCTCAAGCTCCTAGAATTCCCTCTTAGAATGAATGGGGTTCAATATCTTGGGGTAAGGGATGGAGGTCTTTTCTTCCATAGCTACCTCCTGATGAGATTGGATGTAGAGCTGTCCTATTCCAAGAGGTCCCATTGGAGGGGGTCAGTTGTTTAGCTGGCATCTGGAGCTTGGTTGACACCAGGTCCATCAGTGACACAACAGAGTCATAGACAAGGCTTAAGCAATCAGGCATCTGCTGATGGAGGGTATTAAGCCTTCAGAAAACAAATCTGACGAACAAGGTGAAGAGACAGAAAGCAAAAAGGGAAAAAAGGACCAGAAGCAGGGCATATGTAGGGTCAGCCATGCTTCTGGGGTCCATGAACCCACTATCATAGCCTCATTCACTGTTTTCTAATTTGCAGTTTTAGGGTCATCATTCTGGCTAGAGGCATACTTTCTTTAATCTGAATTGGGGCCCAGTCAATTCCCCATTCTCCCTTCAGGTGTGACAAATTTGTATATAATGTTTCAAGAGAATCTGTACAGTCAGTTCTCATTTCCTTGCTCAGTCTAATATCAAGCCCCTCTTCTCAAAATATTTTGCATATTTCATTAGTTGGAATACCATCTTTTCTTCCAAAATCTACCCCTGCTCTCAATAGAAAAGTAAAAAATTCTTTTCTTGTCAATCTATTCTGACTGAATCCACTGGCTATTTACTCTTTTCTATTGAGGAAATTTATCTTTTTCACTGATTCTCACCCCACAAGACACCAATGATTCTCCCAGTGAACTGACTCAAAATATCTGTGACCTCCCGTTGAGTAAAATCCTCAGTCATCTCCCCAAACAGTCTCATTATCCTACTTCCTTCTTAGTACCAGTCTAATCTCACCTTCTCGTTTGCTTCGTTCTCCTCCCACATACCCTCCTGGTCTCTGTTTCAGGTTCCATTCAAGCCCAGCCTGTGCAAGGACTGCATTCACTTTCCTATTAACTTTTTGCTTCCTTCTGTGAGCCAAACCAACAGCAGCTTTTTCTTCCTTCATCTAATACATTTTAGCTTGCTCTTCTAAAGGAGAGTTTAGCATGGAAAGCTTCTTTTGCAAATCAGCTAACTCCTTTCCATCTGATCTTTCTCCTCCAGCAGCTCGTCTCTGTTTTCACATATAATTTGATAGCTTGTTAGCAAGACCCAGCCTCTCATACATGCCCCTGCCATTTCATTTTCTGGTTTTATTGGTATTCTCTGCAAATAACCATTCTAAGTCTATGGATTCTCCCTTCTGTAGCCTTGGTTCACAGTTTTCACAGAGCCCTGTCCCTTTAGCCCATTCTCTTGTTAGGAAGGAATAAGGCAAATCCTCCCACCCTGAGACTTCTGTTTCTTCCTCTAAAGCCTTCCTGCCTCAAAATAGAGGTCTGATTTTGCAATCTCATCCCCCGACCATTTGTGGCACTAATTCATATTCACAGCACCTATGGTGGCAATTAATTTCCTGGAGCAATTCTGAATCTAGAAATACAATAGACCCTCCACATGGACAGCAGAACCAAAACATTTATTCAGATACCAGAAAGCTAGATCATCAGAAATCCCAACATCAGAAAGCCAAATCCATCACAGCAGCAAAAATTTATACACAATACCAATGCAGAGAATACCAGCCCCAAGCCTTCACCCTGCTAGGCTTCTCACACACCAGCTTCATTAAACAAATCACAATCAGGATGCCTTAAATAAAATGTCCTTCTCTCACTCAGAGCCAATTACGAGCTTGCCTGCATCTTTCAGTTCTGATTGCTCTCTCACTAATTTCCTCTTAGCTCTGCTTCTTCCTCTTCCATCCTTTCAGCAAACTACTCCCTCCATAGATTCATGTGATTCAAGTTTCCATGTGACCTCAGCACATCACACTGACTGAATAGGAAAGATCTCCCCATTTAAATTACCATTGTATATGCATGTGTGTATGTGTGTGTGCATGCGTGTGTATAATCCCTCCAACTATGCTAATACTGAGAAATGGTTTCATGAGTTACAAAAATCATCTTTCCATTTAGGAATGTAAATAGTTCAACTTTAATAAGTCCCTTATGATTTCTCTTCCTTGTTTACCTTTTCATACTTCTCTTGTATTTGAAAGTCAAATTTTCTATTCAATTCTGGTCTTTTCATCAAGAATGATTGAAAGTCCTCTATTTCACTGAATTCCCATTTTTTTTCCCTAAAGGATTATACTCACTTTTGGTATGTGAGTTGATTCTTGGTTTTAAACCTAGCTCACTTGACCTCCAGAATATCATATTCCAGTCCTTCCAATCCCTTAATGTGGAAGCTGCTGAATCTTGTGTTATCTTGATTGTGTTTCCACAATACTTGAATTGTTTCTTTCTGTCTGCTTATAATATTTTCTCCTTGACCTGGGAACTGGAATTTTGGTACAATATTCCTAGAAGTTTTCTTTTCAGGAGGAAATCAGTGGATCCTTTCAATTCCTATTTTACCCTCTGGTTCTAGAATATCAGGGCAGTTTTCCTTGATAATTTCTTGAAAGATGTTGTCTGGACTCTTCTTTTGATCAAGGCTTTCAGGTAGTCCAATAATTTTTAAATTCTCTCTCCAGGATCTATTTTCCAGATCAGTTGTTTTTTCCAATGAGTTACTTCATATGGTTTACTCTTTTTTCATTTTTGGAGTTTTCTTTTATGCTTTTTGATATCTCATAAAGTTATTACCTTCCAATTGCTGCATTCTAATTTTTAAGGAATTATTTTCTTCAGTGAGTTTTTGGCCTCCTTTTCCATTGGGTCAATTCTGCTTTTTAAAGCATTCTTCTCTTCATTGGCTTTTTGAACCTCTTTTGTCATTTGAGTTACTTTGTTTTTAACGAGTTATTTTCTTCCGTATTTTGGGGATCTCCTTTAGCAAGCTATTGACTCATTTTTCATGATTTTCTTACATCACTATCCTTTCCCAATTTTTCCTCTACTTTCTTACTTGATTTTCAAAATCCTTTTTGAGCTTTTCCATAGTCTGAGACCAATTCATATTTTTCTTGGAGGCTTTGGTTGTAGGAGCTTTGACTTTATTGTTTTGACCTTTCTTGTCACCAAATTGTGATTGCATAATCAGATTTTTTTGCACTAATTGCTCATTTTCCCAGGAAATTACTTGACTTTTTAGCTCTTTGACAAGGTAGGGCTTTACTTCCAGCATGGAGAATGTACTATCCCAGTTTTCAGGGGTTTTGTGCCAGTTGTTTTCAGAGATATTTCTAGGCACCTTTAAATTTTTATTTCTTCCAGGGTGGTAGATCAAAGGAGAGGTGTTTACTAGCCTGTGCTCTGATCTGTGGGTGACCACAAGCACTGTTTTCTGCTTCTAAGGAGGATTCCCTCTCCACCGCCACCACAAGCTCCACCAAGCCCAAGCTCCTCCTTGCCCAAGACTACCACCCAGACTGTGATCCAGATAGAAGCAGGGCAGAACAAGTGAATCCTCACTCACTGCCAGCAAAGAGAACCCTGTAATTCCCCTCTGATTAGCTGCTTGATCTCTCCACCATCTGTGGGTGAGGAACTTCCAAAGTAGCTGCTGCTGCTGCAACTCTTGTCACCACCATCCAGGACTGGGGCCTGCCCATGTTTTTCTCTCACCCCAGTCCAATAGACCTTTCCCACTGACCTTCTAAGTTGTCTTTGGTGTCTTTGGTTTTAGAAGTCTGGAAGTCAGCTGCCAATGATTCAGCACCCTGAGGCCTGCTTCTGTATTCTGTGCAGCTGTGGCCCAGGCTGGACTGCACTCTTCTCCCAGCCCAGTAGGACAGACCTTTGATGTAGACCTTCCAGGTTGTCTTGGGCTGGAAATTTGTTTACTGTGTCATTTTGTGGGTTCTGCTGCTCTAGAATTTGTTTACAGTCATTGTTACAGGTGTTTGGAGCTGTTTGATGGGAGAACTCAAGGAAGTCCCCACTTTCACTCCACTTTCTTGTTTATGCCCCAAAAGATGACTTATGCTTGAATTTTAATCAGAAAACTTGAAACTATTGTGCCCCATAAATAATTTTGAGATTTCTGTCAGGAAATAGCTTTCTAAGTCAGTTTATTATTAAAAACTAGACTAAGAAGAAAGCTGGAATTGTCAGAAACAAAAATGTCACAAGGAAAAAAAGTCATAAATTGAAATATTTGTCTCAAGCTTCTGAACACTTATCATATACTAAACGTGCATCTTCATAAATGTTTTAATGGTTACTTATTATCATAAATAATCAATAGAAGTGACAAGGATGTGATCTTTCAATAAACAGCTTATACAAATAAAAACTAAATCGTTCTTTAGAAGCTTTCCTATTTATCATCTGAAACATGAGTATTTAATCAATAGTAAAGTATTAGTACTAGAGCATTTTCCATTTTCTACTGTTATTGGAAAAAGAAAATTTATGCCTGCTTTATGTAGACTTTAATTCTTATACAACCTTACCTACTGAATATAGGGATTTACATCCTTTTGAAAGCTGTTTCTTATACTCTTTTACACACATTATTCCTATGAGGATAATAGCTGTCTCAGAGGCAGTCTATTTTATAAATAATTTAGATTCCAATTTTCTTAGTATCAAGAAATGTTGTAATTGTTGGCCAGCTTGTACAATTTCCAACACGTTAAAGGTTTATTAAATACCTACTATGTGGAAAGTGCTAGGGATACAATTATTAAAAAGAAAAAGTCCCTGTCCTCAAGGAGCTTCAATATAAAGGTGCAGACCACAGGCAAAAGGAGGAAGGAAAACAAAGAGTGGGAGAACATCAAGGAGAAATCCAGCACTGGGCTATCTTATTCTATGGAACTGAAACCAAGCCGAGCAGCAGATACAAAGGGAAGTCAGTTGAAAGTTCAATTTTTGTCCTCTATGAAGGAAGACAGTAGGAAGACTTTGGTACTGCTTTCTCTAACCCTTTTATCAGAGGGGAAAAAAGGCCAAGAGAAGTAGTGTCAATCAAGGTTTAGTTAGTAGCATGGTGGTGAATTTATAAGTGATGAGAAATGATGATTAGAAATGATGGGAGGGGCATCTTGTTCTTTGAAGATGGAACTAGGCAACAGCAGATGCAAAGCAGATTTGATCTTAACTCTATTTCTTTCGAATATAAATTGAGTTAAGAAGGACATTTCTGTTTCTCTCCATTAACACAGCAACTATTCTTGTTTGGGACCTTGTCATCATTTATCTGGATTATTCCTGACAAAAAAGAGTGCAACTAAATCACGCTAAAAATATCAGAGTATAAATATTAATCTTTAAAAGAATATTTTCATATATGTGAGTGTGTTCCTCATAGTTATTATTTTTGGAGGGGTCATGGTCAATGTTTTGTGCCAGCTTTTCTTTCTATTTCTGCTTCTAAAACTAATTAAGTCTGTATGACTGAGTGATATCAATTGATAATGGCAGAGGAGCATACTGGTGGCTTCTCCTCAGCTTTAGCATTAGGAACCCTTCCACATTCCTTAGAACCCAGAGGTACCAATGGTCTGTCAATTAAAACGGAGTTGGGGAGACTAACTCCAAACATGTGTGTGTGAAACATGCAAAGCAAGTGTCATAATTCAAGGTTACTGGTTAGAGTAATATATGGGATATTGGAGGTACAGAATAAGAATGGTACAAGGTAATCTGTGATATAGGCAAAGGGCAAAGGCAAATAATAACTCATAGAAATTTAGAGAAATGATTACTTTCTGCTTAATTTAGGTCTAGGATAATCCCAGAGATGTTTTAGAGATGACTCCGAAATTAGACCCTGGAAGAAATAAAGATTTACATGCTTAATCTTGTTTTCATCATAATGCCCAGTTATTTGTACCTTGGGTGCAAAATCTCCTCAAGCTCCTTTACTGACATGATCTTTTCAAAGATAGACTTTGTAAGCCTTGTTGTTCAGTTTGTAGTTTTAGAAAAGAGGAAGTGAGGTGATAACATCCTTATACTCTGATGTTTTATTTGTCTATATCAAGAAAACTCCTAGCTTCCTCATTCTAAGTCCTTAACCTGTTCATGTATGGTTTCCTCCCCTCTTCTGTATAACTGCTTTCTAAATGTTTCTATTTTTAAAAGTGTGCCTTAGTGTTTTTCCTATATCTGAATTCAAAATAAAAATGAGAGAAAACTATTTTACTAACTCCTAGATAGATCTCTCTAATTCCACAAGCTACTGTTTTATTAAGTGAGTCAATGAATTGTGAATTTATATAGATTTTATGCTTTTATTCTCAGAAGTGCTTTTTGCTTAGTTTACTTACACGTACTTCCCAATGCTTTATAAACAGATATTTTAAAAAAGAGATTTCACAACAGATTTCAAGATTCAGTGTGGATTCATCACAATTTTCCAAATACATCTTGAGCCACCATCCACACTTTTTCTTCCAACACACTAAATAGTAAGCATAAAACAAATAGCAAAACATTTAATTACAACATAAAATTCTCCTTACTTCTCTACCAATACATAAAAGTATCTGAGTGCTCACAGACTCCCATGACAGGAAGAATATATCCCAGAGAGCTTCAGTGAGAAGCAGTTACCATATCCCTTGAACTAGTCCTATGACTTTCTCCAAGTAACCAGCTGAGCTTCTTTGCTTCACCTCCATCACTCAGCATCTGTTACTCTGTTCCATTTTCTAGAACTGGCTTCTGCTTCAGTGATGTCCTCTTCCTCAAAGGAAATACTGTCTCTCTTTTATGAGACAATCATAGCCAACATGCCCAGATGCTAGTTATCACATTTTCAGCTCTGACCTCCAGTTATCTGTTGAGAAACATTACCTATTTTACTTGTCCCTTTCAACAACAAACACAACAGTCTCCAGCCTGTGTCCCTTCTGCTTAGGTTCAAATGAATTAATCCTTTCATTCCTGGTTATATCCCTGGCAGCTAGTTCCTGAGCCACACAGAGTAATTCACTAATCAAGTACTCAGTAAACATATACTTAGCACTAGAAGGAAATAGTTAAGGATACTAAAGTTTGCCCTGAATTCCTTTTGCTAGGATAAAAGTTCATGTTTTTCTTACACAGTCAAAAAATATTATTTTATATCAGGCTAGGGCAGGAGCACTGGAAATGGAAGGATGAAATGTGGGTTCAAATTGCAGGTCTTCTATATTTATGCTATGTGACCTTGAACAGATTACTTCATTTCATTGGACCTTAGTTTCCCCATCTATTAAAAAAGGAGGTTAAATTATATGCTCTCTAATGACCCTTCTGGCTCTGAGCCATATGCCTGCATTTCTTTTTTCTGTTTCAAAAATGATCTCTTTTTGAAAGTATTACTCTTTTTCTCTCCCCAAAGTGAACCTTTTAAAATTACTTGAAGAGAGAAAACATATAGTTTCTAAAGGCACTGAAGTGTAATTCTCTCATATTATTAAATTCTTATGTTTAGGAACTTTCACAGAGTTCTAATAATACCTTGAATATTTCCCCTCTGTAGTTCAAAATTTATCAAGTTAGATTTGACTCAGCAACAGCAATTTTTTCTCACTAAAAATATAGTTGGCCATTCAGTTAAATGCTTTAAAAGTAAAATTACCTAGATACATATTATATAGCAAAATGCATACTACTCAGTATGGTTTTTTCTCTTACCTGGAAAGATTTAACCTTCTATCTTGTACATATATCATGTATCTATTGCAATAGAAGATAACCTAATGCTTTTATGTATTTTATGACTGAGGGTGTAAAAAGTATAATTGTGCACATTAGCATTTCATTTTCTCCAAATGGCTGCCAATTTTAGATCCCTTAGGATTTTATTTAATTTGTGAGTGAAGCTGGAAGTCATTGTGCTTACTCAGATCTCTTCTCTATAACAATACTTTATTTCAGTTATATCCTTACTGGAATGATGCCTTCTGAGGCAAAGATATTAACGATGTACTGTCTTGCCTATGCTACTATCCACTTTTCCCATCATTATGTCTTCTACAATGTTCTCTATGTCTGGAATAAATTAAGAGACTATTTAAACAACACATCTGCCCATTAAAATCTTTGTAGTTTCATATGTGAGTGGCTTTCTTAACCCTGCCCTGTTCTTTCTTCCACAAACCTAGGAAATCCCTCTAAGATCTAACCCAGATGCCACAATCTTCATGAAAACTTCATTGATTCCCCATCTTGGAAACTCTTTTGCCTCCAACTTTTTGTAGAATTTTCTTGAAAACTCTCCTTTATACTTTTTCTACTTTATTGAACAATTTTCCTGAATTCCCATACTAAATTGTGAAATATTCAAAAAGAAGTTCTCTATGTTATTGGTGCTTGCATTTTGAATCCCTCAACATTGTCTTATTAAGACATTAACACAAGAGATTAAGTAATTTGTTCAGGGACACATAGATTTGTGGAAATCTTGTCTCAGACTGTGGTCATCTTATTCCTTTGAGTTCAAATTCAAATTCTTTCTTTTGCAATTGCCTAGATCTTTTGCAGTTTAGAAATACATGACTGAAAGGGGCACCTGACTACATAAGGCTGAAAAGTTGATAGTGGCTATGAGTTTTATTATATCCACTTCATTATTTTGATAGAACTTTGACTCTTTAATATGGGCACATTTCTTCACTCTTTTTTTTTTGCCTTCTCATCCTGCTCTTCCTGTACTGTTCATATATGTGTCTTTCCACATACTCCTTGCAGAGGATTTATCCAATATTCAGGAGACCTTCCTGTGGTTATTTTCCTAGTTTATAAATAACAGTGTAGTATGTAGATTGTCTATCTGTTATCTCTCAATGAATTTGGCAGCCCATGTTCCTTTACAGGCAGAGGTTTCATAAAACATATTTTTAATGCCACTTCTAACATCATTAGTAAGCTATTACTTACACCCATCATACTGTTCTCCTTATTCTTTTGGACCAAGCATAATTATGTTTCACCTTATGTCATGATTTGCAATTATATTACATCACTGAGAACATATTGTTGTTAAAAGATAGACTTTTGCATCAGGAAACCACTTGGCATCACTGAATGCGCTATAGGATTTTCCGAAGGCATACCACCAAGATCTCATTCTATTCAACTTTTAACTCAACTCATTGTATTTTTCCATGTTTACTGTGTAGATACAATGAGATAATATTTGTAAAATGCTTTATAAATACTAAAGTGATATGCAAATGCTAGCTATTGTTATTTTAGTTTTTAATAATAAATTTTATTCAGTGTTTCACTGAAACAGTTTTACCAAGGGAAGCACTGTATTAATAATTCATTTTTTTGTTTTACTATTGACTAATGTGATTAAAGAAGATCTTTCCCACCCATTAATGAGCCCGGGATATTTGTAGGAAGGCCCACACCTTTTGTTAAGTTTCTAATGAAGCACTGGTTCTCAAGGGTTGTGATTCCCTCTGGCTCTAAAAAATGTACAAATACTCTGAGGGTGAAGTTTTACATTGGGACTTAGTTTTTGGAATTAGCTTTGTGTGCTAGAGGAGGCTCTGAGAAGATGTTAAGTTGCCCTCTGGCTTTGAAGACCCAAATGTTGGTGCTTCTCTCTCTGATAATTATGTGTATATGTAATGGTTGGATATGTCTGTTGATTTAGGATGCATATATTGCTTATATCAGACAGTTGGAAGCCATGTCTATTGATCTATATTTCTCTGTATTTTCTCTGAAGTTCAGGGTGCTGACTTTTTCCCCTGAACATGTGCTTGATTAAAATGATTGTTGACCCCTCAAATTGCTTTCCTTTTAGAAAAGCAGATCAAATAACTTGTGATAGCAGCCCCCCTACCTGTGTATTTTGGGGTCCTTGCTTATACAAGCATCAAGCAGGGAGATACGATCAGAACAATCCTATCCAGCGTCATGAAAGACATGCTGGTGAACATCATGTAGAATAGAAATTTCTATGGACATAAATGTTCTGCAAACAACATTATGCTGGAGGCCTCATGATTGTAAAATGCTACTTTAGCAAGATCTTAGATCATTCAAAAGTAATCTACACAAGAAAAACAAAGTGGATGAATCAATCAAAATGAAATGCTAATCCCCTACTACGGACCAGGCACTGTGCTGGTTTAGGGAAGAGATAGAGACAAAAATGCAAAAATGAATGTCTCTACCTTCAAGGAGCTTATAGTCATTGAAGCTTTCTGTAAATATTTTTTTTCAATTATAGCACAGAGTTAGATGGATAACAGATTAAATTAACCAAGTACATGTATCTTGAAGAGACATTATAGAAAAATGTAGTGGATCAAGCATTAGCTTTAGAGTTAGGATGTCCTGAATTTGAATCCTGAAAAAATCACTGTAGAGAGGCCATTTAATATCCCTGAATCATAGTTTCTTCAGGTTTAAAATGAGATCAGACCATCCAGGTGATGCAATGGATACTCCCAGGCCTAAAGTCATCACAATGGGAGTTCACATCAACGTGGTCAAATTATTTCAGCCTATTCACCTGAGTTTCCTCATCTGTAAAATGAGGTAGAGAAAGAAATGGCAAACCACTCCAGTATCTTTGCCAAACAATTAAAACAGTATCAGATTAATAACCCCTCACAGTGCTATTATGAAACTCAAATGAAATATTATACTCGCAAACCTTAAAATTACACATAAATGTTAATTGCTATTATTATGTTACCTTTTTTTCAGTCATTTCAGTTGTTTCCAACTTTTTGTGACCCTATTTGGGATTTCCTTGGCAAAGATACTAGAGTGGTTTGCTATTTCCTTCTCTAACTCATTTTCTAGATGAGAAACTGTGGAAAACAGGGTCAGGGTCACGCAGTAAGTTTCTGAGGCCACATTTGAACTCAAAAAGCTGAGTCTTCCTGACTCCAGGGTCTGCACTCCATCTACTACCCCACCTAACTTTACATTGTTATGTCATATGTGGAATAATTTGAAGGTTTTTGGAATAATTCAAAGTGAAAGATCTTTCCCTACAGATCCACACCTTTTACACACTTTCTTATTTCTGTTGAGGCTAGTCAACTGAGATTATTCACTGGGAACCATTTTCAATTTCTCACCTCACTTACCTTTCATATTTATCAGTTGCCACATCTTGTCAGTTCTCCCTCTTGAACATCTCTCACATCTGTCCCCTACTCCACTTGCACAGTCATCAGCCTAGCTCAGGTCCTCATCACTTCTTACCTGGAGTATTGTAATAGACTATGACTTCTGCCCCTCTCTCTCACCTTCTCCCTTCACCCTGTTGCATCAATAAGACTATGCTCCACAAAGACTGGTGTGACATTTAAAACCCTTCACAACCTTATTCCAACTTGCATTTCTAGATTATGCATTCATTGTGACTCTATATTTTCTCCAATCCAGTCCTTTTGGTCTTCTTGCTGTACCTTACACACACAACATTCCATCTCCCATCTACATGCAGTTTTAAATGCTGTCCCTCTTCAGCTACACCTTTAATATCAACATGCCTGGGGTCCCTCTTCAGCTACACCTTTAATATCAATATGCCTGGGGTCCCTTTTCACCTTCAATATCAGTCCTACATTCCTTCAAAGCTTAGCTCAAGTGCTACAATCTAGTCAAGTATTTTTCTGATTCCCACCCTAGTCCCTTGCTGAGAGAATTTCCCTTAAAAATTAGCTTCTATTCATTTTGTTTCTCCATAAATATGCTGGTGGCCTTCCTGATTTCCTCCTGACCTTGTGAAGTTAACATTGGAGGGCTCTTGTTTTCCATCTCACCTGGCTATGTAATCAGCCCATCTGCTCTCCCTATCATTTCATTTCTTGATGACACTTTTTCCTCCTCTTCCTTTGCAGAATTTCTCATTGGTTAAATGTTACACTCTGCTCACAAACAACATTTACATCTTTGATGACCTTCTGTGTAATAATCATTTTTAATTTTTCAGAGACTGTTGTATTCCATGCCATTCTGCTAGTTTACATCATTAGAATACTGGTATTAAAAAGACGGCGGGCCTTTGTTTTCATGAGAAACTTGGTGTGATTAAAGGAGCTTTAAAATTCCCCAAGTGCATTTCAGCCTGCTCTCGTCATGTTCTGTTTTACTCTTGATCCAAATTGTTTTCCATCTGTGCTGTTTACAAATTTTTATAGACAAGTTTTATAAGTTGAGAGATCAGAGGCCTTCTTCATACCCTTGACCTTTTCTGTATGGATGGACAGGCTAAACTCCTTTGAATGCTTAAAGATCTCTTCTAGAAGCTCTGGAGTGTTCCAGGTCTCAATGCAATTGGCAAAGTGTTATTTGCAAAATAGGGCATCTGCAGGCCTCTTTCTTCAAATTCTACTTTTTACTTGCTTCATCTGGGCAGTTTTTAAAGGAGCTAACTGAGTCAAACATAAATTTTCCTATCCTTGGTCCCTTATTACCTGAAAATGCTTGAAAGTTGTGTAAATATACCCATTATACACATCCTAATAAGGCTTTTAAACAGAAAATTTTGGGTTTAAAGTTAGAGGAAAGGAGAAATATGAGCCAAAAAACCAGGATCCAGAAACTTGATGCACCTTCCAAAGCTCTTCAAATTCACTGGCAGTGTCCAAGCATTGAATGTTAGTAGAAAGTTGTAAGCATGTGACTGGTGATTCATTAAGGAAACATAAATGCTTGAAATAAGTAGATGAAAACAGAATATGTGAATTATTACTATTTGGGTGGTCTAAAGTAGAGGTTCCCAAACTTATTTGGCCTACCACTTCCTTTCAAAATAATTACTCAATGTTCCCCTAGAAATCTATTTTCTTTAATTTTCAACATTTTTTTTGAAATTTGTGGCATCTTAAAATATATATATTTTAAATGAATATATTTTAAATTTAAATTTTAATAATTCATTATAAATTTGTGGGGTTTTTCCTGCATTGAAATTTTGATGATGCAATACTGTTATGTAATTGTATAGTATCCTATTGCAAACAAGTCATTACATGTACATACTCCTGCCTATGCATACCCGACTTCCCAACAACTTGTCTGGCAATACTTGCTTGGTAAGACTTGTTGACACATTTGATCACTGACCAGTTATAACTTGCATGTTGTGTGTTTATTTGGAAAATAATGCAATCACTATGACTTCAACTGTTACACAAGAGATGAAATGTATGAATTTTCAAATTTTTCAATTCAAATTTTCAAAGAAAAAGAAAATTCAAATTTTCTAAATTTTCTTATCTTTTCTTATTTCCTTATACTTCCACTCCCCCTTATTTTTCTCCAATGCCCCGCAATTGCCCTTCAGGCTACTACCACCCCGCATTATTCTAGAACCCCTAGGGAGTGGTATCACCTACTTTTAGAACCTCTAAAGGTAGAGAAACGGGGTGGTTATAGGATCAAATTAATTGAGTTACTGGCAGTATATTGTGTCAATATGGAAAGAGACTGGATTCAGGGCTTCATTTCCTGAGAAGACATGGGCTCTGAAGGAACTTACTGGATTCTGGTCTTATTTCCCATGTCTATGTCTCTTTTTTTTTCTCACTATTACATTTCATACTCCTCATTCTCTGACACCAGAGTTCTGCTTTGCTATTGTGCAGGTGCCCACTGGGATGGAAACCTGCCCTACATCTCAACATTCCAGGCTAGGTTACTATTATCTGCTTCCAGGACTCTCAGATATCTACAACAAAGAAGTAGGAATTATTTGGCATAGGATTAAGATTGGTCCTAGATCCAAGGGCAAGGGGAAACCTAAGTGTTAAATAGCCTGATTGAAGGCATGTGAACACAGGGTCCAGGATGGCTTATTACAAGAAATGTTTTTCTATGAAGTCATTTAGTTCTAAATGTTGCTTAGTTTTTTTCTCCAAACAAACTTAACAGAATACATGGCTGAATAGCCATCAGATATGCAAGACACAATATAGGAAATGGCTTTATGAGCTTCTCTTTCACTACTATAAAACTATAAAATAGAAAATGCTAACAATCTGAGCTGGCGCATTTTCAGTACAAGTGATACTTATAGGTGAACTAATCTCTAAACTCCTTTCCAAATGCAACTATGAAGGACATTGCCAATATTTATAGATATCAAAGTAAATGGCTGTGGCGGGGGGAGGGTAATTGTACACTGATGAAGGGAATTTTCAAGGCAGCCAAAGAAGCATAGCTGATCCCACTGTAATAAACTCCATTTCAAGATTGAATACCACATAATGAAAAGAAAAACCAAGGACAAATTTATGGCTTTTTCAAGAATTTCCTTAGGAAAAAAAAGTGGGTTCCTTATGACTCATTAGCTCAGTACAAACACAGTAAATCATAAATCATCTGTAGGGGTGTGGGTTTCTATAGAAGCAACATAGGCCAGCTGTTTAAACAACATCCGGCATGTGTGGTTCAGTAATTCGACTTTTTAATGCTGTCTGTGAAGTCATTTACACTTGCAGTAGCAGGATGTGCTTGTGTAGGGAAAGACAAGTTACCTCTGGGATTTATACTATGCTGAAGTTTATTCTTTCAGCTTCAGGTGAAGATCCCAGGAAAATTAATGTCTCAGAATTGGATTTAGTGGCTTTTCCTGTGGTATTCTCAAAAATGTGCTCACTCATAATAATTTTCCTGTATCATTTGTTGTGGGTTTTATGTAGGTGTTGATTCATTCCCAACATTTGCCTCAGTGTTTTTTTTAATCCTCTGGATTTCTATAGGGTCCCTGTAGAGAATTTCTAGCTTTAATGGAGTATTTTTTTTCTTTATAATTTTAGCAACAACTTGAAACATCAAAAAGAAGGGAAAGCTAGGAATCAATTCTCTTGTTCACCTGACCTCCCATCGTCAAAAAGCATAATCTTTAATAGCAGTAGGAGAAAGATGATTGGTTGTTGCAAGATATGGTTGTTGCAGTATAGCAACTGTTGGTTTTAAATTCAAGTCTTGGAATTCATAGGAAACTTAGAATATCTTAAAGGAACTTTCTACCTTCCTAAAAGCAATCCATCCTGCTCTTCTCATCCTGATCAATTTTGAGACCACTTTGTCCACCTGAACTGTTACTCCCAGATGTTGTCTATCTGTACTCTTGTTCGGTAGTTATGCACAAACTTGCCTGAGTTGTCCATCAAAATGATGCCATAATCTGAGCAATAGATACTCTTCATCCCTCTTGGTCCTCCTTATGTGGATGGTGAGGCCAGACTTCTTTGAGTGACTATAGATCTTTCCTGAGAGAATCAGAATTGTTCTAGGGTCTAACAATGTCTATACAGATAAAAAATACTGTGTGTGTGTGTGTGTGTGTGTGTGTGTGTGTGTGTGTATGTATCTCTTGAATTCACTTTCAAAACTGGCTCTCTCACCTCAGCCTATTCTGACACTAGAAGAATTGGATTCTCAGGAAAAGACCACCAACAGGGGGCTGTAGTAAGAACACTCTCAGTGGACCCTCCTATTGTCAAAGAGGAGTAAATTTATCCTAGATTTAAAGGGAAAAATACTAACCTTTAGATTACTGCAAATATATAAAAGGATGCCCTGAAAGATAGTAGGTTTCCCCTCACTAGAGGTTTTGAATCAGAGATTGGAATTACTACTTAGTGGATAGGTTGAAGAAACCCTGTTTGGTCAGGTCCAGGTTGGATTTGATTATCTCTGGGCTTCTTTTCAATTCCAAGATATGGTTATTCTTGGAGAATTGATATCAGGGATTGGGGATAAAAGTCCTTCTAAATTCTCCCGAGGAGATCCATTGTTACTTCTCATAACATAACTGTCAGAATTTACTAAATAATGCTTCAAAACAGGAAAGGATAAACTTAATTTAATTCAACATTTATTATGCATAAATGATATGTAAGGTATTCTATTGTAGAAGATACTGTTTAGGTGGGTGGGGTAGAAGAATGATGGAAACACAGTCGTTGACCTCAGAGAAGCAGAGAGATGTAGAAGGGCAGCACTGAGTTATGGAAAGTGCCCTGGATGTGAAGTGAGAAGATCTGAATTTGACTTCTGACACCTGTTCCTACTAGTTCTGTGGTTGAGAGCAACTCTCTTAACATCTCTAAGTCTTCACTTCCTTTTCTATTAAACAAAGAGGGTAGTACGTGCTCTACATATCCTCATACAACTTTTATGATGAAAATGTCGCTTATATCTTAAAGTATCTTACAAATTTGAATTGTTAGGGTTACTGTGATTATTTCTGGAGGAATATTATGGTACAGTAAAAAGAACATTAGGTCAAAAGAGAAGTACTCAAATTTTAGCTCTGACACATTAACAATGTAAAACTAGGAAAGTAATTTTATTCAAATAGCTAAGGAAGTATTTCTCAAATACCATCTATTATACTAGAAACACAAAAATAAAATGTTACTTTAAGAAGCTTGTATTTGGGGGAAGTCTATACAAGCAGAAGAATAAATGTAAAAAATATACACAGTGAATACCAGAAATAATCATAGTATAAGGTTGATTGTTGCCGATTTACTTTGCTTCTAAATTCTTCCCTTTTCCAAATATCTGAAAAATAAGTGGTCCCATGTTCTCCTAATCAGCTTTTGATATCACCTTTAATGTGTAAATCATGTATTCATTTTGCTCTTATCTTGATATAAAATGTGAGAAGTGGATCTATACTTAGTTTCTGCTATACTGTTTTCCAGTTTTCCCAGTAGTTTTTGTCAAATAATGAGTTTTTGTTCCAAAAGCTTGGAACTTTTGGATTTATTGTATACCAGATATCTGTGGTCATTTACCATTGTAATATGTGCCTTATCTAGTTCACTCATCTACCACTCTATTTCTTAGCCTGTACCAGCTTGTTTCGATAATTACCAACTTATTTTGTGATCTGGTGTGGTTAGATCATCAATCCACATTTTTTCATTGATTCATAAAAAAGTGAATTTAATTTAAAATGGGGAGCAAACTTTCATAGTAAATGGTGAAAATTTTTAAAATGAAATGACAGAGATTATAAACTTATTCAATATAGTATTGGGGGAAATGAATCAAGCATTGCTATTTATGGCACTTTTTTTTTTAAAGAGTAACACTACACCTTAGACATAGAAATCACAGTCATAAACAAGTCAAAATATTTGAGAACTTAACTAATCTTCATAAGGACTTGTATTAGTTTTCTAATACTAAAATCATTTTTAAGAAATACCTGTTGCCTATCAGTGAGAGATTGACTGAAAAAAAGACTTTGACAATAAAACTAAGAGTTAGTAAAGAAGGAGGCTAATGTTCATCCAGGATTTCTGTTGGGGCAATCATTTTCAAAGTGATCAATTCTTTAATGAAGATTTTCTTATGACAATTTTTGTTTCCCTAATGGAAGCAGCATGATGCACTGGATACTGAGCTGGCCTTGAAATCAGGGGAAGTCAGGTTCAAAGCCTGCCTACAACAAGTCCTGTGAAAACCACTTAACTCCTCAATGATAAAGTCAACTCTCTAAGACTAAATTATAGAAGAACTGCTGATCTTCATGGGTAACAGGAGTGTACTCACTGAATTTGTTCCTACACCAATGAAATCACAAGTGCAAAACAACAAACCAAGAACCACTACAAATAGAACTTTGAGGATGAACGTAATGACAATTCAGAAAATAATGGCCTCCTATGAAATATAGTTTGGTATAGAGCTAATGACTGGGGGGAAAAGAAAAGATGTTTTGGAGTTGAAGACACCTGAGCTGAGTTTTGAAGAAAACTAGAGATTTCAGACCATTTCGGTCATGGAGAACAACCTGTTCAAATAGTAAAAGACAGGAGATTCAATATTGGATACAGGGGCTGGAATATAGTGGCTGAAGGCAATTAGCCTTATCAGAGAGGTTGGAGCCAGATAATGAGGGACTTTAAATGCGTACTGAAGGAATGTGAAGTGAATATTAGAGTTATTAGGGACCCACTAAAACCTTTGGAGGAGAGTGACCTAGTCATACCTCCTGCTTTAGAAATATCCATTTGACACCTCTATGAAGGATAGATTGTAGTAGAGATTGGATCCAGGGAGATCAATTGATAGGCCATTGTAATTGTCCAGGTGAAAAGTAATGAGGACCTGAATTAGAATAGTGCCCATGTTAGTGAGAAGACAAGCGGTAATGCAAGAGACATGAAATTTGAATCAGTAAAACTTGTCAAGTAATGGAATATTGGCACTAAATGAGAATAAAGGGGGAGAGCGTAATTCTTAGTTTATAAATCTGTGTAACTATCCCCAATAAAACTAGGGAAATGGTGGCACCATTGACAGACACAAGAAAGTAAGAATAAAAGGCAACTTTATAGAAAAAACAAGATGAGTATTGTTTCATGTATGCAGACTCTTTGGACTTGAATTTCTTTATCTATAAAATGTACCCTATAACATCTGTGACATCTTGCACACAGGGTTATTGTGAGGAGTGATTTTGAACATTGTGAAATCATTCAGTCAAAAAACACAGAGTCTTTACTATTTGTTCAGGTAAATATGTTATAGAAATATGGGTTGTTAAAGCTATGATGATGTTTATCCTGGCCCTTTATCTCCCCTCAGCTCTGTGGCAGTGATTTAAACCTACAGTGGTTTCCTAAAAATCACAGAAAAACAATGGGAATTATATCATGTCCCTACATAAAGAATGAAGAAATGGTCACATTTCAAATACATTTCAAGTACAAGGTAACTGGAATAGATGCACCCCATGCATACCCTTGCATTTAAAGATATGGAGAAGATGGGTTTGCTAGCATGGGAGATATTAGTCTTGATAGAAGCATAAGTGTTAGAGGTGAGGATGCAGCTTAGGAAAGACAGGCCCATAATGGATATTAGCAAAGACAGAGAGCAAAATGTATACACAGCCAACTGTGAAATATTCCCGGAAAATAGAAAATAGAAGACATGACAGAGCATCTCCTCCTTGGATATAGACCTGGCAGGGATCTTGGAGGGCCCATACCCAGTCTTCCTCCTTTTATAGAAAAACATTCAGTGAAACTTGCCCAGAGTCATATAGGTGAGAAGTAAAAGCTATGATCTACCAAGGAAATATAATAGTGAGTGTTCACACAAAGGATGAAAATCACAGAAAATAATGTGTCAATGAAGAACAGTTTACAGGATTTGTCAGGGACAACAAATATTTGAAGACCATCCTTTCTTGTCTTGTAGAGGACATTTGTTCCCCTCTCAGACTAGCCATTGGGCTTCCTTCTGCTTTCCACCTACCTGTATAACCAAGTAGATACTTGCTGACTCACACTAGTGGTCTAATATAGAGAGGTAATTACTAAATTCCTTGTAATGTTAATTATGTTAATGAGAGTAAAGATGTTCCCCACCCATTAATGGTCCTGCCCATTAAGTGAAGCTTGATCAAGGGAGATTTGTTTTGTAGGAAGGCCCACACCTTTTGTTAATTCCTAATGAGGCTTTGGTTCTCAAAGGTTATGATGCCCTCTGGATCTGAAAAGTGTATATATACTCTGAGGTAAAGTTCTGTTTGGGGGCTTACTCATTGGATGTTTTTGTTTGGTCAGATAAGTAGCCCCTGGTACTACTCATCCGGTAGCATGATGGGTAGCTGCTAAGGAGCCCCCAGCTTTGGAAACCATGATGTTGATTATTCTCTCTCTGGTAACTGTGTATATATGGAATGATCAGACAGTTGGATCTGTCTGTTGATCTGTGATGCATGTATTGCTTCTGGTCAGACAGTTGGGAAGCCCTGTCTGTTGGTTTTTATTTCTCTGTTTGTATTTTCTCTGAAGTACAGAGTGGTGACTTTTTTCCATGAACTAAGTGAATGATATATGTGCTTGATTAAAGTAGATTGTTGGCCACTTAAAAGTTGCCTTTCCTTTTAGAAAAGTAGATATAAGAACCTGTAAAACAGGCCCTTCTGTGTATGCTGGGTTCTTTGCTGATGCATTCCTTTCTAGGCTAAACTTGATGCTAGACAGATATGTCAGTCATAAATTGAATCTAATTTGTAAGTATGCATTTCTATGTTCTTTTGACTATTTAAGACCTCCTTTCTTCCTCTTCTTCCTCCTTCCTCCTTCCTCCTTCTTCAAGAAACCTAATACAAATACAAAACAATTCTGGCTCAGTGAACCAAGATGAGTTTCAAGGGCAAAGAAATTAGAGTTTTCTTCTAGCTATGCTACTGTCTGAAGCTGAGTACACATGGACCACACCAGAAATCAATTAACTAAATAATGAAATAAGTAGTATTTGCAATTCAATTAAACAAATGTTTATTAAGCTTCTACTATGTCGTAATTTATGGGAATACAAAGATGAATAAGATACACAGAAAGGAAACTTTAAAATGAGCAATAAAAATATAATTTGATTAGAGGATAAAATATTAGAAGTGTTTCATCAACAATGTGGAATAACTAGCCATTCTGTTGATTACCTTCATATGCAAATAGGACCCACTCAGTCTTCTGCTTGGTCTTTTTCTACCAATGATGCTGTTCCATTTTTTCTTAATTTCTTAAATGTTTGCTTAACAGTAGGCCAGGCTTCAACTCTACGCAGTATGGGATTAATGGTGCTATGAAAAAAAATTCAATATATTCAAAGCTTCATTCTCAATATACTCTGATAATATAACATTGAGTTAAAACTCTCTTTCATGCCAGATGCTTCCAAATAAGAGGTTTTAAATGTGATTCTCTGAAGCTGAATATACTCATTTCCTAGAAAGTCTACTTTTTCACTGCAGAAAGGTGACAAAGAACTCAAGGTCTAAATTCTGACTATAACCTTACAATGCATTCTTCTTCTATTTCTAGGCTTTCAAGCCTGCCAAAACATTTAGATTTATTGTACCTTTTCTCTCCACAACTCCATTTATTCATTGACAGCTGCATTTTAAGATATTTCTTTTGTGGTTCTGCTTTTTCATTATTTAAAGACTGGAATGGAATCCCAGAGGACCTGGAATCGAGTCCCAGCTCTCTTATTAACTAGCTATTTAACCTTGACCAAGTCATTTCATCTTTGAGACAAAGTTTCCTTATCCAGAAAGGGCGGGGGAGTGCAACATGACCTGTTAGGTTTCTTCTAGTTTTAATGTCCTACAAACCCTACATTTGTATGAAATCATCCAAAGATCTATTGTCATGCCCAGGGTCTAATCATAGCAACTATGCATAATATTTACCTTATGACTAAATGTGTCTGCTTTGACCTACCAGGCAGAATTTATATGTCTTAATTAACAGGAAAATTTTTTAGGTTTTGATCAAGCAGGACTGTGATATCTGTGATTGCTTATGCAACAAACAGGAACTGTTGATGTTATTTTCTGTAAATACTATATTCTTAAAAGTTTTATTTTACACCATGCACCTTGTGTACTATACTTGAGAAATCAACTTGTGTTGATGGTCTTTGACTTTGCATAACTTTGCACCTATTCTTCCACATAACCCTAACCTAGAATTGAATCCTGGCTTATTTTAAGTAAATAGAATAAAGTCAAAAAAATCTACCTAGTGACCCTGTCTGATGACAAATGCAGCATTCTGTCCTCAAAGTACATTTTGCTTTTCAAAACATAAAAAAATGAAACTGAACTGAGAGCAAAGTTGTTCATTGAAACAACATTTAGAACACAGGTGGAATCTCTGTTGCACATGTCTACACAGAATAGTTCTTTATGTTTTTCTGCCATTATGTGCCTGGAATTTGAACTACAGAAATAGTTCATTTTTATGTGATTACAAAAGATTCTGTAATTTGGAAGATATATAATTTCACGAATGTGGGTATTCCTTGTATTACTACAGAAAGCAGTTCCTCCATACCTAAGTAGACATTTTCATGAAGAATTTTTACAACCATTTTTTAAATTTACCTAATGGGAAACCCTCTAGTGATGTCTCCAAATTTTACTAGGCTGGTCCATACAGG
Organism: Potorous gilbertii; assembly: GCA_028658325.1. NCBI lineage: Eukaryota > Metazoa > Chordata > Mammalia > Diprotodontia > Potoroidae > Potorous > Potorous gilbertii. The sequence goes on from CM053771.1 coordinate 429,852,154, forward strand.
ACAAGCGCCCCTGCTGTGGCAAAGCCTTTCCAACTTGTTATCATTTAAGAAAAAATGGAACAGCATCATTGGTAGAAAAAGACCAAGCAGAAGACTGAGTGGGTCATCTATCAGAGGTTTATTTCTGCAGGAATAAACTGGGAACCCAGAGTCACTGGTACGTTATTAGGAGATATCAGATATCTCCTAATTAGGAAATATCAGATATCTGTCCATGAAATTGTCAGTCTCTGTAAGGAAAACCTTTAACTTCATAGTTTTTGCAATGCAGTTTGGGAGAAGGAAGTTCATCTGAACCTTGTCTTATTAGCAAATAGTAAGTACCCATTATCTGCCCTCAACTCTATGGAGTCACACATTTTCCAATCACTTAAAACCCCCAAGACACAAACCACAGCTATACAGATTCAGGAGCTTAAAGGGAAAAAAAGAATAGAGAGGTCAGTCTGTGAAAGATACTCGCCACCCCTGTTGCTACAATCGATTTGAAGCTTATCACTTTTATATATGCTATAGACAAAGGAACCATCAACTCTTTCATTTCTAGCAAATTTGTGCTGAAAATGTGATTTCTATTAATGTATTAATGCTAAATACATTCTAGTGAAGCACAATGTTGGGATAAGTCATTACAGACCTAAATCAAAACCTCTTTATTGAAAAGTTCTCAAACAGGGAACCTGTAAATGAATACATCATTTAATCATTTAAGTATTAAGTATCTATTATAGATATTTTACTAGGACTGTGAATAAAAGTGCTCAGAAAAAAATAACCTTCTCTCAAGAAGGTTATATTCTAATGGGTAAGACAATCAGAATATTATATAAATATATGCATAGCACAGATGTCAGTTATATGCAAAGTGACAGCAAGGCAGCACAGTGGATCAAGTGCTGGTCCTGAAGTTAAGGAAGACTCCTCTTCTGGAGTTAAATCTGGCCTTACTAGTTGTGTGACTACAGACAATTCACTTACCCTTTTCTGCCTCAGTTTTCTCATCTGTAAAATGAGCTGGAAAAGGAAATGACAAACCATTTTAGTATCTTTACTAAGGAAGCTACAAATGGAATCACAAAGGATGTTACTGAACTAAAAATTAAATATAGTTTAATGTAGGAGAGGGAGTAAAGGAAGACTGAGACTCCATGAGGTAAAGGAAAGAAAGAAGTTCATTTCAGGCATGGGATACAACTAATGTTTGTTGCTGTGTTCATCCTTCATTTTTGAAGACATCAGAAAAATGATGACATGACTTGCACTTGACTTTGTTTTGAGTGAGGGAGGGCTGTGCAAGGTCACCACCCTCACTTTCTCCTCCTGAGCCATCTGGATCCAGTGACTAGATATTCATCAGGATGGCTGGAGATGGCCCAGGAGGCAATGTGAGACCCTAGCCTTTTTAGCCTAGGCCTTTTGACATACTTACTTCATGGGAGGTATCCCCTAGCAAAGAAATATGGAGTATCATGAATGAAGGAGAAAAGTAAGATCGGTTTAGTTGGATGCTAGAATTTGAAATGGAAGAGATATAGATTAAGGATGAGTTTTGTAGGACTTTCAAAGCTCAACATAGGAGTTTAAATGTTCTCCTGAGGGCAATTTGCTAGAAATGAAAGAGTAGATGGTCCTTTTGTCCCTAGAATATATAAAAGTGAGAAGCTTTACATTAGTTTTAGCAAGAGGGAAGAGGAGCAGCTTTCACACTCTATCCTTTTCTTCCTTTAAGTGACTGAAACTTTATGAAAGTTGATTGAGTAGGAATGTAACATGGTCAGATCTGTGTTTCAGAAAGATTACTTTGAAAGTAGTTCATAGGATGGATTGGACTGATGAGTGATTGCAGGCAGGAAGAGCAATTAGGAGAACTTTTTGACAATTTAGGTAAGATATGATGGGAGTGGTAGCCATGTGAGTGGAGAAAAGAGACTAGATGTAAACAATGCTGTGAAATTGTAAAAAGTAAATTTTAGCAACTAAACGATTGATATATATATATATAAAAGAAGAGATAGAGGTGCAAAATAATGCCAACTTTATGAATTGGGACACAGAACACAAGACAATACCTTTTACAACAACAAAAAAAATTTATAATAGAGGTGTCCTGGAGGGTGTGGTTGAGGTATAGAAACAAGTTCAGTTTTGATCATGTTGAGTTTGACATGTTTCTGAGGCCTCCATGTAAAAATGTCCAATACTCAATCAGTGATATAGGACCATATCTTGGAGACACTGTGCCTGGGGACTAAAGAACTATTAGACAAATAGGGAAGAAAAGCTAGGAGAAAAAAATAATGAAAATTGAAAGAGGTGAGGTTATCTATAAGGCAAATATGGTCATTCATTTTAAATGAATTATATAGTTTGGGAAGGAAAATGTCTAGAAAACACCATTAGACTCAACAAGTAGATCCTTGGTAACTTTGGGGAAAGCAGTTTTATTTGACTGATGAGGTTGAAAGCCAGGTTGCAAAGGGTGGAGGAGTTAGAAATAAGGAAATGGACGTTACAAGGCTAGACAACTTTTTCAAGGACTTTGTGTAACAAAGGGAAGAAAGATATGGTAGGGTCAAATGAAAATTTTTCAAGTATATGATCATAAATCTGGAGCTCAAAGAGAAGCAAGAAGCCATTTATGAAAACTCTTCATTTTACATACAAAAAAAGTAAAGATATACTAGAAAGAATTTAGTGTGTAAATGGGACAAGATGCAAGGAACCATTATAGAAAATCAATTGGGATGAGTAATTATGAAAGAGATAAATTAACTATCAACAGAAACAAAAAGGAAAACCATGGAACCACTCCTTAGTCTTCTTTCTTGTTCTTATTTCCTTCCCATCACTCTTTCCCCACCTTTTTTGGTACACATGTAAAAGTGTTTGATATGGAAAGATGCTTGATAAAAGAAAGCAAAGGGGATAAAGTAGGTCTTGATTTCTTTGGATAATTATGTTCAGATTGATCCTTTGACCCTCAGTGTTGGGAGGGATTTTAGACTCCATGTGCTTTCAGGTCTCTTGTTGGGTGAGAGTAAGGTGCCTAGGGCTTGACCCTGCATAGAGAAATTAATAGAATTCTTAGCACAGTAAAATTCCAAGTCACATTACCATGGGAAATACTATTCAGTCCATCAGTCAACAATTATTTATAAATGTATTAATTACCTGCTTTATGCTAGGCATTTTGCGAACACTGGGGATACAAAGAAAGGCAAAAAAAAGCCTTCCTTTCTTTCAAGAAGTATATCATCTAATGGGGTAGATAAACATACAAATTACTGGGTACCGATAAGATCGTACAAATATGCATGTATGTTCATATGTGTATGTATGTACATCAACAGAAGGATAACATTAGCATGAAGGTAGTTTAGGATTGCTTTTCACACAAAGTGAGACTTATTCTGTGACTTAAACAAAGCCAATGAAGCTAGGAGTCAATAATGAGAAGGCAGAAAGTTCTAGACATGGTGAATAGCCAGTGAAAATAAATTAGAAGATAGAGTGACGTGCCAGAAAGAGCAAGGGGGGCGTTGTCATTAGAAGGCAGAGTAGGTGTGAAGTGCAGTGGGAAAGAGATATAAGAAGAGGAAAGACAACTGGAATTAGTGCCAGAAGAAAGAAAAGTCTGCTTACTCTAAGCCCAATTCCAAAAAAAAGAAAGAAAAGGTATCTTAAAATTTTCTTCCAGAGCAATGATATGGGCAGAAAATCTAGCCAGGAATAAAGAGAATGAGGTTAGGGAGGGTCCTCCTTTCTTTTATATCTTCCCAAAATTTAAGTACTCTGGACAGGTTATAGATGCATGAAGAACACCAGTAACTTGAGTTTTCTTTTGTGTCCTTGCCTACTAGATGGGGAAAAAATGATTTTTTTCTTCCTTCTTTGAAAGAGCAAAAATAAAGTCTTAAAATATAAAGTGTCTGTGGTAAAAGTCTGGATTAATTATCAGGGGGTTAAAATGTTAGAATACTTCATCCATAGCAGTTTTAAAGGAAGCCCAAGGGAACAGAAACATAAAATCCTAATTATACATACCTGTTTAGATACTTTTTGGAATTTTGATTAACCCTGCTAACCACCATTGACCTATTCTGTACTAATTTTTAATTACTATTAATATTTTTAATATGAACTAGCCTCACATACTTCAGTTTTCTTCTTTTTTGGATGAAGCACTGCCAGGGTTTCTGCCATTTAAAGCAAAATAATTAACATTTACTTTCCCCTGAATTTAGCAGTTAAGTAATGGTGTGAAAGGTATGAAATTAAAGGAGTAAATATTATATCTTTGTAATCATAAAATGTTAAAGTTGGGAAGAAACCCATTTATTTACTTCCTTAGAAACCATTTATTTACTTCCTTATATTACAAATGAGGAAAGTGATGCCAAAAATTGGGGAGAAATGGTACTCTTTCTGTATCAAAAACAGCCCTAATGATTCCTTAGATTAGAGAATACCAGAAAGTACTAATTTCCACTCTGCTACCTCTCCAGCCTCTATCTCTAAAATTTTCAGTCAGTTCTAAATATATTCAGTAGTAAAGGATAAAGAAAGAAATGAGGAATCAAAAGAGGATGATGGAAAGGAGGAGGAAGAAGAAGGAAGGAAAAGGGAAAAGAAGGAGGAGGAACAAAATCCAACCAACTGTCCATGCCATGAAGAGGAAAGGAGAAATGGCACAATGTTAGGCAACGAAATATATTTTGTTTGCCCTGAGATCATCATGTATGTTCATTCTTCATTGCCGAAGAAGACCATGCCATCAGAGAAATAATGACATGACTTGCACTTGACTTTGTTTTGAGTGGGAGAGGGCTGTGCAGGTCACCAGCCTCACTTCTCCTCCAGAGCCATCTGAATCCAGTGACCAGATATATTCATCAGAATGACTGGAGATGACCCCGGATGAGGCAGTTGGGGTTAAGTGACTTGCCCAAGGTCACACAGCTAGTGAGAGACAAGTGTCTGAAATTTGAACTCAGGTTCTCCTCACTCCTGCACTGGTGCTCTATCCACTGCATGGCTGAGCTGCCCCAAGATGAATCTTCTTGACACTCAGCCCAACACTTTATCCACTGAGCCACCTAGTTGCCCAGTACCAGAGACCTTAGTACAAACAATGAGTGTGGATACAGAATTTTTAAAATTGGAATTGGAAAGTGGAGAGGGAAGAAAGAGGGTAGTCATAATGGAGAGAGAGAGAGAGAGAGAGAGAGAGAGAGAGAGAGAGAGAGAGAGAGAGAGAGAGAAAGAGAGACAGAGACAGAGAGAGACAGAGACAGAGAGAGACAGAGAAAGAGAGAATATAGTCACTCTGTACCCATAATTTCCCAATACCTATTTGGGTCAGAGCTAAAGTGAAGCCTTATTACTGGATGTCCCCTTATCCTTGATCCCTTGAAATGACAATTTTATCCACAATTTCTAAAGAAAAATCATAAAATGGGCAGCTTCCACAGTATTGTCACTCCCATGAATGATTTATATCCTGGAAGGAGAGCCCAGTAAACCAAACCATAAGTATCCACATTAAATATACTTGTAGGGTACTGCACTTGTAGACAGGAAAACCTAGTTTCAAATCCTGCCTCAGTTACATAATAACTCTGCAACCCTGGTAAAATGACTCAAGTTATGTGTGACTCAGTTTACTAAACTATAAAATTGAAAAAATAATGCCTAAACCTTCAAGGGAATGTTTCTTGCAAAAAAAATGCGCAGGATAAAAGACAAAATTAGTAGGCACTTAACAGAAGCAGAAGAGATTAAGAGAAGGTGACAAGAATATACAGAAGTATGCAAGAAAAATGTTAACCTCTCCTATGACCACAATGGGAGCCAGATATTCTGAAGAAAGAAGTCAAGGGGGCCTTGGGAAGCATCACTAACAATAAGGTTAGTGGAGGTTGTGGAATTCCAACTGAGCTATTTAAAATCCTAAATATGATGCTTCTAAAATGTTGCCTTCAATATACCAACAAATTTGGAAAACTCGGTAGAGGCTCCTGTATTGGAAACAGTTCACATATCAATTATAATTACCAACCAATTGTGTTCACTTTACATGTCAGCAAGATTATACTTGAGATTTTGCAAGCTACACTTCAGCTAAAAAATGAGTTGTGCTAGCTGCCCGCTAAGAGATCTCTTCTAATTCTAAATATTTAACCTGATGAAAATAATAGCTAATAATAGTTAACATCTACATAATGTATTCCATGTGCCAGACATTGTGCTATATACTTTACATATATTATTTTATTCAAGCATTACCCTGCCATAGATGCTATATATGGCTTAGATGATATAGTAGATGCTATAATTATGCTTATTTTTTAAGTAGTATTTTTTCCTAATTTCATATCAAGATGATTTTTAGCATTCCTTTTTACAAGATTTTGAGTTAGAAATTTTTCTCACTCCCTATCTCCTTTCTCCTCTTCCAAAGAAGTTAGGCTATTTGATATAGATTATACATGTGCTATCATGTAAAACTTATTTCCATATTAGTCACAGTTGTGAAGGAAGAAACAGACCAAAAGGGGAAAAATATGAAAAAATAAAGTAAGTGAAAAAATATAGACTCTTCATTCAGAGTCCATCAGTTCTTTATCTAGATGTGGATAGTTTTTCCTTCATGAGTCCTTTGTACTTACTGAGGAGAGCTGAGTTGTTCATAGTTGATTAACACACAATGCTTTCCTGGTTCTGATCATTTCACTTTGCATCAGTTTGCATGAGTCTTTCCAAGTTTTTCTGAAATCTGCCTGTTCATGCTATTCCATTACATTTATATTCCACAGTTTGTTCAGTCTGTCCCTAACTGATGGGCATCCCTTCACTATAATTATACTAAAACAAGTATAATCTGTAAAACAACAGATGAGGAAGCTGAGATAAAAAGAATCAAGTGATTTGCCCAAGGTCACATGGCTAATAAGTGTCTGAAGCTAGATTTGAACTCATATCTTCCTAACTTTAGTCCCTGTGCTTTATCCACTGTACCACCTATCTACACCCAAATAATGACAAAATAAATTACAGTATGAGAGGCAGCATGATAGAATGAGAGACCACTGGATTTGTCATGGAGAAGAGCAAGTATAGGAAAAAATTACTAAATATGATTTTAGGAACATTCTCTTTGAGATACTGGAATGGGGAGCAGGTGTGCAATCAGGTATAGATATGTAACAGACAGTTGAAAATGAGGATCTAGAACTTGAAGGAAAGGGTAGGTTGGAGAAGTAAATTTGAAAATCAACTTTGCAGAGATGATCATTGAAATTGGAAATATGTAAGCCCATGAAAAAGAGCACAGAAAATAGAAAAGGCCTAAGGAAAGAAAGAAATCTATGGGAATTTTTCATTTACAGAGCAAAACAAAGGGGAGATTGAGAAGAATGTGTTAATAAGGTGGGAAAACCAGGAAATTCTAATGTCAGGTGGGGATCAAGGAGAATGACTCATGGATAGATTATCCATTAGATTTGGTGATCTGGAGGCTCTTACTGACTTTTAAGAAAGGAGTTTTAATAAAGTGGAGAAGATGAAAGCCAGATTACATGAGACTATATAACTTGCCACTTGTTTTACAGACTTATGTAAACATCATTAAGTGATTATGACACCCATCTCCCCCTTTTCTACTTCTTTGTACTTACCAGAAATCCTATGTACACTCAAAGCAAGAATCAAATAATATTTTAAAATGATATTTTAGAATATTTTTAACCCCCTCTGAATATTTCTTTGTAGAAAATAATTAAAGCCATCTCAATATAAGCCAAAATGTTTCCTTCTGTTTTCTACTCTGATGCCACACTGTGATATTTGCTTGAAATAAGGTTGAACTGAATAACTGTGTTGCCTTTGAGACTAATTAGTTCTCTATGGGGTTATTTTGAGAGGAAGTATAATAAAAAAGATCACTGGGATTTAGAGGCAGAGGACTGAGAACGATTTGACAAGAATTCCTAAGGAAAAGGTCGGGATATTTTGATGCCATTGAAAACCTGGCTCTAAATCCTGACTGTCTTTTACTCCCTGCATGGATTTAAACAAGTCATTTCACTTCTCTAGGTGTTATAGATGGATGGATGGATAGATAGATAAATAGATAGGTGGATGAATGGGTAGATATAGATATGGCTCTCTATATATAGATATATAGGCATTGAACAGGAAAATTCCTAAGATTTAGTTGTGTCTTGTACCATGTGTGAAGTGCTTTCTATCTCTTACCTGCCATTAGCTCTTCTTCTCTTGGGCATCTCAGTTGCTGCTTGATGGGCATAACTCCAGGGTATTCAAGGATGTTTATAACTGACCCAAACCTTACAATCCTATGCACCAATGCAAGTATTTCATGGAACTGCTTTTGTAATAATCTGCTTAGCCCACAAGTTCTGGATTCCCACCTAAACTCAACTAAGTTTAAAATCTGTTTCCTCTTCTCAAAGATGGTCACAAAAATTGCCTTTCATCAGTCTCTCTGTTTACAAAATGGAACTATAAAAGGTCAAGCAAATATTTGGTATCACATATCCACTATCTTATTCCTTTTGAGAGACTGCAGATAAGAAAAAAAAAGCTGAGCATTGGTACCTATGAGTTGGAAAGGTCAGATATGCCTGTCTGCTGCATATCTGTGCCATGACTTGTATTCCAACAAGATTGTGAACTCAAAGTGTCCAAACTTCTCTAAGCTGCATCTCCCTTTCCAATCTTCCTGTTTTTACCTTAGTATGGGCACTCATCAAACCTTTCATGTCTAATACTTTGGTGTTGACTCAACTCTCTCTTTTGCACATTTCTGACATGAAACTAGTGGCCAAGTCCTGTTATTTCTATATCTGTGTTGTCTTCCACATCCATCCCCTCATCTTCACCCCACTGTCACTACCCTATTGCCTAGCAGCTGCCTAGGTACTAAAATGGCATTTTAAAAGATCTCCCTGCAGTGGTATGCTTGTAAATATTTAACAACTATCTTTTTAAAAAGTATGCAGTAATAATTGTTGTCATTTAGTCAATTAGTCATGTCCAATTCTCTGTGACTCCATTGAGGATTTTCTTGGCAAATATACTTGAGTTGTTTATCCTTTCCTTCTGCAGTTCTTTTTACAGATGACTTGCCCAGTGTCACACAGCATACTATTCAACTTATTCTACATTATTTACATTTTTCTCATCACATTTTTTATGCGTAGCCAACCAACCAACAACAACCAGATAACTGAATGCCCAAGTTATAGAGTTTATCAATTTCCAAGGCAGAAATGTTAGCCCCAGGACACCACTGTCTTTCTGCCAGTAATCTTTTTTCATTATAACCCATTTTTGAAAGGTATGCAAAGCTCTCTACAAATTAAATCATTTAACTTTTCTGTTTTTATTTTATATTACTGCTCTCTATACACTATTTTATGTTTTTTACTTATCTAGATTCTATTGTGTTTTTTCTCTATCACAAGTAAACAAAAATTTTTGACATATTTTTTTTTAAATTTAGAGTTATCTATTCTCTTTTTCTCCCATTTCTCCCCCATCTTTATGAAGTCAAGGGATTTTATACAGATTATATGTACAGTCATGCAAAGTATTTACAAATTAGTCATGTTGTAATAGAAGACACAGACCAAAAATCAAGAATAAAAAAGTAGAAAAAAATATGCTTCAGTCTACATTCAAATTGGAGGTGGATATATCATTTTTATCATAAATCCTCTGGAATTATCTTAGTTCATAGTATTGCTGAGAAGAGCTAAAACATTCATACTCAATCATAGTATTGCTGTAATTGTGTACAATGTTCCCCTGATTCTGATAATTGCATTTTGCATTAGTTCATATAAGTCTTCTCAGGTTTTTCTCAAGCTATCCTTCTTGTCATTTCTTAGGACACAATAGCTTTTCGTCACAATTATATACCACAACTTTTTCACTCCTTCCCCAATTGATGGGCTTTTCCTCAGTTTTCAATAATTGGCCACCACTAAAAGAGCCACTTCAAATATTTTTGTACATATATGTCCTTGCCCCTTTTTTTTGCTCACTTCTCCTTATAGATCAGATAGTAGTTTTGATGTTTTAGAAAGTATGCTGAGTTTTATAGCTCTTTGGGCATGATTGCAAATTGCTCTCCAGAGTGGTTGAATCAGTTCACAATAAATAGTTCATTAGTGTTCCAATTATGCCGTATTTTCTCCAGGATTTATAATTTTCCTGTTTTGTCATATTAGCTAATCTGATAGGTATGAAGTGGTAACTCATAGTTGTTTTAATTTGCATTTCCCTGATCAATACTGATTGAGTGCCTTTTTTCATATGAGTAGAGATAGCTTTGATTTCTTCATCTGGGTGGAGTCAAGATGATGGAGTAGAAAGATGAACATATGCTAGCTCTTACTACACAGCCCATAAAATACTTGTAAAGAAGAACTCTCAACAAATTCCAGAGCAGCAGAAGCCACAGAACAAGAGTGAAGGAGATTTCTATCTCAGAGTGACCTGAAAGACTGATGGGAAAGATCTGTCACATTGGATGAGGACCAGAGCCCAGCCCAGTTTTGGTCATGCAGCACCGAAACGAATAGATCCAAGCAGGCTTCAGGGACAGAATCTCCAGTGAGCAGGGTGTCTCCATAACTCTGGCCTCCTCAGGTGGCAGCAGTAGAGGCAGCAGTGGACAGGGCTCCCAAAGCAGGCAGTAACCCACATACATTGTTGAAGGTCTCATCATAAACTCGCTGAGAGAACTGAGCCCTGTATGGTGGCCCTGCCCCAACCTGACCAGCTGATCTTAATCTCACACTGAATAGTGGCCCTGCCCCCACCTAAAGCCCCTGAGGCTTTGGAACAGCTCATCTGAATCTCAGCCTCCAGTGCTGGCTTGGCAGCACTGGAGGCCAGGTGAATGTGGAGAAGAAACTCAGAAGTCAAGTAACTGGCTGGGAAAATGCCCAAAAAAGGGGAAAAAAATAAGACCATAAAAGGTTATTTCTTGGGGAACAGGTGTCTCCCCCCACCCTTTCAGATGAGGAGGAACCAGGCATGCTGTCAGAGGAAGTCAAGACCTCTGCCTCCAGGGCCTCCAAAGGGAACTTAAACTTGTCTTGTCTTGAAAAACAAGTTAGCAGCTTACTAAAGGAGAACCAAAAAATGCTGAGGAAAATAACAGCTTTAAAAACAGGCTAACGTAATTCAAAAAAGAGTTCCAAAAAGTCAACGAGGAGGAGGAGGTATTAAAAAGCAGAATTAGCCAAATGGAGGAGAAGGTTCAAAAGCTCATTGAACAAAATAGTTCTCTGAAAGAGAGAACTGAGTTCAGGGAAATAAATGACTATGAGATAAAGCAAGCAGTTAGAAAACAAAACCAAAAGTTTGAAAAAAATAGATGATAATGTGAAACATCTCATTGGAAAAACAACTGACCTGGGAAATAGATCCAGGAGAAACAATTTAAAAATTATGGGACTACCTGAAAGTCACGATCAAAATAAAAGCCTAGACATAATCCTTCATGAAATTATCAAGGAAAACTGCCCTGATATTCTAGAACCAGAGAACAAAATAAATATTGAAAGAATCCACTGATCACCTCCTGAAAGAGACCCAAAAAGAGAAACTCCTAGAAGTATTGTGGCCAAATTTCAGATCTCCCAGATCAAGGAGAAAATACTGCAAGTGGCTGGAAAGAAACAATTTGAGTATTGTGGAAACACAATCAGGATAAAACAGGATCTGGCAGCTTCTACATTAAGGGATCGAAGGGCTTTGAATAGAATATTCTAGAAGTTGAAGGAACTAGGATTGACACCAAGAATCACCTACCCAGCAAAACTGAGTATAATGCTTCAAGGGAATAAATGGTCATTCAATGACATAGAGGACTTTCATCATTCACATTGAGCAAAAGACCAGATCTGTATAGAAAAATTGACTTTACAATACAAGAATCAAGAAAAGCATGAAAAGGACAAAGGATATGTATCATAAAAGGATTCATTTGGGACATTTCTCAATTTTTGAAAATAATTTGTGAGTATTGCTACTGTTGTTTTGTTTTTTTACGTTCAATAGACTTGTTCTATGAATCCATCAGGACCAACGATTCTATTTTCTTTGGTAATTCCTTTATAACGAAATTTATCTCCTAGCTTGATATTGGGTTATTTAAGATCTTTAACTGGTCTTCTGATAGTTTGGGCATTATATATTATTGAAGGTATTCCTCTATTTTTTGGTGGTTTTAGTATTGTCAGCATATATCTGTATATAATGTCTTGATCACTATTCTTTATTTCTTCTGCTGTTGCTGTGGTTTTTCCTTGTTCATTTTCTATTTCATTGATTCATTTTTCTAATTTCCTTTTTAAAAAATTAGATTAGGTTAAGGGTTTATTAATTTTATGAGTATTTTCAAAAAGCTAGCTTTTAGTTTTACTTAACTATTTCTATGGAATTTTAATTTCTACTATGTCCATTTTACCTCTAAATTTTAACATCTCTTCTTTTGTGATTATTTATCTTTGTTTATTTGTTGGGTCTCTATGTTGTTTTTTTTAACATACATATCCAGTTAGTTTATTTTTCTGCTTTGTTTAACATATATTTGTAAAGACATTTTTAGTTGCATCTCAGAAATTTTGATACGTTTTTTCATCATGATCATTTTATTTCACATTGTTATTGATTGTTTTTAAGATTTTTTGTTTGATTCACTAATTATTTAGGATTTCATTTTCAAGTCTTCATTTTGATTTGTATTTTTTGTTTGTGGTTCCTGAACCAATGACTATTTTAATCATGTCATAGTCTATAAAGGACAGATTAGCTATTTCTGCCTTTTTGTATTTGTTTTTAATACCTCTATGCCTTTGTACATGATCAATTTTTGTAAAAGTTTTTTGCGATACTAGGAAGTATGTATACTTTTACATTACCATTTAGAAGATGCCAAAACTCTTTAACCTCTAAATTTCTCTAGCAATTTTTTCAGTTCCATATTTTACCTTATGATTATCTTTCGTTAGACTTATCTAAAACAGATAGAGGGCTCCCATCATTAGTGTGTTACTATCTATGTCTTCTTGTAACTTGGATTTCCTTTACAAATTTGGAGGCTAAGTCATGTGGAGTGAATAAATATATTATTGAGAGTGATTTCTTCATCTGAAAACTACCTGCTCATAACCTTTGATCATTTGTCTATTGAGGAATGACTTGTATTCTTATAAATTTGACTCTGTTTAGCATATATTAGAAAACTGAAATGCAGGCAGATTTCAGAAAAACCTAGAAAGACTCACATGAACTGATGCTGAGTGAAATGAGTAGAACTGGGAGAAGTAACAGAAATACTGGGCAGTATCCACTGTGATAGACTTCACTCTTCTTAGCAACACATTGATCCAAAATAAACACAAGGGACTCATGAATGAACATGCTATCCACATCCACATTCAGAATCTGAATGAATATCAAGACACTCTATTTTTCTTTCCCATGGTTTTCACTTTTGGTTCTGATTCTTCTTTCACAACATGACTAATGTGGAAATATGTTTAACATGATTATACATATATAATCTAGATCAGATTGTTTACTATCTTGGGGAGGAGGGAGGAGAAAGAAGGAGAGAGAAAACTTTGGAACTCTAAATCTTATAAAATGAATGTTGAAAACTATCTTTACATGTAATTGGAAAAAATAAAATACTATTAAGTAAAGAAAAAAGAAAAATGAGGACTTTATTAGAGAAATTTCTGTAAAAAATTATTAATAGTTTCTTGCTTTCCTTCTAATCTTGGATGCATTGGTGGTGTTTGTGCAAAGTCTTTATAATTGCATGTATTCAAAATTTCTATTTTGTATCCTGTAATGCTCTTTATCTCTTGTTTGGTCATAAATTCTTTCCTTATTCATAAATGTATAGGCAAAGTATTTTATGCTTCCCTGATTTGCTTATGATGTCAATCCCTATGTCTAAATCATGCACTCATTTTGACCTTACCTTGGTATATGGTATAAATATTGTTATATATGTCAAATGACTTTCAAGTTTCCCCAGAAATTTTTGTTAAATATTGATTTTTTTTGCCCCACAAAACTTGGATCTTTAGGTTTTTCCAAACACTAAATTATAATGGTTATTTACTACTGTGTATTGCCTAACTCATCTATTCCAAGGATTCTCCACTCTATTTATTATGCAGTACTAGATACTTTTCTTAATGATTACTACTTTGTAATATGGTTTGAGATATGATATTGGTAAGTCACCTTCTGTCATTGTTTTTGTTGATTCTCTTAATATTCTTGACCTTTTGGTCTCCCAGATGTTATTCATTTGATTGATATGGCACAGAATAAATTAATTTAGGCAGAATTGCCATTTTTATCATATCTGCTTGGCCTATCAATAAACAATTAACATTTCTACAATTATTTATATCTGACATTATTTTGGTGAAAAGGTTTTTTTTGGTTTTTAATTACTTTTGTTTGTTTGTTTTGTAATTGTACTTATATAATTATTGGGATTACCTTGGCAAGTAGATTCCCAAATATTATATATTGCTAAAGCTATTTTAAATGGAATTTCTCTATCTCTTGCTACTGGTTTTATTGGTAATATATACAAATATTGATGATTTATTTTGGTTAGTTTTATATTATATAACATTGCTAAAGTTATAAATTATTTCAACTATTTTTTTTAATTCTCTAGGATTCTCGAAGTATATCATCATTTTATCTGCAAAAGTAATATTTTTTTCATTGCTTATTCTAGTTCCTTCATTTTTTTTCTTGTCTTATTGTCATAGTTATCACTGCTACAACAGTATTGAATAAGGGTGGTGATCAAGGTATCCAGGCAAATCCCTGATCTCATTGGAAAGGTTTCCCCATAAGAGATATGTTCAATGATGGTTTTGGGTAAATACTATTTGCCATTTTAAGGAAAGCTCCATTTATTCTTGTTACTTTCTAGTGTTTTTTAATAGGAATAAGTATCAAATGAGTGTCATTTTCTACATCTTTTGAAATAATCAGATGATATTTGTTGTTTTTATTATTGATATGGTCAATTAGGCTGGTAGTTTTTCTAACATTGAACAAGCCCTGAATTTCTGGTATAAATCCCACCTGGTCGTAGTGTATAACATTTGTGATTTATTGCTATAATTCCTTGCTAGATTATTTTTTAATTTTTGTATCAACATTAGTTAAGGAAATTGGTCTATTGCTTTCATTTATTGTTTTTGCTACTCCTGGTTTATTGTCTAAGGAATTTTGTAGGACTCTTTGCCTATTTTCACAAATAGTTTACATAGTATTGGAATTGATGGTTCTTTAAATGTGTGGTAGAATTCACTAGCAAATATATCTGTTCCTGGGGACCTTTTTTTTGGGAGTTAACCTGTCCAATTTCTTTTTTCTAAGATAGGGTAAATATTTTACTTCTTTTTCTGTTCATCTGGGTAATTTATATACATACACATACAAATATAACACATACATATACACACATGTGTGTGTATGCATAGAGAGAACTAAATATTCACCTATTTTACTTAGATTGCCAGATTTATTGGCATGTAATTGGACAAAATAGCATCTAAAATTACTTTAATTTCATTTTCATAGGGGGGAATTCACTCTTTTCATTTTTGATAATTTGTAATTTGATTTTATGCTTTCTTTTTCTTTAAAATAAAATTAACCGGTGGTTCAACTATTTTATTGTTTGTTGTTTTTTTAATGACAACCAGCTTCTAGATTTATTTATTAGTTCAATGGTTTTCTTACTTTCCATTTTAGTAATCTTTCCTTTACTTCTCAGGGTTTCCAATTTGTTGTTAAATTGGGTATTTTAAATTTGTCCTTTCAAAGTTATAATTTATTGATTTGCTTTCTATTTTATTGATGCAAGTGTTTAGAAATTTAAGTTTTTCCCAAGGTACAGCTTTCACATAAATTTTAGTATGTAGATTCATTGTCATTTTTAATAGAATTATTTATTATTTCTGCGATTTATTCTGTGATCACTCATTCTTTCGGGAGATTTGATTATTTAGTTTATGATTGATTTTTAATCAATGTGCCATGATGTCTTATTCAGTATAATTTTTGTTGCATTACAATCTGAAAAGGATGAATTTAATATTTCTGCTTTTCCACATTTGGTTGTAAGATTTTTATATCTTAATATATAGTCAACTTTTGTGAATACTCCTTATCATGCCATTCCATTCCATTATTGCGTATACTCTTTTTTTATTCCATTCAGTTTTCTCCAGAGGTCTATTATATCTAACTTTTGTAAAATTCTATTTATGTCCTTAACTTCTTTCTTGTTTATTTTAAAATTAGAGATATCTAGTTCTGAGAAGAAAAAAAATGAGTTTCCTCACTAGGATAATTCTATTATTTTCTCTTGTAACTCATTTAACATTTCCTTTAAAAATTTGGATGCTATGCCATTTGGCAAATATGCTTAATATAGATATTTCTCATCATCTATGGTACTTGTCATCATAGTTTATCTGCTTATCACTTTTAATTAGATGTATTTTTGCTTTCTCTTTGTCTAAAATCATGATTATCACCCCTTTTTTAAATCTTAGTTGAAATAAAATCGATTATGCACCAGGTCCTAAATTGTATTCTACCTATATCTCTCTGTTTCAAGTGTAGCAGAACACTTGAACATTTTTAAACAATGTAGTGTTTTCCTTCTGGTTCCTATTACATTCTGCTCCCCTCTTTCTTTTTATTGGTGAATTCATTCTTTTCACATTGACATTTATGATTACTATCATAAATCTCTCTCAATTCTGTTCTACTTCTCAAAAAGTCTGTTTTGGCTCCGGCCACAACCAAATTTAATTCACCCTCCGTTCTATTAACCTCCTCCCCATTTGCTTTGCTCCTTCATCTTTCACTTTCCCATAGGGTAAGTTATATTTCTATACCCAGTTGAGAATCAATGTTATTCTCTCTTTTAGCTAGTTCTGATAAAAGTAAGGTTGAAGCATTGTCTGTCATCCTTCCCATCCCAACTTTCCTTTCCATTGTAACATCTCTTCCTTTGTGCCTCTTTTACGTTGAATAATTCCTTCTATCCCTTCCCCCTTAGTTCCAATGCATCATTTTTCCTCACTCCTTAATTTTAATCTTTTAATCATCATTTCATAGTCAATTTCTACCCAAGCTTCCTGTCTATGTATATTCCTTCTAACTGACCAGATAATGATAAACTTCTTAGGAGTAACAATTATCATCTACCTATAGAGGAATATAAACATCTTATTCTTATTGATTTCCTTATGATTTCTCTCTCATGTTTGCCCTTTAATGTTTCTCTTGAGTCTTAAATTTGAAATTCAGACTTTTTTTTATTCAGCTCTGATCCTTTCACTAGCAATATATTAAAGTTCTCTCTGCATTATATATCCTTCCACTCCCCCCAAAATTACACTAATATTTGCTGGATAGGTTATTCTTGGATGTAATCATAGTTTCTTTGCTTTTCAGAATATCATATCCCAAGTCTTCCAGTCCTTTATTGTAGAAGCTGCTACATCTTGTGCAATCCTTATTGTAGTTCCAAGTATTTGGATTATTTCATTCTGGTTGCTTGCATCATTTTCTCTTTGACCTGGGAGCTCTGTAATTTGACTACAATATTCCTGAGAGCTTTCATTTGCGGGTCTCATTCAGGAGATGATCAGTGTATTCTTTCAGTTTCTGTTTTATCCTCTGGTTTTAGGATATCAGAGCAGTTTTTCCTTGATAATTTCTTGAAATATGAGATCTAGACTCTTTTTGATCATGGCTTTCAACTGGTCCAATTATTCCTACATTGTTTCCCCTTGATTTATTTTTCAGGTCCTTTGTTTTTTAATTAGATATTTCTCATTTTCTTCTATTTTTTCATTCTTTTGATTTAATTTTATTATTTCTCAGAGTCTCATGGAGACCTTCATTACTTTCAAATTGTAAAATTGTAATTTTTTAAGGAATTAATTTTCTTCAGTGGATTTTTGCTACCTTTTTTTTTTTTTAAATACCAAGTCTGGTACTTAAATCATTCTTATCTTCAGTGGATTTTTCCAAATATTCTATGATTGACCAAACTGGATCACTCCTTGCTTCCTGAATATGCCCTGTTTTCTAATACATTTTTTAAATTGTTTTTTGTGCCTAGGCTATTTACCATTTCCCTCTTCACCTGTCATGGTCTTGCCCATTCCTTAAGCACATTTCAAATGCTATCTCCTCTTTGAAGCCTTCTCTGATTCTTCTTGTACATAGAAACTCTCTCCTCTTCCTTTACCTGTACATGTGATTTTGCTGTGGAGATCCTTTAATGTCAGGATAAATTACACATCATATTGTAGCAAATGGGCAGATTATTAGAGGTGATTAAAATCCAGTTCTTTCTTTAGAACAGGGAGAAATCCAGAAAAAGGGCATTGTTATATTTTTCTATCCTAACCTTAGAAAACCATTTAATCATCTCCTCCAGGATTCTCTGAAAGATCATTGTTTCATTGCATAAAATTGAACAGAAATTATGGTTATGTATAATTTTCAAGAAAAATATTGGGGTAGATATGTGCTCTTTATTACTATTAAAATGATTCTTTCAAAGAGATTCCTGATAGATTTCTTATCCTGCTATTCTAATTTAGACCCAAATGTTTCTCAAAATTTTCCCCTAAATAGTATCTGCAATCTCTTTCCCCTCCTCTGTTTAAAAAGAAACCCAAAACTCTTTAATCAACAAAGAGTTAAATCATGTTCTTACTGTATGCACTATGTATGTCTTACAGAAACTAGGTCCATTTTCTTTACTTCTTGCTTACATGGACGAGATTATTTTGATGTTATCTTCAGAAAAATAAGACATTTTTAAAAACTAAGGGTCAAATTCTAGATCATATGCATTTTAGTTTCACACCTGAATATAATGCCATGATGAATACACTAAAAGAAATGATATGTTATCATGAAACCAAAACAGCTTCTCATAAACATAAACAGCTATTTTTATCTAGAAGTTTTATTTAGAGTGTGCTTTGCCCAAGAAATTTCCCCACCTAAGAGGAAAAAATCTCTCTTCATTTTTCCAGCTTAAGTCGCAGATGTACATGGCTAAACAGGAAAATATTTAACATTAAGCTATGCTATTGCTCAAGTGTTTTAGAACAATTTAATTAATGGAATTTATCTCAGTTTAAAAATGAAAATCTTACTTTACCTTTAATTGGAGACTGATTCAGCAGAGTGGATTTATTTTGATAATTGTGTATGCATTTGTATGGGTATATTTTATTGTATGCCAATATGATATCCATCTAATATGTTGGAATTACTATTTTTTAAAACAATAATGAGTGATATTTGAAGGTCCTAATGAGGTCTATTCTTATCTAATTAAATGCATTGGAGTTAAGTGATTTCATAGCATTTGTTTTAATTTATCTCCCTACCACCGGGGCAATTCAATTTTCAAACAAGAACACATATTTAACTGAGTGATCCCATGGATCAGTGCAATGGTTTTTCATTTTGGGACTATGGTTATGATATGAACCCAGAAAGAGAGGAAAGAAAATGAGCTTAAGCTAATAACTACATAGTTATTATGCAAAATTAGTTTAAGCAATCCCATATCATTTCCTTCTTTTATAGGAAAATATATCACTAAAATAGTACTAATTAAACAGTCTTGGCACTAAATTCTCAATAGGAAGGCATGAAAACATATATCGACACCAGGGAGATCATTTTTGATAATGAAAATACACATAGAATCCTCCAGTCCTGACAATTTTTGTATGTTTCCTCTCTCTCTCTGTCTCTCTCTGTCTCTCTGTCTCTGTCTCTCTCTGTCTCTCTCTCTCTGTCTCTCTCTCTCTCTCTCTCTCACTCTGTCTCTCTCTGTTTCCCTCTCTCTCTCCTTATTGTTTTTTTTACTATTTATCTGACTTCATACTCTTCTGCCTACTCTGTACATCACAGTATTATCTAAGGTAGTCACCACAAGTTGATTATTTCTGAAACACTTTTATGCATGTATTGAGAGCAGAATAAACCAGTCTCAGAACTTTGCATGTAAAACATAAAACACATATTTGCTAATATCCATAAGACTTTGTAATTTATCATCCATATTTGATTAGCATCTTAAATTTCAATTTGCTGAAACATTCATTCATTAGACTTTGCTGAATGAGGAAACTTGGTAGTAGAAAGAACACTATAGCAAGAGAAATCCATACCTTTGAAATGACTATGCTTGTGATCTTGGTCAAGTTTCTTAACCTCTATAGGTGTTAAATTCCCGACCTGGGAAACAAAGGGCTTATTTTTAAGGACCATTATAGAGCTAAAAGTCTATTTTTTATGATTATTGAGCATTTATTATGTGAAAACATTAAGAGGAATAAAATAATATGAAGGTAGTGTTTGCCTTTGAGAAGGTGGGAAAAGAAATAGAGCAATAACATAGAGTGGAAAAAATGTCCGATTTTTACCAACTACATAGAAGAAAAGCAAGTAAATATTAATATAGTACAAATGATAACTTCCGAACAAAAATTATAGTCAAATTCTTCCTTTTTTTTCTGCTGGTCTTACAACTAATAGAAAATACAGTTTATTCAGATGCCTTACAGTCCAAGTTATATTTATAGAAATATTACTTATAATGTTTAGCTTAAAATATGAGTATAGTTATGTCCCCATTAAGAAGGAAGTTCACTGTGTTAGAACTGGGGATTAAATCTATTTATGAACAAAAGGTTTTGACCTAAAGCTACTCTTGGAAATTTCACCTGTTAATATTTTTTTCTTTTAAAGTAGACCAGGTAGATTATTTCCAGTGCAAGGTTATCATGAAGATATTCAGAGATTTTTTTTTTTATTTAGAGATTGATTGTAACTTTGTATTGGGAATTGTGGTACATATGGATAATCTGTATTTTCTATTAATTGTAAGACCAGTAAGAAATAAAAATGGTCTCCTAGATGACACAGTGGATAGAATGCTGGGGCTGCAGTCAGGACTACAAAGTTTAAATCTGTCCTCAGACACTTACTTATTTGTGTGACCCTGGGCAATTCACTTAATTCCACATGCATCAGTTTCCTCATCTATAAAATGAGCTCGAGAAGGAAATGGGAAACCACTCCAGTGTCTTTGCCAAAGAGTCTTGGAGTCAGTCATGATTGAAATGACTAATCAACAATTGTGAATTGTGGCAAAATTTCAAAGTGCAAAGCATTAAGGAGCTGGTCACGAAAGAGATGTTAGGCTCTTCCACATAATAAATTTATGCTTCATCTAGAACAAGTGAGACATCTGTTAATAACATTGTGTAAACATTATACAATATTCAGTTTAAGTATAACGTAACAGTGTTTTCCAATTACACTGAATTATACATTTTCTAAGCAGATTCTTTTCAAATCTACCTTTACATGTTGCTTTTCGAGTCAGATAATTTTTTGTTGATGTGGCCACCGATAATTGTTGGTTAAAAAAAGAAAGATTCAATTAGATTAATAAACATTTTAAAAAATGGAAAGAGGAACTGTAATGGCAGGTAAAATAGGATCTTTTGCTGTTTTTGTTTTAGTATAATCATGAAGTATAATGCCTCTATGTGAATGTGACTGGGGAGGATCTTTCCCACCCATTGCAGGGCCTGCGCATTGTAGAAAGTTTGATTAGGGGAAGTTGTTTTGTAGGACGGTCCCAAGTACTTTTTTTCTGTGGAGGTACTGGGTCAGAGGGTTATGCCCTCTGGCTCTGAAAAGTGTATAAATACTCTGAAGGTGAGGTTTTATTTGGGGGCTTATTTTTGGTAAGAAGACTTGAATGCCAGTTTGGGAAGCCACTAAGGAGCCCGCTGACTTTGAGAACCCAGATGTCACACTTTCCTCTCTGGTAACTAGTCAGACAGTTGTACCTGTCTGTTGAATTATGGTCAGACATTTTGAAAGCATGTGTATTGACTTTTTATTTCTCTGTATTTTCTTTGATGTTCAGGATATTGACTGCCCTGAACTAGGTAAATGAGATATGTGCTTGATTACAGTGATTAACACCCCTCAAAATTTGCCTTTCCTTTTATGAATGTAGATCTAAGAGCCTACAGTAGTAGGTTCCCCTGTGTATGTTGGGGTATTTACTGATACAGGGACTGATCAGTGAACTCATAGAACGAAATAGGGTGTTCAACCCAATCCAGTCCATCAGTATGTCCAAGTATTCTGTAACTATGTTTGTTTCTATTCAAAAGCCTTTCTCAACTGCCTTCCTACAGGTCCTTTGTCCCTCTGAAGTATCTTTCCCCCATGTCTGACACACAAAAAAGCAAACATAGCTCTATAGAATAATATCCATATATGTGCATATGTGTGTGTATGTATGTATGCATGTATTTAAGCAATTGAGATTAAATGACTTGCCCAGGATCACACAACTAGTAAGTGTCAAGCATACGAGGGTAAATTTGAACTCAGGACCTCCTGCCCCCAGGGTCTATCCACTGTGCTACCTAATTGCCCCCTTTTTTCTTTTACTATTATAATTACTTTTAGAAAACTTTATTAAAATCTAGAGATGCTAACACCATTGCCCTCCCCTGCTGATCACTGACAGAAATCCAAAGAAAAATAAAAGCAGAAAAAATTAAAACAAAAAGTAAACTCATCATTGACAAAGTCCCCCTCTATCTGTCAGGGCTAGAGATGTGCTGGGGAGGTGGGGTGCACCTTTGTTTTTGTTCATCCTCTGTTGTGTGGGGTGCAATGAGTGCTTGTTTATTTATTTGTTGTTGTACAAATCAATAACAGGTTTCATTCCGGAATACTGAGGTATGTCTACACCAGGAATGAGTAGCCTCCTCATGTTGGAAGGTCACATTAATATTTTGCTATAGTCAAATTAGGCTGTATTCAAGAAACTTCAATTAGATATATTTTAAAATGTATATTATTTTGTAAAAATGTAACTATGTACTTAATAATTTCAAAAAATGAAAGCCATTTGTTAATTTCAAAGTTAACTTACTTTTTTAATGACTTCGTTCTGTCTGCTTTGTTGGAAAGCATTTGAATATTTGGTTACAGCATGGAAGTTTGCAGTTTCCGTTGACCTTCTAGGTAGATATCAATCATTTGTGACCTTAAGGGTGTAATGATTTGGGTTAGGAGAATGTAGATTTGCAGCAATAAGTACTTAAATAGGAAGAAAGCATTTTTCAGATGTGTTGCCAAAGACCTGGGTATTCTATTGTATGTTTCCATATTTCAGTTGGATCTTTCTTACTTAGCATCAAATAACAACTTTAAATTGTCATTTACTGAGAGCTCAAACAATTGCATCTGTAATTCTTTAGGTGCCTTGTGATATCAGCTAGGTGAACCTGAAATGCTAATTTAAGTGTGATGTCATGTTTCTCAAAATCAGTGAACCTTTCATTATATTCTCCAATTAATAGGTATATAACAGCTGCTTATTCTTCACAACTCTTTTATATCATCTTGCTCATCAATGATCTTTCCTAACGAGAGAAAATATTCATCTGATATTTCCTTTTGAAGAAGTGTTTTGAAAAAAGACAGCTTTTATTAAAATACTTGGATTTTTCGCCACATATCATATATGTAGTTTTACCTTGCAAAGAAATAATCAAGTTGTTTTGATTTGACATGAAGCAAGGTGGAAATGCATCTTTTCTATAGAAATCTGCTTTCAAACATTCACATTGCTTATTCTGCTTATAAAATTTAACTATTCTCACAGAGACAAAACTTTCCCTCTTCATGCACTTTAGAATGAAAGAACAAATCCACACTGAATATCTCATTGTTCAAATTTAGCATATTACAAAACTGACGGTACCACGTTGCATTTGCACAAATATAGGTAATGAAACAACTTGTTGCAAAGTGTTACTTAAAATAGTAACTTTGGCACAGAGATTTTGCTAATGCAAGATGCAGTGAAAAGAAATGAGAGCATCTGGATCTGTTAATACTTTTTTTTATATATGTAAAAATCCCTTCATATTTTCCTATCATGGAAGGAGTTTACCAAATTAAGTCCAACTTCACGATGTTTGTTTTGAGAGTTGTTGGTGATATCTACTCCCCGTGTTCGGTTCACAAGAGTGCCCAAAGCTAGTAACTCTTCATAGCAAAGAACATTTGTTATGACCTGAATGAAATATAAAACCTGTGTGTAGTCAGGAGTATTCATTGATTCATCTAAAGCAATTGAATAATATGTTTTCCTTTTGAAGTATTACATGAAATTCTCCTGTTAAGTTGAAGGCTAATTCATTCTGCTAATGAGTTAAAGTTCCCCTTGAAGGAGGCATTTGTTTGTACTTTGAAATGTTATCAGCATCTAAACATCCTACCACTTTGACAATGAATTCTTTCACAATTTAAGTATTACTGAATGGCTTCCTTTTTTTCCTGAGTACCTAAACTACTTTAAAAGGTGCTTCATTGGCATTATTTCCAGGTCTTTTTGCTTGAAAGAATTGTCTTTGCTTTTTCTTTTCATATTTTAATTTCTGCAATACACACTTTCATGCCTCTCCCTCTAATTTAAAGTATTAGTGGTCCTTATGAATGTTATAATGCTGATGAGCATCCAATGTCTTTAATGTTGATATTGCAGTAT
This sequence comes from Potorous gilbertii, assembly GCA_028658325.1. Lineage (NCBI taxonomy): Eukaryota > Metazoa > Chordata > Mammalia > Diprotodontia > Potoroidae > Potorous > Potorous gilbertii. Next base: position 429,876,884 of record CM053771.1, read on the forward strand.
CACAAAGCAAGCAAATCATAGTATCTTTAGCAGAAACAAGATAATATTGCAATTCCCATTACTCATTTTTTAAAAAAGTCTGTTTTCTTCCTTCAGCAATTCTCTTGGTCTTCTTTGACAAGATGGGCTATTAAGCAGACAGAATTAAGAAAAAATACTGTTGAACTGTGCAACTATTCACAAATTCCACTTTAGACAGAAACACCGAGTGTTATTGCCAAAAGCTGACAATAGACTCTCACCAACCAGCCCTGTGAGATAGTGGAGCCAGTCAGAAGGAAATTTAGAACTAAATGATGGGTGTAGCAGTCATCAATTTAGCCTTTATGACTTCCTAATATTCTAATGGTGCCTGTCAATCTGGGAAGATTATTTTATTGAAACATTTTTATTCTTTGGTATTTTAAATGCATTCATCTTAAAAATAAAATAAAATATGAAAGACAAACAAAACTTTATTAATAAAAATAAAAGGATTTTTTCTGTAAAATTTAGATTCAATCAAAGGGCCTCCTTTAAGAACCTAGAAAGCAACATGTGGCCTTAAGGCTGCAGATTCCCCACTCCAGTCTGTACTGATTGTGCCCTCGGCTTTGTCTAAGTCTTTGAGATTTTTCAGACTAACTTTGTAGAACATCTTTGGAGAAACAGTAAGTTTAGTGCTGTCAGGGTAAAAATGTGATTGTGCCAGCAACCTGTGCTACCAGAAGCAGAACAGGACATACCCAGCCTGTGACAGGTGGTAAAAATTAGGAAGCCTTACCAAACCTAACCTGAAACACAGACAAGATACATTTCTAAGCTACTGACTCAGAGCCATTCTGGATGTTGAAAAACTTAGAAAGGGAAATGTGTGCTTCACAAAGGACTAAATGTGGTATTGGAAAAAATATTCTTTTCCCCACTGATAAACAATAGTGTGTAATGCACTGAAAAATGATGGGCCTGGAGTAACAGCATGGTGTGTTCACATATAACATTTTCAGGCACTCTGCCTCCCCCCCAATCCTCTACTACTGTACAGCTATTTAGATAGAAACCAAGGTGAGACATCATTAATGGAAAGGACAGGGGGATAGTGCCAAAACCAGCACCAGGAGGGAGCCACCAACAGGCAGTTGGTTCTGAATTCATTATCATTTCTTTCAAACAGACTGTGCTGGAATTTTTAATCATCTGCAAAGAGTGCAGATACAGAAAACTAAAACAAGGTTTACTATGATTAGAATTATTTGTGTGTCTCCAGAAATTTTCCAGATGTGGATTTGGACTCCCAAACTCCACCAAGAACCCATATAGGGAAGCACCCCCTCTTCTGCTGAACCTTGGCAGAGTTTGTTCACTGGATAGTTCATCATTTTCTCAATTCCTATTTTTTTACTGCTCCTCTTCACCCTCATCTTCACCATGGCAGCGTATAATCTCCTGGGGGACCAGTGGGAAGAAGTTGGGAGGTTTGATCTCACTGACAGAGCATATCAACTGATGCCATTTATAGTTGGTGTCTTTAAAATCCACAGATTTATGGTTCTGTGTAGCAAGGGAGGAATTCTATGTCATTGATGTCCACATGGATATGCTCCATTGTTGATTAATGAGGCATCAAGACATAAAATGCTTTGAAGAGGTAGCTGAATGGATTATACATGAAGCTGATAAAAGAGGCAGCACGAAGTTCTGTATAACCATCACTTGACTAGCAAAGAGTGTCCACCGTGAGCCACTGTTGAGAAGACTTCCCATCATCCCATAGCACATATATATGTCTTAAGTTACTTTCTTAATTTGTCTCTAAATAAGGCTAATATCTGGTGCTGCTGTTCAGATGCTTGGAGAGTTCTGCCAAAAATATATCCAAGCACTGCAGGTCTTCAAAAGGTGAGCTTTGGTCCATCCAGGCACGTAGCTTCTATGCCAATCTGCAAATCACAAGGAAAGTCCTCGACCTTGTTTTGTTTTGTTTTGTTTTTTAATTTCAAGATATCTTTAAAAATGTGGTCTCTAATATACAGAATATCCTTGCCCTTCACCCTCAATAGGTCACAGATCGTTTCAGATGAACTTCCTGAATAGAAAATTCCTTTTTTGAGGGGGCCTATTTATGTACCAGTCTTTAGTTTGCCAGTTTTAGTGTCTATGTATCTCAGGACTGTACCTTCTCCAAAGAACTATGTTTTTGTACATCCACAAGGATTAAATCAAAATAGGACAGGCATAGGGCCATTAAGAAAAATCAAACAAGTAACTTATAATTCTAACAGTATATTTATAGTCACTATTTGTAGTTAGAAATACTTCTCTTAATTCCTTCATTTGGTTTTAGAGGCAAAGATATCTTCCTGTCTTTGACCATATATTTCTCTAGATTTTCAATCATCTTTTCATTGGGGAAATCTTTGTAATGAGCCCAACCAAAGTGTATCTCACATCTTTATATCAGAAGGATATAAAGAGATCTCCATCTTTAAATCCCATCTTATAGCTGGCACAATTGGTAAAAGAAAATCTACTAAGCAGATCAACAGGGAGGTCTCTGGGAAGTTGAACAGTATGCTCAGAAGGTAAAATCTCTTTGTGTCATTTCACTGAATAAATTGACTTGGGTACTGTTCCAGAGTTTCAGGTTCCCTTGTAAAGTTAAATCCATGTGCACATATTAGGAGGTTTTCTTAGGTATCAACTTTCAACAAGTTCCCATGTAGTGTATCAAAGACCAGTCCTCTGTTAGAAAATGTAGAATCATAAACAATACTGAGCACCTCCTGGGGGTATCCAGTGGAAACTAATCTTTCAACCATCAGGTCAAAACCAAAAGATTCATACTCTGGGGATTTAGACACAGCTAGTGTGTAATCCATATCAAAACCAAAACATTCTATCTTTTTCCTGGTTAAACTCTGATTCACAAACATCTGGTGATAGTTATTTCTCCAATACTTTGTCAGTTCATGCCTGTCCATGTTAGCTGGCATCTCTGCTGTGTTCTATAAGTGATCACTCTAGGACGTGGTCATCTTTTTTAACATATATAGCCCCTCTAAATATCAGAAAACTCAACACATAACTGCCACTGCTCCCCTGCTGTTCCTCAGCCCCAATTCTGGCTCCCTTGATTGCTCAGGGACCCTGTCCAATAGCATAGCAGCCCACCTAGCTTTCTTTCAACTAATCAGGAGTCATATCTCCCTCAAGTAACATCATACACAGGGTTATCCTGCAAACAACTTCATCAAAGTCATATTTATATGATGTCAGAGAGAAAAGACCTATTTTTCCCATTTGTATTGATTGAGTTGACGATCTTTCTCCTAAAATCACAGTCTTAAACTTTGACTTACTGTGTAGGTCTGGTTCAGGAGGGGAAAATGAGGCTGGTAACCTGCACAGCCCTCCCTCACTCAAAACAAAGTCAAGTGCAAGGCATGTCATCATTTCTCTGATGTCTTCGAACACGAAGGACGAACACAGATGTGATAAAAACACCAACAACAACAACATAAAATCTTAGTGATAACTTGGTATTGTTTTTTAGACCAAAGTTAAAATTTAAAAATAATAGGATTTTGATTTGAGAGGGAACATATCAGAGCATTGGTTAAAATATATTTCCCTGAATAACTGTGGATTCCATCAAGATTTTGAATAAAAAATGGATTTTAAAATTACCTTCATACACTTGTCAATACAGATATACAAAGTATATGGATTCTTGCATAGAAAGAATATCTTCAGAGAAGATCAGTAATTCATAGGATGTTATATCAAGAAGAGGGACAGTAGCTTAGTTGTATCTACACAAATACATACAATATAGGCAATAAATAAGGTAACTAAATTCCATAATGTAAGGGCAAGTTCTGATTTCATAGGCATCACTGTGACTTGATGTTACTTGTGTGACCAAAATACGTTTCCAATAGAGATATAGCTTTTTCAGTGGGAGCAGATTTAACAAAAGTAGTGGTGGAATAGTATTAATGAATGAATGAAGAAACATTTTTTAAGCACTTGCACTTTGCTAAGCACTAGGGTTACAACTAAAAGAAAGAGAGTTCCTGCTCTCAAGAAGCTTATTGGATGTTAAGGAAAGATAAAGGAGAACTGCCGTTGGATCTACAATGGGAGGGAAAGTATATGATATGGGACCCGATCAGAAAGTCCCTGAATCCAGACAAAATAAGGTAAAAACTTAGCTATAAGATCTCAGGGTGCTCGGGCAAAGAATCTGTTCCACTGGCTTCCCAGTAAGAATAATACAATGCAGGGTAGTTCACTGGATTGAAAACGTTATAAATAAAGACAATCTATTCAAATGAATTCTTATTATTCTCAGCTAAATAATCTTCCATATTACTTTCCCTATCTAATTCATGTACTTTTCAGGCAGAGAGTTCAGTGACTCTTAAATTATCTCTTCTCATTCTGTTTCTGTGTTCTCTCTACTGTTTTTTATAGTACATATCTCATATTCTTCTAATTTTTTGGCTTTTTCACTGTATTCTAGTATTTATTGTTGGGTCAGGGATTTTTTGAATTCTTTTTCCTTTATTCTGCTATTTTTTAAACTAAATGCTACTGTGGAAAGATTTTCTTATTTATGACCTAAGTTGACCATCTCCTTCTAAGTTCCTCCACATGGGTTCTAAATTGACAACTTGTCTCTTCTGCCATTTCTTTTCATTCATCCTGAATTTTGTGATCAAATCCTTCTGGAATATTTTTCCTAGAGTTCTCTTAGTTTTTAGTATATTTCCATCTTTATTAATGGTTTTCTTATGTAGACACTGTCCCAGAGGTCATTGGTATGGGACTCTCTCATCCTTGGTAAAGACGAATGCCCTTCCCTGCACAAGGGACAGAACTCAGTTGACAAGAGTGAAGAGGGCTTCAATTATGACCCTGTCTCCTTTGGAACTCTCAAAACTTCAATTTTTTGAGCCACTCCAAGTGCTTCTGGCTTTCTGCTACAAGAGAAAAGATGAAAGAGGTCAACCCCACTCCAGGTTACTGATGAAAAAGACTTTGGGAAGACATAACAGGACCTGGCAGTCTCGGTCATGTCCCTATTCCCGGCTTGCTACACTAGAGACTGCAAGGAGTTTCCCTTTGGATGAGGATAATTTCTCATGATTGAACTGAATTATCTCTCTTCGAGTGGGAAAGTTTCTTCACTCTGCATGATGTGGTTTGTATATTTTGCTTTGAATACCTTCTCTGATATCTATTTTAGTTATGATTTCAATAAGTGGGTTACTTTGCTACAGCATGTAAACTCCTATATAGAAGGAATGAAGTCAAGTCTTGGACATAGAACTTGGGGTCTTGCTCCTCCCCCAACAATAATAACACAACAATCAGATGTTAACTTGAACCCAATCATATTCTCCTAGATAAAGAATACTTAAGGAAGCAGATATGTGTACTTCTAGCCCAGTGTTCCTCCCTCTGAGGAGAGCAGAGCAGCCTTTGGCACCAACTTGCAACTTCTCCTCTTGCAGAATCAAGTTGGAGAAGGATGGTGACAGAGGTGGTAGAAATGTCTGCTCTGCTTCCCTTTCAGCTACACACAATGACAGGCATCACCATACATAGCCTTCCCTAAACAGCCAGTTATGTGATTCTTTCTCCCCACTACTTGGCATAGGTGGTGATGGACCCCCAACTTGCTGTTTCTCACAAGTTTTTCTTGATTTTTCTGTTGTTGGGACCACTGCTGCAAAAAATTGTTTAGGGATAGACTTGTAGTGTAAGAGTAAGTAGTGTGCCTACTATGACTGCCCTTCAAAACTGACTGAGAAAGGGTGTGGTGACCTTTCTCTGGTTATTTTTTTAATGCAGCCGATTTCAGTGTGGCCTTTGACTGTTTTTTGACTGTTTTTGTTTAACATGAAGCATTTTCTTACTTTTTTTAAGTAGTCTTGGAGGCGAGGTGGATTTAGTTGGAACCTCTACATAACCATATTTTATCATACATGACTACTAGCAATTCCAAGAACTTGACATACCATTTCATGCCTCAGTGCACATTTAGATCATCCCCTGTGCCTAGAATATACTGTCTCAACAACTCTTCCTGTCAACATCCATCTCTCTCTTGAAGGCTAAACTTGGGTGGCCCCTGCTCATACAGGCTTCCTTGATTCACTCAGCTGAAAGGTTTCTTTCTTCCTTCAATCTTAGAATAATTCCTATCTCTTCTTTTGCCCCCATCATATTATATCTTGCATTATACTCATCTCTAGCTGTATTCCCCACTAACAGATGATAAGGTCTTTGTGTTCAGATACTGTCATTTTTCAACATTGTATCTCTAATTCTTAGCAGCATTTGTAACACCTACTAGGATTTTTCATAAGCATTTGTTAAATTGCATTGAAAGATGACGTGCAGTAGTTGGCAGTAAAAGGGTAGAGAATCTACTCTCTGGAGATCTGCTGGGCATGCTTTTCACTAAAATCTGGGCAGCTGATAATTATTGTCAGAGTGAATGAAAATAAATGAAGAAACAGGTAAAGAATCAAATTAGAGCTCCTGAGGAAAGACGAGAGAAGAGAAAAACCAGCTTAAGACAAAAAAAAAAATGGAAAACCTTACTAAGGTCAGTCTGAATGAAAGAAAAGAATCCAGCAGTTTATAGGTACAACATTAAATATTAGAATAAAATTCAAAGGCCAAAAACTACTTTGAATATGTGTTAGAAGAAATAAATAAAAAGATGTGCTAGGAAGGAACTTTTTAGTAAAGTGGAACTGAGAAAAAGCTTGAATTAACCCCTCAGTCTGGAATTTTTTGATAGAATAGGAGAATGCTGCAAACAAGTATTTGTTGACTCCCAATAGATTTTGGAAGAACAGATTTGAAGTAGTTCCAAGAAAAATGATAGGTAGTATCTGTGATAGCAAGCAAAGTAGGATCGTTTTTGCTTTTTTTTTGTTTTAGTGTAATCAAGTGCTTCTGATTGATTAATGTGATTAAAGTAGATCTTCCCCAACCATTAATGGACCTGGGAAGATTTAGAGGAAGACCCACACCTTTTGTTAATTTTCTAATGAGGCACTGTTTCTCAAGGGTTGTGATGCCCTTTGACTCTGAAAAATGTATAAGTATTCTGAGAGTGAGGTTTTACTTTGTGCTTGGTTTTGGAAGAAGCTTTGTGTGCCAGATGAGACTCTGGGAAGCCATTAAGCAGCCCCCTGGCTTTGAAAACCCAGATGTTGGTGCTTCCTCTCTGGTAACTATGTGTGTGGTAATGGTCAGACTGTTGGATTTATCTGTTCATCTCTGATGTATGTACTGTTTATGTCAGACACTTGGAAGCATGTCTGTCGATTTTGATTTCTCTGAAGTTCAGGGACTTTTTCCCGTGAACTAAGTGAATGATACGTATGCTTGAGTTTAGTGATTATTGACCCCTCAAAATTGCCTTTCCTTTTAGAAATGCAGATCTAAGAACCTGTGATAGCAGGCCATCCAGTGTATGCTGGGGTCCTTGCTTTTACAGTATACCATAGCCAAAAATTCTGCAGAGGATATAAGACTGATGAAGGGATAAGGGTGCTCCCAAGGATGGAATTCAGAGAATACAAAGGCTCATTGCTTTGACAATAGAGCAAAGTGGAAGTAGTACAACAAGCTTGACTCACTTAAATTTTTAAAAGAGTTCTCACAGAAGATGAAATTAAGTACCGTTAAATTAGAATGACACAAAATGGTACAGTTCTCCAAGAACAGGATGTCCCAAAAATCTTAGAGCAGTTCAGGTGATTTAATCTATAAAAATTTTAGCAGCTAAAGACTTTTGAGATATATTTATAGTTATAGGAATGCTAAATCTTGGAAGGGACTGAGATTTGCACAGAATGTGCATAAGAGCAATCGTGGCTTTCTAAATGTCTAAAGATCTATTTCTCTTAATTTCATCTTATTAATTTCATCTTATTTAGGCAGCTAGCATTGAAAATAGAAAATGAATTTACCTTCAAATAATGAAAGTATTTATCAGTGATTACTCATATGTAACTACATAATTATTAAGACAAAAAAGATAACCTACATACATACAACCCACCAATCATTTACAAAAGTAACCTTTCTATTATTTGGAGAATGAGAAAAGGAACAAGGAAGGAGCAGAACAGATGTTCAGAGGTTTTCCTGAACACTGGTCTATACTGAACCTGATAATAACCACCATCTAAATTCCCAATTCTAGCTATGAAATCTATCCCTGATTTAAACATAAACATATTCATGAGCAACTATCTATTTAAGTCAGTCAGCAAGCATTTATTAAACTTCTATTATATGAGCTGAGCACTTTATTAGGCACTGGGTTAAAAAAAAAAGACAAAGTACAGTCCCTTCTCTGAAGTCAGTGGAGGAGAAAATGTAAACAACTATGTGAAAATAATATGTAAATATAAATATATGTCTTTTATATATGATATATTGGAGAAAATCAATAGAGGGAAATTACTGTCATTAAGGAGATTGGGAAAAACTTCATGGAGAAGGGACTTTAGGGAAAACTTGAAAGAAGCCAGAGAAGTCAGATGGTGGAGGTGAGGAAGGACACGTGTTAGGCACGGGGGATAGAAAGTATAAAAATTTATAGATGGGAAATGTAATATCTGTGTAGGGGGAAGAACTTCAAGGAAGCCAGTGTCACTAGATGACAAGAATATGGGCGTAGAGGAAGTGGAGGGAGCAGTACAAGATGTAAGAAGACCTTTGAATGAAATGTGGAAAATTATAATCTACTCATCATTTAGTCCACTTTTTCACTCTCATCTTTTTGAAGTATACGTTTTCAAATAGTTCATAAACAGTCATCAACTTTTGAAGGAGGAAAAAAACTCACAAGTTTCTCATTAAACAGTGTTTCATTCTAGCCTACATACTTCAGAGACAAAAAATTTCAAATGTTACATTTAAAAAAAAAACACCCAAAACTTTAATTGAGTTAATGTTGGATTTTGATTCAAAGGAAGTTTCTTTTTAATTTTGGAGTAAAAATATGCCAGTGATGTAAAAAAAACTTGATACATTTTATATCAATATTCAGTTATTCATATATATGTGTACATACCCATATATGTGTATATATGTATGTCATTGATGATCACGGACAGTTTTAATTATGTTTTTGAGCAAAATAACTAAAGTAGTGCTTTTAAAAATGCAGTTTTATTTTGTTGTTTAAGGTGCTCCAAATAAATTTTCCCTTTTGTCTTAGAATTTGTTTGAAGCAAAAGTGCTTTTTATGAGTTTCTTTATGACAATCTGATAAAATCTGGTACCTGAGATCTCTTTTCCTCTAGTCAACAGAGAGTCCAAAAAAAAAGAAATAAATGAAAAGGCATACCATGAATATAAGGTTACAAAGCACTGTGCTAAGTTGTAGGGGTACAAATAGAAGCAATCAAGTTAATCCTTACCCTCAAGAACCTTACATTTTATTAAGGGAATACAGGGAGGGTTGTTTTGTATGTAGAAGTCAGAAGGAATGGTGACTGCAGCCATATGGTGAATGGTTGATCTGTCCTTTCTAAGAGTGATAGTGTTGATCTGATTACTGATCTCAGAGTTACAGTTAGAAAGCAAAGGATGGAAGATTCATGGGGAGAGAGGATGTCAGGGGCAGCATCATGGCACAGAGTTGACACAAGATAAGGTGAATACTCAAAGTCTCACTGCTATTTTTTTTTCTTATTCTGTGGATGCACTAGAGGATCAGATGGTTCCCAAACCCTCAAAAAGCTAAAAGGTAAAGACTATATGGGATGGTTTTTATGTCAAAGGTCCTTCATGGTATAGAGTTATCTCAGATATATTTATTATTTTTGAATATTTTAAACTAGTTTCTCTTTGGGCACTATAGGTTACTTTGCAATTTACAATTTACTAACATTCACAACATCTTTTTGGCAACATTCAACAAATATCACTATTCATATATGTGTTGAAATTTTTGATGCGAAGTTCTTTTGAAAGTGTTAAAATGCCCCTTTTACACAGCATCACTAAGGAAAACAATCTCAATTAGAGTTTCAGGAAGAAAAGGGAGACAGAAGAAGCAGGTCAAGCGAGCCTATAGAGGTTATCTTTCTCCCTCACCTCTTCTTAATTTTCCTTTATCTGTCAATGAGATCATCATTTCTCCAGTAACCCACATTAACATCTTCATTATTCTCCTTGATTTCTGACTTTGCATCACCTCACACATCCAGAGAGTTGCCAGGTCTTGTTCAATCTGCTTACAAAATATTTCTCACTTATGTTCCTTATCTTTATTCACATATCCACCCCCCGCCTTATTCAGGACCTTATTATCTTTCACTAGAACTATAATATTGTCCTAATTTGTGTCTCTTCCTAAAGCATCACTTCTCACAACTAACTGCTAAAGCAATATTTCTAAAGCAGGTTTCACCATATAATTCCTCTGTTCATTAACCTCTGGTAGTTCTCCATTGCCTCCAGAAATAAATATGAACAACCCTCCTGGGAATTCAAATTTTTTACAACCTACTTCAACCAACATTTCTAGCCTTAAGATACATTATTCTCCTTCACCCATACTTCAGTCCAGATAATTTGTCATTCTTATTTCCCACATAGGGTACTTTATATACAATCTTAGTGTCTATCCTCCATGCATATAATGCTCTCCCCTCTTCACCTATGCGTCTTAGAATTTTTAGTTTTCTTCAAAACTAAACTCAAATGCCGCCTTCTATGTGAGGCTTTTCTTTATTCCTCCAGTAACCACTATTCTCTCAAATTTCTGTGTATTATTTTTATGCTCATTATATCCATAAATACATACAGACATGTCTCCTCAAATAGAATACAAGTTTCATAATGGCAGGGATTGTGGGTTTTTTCTTTGAATCTCTATCATTTGGCACAGTACCAAGTAAATATCAATGTCAACAAGCATTTAGTAAGAACTTACTATGTATACATACTATGCTAAACACTAGGGGATAGATACAAATAAAAGCAAAATATGATCCCTGCTATCAAAGAGCTCCAAGTCTAATGGGGAGATACTAAGTCCAAGTTATTCATAGGATAAGTTGGAGATAATCCACAGCAGGAAAGCACCAGCATTGAAGGGGTTTGGGAAAGGCTTCCTGGAGAAGACAGACTTTTAGAAAAGGCAAGGAAAGGAGTTAGGAGGGTAAGATAAAGAGGGAGAGTATTTTATTTTATTTTTTCCCAATTACGTGAAGACAATTTTTAGCATTCATTTTTACAAGATTTTAAGTTCTAAATTTTTTCTCCCTCCCTCCTTTGGCCTCTTGTAAAAATGGTAGGCAGTTTGATATAGGTTGTACATGTGCTATCATGTAAAGCCTATTTCTGGATTAGTCACAGTTGTGAAAGAAGAAACAGATCAAAAGAAAAAAAACCACAAAAAAAATAATAAGGAAAAAAAATGCTTTGAGCTGCCTTCTAAGTCCGTCAGTTCTTTATCTGGATGTGGATGGCATTTTCCTTCATGAATCCTTTGTACTTGTCTTGGATCATTCTGTTACTGAGAAGAACCAAGTCATTCATAATTGATCACCACACAATGTTTTCCTGGTTCTGATCATTTCACCTTGTACTAGTTCATATAAGTCTTTCCAGGTTTTTCTGAAATTTACCTTTTCATCATTTCTTATTGCACAATAAGATTCCATTACGTTCATATACCACAGTTTATTCAGCCATTCCCCAATTGATGAACACCCCTCAATTTCCAATATTTTGCCACCACAAAAAGGGCTGCTATAAATCTTTTTGGACATGTAGGTAATTTTCCCTTTTTTATGATCTTTTTTGGGATATAGCTCAAGTAGTAGTATTGCTGCATCAAAGGCATCCACAGTTTGGGCATAATTCCAAATTGTTCCCCAGAATGGTTGGATCATTTCACAACTCCACTAACAATGCATTTATCATTTTCCTTTGTTTTTTTGTCATATTAGTCAATCTGGTAGGTGTCAGGTGGTATCCCAGAGTTGCTTTAATTTGCATTTCTCTAACCAAAAGTGATTTAGAGCACTTCTTCACATGTCTATAGACAGCATTCATTTTTTCATCTGAGAACTGCCAGTTCATATCCTTTGACCATTTATCAAATGGGGAATGACCTGTATCTTTATAAATTTGAATCCCTTCTCTATATATTTGAGAAATGAGGTCTTTATTGGACAGTTGTAATAAAGATTGCTTCTCAGCTTTCTTCTTTCCCTCTAATCTTCGTTGCATTGGTTTTCTTTGTGCAAAAGCAATTTATTTTAATATAATCAACATCATCTGTTTTATATTTCATTATATTTATATATTTGTAACTCACTTAATTTCTCCTTTGAAAATCTGGATACTATACCATTTGATGCCTATATGTTTAGTATTGATATTACTTCATTGTCTAGGCAATGCAATGGAAGACTTTATTTTCTTTTCTTATCTCTTTCAATTAGATCTGTACTTGCTTTTACTTTTTCTGAGACCAGGAATGCTATTCCTGCTTTTTTTTTAAAACATTAACTGAACCATAATAGATTACTATAGCCCCTTACTTTACTCTATGTGTGTTTCTTACTAACAACATATTGTGAATTTCTGTTTTTGTTTTCTCCACTCTGCTATTCATTTTTGTTTTAGGGAAGAGTTCATCACATTCACATCACAGTTATGATTACTAACTGTGCATTTCCCTCCATCTTATGTTTCTTCCTGTTCATCCCCTCTTTCCTTTCACCCTTTCCCTCTTCACCAGTGTTTTCCTTCTGTCTATCCCCACCCCTGTCTATCTCTACTCCCTTCTGTCAGTCTGTTTCCCTTTATTTAATCTCCTTCTCTCCTGCTTCCCTGTTGGAGAAGATAGATTTCTGTATTCAACTAATTGTGTATATTATTCCCTCTTTGAGTCAATACTGATGACAGCAAGGTTCAAGCAATGTCCATTACCCAACCTCTCATCTTCCTCTTCATTATAATAGGTCTTTTTTTTTTATCCTGGGCCACCTCTAGTCATCCTGATGAATATCAGGCCACTGGACCCAGATGGTTCAGGAGAAGAAAGTGAGGTTGGTGACCTTGCACAGCTGTCCCTCACGCAAATCAAAGTCAACTGCAAGTCACATTATCATCTTGATGTCATGGTCCTCTTTGAGAACAAAAGACAAACACAATGACAACAACAGGTTTTTTAAACCTCTTCCTTTGAAATAACTTACACCTTTTTTCCTCTCTTTCCTTCTAGCCCAGTATACTCCTCTTTCTCATCACTTAATTATATTTTATGTCATTCCTTCAAATTCCTCTCATATCTCTCTACCTTTAGTCTATATATATTTCTTCTAGCTGTACTGCTGGTGGTATAATTTTCAAGAATTACAAGTATCTTCCCATGTCCTAATGATCCTTTATGTTTTCTTTTGCCTTTCTACCTGTATATGCTTCTCTTGAGAGATCAAGTTTTTGGTTTAATTCTGATCTTCTTAGGAAAACTTGAAATCCTTCCATTTTATTGAATGATCATTTATTCCCTTAATGTATTATGCTTAGTTTTGCCAGGTAAGTTATTTGTAGTCCTAGCTCCTTTGCCTTCTGGAATATCATGTTCCATGACTTCCAGTCCTTTAGTGTTACAGCTATTAAGTCCTGTTTAATCCTGATTGTGTTTCCCCAGTATTTGAATTGTCTTTTGTTTTGCCACTTGCTTTATTTTTTCCTTGACCAGTAGTTCTGAATTTCATTTATAGTGTTCCTTGGAGTTTCTATTTTAGGATCTCTCCTTGAGGTAATTGATGGATTCTTTCAATGCCTATTTTGCCCTCAGATTCTAGGATATTAGGAGAGTTTTGTTGATAATTTCCTGAAAGATACAGTTCAGGACCTCATTTTGATTATGCCTTTCAGGTAGTTTGATGATTCTAATATTTTCTCTCTTGGATCTATATATTTTCAGGTCAGTTGTTTTTTCCATAAGGTATTTTACATTTTCTTCTATTTTTTCAATTCTTTTGAAATTGATTCTTGATGTCTTGTGGATTTATTAGCTTATACTTGCTCAATTCTAACTTTTAAGGAATTGTTTTCCTCAATTAACTTTTCGACTTTCTTTTCTATTTGGATAATTGTACTTTCTAAGGAATTGTTTTCTTCAGTGGATTTTTGTATTTTCTTTTCCACTTGGGCAATTCTACTTTTTAAGCAATTGTTTTCTTTTCCCAAGCTATTGATTCTTTTTTCATAATTCTCTTGCATCACACTCAACTCTCTTCCCATTTTTCTTCTACCCCTTTTATATGTTTTTGAGCTCTTCCATGAGTTCTTTTTGGGCTTGAGACCACTTCCCATTTTTGTTTGAGGTTATATCTATAGGTGTTTTGTCATTGTTTTCCTCTTCTGAGTTTGTGGCTTCATCTTCCCTGCCACCACAATAATTTTCTATTGTCTGATTCTTTTTGTTGTTGTTGGGTGTTATTCATCTTTTTCCTTTCTTTTAAATTTTAGCTCTGCTCCCCAAAATAGAAGGGACACTGTCTCAGGCTTCTTGTGCTAGTGACTTCAGGTCTTGGCTGTTTAATTGATGTTACCCTGAGGCCCATGGAGGACCCTCATGTTTGGTGCTGTACTGAGGGGATGTGGTGGGTAATAGCTGGTGCTACTCAAGGCCTTAGGGGTCTGGCAGCTTACTTGTTGCTGAGTTGGGGTCCTAGTGCTGGTATAGATTGTGTTTTGAGGCCAGTGAAGGTATTTCTGCATTTCGCTAGGAATAGATATGGTGATCTGGCTGCTAGCAGCTGCTGGTTTACCCAGAGTTACCCTGCTGCCAGTCATGGGTGCCCCATCCTGACAGCTGTTTTGTTTGCTTAGACACCCATAGGATTGGTGGCTATCTATTTCCCCAGGGCTACCCTGAAGCATATGGTGATCTGACAACTGGAGATTACTTGTTTGCCCAGGGCTAAGCTGAACCATGCTTAAGCACATGACAGTTCCCTGAACTGGAGTCTGCCTGGTCCCTGGCTATGCTGTGGCATGTGGAGGGTCCTGATGTTGGAATTTGCCTGTTCTACAGCACTGGGGCTCAGAATTTCCCACTGGTTTTCTGAGATGAGTCTTTCTGTTGACTTGCTGGGATGTTTCCATTCCTGTACTATGCTCCTCCTTTAACTGAGTGAGATAGACCTTTCCTCTTGACCTCTAAGTTTTTCCTGGAATACTGTTTGTTATTGTTTGTAAGTAAAAATGGAAGAGCTATGGAAATTTACTGCTTACTACACCATCTTGACTCTTGTAAATAGAGAATTTTAAATTTTACCCTGGCGTTTATTGAATAGATCATTGACATGGTCAAACCTATGATTTAGGGATATCAGTTTGACATCTGAGTGGAGGGAGACTTGAAGCAGGAATCCATTCAATACATTACCTCAGTAGTACAGACATTAGTCATAAGGACTCGCAGCAAGAAGGTTGTAGTATCACAGGCAAGAAGGAGGCATATGTAAGAGATCTCTTGAAGTTAAAATGGACAGGACTTGGAAAATAACTATGAAGAGTAAGAAAGAGAGTGAGCAATAGCTATTGATAGCTAAGCTATTAGCCTGGTGAACTAGGAAGCTATTAATGACTTAATAGCAATAGAGATGTTTGGACGAGGGGAGGGCTCAGAGTAAAAGATAATGAGTTCAATTTAAGATATATTTATTTTTAGATATCTACTAGATATCAGGTTTGACTTGTCCAGTGGGCAATTGGACTTGCAAGTCTGAAAGTAAAGAAAGAAAATAGGGTTGGATAAGTAGATTTGAGGATCAACATAGATATGATAATTTAATCCATGGAACTAAGAGATCACCAAATATTATTACACTCTATGATATTGTATAGAAAGAGAATAGAAGAGGGCCTTTGACAGAGCCCTGGGGAACACTCAGTAAGCATGAGCTAGAAAGAGAGAGAGTGACAGTGCTAAATGAGCAGAGAGATCAAGAAGGATGAGGACTTACAAAAATCATTAGAATTGGCAATTAGGTGATTATTGGAAATTTTGGAAAGAGGAGTTGCAGTTGAATGATGAAGATTGAGACCGGACTGTAGGTGCTTTGTAAAAACACTTGATTGATTGGTGGTTTAAACTATTATGAAGCAACAGGTTCCTACTAATCAAAAGTACAAGACTGATAAGTCAGAGCACCAATTTATTAACTTATAATGGGAGATAGTGTGGTAAGATAATTAATACTTCTCTTCTGCCTAGGGTAATGTCTCTTGGTTGCTCATTCTATTTCTGTCTTCACCTGGCTACCTCACCGGCTAAATTTAAACAGGCTAATTTTCTTTCCTTCCTACTAAACCTGTTCCTCCTTCTTATTTCACTGTTCCAATCAGTAGAGAATTCCAATTCACCAGTCACCAGTGGCAATAATTGGTGTTGTGTTGGACTATTTCCTTTCTCTCGTCTCTTTCCATCAGTTAATTACAAAAAAATTGCCAATGCTATTTCCATAACATCTTTGACTTGTCTTTCTTCCTTGGTAAACACATTGCTGCCTTCCTAGTTCAGTTTCTCATTTCCACCAGCCTGGATTATTCTAACAAGATATCATGTTTGCCAATCTCAACATATTACCCCACCCACAGATATCCTTTTAAAATATGATTTATTGATATCTTTTTTTGTTATATTCTTAACATTTCCTAATAATTTCCCTCCTACTCACATACATAGAACCCTTCTTGTAGGAATTGACTACATTTAAAAAAAAACTTAATACACTGTCCATGGTTCAAGATGTATGACTCACACCTATAGCTGAATGCTTCTCTACTGAGATGAAGGATGAATGATTCAACATTTTTTCTGTAGTTATGATTGCTTATTGTATTGATCAGAGATCTGAAGTCTTTTAGTGTTTTTCTCCACATTACCTCCAATCTTTTCCTCATATCAATTCTAGATTTGTGTTCCTTAATCATCTATATGGGCATATCATTCTTCTACTCAAATGACATTCAGTTTTTTTTCCTATTTCCTACAAAGCAGTCTAAATCCTTTAGCTTACCATTTAACCTTTCCTTCTCTTATCTCTGCAAATCTGGGGTCAGTTTTGATTTTTCAGCTTCATCTGACATTAGTTTAACTGGAGGATTCTCTATCCTTCTGTGTAGGACTTTTCCTTCTTCTGTGCTTTTGTTTATACAGTTCCATTCCTCTTTCTTCCCTCACCTCATCTATACCTGCTGAAATTACAGGCATACTTCAATAGCCACCTCTTCCTTGAATTCTTCCCTGATTAGTCTCCTTTCCCTACTACCAATAGAAAATGGTCTTGTCCTTCTCAGATCTAGATGATTATTTCATACCTTCCACATATACATTTTATTCTGTTTTGTATTATAGTTGTCTGGGTTTCTCCACACTGAATTGTAAATGAGGGTGAGTTCTCTGCCTTGTTTAATCTCACTATCTTCTGAAGTTCCTGGCATACTGCTGTGCACATTTGTAGGAGCTCAATTAATATTTATTGAATTGACTTGAATAAGGAAAAAGTAGATAATTTTGAGCAGAGATTTTGAGCCAGTTGTAAGTTTAAGTGACAGACACATAGTGACAGGTTCTGCATATATAAACTGCATTTGCAAACCAAAGAATGATTATAAATGTTCCTAGTCATGAAAAATAGAGTATATATTGGTCTTTGCAGCCACACCCATGTATGTGGATAATAACTACCAGGAAGATATGTATCATATTTATACTCATTTGTATTTGGAGGTTTGGGTATAGTAACCAGTTTTGTCCTTCTGTTTCTATGTATGTGTGAATATATGTATATGTACATACACACACATATATATATGTATACATATATATGTGTGTGTGTGTATATATACACAAATATACACATATATATGTACGTGTATATACCCAAGTATGCCTCATTATATATATATATATGTACATATATGTAAAGAGACATGCATATATGTGTATTATGACTGGAGTCTGTGTATTTATACATATAGAAATCAATTAATAAACATTTATTAAATCTAGGTTACATAGGTTAGATTTCACTCTACCCCTAGAGTTATCCCGTACCCTTAAGAGGCTTTGAGGTAGCTAGCCTTTCTGCAAATGGCTCTAGTCCCCACAGATGTTATTTCTTCAGTTTTAGTGGTGGGTCCCCTGTACCCACTAACAGTCAAATTAGCTTTTACACAAAAATATTTACCTCATAATATATAAGCACAAATATGAAAATTTATTCCCCTAACACATAGAGACAATTCTCCTCCCCCCTCACCTTAATCTCTGAAATGGGGGGGGAAGCATTATGTTCATAGCTTAGCTCAGTTTCCTGTAAAACACAGTCCCAGTTTCAAGTCTAAAACCCACCTCAGCTTCGAGTGTCAGGAATCCTTGCCAAGGTTTTCATGCCAGGATTCTTTTGACTGTGCCATCATGACTGCAATCCTGGCTCCAAAGTCACCATGGTTTGAATTCCTGATCCCCTACTGATCACCTCTAGCACCTGAAACTGAGGACACATCACCTGGAACAAACCCCTTGGCTCCATTTTTCAGAAGCAAGGTAAAAGACACGCTACAGGGGAAGGAGAATCCTTCCCCTCTCAACAAGTCAGATCATGGCCACCATGCTGGACATAGCAGTTAAGATTTGTCCTAAAGATCATAGCTAAAAGTGGGTGGTGGAATAGAATTCATCTGAACAGGAGCAAAGTACTCAGTATCCCCAGTTTTAAAGACTCAGCCAATCAAATGAGACTACTCCCAACTATGTTGTAGGGAAGCAGACCTCTGTGTTATTAGAACTGGGCATGTTCAAACCAGCCTGGGTTACATATATATATATATATATATATGTATATATATATATATATATATAATATATGTGTGTGTACATATACACACATATGTATAATACATACACATAGTTATATGTGTATCTGTACACACATATGTATGTGTAATTTCTGTCTTTCTCTATGTCCCTGACTCTCTCATAAAGTATTTCTTGCCTAATATCTCCTTTGCTTGATTATAATGGTATTATGATATGCCATTTTTGCACACAAGATATATTCCTTTAACAGAAAGAAGCCGCATGGTGTAGTAGATAGTGTCAATAGGCAATCACAACACCATATAAATAGGGCACTGGTTTTGTAGTTAGGAGCATCTGAATTATTTTCTTTTCTCAGATACTAGTCCTTTCCAGTTATTAATCAATTATCCTATTTTTCTATGTTCTCCTTGGAAGGAAACCATGTTAAGGTATTAACAACATTCATTTTTTTTTTTTTTGCTGGAGTAGGGGAATTAGAATTTGAGATTGTGATTTCATCTCTGTAAGAAATTCCAGGTATGAGAATTCCCTCCATTAGTACAGATGGAAAATGTATTTGTAATTTATAATCATGGGGAATTATGGGGTTATAATATATACCGTCTTATTGACTATATGTGTGTCTACACATACATATATGTATATGCACATATATGTACATATATTACATATAATTATATATATGTTTGCATATATCTCTCTATGTGTAATCCCATTTTTCTGTTATATTTCACATATGTGAATATACTGGAAATTTGAAGATTACTACTTTAAGAAGCAAAGTTTTAAAAATATTAAAAAATGAAAACCTCTATAAAATCTGTAGACTACTTACGTAGGTGGTCAGTGATTCAGTAAGCATATATTAACTTCCCACTGTGGGCTAGGCATTGTTCTAAATGTTGGTGATGTGTGTGTGCTTGTTCTTTGTTGCTAAAGAAGACCATGCCATCAGAGAAATGATGACATGACTTGCACTTGACTTTGTTTTGAGTGAGGGAGGGCTGTGCAGGTCACCAGCCTCACTTCTCCTCCAGAACCATCTGAATGTAGTGACCAGATATTAATCAGGATGACTGAAGATGACCCAGGATGAGGCAATTGGGGTTGTGACTTGCCCAAGGTCACATAACTAGTGAGTATCAAGTGTCTGCGGTAAGATTTGAACTCAGGTCCTCCTGATTCCTGCACTGGTGCTCTAGCCACTGCACCACAGCTGGTGACCTGCACAGCCCTCCCTCACGCAAAACAAAGTCAAGTGCAAGTCATGTCAAATGCTGGGGATACAAAGAATGCAAAAGACAATCCTGGCTCTCAAAGAGCTCAAGCACAATCCAAAGGGCAAACAGAATGAAAATAACCATGTACAAACAAGATACTAGATACGCTGAAAATGACATTCAGAGCAAAGGCATTAATATTAAAAAACTTCAGAAAAAACTTCTTGCAGAAGTTGAAATTTTAGCTGAGACGTAAAGTAATTCAGAAAAGTCCAGAGAGAGATGAAGAGGGAGAGAATTTCAGATAAAACAGACCGTGAAAACGTTGGGCTTGGGAGAGGGAGAGTCTTTGGGACGGAGTGAACAAAGAAGCCAAGTATCTGGACGTAAGGAAGGTATGACAATACTGAAAAGGCAAGAAGGGGGCAGATTGCAAAGAATTTTAAAAGTCAAATGGATTATTTTAAATTTGATATTGGAGATAACAGCGACACACGTGTTTATTGAGTAGACAAGTTACATGATCAGATCTGTGCTTTAGCAAGATTACTTTGACTGCTGAGTAAAGGATGACCTGGAGTGGGGAGAGACATGAGGCAGGAAGAGCAAGTTAAATGGTATTAGAGTTGTGCAGGTGTGAGGTGATAAGGAAACATAGCGCAGTAGGGACAGTGTCACAATACAGAAAAGGGCATATATGAAAGATGTTACGAAGGTAAAATCAACAGGATTTGGTAAGAGTTTGGACGTGGGGCTGGAATATTGGGAGACTCAAAGTAGACAATGAGTATAATGTGCTTGGAAAACCTGATAGGATCATCTAAGGACCCATTTTCACGATCATAATCAACATCATCATCGTCATCATCATCACGATGCCTCCAGTCAGGTGATAACTGCATTCCCTGTGATGGTTAATGTTTAACAGTATGTGCTTCCAGCTCATATTCTGTGTGTACACCCCTGGAAAGTATAGTAGCAAGGTAAAGCATTCAAGATTTCTTCGTTTGCTGTAACCAATGGTTCCACATATGTGTGGTGCAGTGCTAGCTGGTAGAGAACCTCTGTCTTCTTGGTATAGATTTTCAGGCTAAAACTAGCAGAAAATCAATCCATACTTTGTTGTATCTCAGCCTCAGAGGCTGCATTAAGTTCATAATCATCTATGAACAAAAATCACACACTATCTCTCCCTTCATTTTAGTCTTGCCTTATAGACTTTTAAATAGTTTTCCATCAGTGTGATAACTGATCTTGATGTGATTTTTGTCCTCTTTCGAGGAGTCTGACAACATTGTAGGTATTTGGGAGGCTCCAAAAGAAGGTGTGGGAGAGAAGAGGTAGTAGGCTGCCTACCAAACCGAAGGTCTACCGAGCCATTGCGCTGAATTCATTGTGTTGTATGCCTGTGTAACCTGTACTGCGCCAGAAAATTGCACTGATTCCCTCTGAATGGTCTTAGAAAGGTACTGAAGGTTATCTGGATACTGAGATCCTTTCTTGAGCTGAAGTGCCAAGCATTCAACCTCTACTGCAGAGAGCACAGTTCTGATGGGCTGACCGTGTGGCACAAATAACAGGTGTACATTTACCTAAAAGGGTATTTTATGAAGAACTCAAGGCAAGAAAGTCAACAGAAAGAGTATCCTCTCGAGATCCCTCTGAAGAACTTTAGTATCAATTGTGAGAAATGAGAGAGAAAGGCACAGGAAAACCCAGCATAGCATGCCCACATCAAAGAAGGTTCTGTGCTCTATGAGCAAAGCAGAATCACAGTGGCACAAAGGAAACACTAGATGCACAGATCTAGAAGTATCTTCAAATATTCAGGTACATTATTTTTGCCTAACCTGTGGTAGAGCCTTTTGAGCTCATGTTAGACTGATCAGCCACAGTTGAACACACTGTACCTTCATCTCAACATTTTAATATCACTGGTCCTGTTCAGTATGAAGAAGAAACAATGATAAACCTTTAGGAAATGAGCTGGAGGTAAGGGGGAGGAAAGTAATGTTTGCACATGCTTTTAAGTTTAATGTGCATTATCAATGCTTTCTTAAGTCAAGACAAAGTACAGAACAATAAACAAACCATAATTTGTAGTAATCACTGATTTCTGAGTTATAAATGTTCACAATAAAGTTTTTAAATTGACTCTTGAAGTCCTGTTAAAGCTAACTCCAGTATACTCTGGCATGGAATGAGTTAAGGATGCCACCTAGTTTGGAAGCTTGGGTGACTGGGACAACAGTGGTGTCCTGGTTAAGGAATAAAAAAAATTCAGAAGAGGGAAGGTTTGGAAGAGAGGAAGAAAGATAATGAGTTCATTTTTGCTCATGTTGAATTTAAGAATAATAGATAAATAGATAGACAGACATAGATAGATAGAATTATATAGATATATATACATACATACTTTATCCAGTTCAAGATGTTTAATAGGCAGTTGGAACTGGGAGTCTGAAGTTTCAAAGAGAGATTAGAGTTGGATAAGTAGATCTAAGGACCTTCAGCATAGAAAGAATTATTAAATTCACAGTAGCTGATAAGATCAACAGGCAAATTAGCATAAAGGAAAAAGAAAAGGGGGCCTTGGGTGCAGTCTTGTTTGTTTATTTGGATTTTTGCCAGTCTCATTTAAATAAAAATATGCCTTCTCTCATTGAATCACTACAAAAGAATGAAATTACAAGGGGAAAATGCATCAAAATAAACCTTGCTATAATACTCTACTCAGCTATATATTTCCAGAGTTTGATAAATGAAACTTGAAGGATCATATATTGATATGAAATAGCATGTACCTACTAGTCTTTCTATAGCAACTTTGTGAAATGACCGCATTTAGACTCGATCTCCAGTATGTGAAATGAGGAACTGGAAATGACACTTCTGACAGTGAAGTTTGAAAGAGCAACTAAAATTCTTCAATAATAATGGCATTTATCCATCTCCTTAAAGTTTGAAAAGCATTTTATACATAACATATAGGCCCACTCCTTGACATCATTGGGTTAAACTGGGCACATGTCATAGGAGTTGAGGTGGCTGAGGAACTAGAAAGTCAAGATATTTGAAGACGGAGATGGGACAGAGTTGAAAATAAGGTAATAAGTCAAATACTGAAGTTATTGGAGAATGGAAAAAAATGATCTTATAGAACTCTTTTATATGATTGTTGACAGCGTGAATTTCTTACTTTGAAAGCTGTTTGCTTAATATCCTTTGACCATTTTGCAGGGGGCGGGGCATGGTACTTGGCTTTGTAAATTTAAATAGGTTCCTTATATATATTGAAAATTAGATCCTTTTCGGAGAAATATGTTATAAAGATTCTTTCCCCCCGCCCAGGTAACCTCTTTTCCTTCTAATTTTACTACACTGGATTTGCTTTTGCAAAAACTTAAATTTTATGTAATCAAAATTGTCCAATTTAGCTTATGGGAGCTTTTCTATAATTTGTTTTAACTCTTTCTCTATTCAGAGATCTGAAAGGAAAACTCTTCCTGTTCTTCAAATGTGTTTCTGATGAGACTTTTTCTATTTATGTCATATGTTCATTTGGAGCTTATTTTAGGATCTGGTGCAAGATGGTGCTCTAAGGGAACTTATCAGATTACTGTTCAGCTTTCCCAGCTGCTTTTGTTAAATGATGAGCTTTTAGTTAGTTAGTTTGTTTGTTTTTACCCCTGTAATTCGGGTCTTTGGGTTATTTAGAAGCAGCTGATGGTAAAGTGGATAGACTGTTGTTCCTGGCAGCAGGAAGACCTTAATTCAGATTTAAAGCTGGATTTTAAGTATTCAAAATTGGATTCTTACTGTCTTTGTAATCCTGGGTAAGTAACTACAAGTCTGCCTCAGTTCCTTCAACTGTAATTTTGTAAAGTTATAATAATTATATTATAATTATATTATTTGTTGAGTTATTTTTAGTTATATCTGACTCATCATGGCCCCATTTGGTGTTTTCTTGGTGGAGATACTAGAGCGATTTGCCATCTCCTTCTGCAACTCATTTTATATGGGAGGAAACAGAGGCAAAGAGAGTTAAGTTAATTGTACAGGGTCACACAGCTAAGTGCCCAAGGTCAGATTTGAACTCATGAAGATAAAGTCTTCCTGGCTCCAAGCCTGACTCTATCCACTGTGCCACCTAACGGCCTCAATTGTAGCCTGACTCTATCCACTGTGCCACCTAACGGCCTCAATTGTAATATTATTAAAAGATAATATTACCGACCTTATAAAATTTTTCTAAGGATCAAATGAGATAATATCTCAAGATTCACTAAGTCTAGTACCTGGCGCACACAGTAGGTACTATATAATACTTATATCTTTCTCTTCTCTTTTCCTCTCCCCCACCTTATCAAATACTGCTCCCCTGTTTCTATCCTGTTCATCCTGTCTCTGTTACTTCTTCGTAGTACAGTTTGAGACTTGGTAATGATAATGACAAACCACTTTCCCACTTTTCTTTCCAATTATTTCCCTTGAGATTCGTGACCTTTTGTTCTTTCTTACGAATTTTGCCGTTCCTTTTTCTAGATCTATAAAATACTCTTTGGGGAGTTTGATTTGTACAGGACTGAATAAGTAAATTAACTTAGGTAGTATTGTCATTTTTATTATATTGGCTTGACCTACCCATAAACAATTACTTAGGTCTCCAATTATTTAGGTCTGTTTTTATTTCTACAAAGAATGTTTTATGGTCAGATTTATATAGACCCTAGGTGAATTTTGTAAGATACACTTTCAAGGATTTTATAGCTTCTGTGGTTATTTTGAATGGAATTTTTCTCTCTAGTTCTTTTTGCTGGTTTTTGTGCCTCATAGGTCTTGTCTCTTTTTAAAATAATTTTTTATTGTTTTTTTTATGTGATCAAAATTTTTCCCCCTACTCCTCCTCTTGTACTTGATTTAAAAATGATATTTTTAAAGAAAAAGAAAATCCATAAAACTGATCAATACATCACAGAAGTCTGAAAACATAACCTATCACAAAAAGTACTATAACGAACATTTTAGTAAATATGGTAGAGTTTCTTTTTTTTTTTTGTCAATACTTTTGCTTATACATTTTCAATATATATTGAATCAGCAAAGCTCCTAGGTCATTAAAGTATCTCTATTTCACTTTCTTACATATATTTCTTAACCTTTAGTGGTATATGGTTTGGTGTAAGACCATGTTGTCATTTTCTATCTTCTACCTTTCCCAGGCCCCAGAATTCAGGGGAATTTCTGTCATTTAAGAATAATTATACTTCTTAGTATATTAATATATTTCTCAGAGTTCTTCATTATCCACTAGAAATAGAATTCCCAAAACATTTTGGGTAGTCTAAGTTTTACAGTCTGATAAGGATTCCCACATCTTAAAGCCCTTAATTCATTTTTTGCTGGCAAAAATTTTGCTATAGTCTTGAATGAAAACAGTGAATATGATTAGTAAAATTAACCCTCCCCTCCAACTCTAGTATTACTCCATTTGTATTATGTTCATTTTATTTTGGATTTTTTGTCATTTTAATTTTATTGTTTTTCTTTTTTTTGTTGTTGTGGATTTTTTTGTTATTTTATTGGTATTCTAACTATAGTTAATAGCTCATGAAATTTTTCCCCCCAGAGCTTCTGATTGTTCTTTCATCTTAGGAAGTATTATGGAAGGATCAATTTATAACCCCTTCTGTGGCCATGTGCCTTTGAAAATTTTTTCCCCATATGATTAATTAGGTTATTTTATAGCAATATTGTGTCAGTTCTTGGAATATTTATTTTTGATTACTTTTTTCTTGCATTCTAGTATGTTCATTGTTTGATTCTGGGCTTGAATGATACTTGAAATTGCTGATTCTCAAACCAAGCAGCCAGTGAAATAGCTTTAACAGTCATTGAAGTGTGCTCCATGGCATCTGCAACTTTTCCATTTCCTCATGGATATATATATACATATATATATATATATATATATATATATATATATATATATATATCCATTTTTAAAAAACAGAAACATATACAGAATTGAACAATGGAACACATGGGTATTCCGTGAAATTTCCTTTCCTTTCCTTTCCTTCCCCCTGTCCTGGCCCCTGTCCTCTCCCAAAACCTTAAATCATTTGCATTCTGAAATTGGGACTCAAAGGGGCCCCCTGCCAACGGCTCCTGGACTTCCCCCTAGCTTTAGAGTGATTATCAATAATAACTGTTGCTGTTTCCCACCCAGCCTCATGTCTTTGTTTTTCTTTTTTTTTTTTTAATAAATTTATTTAACTTTTTACATTCATTTTCACAAGATTTTGGGTTCCAAAATTTTCTCCCCATTTGTGCCCTCCCCACTCCCCAATACACTGGACATTCTAATTACCCATATCACCAATCTGCCCTCTCTTCTATCATCCCTTCCTTCCCTTACCCCATCTTCTCTTTTGTGCTGTAGGGCCAGATAACTTTCTATTCCCCATTACCTGTATTTCTTATTTCCTAGTAGCAAGAACAATACTCAACAGTTGGTCCTAAAACTTTAAGTTCCAGCTT